>CM021763.1:46489429-46512320 GCA_011075105.1 Heteronetta atricapilla | reverse complement strand
AAGGGACAATCGAGTTTATTGGACAGTGTGGATTCGATGGCCTGGCACGTCAGACGCACAGAAGTATAAAGCTTTAGTAGACACCGGTGCACAATGTACTCTAATGCCATCAAACTATGAAGGACCAGAGCCACTCAGTATTCATGGAGTGACGGGGGGATCCCAGCAGTTGACTGTATTAGAGGCTGAAGTGAGTCTAACTGGGAATGAGTGGCAAAAACACCCTATTGTGACTGGCCCGGATGCTCCATGCATCCTTAGCATAGACTATCTTAGAAGAGGATATTTCAAGGACCCAAAAGGGTTCCTGTGGGCCTTTGGCATAGCTGCCTTAGAGACAGAGGGCATTAAACAGTTGTCTACCTTGCCCGGTCTCTCAGAGGACCCTTTTGCTTTGGGGTTGCTGAGGGTCAAAGAACAACTAGTGCCAATCGCTACTACAACTGTGCACCGGCGGCAATATCATACCAACCGAGACTCCCTGATTCCCATCCATGAGCTAATTCATCAACTGGAGAGCCAAGGAGTGATCAGTAAGACTCATTCACCTTTTAATAGTCCTATATGGCCAGTGTGAAAATCTAATGGTGAGTAGAGACTAACGGTGGACTATGTGGCCTGAACAAAGTCACACCCCCATTTAGCGCTGCAGTGCCGGACATGCTAGAACTCCAGTATGAACTGGAATCAAAGGCAGCCAAGTGGTACACCACAATTGATATCGCTAATGCATTTTTCTCCATCCCTCTAGCAGCAGAGTGCAGGCCACAGTTTGCCTTTACTTGGAGGGGAGTCCAATATATGTGGAATCAGCTGCCTCAGGGGTGGAAACATAGCCCTACCATTTGCCATGGATTGATCTAGTCTGTGCTAGAGCAGGGGAAAGCTCCTGAACACCTGCAGTACATCAATGACATCATTGTGTGGGGTGGCACAGCAGAGGAAGTTTTTTAGAAAGGGAAGAAAATAATCCAAATCCTGCTGAAGGCTGGTTTTGCCATAAAACAAAATAAAGTTAAAGGACCTGCATGAGAGATCCAGTTTTTAGGAATAAAATAGCAAGATGGACGTCGTCAAATCGCAATGGATGTGATCCACAAAGTAACAGCTATATCTCCACCAACTAGCAAAAAGGAAACACAAACTTTCTTAGGTGTCGTGGGGTTTTGGAGAATGCACGTTCCAAATTACAGTCTGATTGTAAACCCGCTCTACCAAGTAACCCGTAAGAAGAATGATTTTGAATGGGGCCCTGAGCAACAAAAAGCCTTTGAACAAATTAAGCAGGAAATAGTTCATGCAGTAGCCCTGGGGCCAGTCCATACAGAACAAGATGTAAAGAATGTGCTCTACACTGCAGCCGGGGAGAATGGCCCTACCTGGAGCCTCTGGCAGAAAGAACCTGGGGAAACTCGAGGTCGACCCCTAGGGTTTTGGAGTTGGGGATACAGAGGATCTGAGGCCCACTACACTCCAACCGAAAAGGAGATATTGGCAGCATATGAAGGAGTTTGATCTGCTTTGGAAGTGGTGGGTACTGAAGCACAGCTCCTCCTGGCACCCCGACTGCCAGTACTGGGCTGGATGTTCAAAGGAAGGATCCCCTCTACACATCATGCAACTGACACTACATGGAGCAAGTGGGTTGCACTGATTACCCAGCGGGCTCGAATAGGAAACCCCAGTCGTCCAGGAATCTTGGAAGTGATTATGGACTGGTCAGAAGGCAAATACTTTGGGATGTCATCAGAGGAGGAGGTGATCTGTGCTGAAGAAGCCCCACTGTACAACGAGCTACCAGAAAATGAGAGGAGATATGCCCTGTTCACCGATGGGTCCTGTCACATTGTGGGAAAGCATCGGAGATGGAAAGCTGCTGTATGGAGTCCTACATGACGAGTTGCAGAAGCTGCTGAGGGAGAAGGTGAATTGAGGCAATTTGCAGAAGTGAAAGCCATCCAGCTGGCTTTAGATATTGCTGAACGAGAAAAGTGTCCAGTTCTCTACCTGTACACTGATTCGTGGATGGTAGTAAATGCCCTGTGGGGGTGGTTACAGCAATGGAAACAGAACAACTGGCAGCACAGGGGTAAACCCATCTGGGCTGCTGCGCTGTGGCAAGATATTGCTGCCCGGGTAGAGAACCTGATCCTAAAGGTACGCAATGTAGATGCTCATGTGCCCAAGAATTGGGCTACTGAAGAACATCAAAACAACCAGCAGGTGGATCAGGCTGCTAAGATTGAAGTGGCTCAGGTGGACCTGGATTGGCAACATAAGGGTGAATTATTTATAGCCTGATGGGCCCATGACACCTCGGGCCATCAAGGAAGAGATGCAACATACAGATGGGCTCGTGATCGAGGGATGGACCTGACCATGGACACTATAGCACAGGTTATTCATGATTATGAAACATGTGCTGCAATCAAGCAAGCCAAACGGTCAAAGCCCCTCTGGTATGGAGGACAATGGCTGAAATATAAATATGGAGAGGCCTGGCAGATTGATTACATCACACTCCCTCAAACCCGCAACGGCAAGCACCACGTACTTACAATGGAAGCAACCACCGGATGGCTGGAAACATATCCTGTGCCTCATGCCACCACCTGAAACACTATCCTGGGCCTTGAAAAACAAGTCCTATGGCAACATGGCATCCCAGAAAGAATTGAGTCAGACAGTGGGACTCATTTCCAAAACAACCTTATAGACACTTGGGCCAAAGAACATGGTATCGAGTGGATGTACCACGTCCCCTATCATGCACCAGCCTCTGGTGAAGTTGAACGATACAACGGACTGTTAAAGACTACACTGAAAGCAACGGGTGCTGGGACATTCAGAAATTGGGATACAAATTTGGCAAAGGCCACCTGGTTAGTCAATATTAGGGGATCTGCCAACCGAGCTGGACCAGCCCAATCAAACCTGCTACATACAGTAGAAGGGGATAAAGTTCCTGTAGTGCATGTAAGAAACATGCTGGGCAAAACAGTGTGGGCTACTCCTGCCTCAGGAAAAGGCAAACCCATTCGTGGGATTGTTTTTGCTCAAGGACCTGGATGCACTTGGTGGGTAATGCAAAAGAATGGGGAGGTCCATTGTGTACCTCAAGGGGATTTAATACTGGGTGAGAATAGCCCATGAGTTGAGTTGTATTATGTTAATTATTATATAATACTGTGTGTCATTACTACCATAGATGAAAATAGTGATTAACTAGAATGTATTGGAAAGAGTGTAACCTAAGCATGACATAAATGGTATGGAATAAGGAGTGGATATATGTCCTGGTTTCAGTTAGGACAGAGTTATTTTTCCTCCTAGTAGCTGGTAGGGTGCTATGTTTTGGATTAGGATGAGAAGAGAGTTGATAACATGCTGATGTTTTAATTGCTGCAGAGCAATGCTTACACTAAGCCAAGGACTTTTCAGCTCCCCACTCTATCGTGCCAGCGGTCCGGCTGGGGGGGCAGCAAGAGCTGGGAGGGGACAGACCCACGACAGCTGACCTAAACTGGCCAAAGGGGTATTCCAGACCATCTGACATCATGCTGAACAATATATAGGGGTGGCTAGCCAGGGTGGGGGGGGGATGGCTGCTCGGGGTTGGGCTGGGCATGGGTCAGCAGGTGGTGAGCAATTGCATTGTGCAACACTTGTTTGTACATATTTTTTTTATTATTATTATTTTCTATCTTAATAAACTGTCTTTATCTCAACCCACAGGCTTCACTTTTCCGTTTCTCTCCCCCATCCCAGAGAGGGTGGGGGGAGGGTGTGCGAGTGTGGTGTTTGGCTACTGGCCAGGTTAAACCACCACAGCCCACCAGCCAGAACCTATGACATCATCTACGTCTTTTACTTCTTTTTATTAAGGACTATTTGCAAGAAAATAAGACTGTCAACTGCTATGTCTTAAAACAATATCAAATTAACCTTTTCCAGACTGTCTTCAGGGACCAATTAAAGAAATCTTTGGAGAATTTATGTACCATCTTTTCCAGCTTCCTAATTGTTATTAAACTCTGTGGCACTTGTGACATTAGTAATTTTTTCTTTTTCTTACCTTTATTTTATGTTTCTTTTTAAACCATGGCATTGGATTACCAAATTCCTCCCTGTCCCCACCCCTCCAAAGGCAATATTTTAAAATATTATCTGTTAATATACTCATGTTGCAGGCCTAGACTCTTACCCAATGGAATAGTCCACCTTCAGTTAAAGAGAAATAAAAACAATAGCATTCAGGATGGAGCATTACCTTTAAGACATGAGATTCTTGAGGGAAGACATGGGAAAAATGTTATGATTAAAACCAGTAGACTTAAATCACATCTTCTCAAGTTTTTAAATATTCAGTTTAAGACAATTCTAGACAATTAAGTCTAATTCTGCTTGAAATATTACATCAATATTCCAATTTTTTTTTTTTTTTTTTTTTTTTTTTTTTACTTCAGTTTTTATTTCTTAAAGAACCATAAAAGACTGGAGACTCTACCCTGGATTCATTTTCTCTATGATAAAACTGTAGTGACTGTAAATTTCTATAGCCTAGTGTGTTTCTTTGTGCAGAGTTGAAAATAGCAACGCTATATCAGTAATGCTCTCTATGTACAAGAAATGTTATAAGTGGGATTTTTGAAGTAGAAAGTTCAATTTAAAAGAGTTCACCTATTATATAGTTCACCTATATCATGAATAAATAAATCATTATATTTAAATATTAATGTATTACACTTCAGTTCATTATTTTTCTGCTTTTTCTTTAAATATAAATATATTTGTGGTTCCAATGAATAACAGAATTATGCTTATTTACAGAAAGTTTTCCAATTTCATATCCATAAAGGAGAGCCCTTTCCTGAATTGACTTTTATACATAAATATATATATATACAGAATTAAATTATTGGCCATACTGATGAATATTTGTTGAATATGCCCTTCCTTGTAAATATATATATGTATTCTCATGAATCCTTTAGTTATACCTTAGTATATAAACATATAAAATCCTAATTTTAAAAATTGCTAATCACCTATGTCTTCTTAATTATTTCACTAATTATTTGATTCATATGTTTTCATAAGCAAGATATAGAAATCATAAAAATTAATTTCAAAATAACATAATTTAAAAAAAATGTTTAACAGTATTTGCACAGGTTTTTAAATTATTGCATGAAAACTGTTGAGGTCAGGATGCATTCTGGAAATGAATGCCTCATCCATATGTATATATCAAGATTTAATACATTTTCCCAGTTCTATTTTATTCTCATTCTTAGATTCACTAACTCACTCTGAAATTCATAATATTTGTTTTATTTATATTAATTATGCTTTCTGTATTTTATTCTGAGGTTATGGATTCCTTCTTCCTCGGATGTGTTACTCACTGAGAAACTCTTACATGGGTATGTATGGGAATATAATACTACCTGAGAAAGTACATTTCTTCATATGTCCATTTTAAAAATTCACAGAATGACTGGACTAAATTCTTTCTTGAGGGTGAAGGTATTACTATGCAATAGAATTGGCCTTTAAAACCAGATGCAAAATCAGGTTATAAATTTTCTAATTTACTTACCATTATTTGAATATTCAAAACTTGTGCAATATCGATCAATGTTCTTACACTATATGTTCAAAATATTTTAGGACTGTGAGCTACAAATGGTATCCTTAAAAATCAATGAACACAATAAATTATTTAACTTAAATAATAATAATAATAAATCAATATAATAACAGAATAATGAAGATACAAGTGTCGTTATGGTGAGAGTTTACAACGTACAATAAGTGAAACAAGAAATATCTAAACGTCATAGTAGAATTACAGAATGCTCCTCTAAACATACTGTTGTACAAAACTAATTTCTGATTCCTACAGTTTGCAGTTAAACCCCAGATTAAATGAAAGTTAAGGAAATCTCAAAAATATATATATATATAATTTTCAACCTAATGAGCAAATAGAATAGAATAGGAAAGGAAAGGACAGGACAGAACAGAAGAGAATGAAATGGAATAGTTCAGATGAAATAGTTCAGTTCAGTTGGAAGGTATCTTCAAATATTATCTAGTTCAAAAGACTCAAAAGTTGTAGAGAGCAATGAGACTGCCGCTCTCTCTCTCCCTCACGCTCAAAGAGGAAGGGGGAGAAAATATAACACAAAGAGCTCAAGGTTTGAGATCAGAATTAAAGGGGAAAAAAAAAAAAAAATAGCCTCACAGAAGCACAGAGAGAAAGGGGGGAAAAAAAGGTTATTCTCTTCTTCCCATCAATGAGCGATGTTCGCCCACGTCCAGGGAAGCAGGACTTCAAAACACATAATGATTATTTGGGAGGACAGCCTGCTCCCCCACGAGAGTCCACCTTTTTATTTCTGAGTGTGACATCGTGTGGTATGGAATATCCCTTTGGTCAGCTGTGCTAGTGATGTCCCTTCCCCATCACTTGCCTGCTGGCTTTTGGGGGCTTGGAGGGAGTCCTAATGCTGTGCCAGTACTATGCAGCAATAAACACAACACTGGAGTGATACCAGTGCTGTTGCAGCTATAAATGCAGAGAACAACACTGTGTGGGCTGCTGCCAGGAAAGTTAACTCCATCCCAGACAGACCCAGAACAAATATTCAAGGTGAGGCCACACCAAAATTAAATATAGAGGGAGAATCACTTCTTTTGACCAGCTTGCTATGCTGCATTTAATGCACCCCAAAATTCTGTTTGCCCTCTTAGTTGCCAGGGCACACTGCTGGCTCTTGCCAACAGGCTATTATCCTTCTGTCAACCAGCCAAGAAGCAGCCTGTTTATACTGATGACAATGAGAAGCAAAACATACAGAAACCATAGGTTCCTCTCAGGTACCTTCAGGTACCTAATTACCCTTTTGAATTATTTCACCTGTGAGTTAAAGGCATTGTTATTTTGGAAGAAAGTGATCTTTAAACATATGAAATACAGACCAAGAAATATATTAAAACTGAAATCTTCTAAGACCAAAGTCTTGGAAGACCTCAATTCAGCAATCAGCCTCTGTTCAGTCAAAGCATTCTGGTTTATAAAAAAAAAAAGTTAATCATATATTTCAAGTCATGAAAGAATATAGTTTATATTTAAAAGAGAGGGGGGTGACAAGTCTATTTTTCTCTGTAAAAAAAAAAAAAAAAAAAAAAAAAATGGAGAGACAAGAATAAAAGAGCAGCTGGTTCCACAACAACAGAGGAAATGATCAAATCAGGAACCAATGTCTGAGAAAAATAATATAAATGTGTGTTTCTGTGTGAATTTTGATAATTGTGGAAAAAAAAATGTGTAATATGCAAATATAGAGAAAACACTTGTTCAGGAAAACAGTTAAGAGACTGGGTAATCTGTCAATAAAAATCCACAAGCCTTTTACCAGAGCAGACTCAGAGAACCAAGTAAGTGTCTTCAGAAATCAAGAACAAATTCCATAAATTCAGTAAGAGAGAGAACAGAATAATTTAAAGAAATTAATGCTCTAGATTTTTTCCTTTGGACTGACTTAACTTCTTACATGGAACAACAAATGCTAGAGATTTTCATCTGGGTAGGAATTTCCTAATGTAGAGTTAAATCTTGTCCTCATTAACTTAATAAAGGTATCTCTGAATTTCTCATGGGTTGGAGTTTATGATTTCCAGGTCTCCAGAAGTGGTAGGTTAGTGTAATAATCTGCTTACTCAGTTCCATTGCAAGTACATTTCACTTTTGAAGGTTAGTCTTCTTGGCAGATTAAATACTTTAATACTATACATTCTTTACTAAATGTTTACAGTTTAGGTGCAGCTATAGGTAAAAAACTGCAATTGCCCCATCACAAAACTACAGTAACTATTTGCAGATATAGTCATTTGGTTAATGTTTCAGAAAGACTGTGTTCTTATCACAGCCCCCACAGCAATGCTCAACTATGAGGTGCAGCTAGTTGTTATTAGCTTTTCTGTACTTCATTTCACCTAATGCTGATTCATCTTGTAGAATTTTCATACAATAGGTCACTTGTACTGTGCACTTTATTTCCAGTTACTAAATACAGTAACTTTTTTTCTAATTCATAGACACCCACCTCTCTCTCCATGATCAGCCTTAAATACAGAACAAATGAAGGTGGTTATATAAATAAATAAATAAATAGAATAAAATAAATAAAATAGAATAAAATGAATAAAATAATTAGTGACTGTTTAGTCAAATTTTGATCTGTATTGCTTGAATATCTTGTATAATTACAGTAACATGGTAATGTACAGTAGATGGGCATACTGATTCTTTGGATATTATTCTGATTTTTATTCTTATAGGAAAACAATTATCAGCTCTTGTTATCAGACACAAACTATGTTTTAATATCTTTCATACAGAAGCTATAGAAAACAGAAGTATTTTTGGCTAGTGTTAACAACTACAATATTTATATCAGATTATGTAACCTTGAAATAGAACACAGAGGATTTCATTGAAATCTATATGGAAATTACTTGAATAGATTCCACCACTGTTTTCCTTATGAACTTTCAGAATTATTAAAAAGAGAGGACAGAAAAAATAGCTTTGTAGAGTTCTGGAGTCCCAGGGCAGAGTGTAGTTATTACAGCATAGGATTTATTACTGAAATAAGATAAGAGCAGTGAGAGAACTGAACAGACATTGCAACTAAAATATATATATATTTTAAGAGATAGAAATCTGAAAAAAAAAAAAAAATATGAAAGAAATGTTAAGTTCATATGTATTAACTTGCTGTATATTCTGTTTATTATTTAGCCAGAATTTTGTTCAGACATATATGCAGAAAGCTTTATAAATAAGAAATATACTAAACTATGAGGAAAATAAATTAAAAGAGGAAATTATAAACATTTAATTATTCTTTGAAGTGAAGTGACCAAGAAAGACATGTGATTCTCAGTACTTGACCATGCTTGTATTAAATTTAATTGACACATTGAATTATCCTCAGTGACAGGGGACTCCCAGGGTGAAGTTAGGTATTGCGCTCAGCTGCAGCTACTATTTGAACTATATCTGGGAAACTTCATTTTCAGAAACAAAATTTTAACTGTTAAATAAGTTGTCTTTTATGAACAGTCTAGGATATCAAATTAAATAAATAATTTGAGCATAGTATTGAGACAAATAGAGAAGGAAGGTGATTCAACACTGATAACAGAGCAGACAGACTGGTGACAATATTTGAGTAGAAAGATTGGCATTCCATCTTTGTGAGAAACACTGAAGCAGGTAGTGGAAAACAGCTGTAAAAGTCTGAAAGTCTGAAGGGGAAGGAAAACATCTTGGGCTTGAGATGAAAATCTTAGTGGGATAAACAGAGACGGGAAATATTTTTTTTTGGAAATGTGGTTTATTTTCAGTACAGGAAAAAATGATAGTAAAAAAAAAAAAAAAAAAAAAAAAGCAACATTACAAGCCATGATTGTGCTAAACAGTCTCTCATTGCTACAAAATATAAAACATCCTGAGGAATATATATATGTGTGTGTGTGTGTTTCCTCATTCTTTCTAAAGAAATGTTACTATCACCTATTGAGAGAAAGAGGCAATGAGGCAACACAATTCTTCTTAATAATATAAATTCACTTCAACAAATTAGATATTTAGATACAAGATATTTTAGATCTTTTGAGTCCATGGAAGGTCAAAAACAACATGGGAAACCTTGTTATAACATTATTATTATGGCATTTCTGGTTCATTCTCCCCAGAATAGTTAAAAAGAATAAATATAAAAAGTACAAATGAAAGATCTATCCTTAGTCTTCCACAGAGATGCTGGTTCCGTTTTGCAGTACTATCTTTTACCAACCACCTGTGAATCCAACACCAGAAGCAAGCATTCAACTAAGCAAGTAGGTGTCTCTTCTCATTACAGAACATGTACAAATCCACATTCTCATATTGCAGTTATTTAAAAAGAATGACAAGTGACAAAATAAGTGAATGTACTTTTACCAGAAAGATTCTTTGAATTTTCTGATGTTTTTTTGTTTTTGTTTGTTTGTTTGTTTTCAAATTAGAAAGAAAATAATGATGTGGTTTAAATTCTAAACATAAAAAGATGTTGTGGAGCACACTTCCAAATTGGTCATATTGTTCTGAAGTTCAAAGACAAATAAATGCAAAATCTAGCAATGAATATTTGTACTGAACCTAAGAAATAGAGTTTACATCCATTCCCCTTACTAAACAGTAAAAAGGTGGCATAAAGAATGAAGAATGTGTTGGGATTGTTCATGTCAGATGGGCTAGCAGAACTAGACTCTCTCACAGTTTATTTCAGCCTTTTAAAATAAAATACTATGTCAGAAAATAATAACAGATAGTGGACAGTAAGGTTTCACAAATTAATACAGTTTATACTGTGTATTTTTTATTGTATTTCATAATAGACATACCTTGAAACTGGTATTATTTTTTTTTTTTTTTAAAAAGGAAATTTTACTAAAAATTTATTGTTATTAACCTTAACATAGGTTCTTCAGGATAAATAATGGTATCAACCTATTTATATGCTTCAGTACAGTTTCTATGCACCTAGAACCATTACTACTGAAGTTTTCTTTCAGCTTTTATATTTTGTGCCATCTCAAGGAAGTAATCCATTTTTATATGCCTGTTCAGTGATAGTAGTAAGTCAAAAGGAAAAAAAAAAAAAAAAAAAAAAAAAAAAAAAAAAATGGAAAGGGTTTTTTAAAATAAAATTGATTTTATAAAAAATATTTTTTTGAATCTTTTTTGTTGTTGTTTAAAATTCAATCCAATTTATATTAAGAGGTTTATGAGGCTGCTCAAATGGTATGAAAAACTGTTGATCGTTTACAAAGAGATTTATGACAATTTCAAGCTTTTAAATTCATACTAATTCATGAGTAGATAAATTCAACTAGTAGAAGAAGACACAAACATAATATTCATAGCATATTTTTCCAGCAGCTGTGGGAGACCATGTAAATTTAATCTGATTCCTTCAAAATAATCTATCCCTTTCCTAAAAGTGTATTGCAAGCTCTGGAACAATTTCTTATCAGGTTGAGCATACTGCAAAATCAGGAGCTTATATATGGTCATCTTCAGATGCTATTTTAAAAACTTTTTATAAATATTCAAATAGATATAGGCAGAGCACTGAAATGTGTTATTCTAAATCCATCTCTTAACTATCTCTCTTTGGCACTAGTTATTAAAACAATAATTAGGCCTGTTGGGGATTTCCCAATTAAACAGGTTTCTGACAGCAAATGCTAGTTATTTCAAACCAAAAGCTTTCAAGAGAAAGTAGAATTTTTCACTTCACTGATGTTCTGAAAAATTCTCATTTGTCAAGCAACTATTCTGCATATCTTACATTTCTTATCCTGGCATAACTGTTTATAACTCAAGTGCTGAAAGTTTAACACTGAAATGCTTGAACAGAAGATACATGTAAGGAAATACCAAAGTTTTTATTACCATTAGACCAAACAAATTAGATTTTTTCTTTTGTCTTGTTTGAGATCAATGGTTAGATTTGAACAGCTTATGCTTCTTCAATTATTACACAGAATTGGTAAGCAAGATCAGCAATTAAAGAGCAAAACAAGCTCAGTAGAAAAGATTAGCTAAGCAATAGTGGTAATAAATAAAGAATCAAAAGGTACAGTCTTTTGATCTTTTGAACTGCAGAAAGAACTCTTGTGAGAGGAAACTTCTAAAAGCCCAATAATCCAAATACAGAAAGATCATCTTACCAAAAGAAACATTAATCAATAGGGAAGTACTTACAATATTATTTCTACAGATCACAGTCAAGATCTGTTAAACAAATCTTTACCTTGACAGGTGGCCCATAGCCTCACTGCTCTTGAAACTGAAATGCTTTTGTCAGAAGATGAACAAGACAGGGAAGGAAATCTGTCCTGTGTCAGCAGCTTCAACTGCCTGATGGTCAAGTAGTTTCCTTGAGACAGCTTGCTATTCTTCCAACTTCATAAACACAGGAGGTAGAAGATGTACAATTAATCTGCCTGGCCAATTAAACAATGATGTTTCCACAGAGTGAAACAACTCCAGAATACAACATACAACTTATTGACATAAATTAGAAATACAAACAAATGAATGACCATGGTTTATGCGTGTATTATCTTGTGGCACAGGACTATCAAGCCCTTACCTTTTCTCTTTTTCTTTTTACTAAGTGCTAAGTGCAAAGCAGATGGAGATTGAGTATAAGGAAGTACAACATTCAAGTCAACAGAAAGGTAAACAGGGTGATGAGTCACAGCATAGGTCATAGGTCACCAGCTGACAGAAAAAACAATACCTGAAACATAACCATAGAATCATAGAATGTCTTGGGTTGGAAGGGACCTTCAAGTTCCAACCTCCCTGCCATAGGCAGGGATGTCACCAAATAGATCAGGTTTGCCAGGGCAACACTTACAGGGATGGGGCATCCAGCGTCTCTCTTGGCAACATGTTCCAGTGCCTCACCAACCTGTGAGTAAAGAATTCCTTCCTAACATGTAATCTAAATCTCCTCTCTTTCAGTTTAAAACCATTCCCCCTTGTCCTATCATTATCTACACAAGTAAAGAGAGCCTCTCCGTCCTTTTTTATAAGAACCCTTTAAAATATTGAAAGGACACCATGAGGTCTACACAGAGCATTCTCTTCTCCAGACTAAACATCCCAGCTCACTCAACCTTTCTTCACAGGAGAGGTGCTTCAGCCCTCTGATCATCTTTGTAGCCCTCCTCTGGACTCATTCTAACAGGTCCACATCTTTCTTGTGCTGGGGGCCCCAGACCTGGATGAAGTACTTCAAGTGTGGCTTCATGAGGGCAGAGCAGACTGGGACAATCGCCTCCCTTGACCTGCTGGTCACACCTCTTTTGATGCATCCCAGGATACAGTTGGCCTTCTGGACTGCAAACGCACACTACTGGTTCAGGTCAAGCTTCTTACCCACCAGAACCCTATAGTCCTTCTCTGCCAGGTTGCTCTCAGTGAGTTCTTCTGCCAGTCTGTACTAATGCCTGGGATTGCCCTGGCCCAGGTGCAGCAACCTGCACGTGGACTTGTTGGACCTCCTTCAGTTCATGTAGTCCCACTTCTCAAGCTTATCCAGGTCCCTTTGGATGGCATCCCTTCCTTCTGTTGTATCAACTGCACCATTCAGCTTCGTGTAATCTGCAAACTTGCTGAGGGTGCACTTGATCCCATCATCGATGTCACTGATGAAGATATTGAAAAACATCGGTCCCAAGACAGAACCCTGAGGGACACTGCTCATCACCAGCATCCACCTGGAAAGAACCATTGACCACTACTTTCTGGTTGTGTTCATCAAGCCAATTCCTTATCTGAATGGTCCACCCATAAAATCCATCTCTCTCCAATTTAGAAATCAGTGTATCCTGTGGGGACAGTGTCTAAAGTCTTACACAAGTCCCGGTAGATGACATTGGTCGGTCTTCCATTGTCAACTGATGCAGTCACTCCATCATAGAAGGCCACCAGATTTGTCAGGTATGATTTGCCCTTAGTGAAACCATGCTGGCAGTCTCAGATCACCTCCTTGTTTTGTGTGTGCCTTAGATTGCCTCCAGGAGGATCTGTTCTATGATCTTACCAGGCATAAAGGTGAGGCTCACTGGTCTGTAGTTCTCCAGGTCTTCCTTTCTATTTTTTTTTTTTTTTAAATGGAAGTGACATTTTCCATTTTCCAGTCACTGGGGTCTTCACCTGACTGCCATGACTTTTCAGATATGAGGGAGAGTGCCTTGTCATCTACATCATCCACTTCCCTCAGGACCCTGGGATTCAAGTCATCAGGGCCCATAGACTTGCAGATGTTCAGTTGTATCAGGAGGGTCTGAACCTGTTTTTTGGTTACAGTGGGAGGGACTCATCACAGTCTACAACTTCCTCATGAGAGGGAGTGGAGAGGCAGGCGCTGATCTATTCTCCATAATCACCAGTGATAGGATCTGCAGAAACAGTATTAAGCTGTGTAGCTTTCCTAGCAGACATCCAGGTGGTTGAAATCCCCAAGCAGGACGAGAGCCTGGGACCATGATGCTTCTTGTATTTGGAGCAAGAAGGTTTCATCAAGAGGCTCCCTTTAATCAAGTGACCGGTAGTAGACCCCATCCACAAGGTGCCCTTTGTTGATTTGATGCTTAATTTTTAACGACAGGCTCTCAGCCTGCTCTTGGCTATTTCTTAGAGGCAACTCTTCACAGTCTCCATTTTTTTTTTAAACACAGAGGGCAAACCCCCACCCTTCCTTTCCTGCCTCTCTCTCCTGTAAAGCTTGAAGCCCTCCATTCCAGTGTTCCAGCTGTGTGATTCGTTCCACCATGTCTCCGTGTTAGCAATTAGATCATAGTTTTCTAATTGCACCATGACTTCCAGCTCCTCCTGATTATTCCCCATGCTGTGTGCATTGGTGAATAGGCATTTCAGTTGGACTACAGGCTGCATTACCTTTTTAGAGGAGTTAATCCCAGTTCCTAGGGGATGATTCACAGGTGTCTTCCCATTGTTTTCTAGAGTATTGGCATCCACTGGTTCTTTTGTCTCTTACAGAAGATCCTCTTCCCCCACCAAGTCTAGTTTAAAACCCCACTAAGGAGTCCAGATAGCTTGCTGCACAGGGTGCTCTTGCCCCACTTTGTCAGACGTGCCCCATCTGGTGTCATCATTGCTAGTCTCTCAGAAAAATGCCCAAGATCGTAGAAACCGAAAGCCTGAGAATGTCACCAGTTATGCAGCCAATTATTCACCTGTTTTGTATGTTGCCTCCTCCTTGGTCCCAGTCTTCAACTGGGGAGATTCTGGAGAACACTACTTGTACTCCTGATCCCTTCAATACCTTTCCAAGGGACATAAAGTCCCTTTTGATGTTTCATAGTTTCCGTGTTGTGACCTCACTTCTCCCTACATGAAAGAATAAGAATGGGTGGTAGTCTTGTGTTTTAACCAAGCTGGTAGGATCTTTGTGATGTAGTCCCCAGACTGGCAACAAGCCTTTCAAGAGAGAGGGTGGCAAATGGATGCTTCACTGCCTCTCAGAGGGGAGTCTCCAATTACCAACACCCTTCATGCTTTTTTTTTTTTTTTTTTTTTTTGGTGGCACTGGTTCTTATACGCATAGTTTGTCTACCTTTATCCTGTTGCCCTTTCCTGAGGCTTGAGTGTTGTTATTATCCCCTCCTTTTCTGAGCCCCAGAGCATCATCATATCTGTTGCACATTGCCACTTCGGGGCCAAGGGGGAGATTCTTCCTTCTGCTCCAAGTGGAGATAAGGGTCCAGGTTCCCTTGTCTTGTGAGTCCATCAGTTGTGCCAATTCAGGGTTGGAGGCTCCCTTACCAGTCCCTTGTGAGGACTTAAGGCAAGGCTGTTACTCATCCTGTACCAGAGCTTGAAACCACACATCAAACTCTTGCTTGGATTTGCAGATGTTTCACAGACTGTTGACCTCCTCTCACAAGACAGCAGCATGCTCAAAAAGCTCATCCAACTGGGCACGCTTGCACCCATGGCACCCTATTCTACCTTTGACCCTAGGGGACTGTGACAATGAACGCACAGGCTCTGATGCAAGTTGCAAGCAAAGGAAAAGATTTTTTTCTTTTTTATTGTCTCTACCTCTCTCTTTCATATCCATCCTGAGATAGCACAATACCATGGAAACCTACTAGAGGCAGAATAGCCTATGTGCACCTTGTTACTTTCTCACTGCCCAAGGTTAAACAATCTCACTGTAGTGGTTATAGTACAAAAACAGCCTTTCAGTGTTTTCCCAAATTTCTCCTAATTGACACATTCCCAGGCCTTTCTGCCAACCAAAGTGATAAGGCTTTGTTGACTATCCAAGTTCATACGCATCTCTGTCCCCACAGGGGACTTCCACATTCTGGAATTCCCTGCAACTGGGAGTCTGGGAAGCTCTTTTGGTCCCTGGGGGCTCTGCATGTAGGCATCTGCCATGGGAGGTCATGGTTCCTCCATCTGAATTTTGGTCTCAGCATGCAAGAGAGATGCCACAAGAAAGACTGCGAGAGATGCAGAGGCCATGGTTTTCTGCAGGGTGGATACAATGGCTGGGCTTTTCACGAGCAGGCTGCAACCACTTTTGGAAAAGACCATTGGAAAAGATCAGTGAGAGAGCCCTACCTACTTGCCCTGCCTGCACACAGTGCCGCACAAACTGCCACGATACACTGTAACTTTTGCACCACATCCTGTTTGCCCATCCTGGTCGCATCGCTCCTGGCTGCTGGTACTCCCTAGGGGCTGGCTTTGCATGGCAGGGGAGGGGGCGCTGCTGGCTCTGCCCACACCTCGTCAGCTTCCCTCGCAAGGGCTGCTGAGTCCGTGCCTCAAGTGGCCTTGATGCAGGAAAAAATGCCCTGCCTGCCTCAATCCCCCAACTCTGCTGCAGAAGACATCTGCTCTGGAGCCAATCGCCTTGGAGAGTCAATGTGATAAATGCTTAAGTCCCAAATAGGATTAAAATTAAAGTTTGTAATTTATTAAGAAAATAGAGGCAAGCAAACAGCACTGGGTGCACCGGGAGTCTCCGCTCCACCAAGATGCACACCTGTTACATCAGGAGGCTGATTTTTATGCTCCTAGACTAATACATATTCATCACTATTCCTAGAAAAGGCAGGGTTATTATAATTATTTCCCAGAATCCAAACCCTCTCTGGACGCATGCGTATCAGTCTCTGGTGGTCTTTCTGGGAGTCTCTTGTGCTGAAGGCTCATAGTCTTCCTCCCAGGCTTTGTCCTTCGGTCATCCTTCAACTCCCCCTTTCTCCTTATTTGGTGGATCCTTTTGCCAAACATCAGAAGCTTGGGCAGCATCTCATGCAGAAGTCAGTAGTTTCCAAAAAAGAAAAAAAAAAAAAAAAAAACTCCTTGGTCCTCTTATCTCCCAGACTTGAGTCTCAGTGTTCGTCCTTCAAGCCCTCTATTTACACTAATTGCTAGACTCTTATTTTGCACAGTACAAGAACTATGTACACTAATCACTCTGTTTTTCTTAGATAGAAAGTTACATTTCATCATGCTGCCCTAGCATTGTTTCATACACAACATGAATCATATTAACACTTTTCACAATCCCCCATTTCTTTTTTTCATGGCATTGATTCGTGTTTTTATTTTTTTCCAATTGAGTCAATACTTGCCGAATTGGTACCAATTTTGGATCTTCTTTTATTTTTATTATCACCAGGGAATGGGTTTTCCTTTTCCCTGGTTCTGGGTCAACAGGTACCACAAATATTTGCATTCCTTGTATAACTGAGTGTATTAATCTGGTAAAACAAGGTATTAAACATGGAATTATTAACAACCTTCCACATATTCCCAATACAACTATCCTGATTATAGTAAGACAATCACCACCCATAAAGTCCCCCCATAATTCTCTTAAATTGATTTCATTCCAAGTCTGAACTGTGCAATTTTCTTTATTTCTTTTTACAAGTTCATTCACAGCTTTTCCTCCATCATCAATCTCTAAACAGCAATTACTAAGGTTAAATTTTCCACAGACTTCTCCTTCTTGTGCTAGCAAATAATCTAAGGCTAAGTGACTTTGATACAAAGCAGTTCTCATATTTATTTTTTGCAACTAATTCGAGTGCATCTCTGATTTTATTCACAGCTATTTCTGCTACAGCTTGCAGACTAATTATTCTATTAACCATATATATATATATATATATATATATATAGGGGTCCTATAGCCCCAGGATCCATGCTCCAACAAGCACAACCCCAATATGAGGGTGCACAGTAATGATAACTCCTGTCCCACGGATAATGTCTTATCCAGTCAGTGTAACACGTAGAAGCCACTGTTCCACCCTTTCTAGAACAAATGCACTTGGGTTGCTTACTGTATCTCCTCCAACTCAGGCTTCCACAATCAGTATATGGGTTTTCATTTATAATATCACAGGCATCACAGGTTATCAACACTGAGGTATTCAGGGTGGTTACAACTTCACTTGTTCCAATTAATTTGCCTACTTTTGAATCTGTCTTCATTTCTACCCAACATTGATAAGGGAGTTCTTTTGGATCTTACATACAGTCCTGTCACCTTCTTTGCGTAGAGCTTACTGAGTTAGGTTAAAAATGCGGCTTCCTATTTTCTGGCCTTTACAGTCATAGACAGTATGATACACCAATCTTTGGGAGCTTAACCGTCCTTTTCTAGTAGTTACTATACATTGACCGCAGTTGCTGGCCGTAGCTTGGGCCAAGAAACTCACCCCAAGTAGTATTAGAAGAAGTCCGGTAAGGGCCATGGTGATCGGCGGTCACAGCCCAAAGGGGTTGAAGCCCTTGGCAGACCTTCCCAGCCGCAGCACCAGTTCCCTATCCGGTCTTGCCCTCTTCCCTAATCTTAAAGGGGTGTACATTGCAGATAGCCTACTGTTACCTTCAGAGGATAATGCTTAACTGATCCCTGCTATTGATAAATCTCTTCCCTTAATAGGTATCTATTCAAGAGTTTCTCTGTTTACTAATTTTACAGAAGTAATTACAATAAATTTTGAGTAATTACAATAAAGGAGTAATTACAATAAAATTCCCACAGCAACTTAGCTTATACTCTTTGATAACGGCTTCTTCAAGTCCATCTGATAGTTTAGTTCCTCCTGGTTCCGATGTTACTTTTCACTCTTCCACTGAACCTTGTGCTTGTGACACGTGTCCATCCTTTTTCAGCAGTTGTCACAGTTGTTTCCTTGTTAATAGATAACAACTAATAGATGACAATTAATAAATATCAGTTGTTTTCTTGTTAATAAACCAACAAAGGATCCTTCCCAGAGGGGAGATTAGTTTTCTTCTTCAGATGTTTTTAGTAGAATCCCATCTTCTGGTTTTAACTGGTGAATTGCAAATCTTAAAGGTGGTGTCTGAGCCATTATTCCAGTTTCTCTTAGCTCTTTTAATCTGCTACCAAAGACAATTATATATTTCTGGATACTACAATCCTCAACTACATTGTTCCTTAGGGGCATCTCTTGAGAATAAGGCATGCCATATAACATTTCATATGGTGATAATCCAGTCTCACTGTGTTGTTTAGTTCTAATGTTTAAAAGTGCCAATGGTAAGCATTTCATCCAGGGCATTTCTGTCTCGATCATCAACTTAGCCAATTGTTGTTTTATTGTTTGATTTATTCTTTCTATTTTTCCCCAGCTTTGTGGGTGCCACAGAGTCTGGTATTCTCACTGAACACCTAACGATTGACATAATAATTTTATTATTTTAGAAGTAAAGTGTGTGCCCTGATCAGAATCAATGTACTGGATTATTCCATATCTAGGTATTAAGTGTTCTAATAACATTTTTACCACCGTTCCATGCCCCAACAGCCAGAGAACAAGCAACCCGAGATAGCAAGGCGTCTCCTGAATCACCCCTAAATTCTTTGCATTCCGGATGTTATCACCAACCATGTGGCTTGTCAACCCCCATGGCCACACTCCCACATCTCCCCCTTCTTTAACATAAAAAAAGTGCGATTGACAGAAATTGAGAAAGCACGATTAACACAAACTAAAACACAGAGAAAAACTACCAGGCACACTAATTCTATCTTTAACAAACTTTGTAACCACATCCCTGGGAGAGGCACGTGCTGAGCGCTGCCCAGTCGGGGGGGGGGGGTTCTGGTTGCCCCTCCAACTCCTGGAGTCCTTGTTTGTAGGTCCTGCATATGCCAGCTGGACCCTCCCAGACGTTGTTTTTTGTTTGAGCTGGAATCCAAACTGCAGAGGAGGGTGCTGTGATCATGTTAAGGCAGATGATGAGACAGCCGGATGGACTCACGGAGCTGACACCCATCTAGGACTGGCTTCTATTAAAACATGAGCACAACCTCGGCCCTCAAGTTATTAGAACATCGGGCCCTTCCCAATAATTGGTGCTGTATTTTTTTTATTTTTATTTATTTATTCATTTTACCATGACCTGTGCTCTTCCTTTAACTGAGTTTCTCCCAGATCTGTCTCCTACATCTATCTGTCGCTTTTTCTCCTGCACGGACAGATGCAAGGACCTTCCTCTGTCCATTGATTTAAAAAATTAAGAACATAGCATACTTGATTTAAAAAATTAAGAACATAGCATACTTTATCTATCTTTTCCTAGGGGTCACACCACTGCCCCCCCTTCTTTGTTTTAGAAGCTGTCCTGGTTTTAGTTAGGATAGAGTTAATTTTCCTCCCAGTAGCTGGTAGGGTGCTATGTTTTGGATTTAGAATGAGACTAATGTTGATAACACACTGAAGTTTTAATTGCTGCATAGCAGTGCTTACACTAAGCCAAGGACTTTTCAGATCCTTGCTCTGTCCTGCCAGCGAGCACGCTGGGGATGCAGCAAGAGCTGGGAGAGGACAGACCCAGGACAGCTGACCCAAACTGGCCAAAGGGGTATTCCGTACCGTCTGGCGTCATGCTGAACAATGTATAAGGGTGGCTACTGAGGACAGGCTGGGCATCGGTCAGCGGGTAGCAAACAACTGCACCATGCATCACCTGCTCCGTACACATCATCATTATTATTATTTTATTTTCTGTCCCAATAAACTGTTCTGGTCTCAACCCACAGGCCGCAGTTTTTCTCGTTTCTCTCCCTCATCCCAAAGAGGGAGGGAGGGTGAGTGAACGGCTGTGTGACGTTTAGCTGCCGGCCGGGTTAAACCACAACAGAAGGATACATAAATTGATACAAAGGAACACTTAAATAATACAACTGGACACAAAAATATACATTTTAAGAGAAATTCACATCAGTAATTGTATAAAGCTTTTTCTGTACTACGGGGTCCCGAAAATTTAGGACTAAAACATTAGCTTTGTAATGTAAAAAGGTTATCATGACAGTCCTCAAAGGCCACTACATAGCACACTGACGTATTCAAGACTTATATTTCAGTCTGTATATTCAAGTTTTGAGGTCCTTTTATGATTATGCAAACATCAGAAATATAGTGGTATAATAAATGGTACTTATGAAAGCAGAGTTTTAGAGCCAATATTAAATTTGCAGGCTCAAAACACCCACTTAATATTTAAACAAGTATTTGATACTTCTGTTTGTTCAAAAATAGAGTAAATGCACTTACGTAAAAATAATTTTTACTTTTCAACAAGAGTGCTCATGTGATCTTTATATTAGTACAAACTTAAAAAAACAAACAAACAAATCCACCATATGACTTTTTAAAATAAATGATACCAATTCACCTTTCCCCTACTTGAGTACAGTTACATTAAGGCTTTGAACCATCTGACCCATGATTTTACAACATTAAAATGAATGGGTCCACATGGATGCTAGTATGTCTCACTGAGACTCAGCATGAACAGAATTAAAGCTCACCACCTTAAATAAACAGAAAGTCACATGCTCATGCCTTAACTATATTCCTTTTGGTCTCCAAACTAGAACATGAAGTTTAATAGTAACAATATTTCATGGCAAGAGATGAGCACTTTTTTTTTTATTAATTACATTTTATTAATTAATATTATTAAATTAATGGCAACATATTTGGAGAAACTTCCAGTTTTTGTTGTACAACACTGCTTTCTGATGGTGATTCAGGCATGGGGAGTTCATTAAGTTCAATGTGTTGTAAATATAGCCCCACTTTTTCCCCTTTAATAGTTCCAGGGCCCTACATAAAGCATGCAGCTCACAAGCCTGAGCTGACCATGATGGACTCAAAGGTCCCGATTCCACAGATTCTAGGTCCTTATTAATTATTGGATATCCTGATTTGGCCATTCTATCATATAGTACTGAACCATTTTTAATTTGCTCCCTTTTCTCTGGTCCAGGTTCTTCAATTTTGTCTGACCCATCTAGGAATTTTACTGTGGCAATTCCTACAGCCCTTGGTTACCTAGTAAGAGTGTCTTGCAGGGGGTTTAGGACCTATCACCCACCCACAAATCCTATAGAAATCACTTTGGTCCTTCACCGGCCAAGTCCCCCGTGGGAGATTGGAACCGCCGTTAGAAGACCTCCGCACTCGCTTCGGAACTAGGTTCCATCTCAGTCACACTCTTACATACACAGGCAACCGAATCCCACCCAACCGAACGGTATACGCCTTAAATACTCACAACTCCGTCTTTTTCGTTCGGATTTTCGCGCACAGAATTACGGGTAATAAACAATGCTGCAGCCGGCAAGGGAGCTCATAAAAAATCAAATTCTTTGCTTGCCTTTATTCAGGTTCAGGATGGTGTTAGTCCCGACCTGACTCGATTAGGAGCCACTGAATGGTGGGGCGCCCCTCCTAGATCAAGTCAAAATTCAGGAACCAAGACTATCCTGGACGAGCCCCCAATTGTGATAAATGCTTAAGTCCCAAATAGGATTAAAATTAAAGTTTATAATTTATTAAGAAAATAGAGGCAAGCAAACAGCGCTGGGTGCACCGGGAGTCTCCGCTCCACCAAGATGCACACCTGTTACATCAGGAGGCTGATTTTTATGCTCCTAGACTAATACATATTCATCACTATTCCTAGAAAAGGCAGGGTTATTATAATTAGTTCCCAGAATCCAAACCCTCTCCGGATGCATGCGTATCAGTCTCTGGTGGTCTTTCTGGGGGTCTCTTGTGCTGAAGGCTCATAGTCTTCCTCCCAGGCTTTGTCCTTCGGTCGTCCTTCAACTCCCCCTTTCTCCTTATTTGGTGGATCCTTTTGCCAAACATCAGAAGCTTGGGCAGCATCTCATGCAGAAGTCAGTAGTTTCCAAAAAAAAAAAAAAAAAAAAAA
>CM021763.1:46464025-46477896 GCA_011075105.1 Heteronetta atricapilla | reverse complement strand
AAAAAAAAAAAATATTGAATGGTTGTATTTACCCCACAAGACAGCTGGCAACAAATATCTATGTGAGTCCTCTGGAATCATCTCTTGACTGGAAGATCCTTAACTAAAAACATAAAAGTTCTGATTCAGCCTTTTTCCTTTTCATTCTGAATTCCCCAATTTCTTTGATTAATTAACATGGAAATCTAAGGTATAGAAGTCAGAAGATATCTAACTAGATTCCTAAAAATATTTGTATTTTAAGACTCCTGAATTTATTTGTAAGTTGTTTTGAGTAAAAAAAAAAAAAAAAACTGTTAATCAAAATGATAACACCATTCCTCTCTCCATGGAAATGTTACTATTTTTTTACAGTAGAAAAAATGGTACATTACAATAAATATAAATTACAGCATGGACCACAAAACAAGAAAAATATATGATGCTAGGCAGATGTAGCCTGTTGATCCTGCCTACAAAGAAAATAAATAAATAAATAAATAAATAATCAGAATTAACAACCCTTTTTAATATGTAAGGCAAAAACCAAAACCCCATTTTCCAATGGCTGTCAAAATGCATACTTTATACACATCATATTTTACAGAAAATAAATAATTGTGTGTGCAGAAGACCACTCATTGTACGACCTTTTCCACTCAGAGTAACTGTGGCCCATGAGGCTCTTTGGGGACTCAGCAACATCTTATGGTTCTGCTGCACTGACAGGATTTACAGTGTCTGCTAACCACACATGTGACAGGAGCTCATCCCTGTCTATATATATTGGTCATCCCTGACTATATATAATTTCCACATCTCCCTTCCTCCTGTTAAAAAAGTTTCCCTGGGATACTTCTCACTAGTTATATCTTTGTATTTAGCACACTGTCTGTACCTTCCCTTTGGTAATAAAGATTGCCTCAGCCCCAGAGATTTTCCCTCATCTATTCTACCTTCTCCAAAGGAGAGATGTTAAAAGCAATGAAAGTTTTCATTAAGTAGCAAGGTGCAAGACAAAAACACTCACTACCATTTTGATCACTGTCAGTAGACAGAGAGGGAAGACAGTTTCAGTAACAACACAACAGGCAGCTCCTTCCTCCCCACCTCCAAAAGAGCTTTCTAATCATAAGCAATTATGGTGTATTCTGAATCAAGCTTTTTCAGCAAGTATCAACTTTCCTGATACCTACATGAAGATAAAAAATAAAAATATATTAAAAATAAATAAATAAATAAGACTTGAATCCTAGAAAAATAAAGTCAGCTACTTCTTTATCTACCGGGCTACAAGAGTTAGATAGATTTATTTTATTTTATACTTTCTACAAAAATAAGGGAGGTAGTGGGGGGAGAGAGAGAGGAAATCAGAATTTAACTTGTAATAAAATAATAGTAAAAAGACATGCATCATTCTTCTTGGTTGTATAACACAGTTTATGTAAGCTTTGCATCTTATTTCATTCTGGTCTAGTAATAAAATATGGGGCTTACATTATTATCTTATTAATCATTATAATACTAAAGCAGTAAAAACTAAATACCATAGGGTTAGGTCTACACTGCTGTGCAGCAGGAAATATACTTTCTGGTTTCCTTGGTGATTTCTTCCATGTCAACAACATAAATAAATGTTATCCAATATTTAATAAATTAAATTAAAATAAAATTAAAAAAATTATTAAAATTAAAATTAAAAAATAAATTTTAAAAAAAATAAATTAAAATTAAAATTAGAAAGATAAATTAAATTAATTTTACCAGAAAATTACATTTGCCATACCTCATCAGGAAGATGCAAAGTGCAGTGATAAGAACAGAGCTATTCTTAAATTATGAAAAGCTTCACAACAGCAAAATTTGCCTCCCCCAAAATGCCAATACTGAAGTTGACAAAACATATTTTTCAATATTTGAAAAAGCTGTCAGACTACCTAATCATCAAATATCTTACTAAATCTAATAAGTAGTGATGTTATGTAAATATGAGAGAACACATACCATCTAATTATCTTTAGATTTATAATGTATCGCAGCCAGTGTTAATTGATTACCACATTATTTTTTAAAAATCAGCTACTCTTATACGTAATTTAAAACCTACATGTTGTTAAAGGACAAATAGATTTTTAGCTTCAGGCAATCTATTTTTATTTTAATGGCTTTACAATAGACACTTTCTGCAATTTGTATTATAGTCTACACAGAAACTGTAGGATAACAACATCATATAAAAAATCATTATTTATTTGAAACATTGAAACTACAAGAAAATCCACATAGATATGATTTAACTTAATACAAATGTTATTATATTATACCTCTGCAAATGAGGTTCACATAAGGAATTTCAATAAATTAATAAATATTTTATAACTAAAATCTCTTTTTGGACAAACATTAGTGAATGGATCCATACTGCAGAAAACAGATCTGTGTAGAAGTCTACAGGGGAAAATACTGTAATAGGATTTATCCTTCAGTTGTTATGCCTGAAATAATAGGAATACAGGAGAATCATAAAAATAAAAAAAACTTGATTTGTTTGTAAACTTCTTTATAAGTTTAATCTTTCATATTCTTAGATATTCTAAATGGGAACAATGTTTCAGAGATGGTGGATCTTGTGAAAAAAAATACTATTCTGAGTTTTTCAAGGTTACAGTTATGATTTAATTATTTAAGTTTACTGCTAGGTTCTGTAAAAACTAAGAGAAGTTTCCTTTCTTTTGTCATGGAATGACTCTGTAGACACACACATTTTAAAAAGGGATATTTTTTGTTTTAAGTTAACTGATTAATACTAAGAAAAGTTTCAAAGTTCAAATACGAAATCTGTTCCTGATTCAGATGTTTCTTCTTTGTTTCAGTAAACTTGTAGGCAATGTTTATAAAGAATTATTAAGAAAGCAACTGCTGAAAAAAATGGAAATAAAAATTAAAAAAATAGATTTTGAAAAAGAACAGTAAACATAACATTGTGGAATATGTAATAATATGTTGTTCTTTTTTACTTCATTGTTTGACATAGTTGTGTCAATATTGTTTTTTCAGCCTTCACTTTGGATATGGTAACTTCATTTTCAAATATTGTTATGATTTACAGTTTTGACTTTTGGAGAATACATTTCAAAGACATGAAAAAGAGTTTTGTTTCCGTATCTCAGGAAGCGTAGCCAAAATATAAGGATTCAAAAGCACCTTTCAAAATCTGATCTTGTTCCCTAAGTCTCATTATTCTTTTCTTGTGGAAGCATTTTTCACATCAACTAAATCAAGTCATCCATAATAGCATTATAATAGCATTGGAAACGTCATGTTGATTTTATTTCTTTTCATCCCGAACTTCAGCAAGCAGGTAATGAAAGTGTCATCTATTATTGTAGCAATGAGTTTTTTCCCAAGTTTATTAATATTTTTTGTTGTTGAAGTTGTTGTTTTGTTTGTTTTATTTTTTTTCATATTTGTATTTCATATTGAAAAAAAAAAAAAAAAGGACTGTGTTTCTGTGTTTCTTTATTTAATCCCTATTAATATAAAATAAAATTAAAACTGCATGTGGTTATTAATTTCTCAGAATAAAAATATTTCTGTTACTCAGAGCATCACTTTTTTTTTTAAATTTTAATTAATTCAATCAATTTTAATTACACATTTTATGGAAGAAGAGGGAACTACCATATCACTTCAATAACGTTAGAGAAGTTTCATACCCAAGGGGGCAACCACACAATACTTAGGCCAATTTACAGCACTTATCATATACTTCACTTGTTTCATGAAATTCTTTCCCATGTGATCTCATCTTTAATTTATTTTTGTATGTCTCTACTTTAGCACATTAGGACATTGCAAATCATTTAGCACATTGCAAATCAGAACGCATCTTGCTTTAAAATTCACACAGAAATCAAAATACGGTGAACTCATTAGTTATCAAAGCAATTTGTAACTGTATATATAGTTACTGTATATATATAATATATATATACATATATACTTATATATGTACATATATATATACATATACATATATACATATACATATACATATATACATATATATGTATATATATATATATTCCCCTTTAGGATTATTGATCAAATAGCTCAAGATAAAGACAATTGAGGGGTGTTAAATTTAAACATTTGGAGATTTTAAGAATTAAATTGGAGAGTATAAGAATTTGTGTATTGCATATTGTGAAAATCAGAAAAAAATAATTATTAACTAATTTAAGATTGTTAACTGTAAAAAGTCAAAGAAGAAAAGAAAATATGAGTTGCATGAACATACGCAATAATATTATTTTGCTTTGCATGTATTTCCAGTGGTGTGTTCTAAAATTTACTAAGCATTACCATTAACTTTATTTTATTTTATTTTTTCCCCCAAATAATGAGGGAATGCATCTGTGATATAAAATAAACATTTAAGATAGGAAAGTCTTATCATGAGCAGACTCAAAGTCATGAATACGTGATGCTAGCCAACATATCTACAATCAGGATTGTTAATGTTTTTGTAGACATCATGTAGTCAATAGTGCAGTGGCATTCAATTTTGACAACATCTGCACAAAAATAAAACTATATCTTATTTTTATTGCTCATATAAAATACTTATGAAATATATTCCATAGAAAAAAAATATGAAAATAAAATTCTCTTATCTCTCTTTTTTTTTTTTTTAATTTGTTTATTTATTTTCTTTTATGATAATATTAACATATCAAAGAGGACATAACATATCAAAGAGGACATAATATGTCAAGGACATAATATGTCAAAGAGAAAGCAAGTTGCCAAACAGCATAGAAATCACCTCTGGACAAATTCATCTTTACTTGACATCTCAGGTAACCTCAAAATTTATTGAAAAATCCTGGAAACAAGTTACAGTAGAAAATAAAAACAAAAAAATAAAAAAAGTTCTAATTCTCAAGAAAGAAAGAAAGAAAGAAAGAAAGAAAGAAAGAAAGAAAGAAAGAAAGGAAGAAAGGAAGAAAAGGAATCCAAAAGTCCAAAAGGGAGAGGGGGGCCTGGGGGGGGGGCCCCCAACCCAAAGAAAATGCAATCAGAACAGAACTCTGTCAGGGAAGGTTATGCAGAAAACATAAAACTATTAGTTGTGCCTGGAAGGAAACATCTTAATCAGTCAGCCTCACAACGCCTATGGGCAAAACTAGGCTAAAGTGTATCTCCATGTGCTATCATTTAACAGCACGAACCTTTCTGAGAATTCAGCCTAGGTAAAATAATGCAGGAAATTTCATTTAAAAAAATAATGTTGCCAGATAAAAGAGAAAATGAAAGTTTCAAAAATTATGCAAGTTGTTACTAAGTAACATGAGGGAAAATAATAATATTTATAGATATTATAAATATCTATAAAAGAGAGAAAAGGCCAGAAGGAGTGGAGCAAAACAATACTTATTTGGTTATATGATTCTATATGATTGATTTTTTTTTTTTTTTATACTCAGTTCTAGATAATTTATCTACAGGTAGTATCATTTAATTTTCATCTGAAAGTGTAAAGTGTTAAAATAGAAAAAATGTTGAAAATCTGAATCTCAAAAAAACAGTTAAGCACTGGAGTTCCTTATTCTGCTTAAGAAGAAAATTTCAAATTCATGTGAAATATATATATGCATACTTAAAAAATAAAAATAAAAGCCTAACAAAAATGTATCTGAACTGAACTTGCACATTTCCCTGAACCTTAACTTTGTAAAACATTCTCTTTCAGTATCTAGAACATACTCTTCAACAGAGGTATGTAATTGGATGTAATTTGAATATAGAATGGTCATAATTTTCTGCAACACTAGGAAAAGGATAAAGTTAGTTAGAACCCTTCATATGTTTGTGATAGAAGTACACAGAAAATTTGGATGTATTATGTCATTTTTTTCTTCATCACAAGAAGGGTTCCCAGAACACATATGCAGTTCTTGTGTTTTAAAGGAAATCCCAGTACTCAGCAGGAAAAAATATGTGATCCTTCCCTTCTACTCAAGACTGGTGAGGCTGCACCTGGAGTACTGTGTCCTGTTCTGGGCTCCCCAGTGCAAGGGATACCTAGGCACACTGGGAAGAGTGAAATAAAGGGACACTAAGATGATCAGGAGACTGAAGAACCTGTACTATGAGGATCAATTAATAGAGTTGGGACTGTTCAGTCTGGAGAAGAGGAGGTTTAGTGGAGCTCTTATCCATGTCTATAAATACCTGGCCTGGTTTCAACTAGGATAGAGTCAATATTCCTTACAGTAGTTAGTACTGGGGATATGTTTTGGATTCAGGATGAGAATAATACTGATAAGGCACTGATGTTCTAATTGTTGCAGAGCAGAGTTTACGCTGAGTCAAGGACCTTTCAGCTTGTTATACCTCCCTGACAGTAAGGAGGCTGGGGGTGCACAAGAAACTGGGAGAGGACAAAACCACGAAAGCTGACCCAAACTGGTCAAAGGAATATTCCATACCATGTGATGACATGCTGAGCAATTAATAAGGGGTGGCTGGCTGGAATGGGGAGAAACCACTGCTTGGGGATAGTCTGGGCATCAGTCAGGTGGTGGTAAGAATTTGTATTGTGCATCCTTTCCTTTGTATATGTTACATTGTTGTTGTTATCATTTTTTCTCTTCCTTTTCTGTCCTTAAACTGTCTTTATCTCAACCAACAATCTTTTACTTTTTACTACAAAGAAAAGAGAAACAGGCTCTTGTCAGTGGTACCCAGTGCCAGGAGAAGAGACATTTTTTGTGAGCACAAAATGAAACACAAGATGTTCCATCTTAGCATTTCCTTACAGTGTGGGTGGTAAAACACTGCAACAGGTTGCCCAGAGAGGTGGTGGGGTTTTCCTTCCTGGAGATCTTCACAAACTGTCTGGACATGGTCCTTGGCAACCCGCTTTAGGTGTCCCTATTTGAGCAGGGGAGCTAAACAAGATGACCTTAAAAGGTCCCTTCCAACATCAATTATTTTGTGATTCTGTGATCTTATATTTTGAAGGAAATGTAAAAATCTATATTCTAACTGAACTACTGGAGAAAAAATAAATGTACTAAATGCAAAATTCACTTTTCTTTTTCTTTCTATATTATTTATTTATTTTTCTTTCTATATTATATAGAAAGCAACTTCTAAAAAGTCTATTTTCTGAAACTATTTCCATCATCATAAAACAGTCCTGTTCTCTAACAATAATAATAGAAACAGGATTTTATTAGGCAAAAGGACTAAGGATGGTGATGGCACACTTAAGATTTTACTGATCCAACCCTTTTTGGCATTTGTATTTTGTCCTTATACAATTTGTAATTCTATGTACTTCCTGAGATAGTTTATTTCTTACAACCAATAACTTTGTCAAGACCTGCACAGAAAAATAGCTGATGAATTTCCAAAGAGGAGATAATAGATTTACTATGCACGAGCAATTGCAGTTTAAAACATTAAAGCAATACTACTACAAAATGAATTATATAAAAAGAAATTTGCTGTTCAACTCAGATAACAAATAATGATTAAGAAAAAATAAACTGTGAAGGCTCCTACTTGTCAAGAGAGTTAAGATAAATCTAGTAAATTTAAAAATAAATAAATTAATTAATTAAAATGTCAAATTTACACTGACAGTGATGTATTTTTCCCTGAGAACAACTATAATTTCCATGTCTCATTACTTCACACCATCTGTTAAAAAAAAATCAGTGGAAAAATGGAGTATTGAAAGTTGAGGCTTTTTATTTACAGTATTTTTCTCTACATTACCAGGTCATATAATTGTCTATATATCCATGTAGAAAACAGTTGCTTTATTTCACTGATTGTCTCTCTTCCCCTATCTCTTTTCCTTAAATAAACTGAAAGCATTTGTAGACATATTTCTCTAAACAGCTAAGCTGCAAGTGATTCATTTTCATTACAAAATGTTGTATGTTTTAACACTTTTGACATCTAATGTAGCTGTGTCCTCATTTTCTGTATAAGGTCACCTTCCCATGTACCTTTCCCAAGGAAGCATATCTGGGGCAGTACCTCCATAAAGGCTCCTATTTCTCCTTTCTTCGGATGTGTATGCGAATCCGAAAATTTTATCCAGATAAATTTTATCCAGATAAAATACTTCTAAAAGGTGATTAATATCATAAAAAATAATCTATCAAACAAAGAAACTGAGGACTTGATACTTGGCATCATTTAAAAATGTCATTGTCTTCTAGATGTATTCAATAATGAGTTCCCTACTACCAAAATATTACCCCATAAGTACTCTCAGAGATAAGGTAACCTTAAGAATCTTGCTAATATTTGGATAAACAATATTAATTTCCCATTGTAAATGCACAGTTATATATTTTCTGTTTTAGGACAATATTTATTTTTATTTTAAGATTGACATTTCCCCAAGGAAATAACTCAGTGTCACCCTAATATAGGTATTTGAAAACACATGCACACACACACTGGTTTTGTATAGACATCTTCTTAATTTTGACAATAAATTATCTTCAAACAATCTTTTTTTTTTTTTTTTTTTTTTTTTCCTGAATTCTTATTACATTCCTGCATTTTACCATCTTTTCTCATTTACTATAGATTTTTTTTCAGAGAATATTGTATTATCCCTCTACAACTTCAAAAGCCTATAATCTATCAGGGACTAAGGACCCTTGGAGTTACATTTACACTGTTGAATCAGTACCACTTACATAGTATTTTATTTCTCAACACTTCACTTAAATCACAGTTTTTTTATTATATGCAGCTTACATGAAATCTACAGTCATTGCTTGAAGGCTTAAATTTACAATGGAATTTCATGAATTATTTTTTTCCATCATGCATATAACCACAGTCAGGAGTTGTCCTCTACTCTTCCAGATCTTTTCCATTCTGCCATCCTTCCTTTCTGCCATGTGCAGAAGGTCTTCACCTCCTTCTTGTCTTTCCTGTTAGCTCTGATACATTATAGCATTTATCTCTAGCTTACATCATGTTGCTCACTCATGTCCTTTTCCTTATTCTTCCAGAATTTCTTTGAGTTTCATTCACCAATCTTTCTATTCATCTTTTTTGTATTACATGTAAATATCTAACATGTTTATAGAACATGGCATCTGAATGGAACAATTTCTATCAGATTAAGAACTTCTAACACCATTTGTCTGCCTTCATTTCTTCCCTGTGTCAGTTAAATAGTTCAAGGATATCTTTGAAGAAAACAATGGTTTTGCAACTATTTGGAGTGGTTGTTCTGTGCTCCTTCCTAAACTACCTATAAGAAAAAATTCTACTGTAGTTTAACCTGTAAAGATTTTATTTATGAGTAGTTAAAATGTACCTCTCAATTTTTCTAAAAGTCAAGGTAATTTGTATTAAGGTAAGCAAAAGCACAGTTTGATGTCAAAGGCAAAACCAGAATGTACAGAAAAACACATTTTATCTAACTAATTTATGGGCAGAAAAAAATGTAATATTAAATTAGAGATCTAAATTAAAGCTATATAACTTAGAAAATAAAATGAAAGAAATTGAAGGTAGGACATTAAATTCACAGACATAGTTTTTTGCTTTGGTTTGGTTTGGTTTGGTTTGGTTTGGTTGTTGTTTGTTGTTGTTGTTGTTGTTGTTAATCTGGTTTTTAAGATTCTGTGTAATGTTATTTGAAACTTCTGGTCCTGATTTTAAAATAGGGTCTGCAAATATATTTTCAGTGGCTTGAATAACACAATTGTCAGCCAGATAGTTTCAGTTACAAAGGTGGATTAATAATTCATTATTATTCGCACAGTCTAGCAATCTAGTGTTTTTCTGTTCATGAACTGTTCATGAAACTCTCCGCAGTCTTTAGACAGAATCACTCAAACCTCTCTACAACATTCACTTCTTCCTTCTCATTTCTTCACTTCAGCAATTTACACTCATTCTTAGAGATGTGTTGTACAGCTTGAGTGGTATTGTTTCTATTTCACTATTCATTTAACTAACAAATAGCATGTAAGATCAAAATTTCATAATCAAGTAAATAACTAGAAATTTGCTTTTGGCCAACACACAGCCTTCTGAGCTTAAAATCAATTTTATCAACATTCACACCAATAAATGTGGAAGTATTTGTAAGAATTAAACATGAGCCCTTAAGGAAATGGCAAATCCTTGTTCCTTCTTCTAGCTATAGCCTTAGAAATCTGCTTTTTCAAGGGAGTTTTGCTCTTTATAGAAACAACATTTTTTTAGGTTATTTTTTCTCCTGTAATTTCTTTCAGATTTTCTGTACTATCTTTAGAGAAAATGAAGTTCGTTCTTTACTCCATACTTTTTTTTTCTACATTTCAGTTTATCTCTTCTTCTCTTTCTTTGTATTTTATGACTATCAAATAAAGACTGAAATACTTCACATAAAATATACTTCACATAGGTCTGACCCTGCTATCCTAAATCCACTATTTTTGGTCTTCTGACACCAATTTTTCTTTTTCTTTTTAAAGTAGCAAACTATGTTTCATTTTTCTTGGTAAGAACTTTAAACAATATTAGTAAGCAACTTGAGAAGTATTTTTTTTTTCCTATGGTGGATACATAAGGCTCAATTTAATCAACATACCAATTCCCTTCTATATTGCCTGAGAAACTAGCTTTGTGTTTATAAATCAGGAGAACAGAATATTGTCTTTAAAATATCATAACTCCAGGACACTATTTTACACCTCAGTTCTGCAATACAGTATACTTCTTCCTTTGTTATCTGTTTCCTCTTCACATTTTTGTGTGTGTTTTCTTTTCTTTGGTTTGGTTTGGTTTGGTTGGGTTGGGTGGGGCTGGGTTTGATTGGTTGTTTCTTTTAATGTGTGAAAGCTAGATTTAAATCCTTACTGAATATGAATGGTATTTTCTTAAGTAATCTGTAGTTTGAGGATGTCCTGATGAATATAACTTCTCAAATCACCTAAGCAGTCAGAAAGTTTTGCCCATTATACAAAGTGCAAAGAATTTTAAAGGAATGGTTTACATACTGTGGGAGTGTTGCCATGGGAGTTGACCTGCCCCATGGCTGGTGATAGCATCATACTCTTAACGATGAGGCAATGAGGAATGTAAATATTTCAGAAGTAACAAAGAAGGGTGACTTGCTGTCTCAGACTTCTTGTTCTCCATACTTTAAGACATGGAAGTTGCTGGGTGTTTGTTGATGCCGGGCAAATTTGTTGACCAATGAATAGTTAGTGTAAAGGTACTGCTGTAGAGCGAATGGTGTAAGAAGGGAACCTGTCCTCAATAAGGGACTTGAAGCTATGCTCTCAAAGAAGTAGTAGCAGTTACTGATCCTAAAATAACGCTGCTCTCTCTGAGGTCGATACTCCACAGCTTACCTTGGTTCTCATTTTACTAAATAAATGAAAGACCACATACAATTACTTTTCCAGAAACAACAGCAATCACCAATCCAGATTACACTCTACAAAGTACATTTTAAATAATTTAATAAGCACCAAGTGTCCCCTCCTTATCTCCATATTCAGTTGAAGCTACACATAGAATTTTATTAAATTATTTTAGAGGTTTTATTCAAATAGCAGTAATAAACCTAATTACTTAAGAAAATTCAGGAGTGCTTTTAAAGAATTCTCCAGGAATCAATTTCTAAATTGCAAAATTAACTTTATATGTACAACACATATATAGGTATGTATTACCTTATGGTAATAAATACTCAACTTATATAAACTAATTTTCATGTTCAATTTTAATAAGTTCAAGTGTTATAAACTAAACTTACACTATGAATATTAGCAATTAGTAAATTTTTCAAAAGTTGTAATATGAATAAAGAACAACAAGACTAGAAAAATGGGACTGGGTAAACAATGCACTAACATCCATTTTCATTCATAAAATATAAATTTAGGAAAAATTACCTTGATTATTTCAAGGATAATTTACAAAATACTTCCCCTTAGCTTAGGAAAAGAATAAAGGGAGAAAGACTTTATATGACTTGGACCGGAGAAATGTTTTGTGAGCATTAATTTTGGTTTATGGGTTTAAAGAACTTATATTTTGTCCTTGGATGGATTTACTCTTTGATGTATTATTACTAGATGTCTTACTACTGAGTTCACTAAAGTGAAAATAAAATCAATGATGGATTTTTTTTTATTATTATTATTTTTTTTGTAATATTCTACCACAGAAAGTGCTTGGTTTTCTCTCATATTTTTTGATTTAAGCCATTCCAAGTCCTAAATGACACACTTTAGGCTAAGTTTTGGGATTGCAATATATAGATCAGTTCCCCAGAGCAGATGTCAGAAAGCTGAGTGAGGCAGTTGGATTTCCAATAGAGAAACAGGGAATAATCATAACCATCAGCACAGAAACTTAAGTAGAAACCTAATGAATGGGATTTTAGTTTAATTAATAGCGACCATGAAGTGGTTGAGTTCAAAATTTACGGCGACAGAAGGAAAAGTGCCACCAAAACCTTATCCCTAGATATGGGGAAGGCGGACTTCAGGCTGCTCAGGGAACTAGTCAGCAAGGTCCCCTGGGAAACTGCTCTTGAAGGCCTCAATGTCCACCAGTGCTGGTCATTCTTTAAGCGATGCCTCCAAGAAGCACAAGAACAGGCAGTTCCTAAATATCGCAAGTCAGGCAGGCGGGGCAGGAGGCCGGCGTGGCTGACCAGGAACATTCTAATGGAGATTAGGTGGAAACAGAGAGTCTTTCGCTACTGGAAGGAGGGCCAGGTGACATGGAAAGAATACAGGGATGCTGTTCGTGTTTGTAGGAAGAAAATTCGTGTGGCTAAAACACACCTAGAGTTGAAGCTGGCTGTGTCTGTGAGAGATAATAAAAAGGGTTTTTTTAGATATGTGAATGGAAAAAGGAGAACTAAAGAATACATAGGGCCGCTCTTTGATAGGGAAGGTCTCCTCACAGACAATGACATAGGCAAAGCAGAGACACTTAACGCCTTCTTTGCCTCTGTCTTCAATGCCGATGATGGGCTTCGGGACCCAGGGTGCCCTGAGCTGGAGGACCGGGATGGTGGGGATGACAAACTCCCAACTGACCCTGAACGTGTGCGGGATTTGCTACTCCACCTGGATCCCTACAAGTCCATGGGTCCGGATGGGATTCATCCCCGGGTGCTGAAGGAGCTGGCGGACGTCATCGCGGAACCTCTCTCAATTATTTTTCAACTATCCTGGGAGTCTGGAGAGGTCCCGGTAGACTGGAAGCTGGCAAATGTTGTGCCGATTTTCAAGAAGGGTCAGAAAGAAGACCCTAGCAATTACAGGCCTGTCAGTCTCACGTCAGTGCCTGGTAAAATCATGGAGAAGATGGTTCTCGAACTTATTGAGGCGCACCTGGGGGACAAAGCAGTCATTGGTCCCAGCCAGCATGGGTTTGTGAAGGGGAGGTCCTGCCTAACTAACCTGATTTCCTTTTATGATAAGATCACCCGTATGGTGGACCAAGGGAAACCAGCTGATGTGATTTTTTTGGACTTCAGCAAGGCATTTGACACGGTTTCCCATAGGATCCTACTGGACAAAATGTCCACCATACAGCTAAATAAAAACATCATCCGATGGGTGAGCAATTGGCTAACGGGCAGGGCCCAAAGGGTTATGGTAAATGGGGCTGCGTCAGGCTGGCGGGCGGTCACCAGTGGGGTCCCTCAAGGCTCCATTTTAGGGCCGGTACTTTTCAATATTTTTATAAACGATCTGGATGTAGGAATAGAAGGTATTTTGAGCAAGTTTGCTGATGACACCAAACTTGGAGGAGTTGTGGACTCGGATGAGGGTGGAAAGGCCTTGCAGAGGGATCTGGATAGGTTGGAGAGCTGGGCGATCACCAAC
>CM021763.1:46433087-46443815 GCA_011075105.1 Heteronetta atricapilla | reverse complement strand
AAAAAAAAAAAAATCTGACAACATAACATAAAAACATATTTAATGTTTTTTGTAATCATATGTTACCTTGTAGATCTGAAAAGACAGCAAGCTTTTATTTTTCCATCTGATCACATCTGAGCAGATATGTTTCATGACAAATTTGGATTCCTCAGAACAGGAAGTATGACATGAGTGGCATGGAAGTGTTTTAAATTATGTCCATTCTATATACTGGAAAGACCAGGAAGCAATGAAATGAGTGAAGAAGAATGAAAAAAAAAAAAAAAAAAAAAAAAAAGCACGTTTATAAATGCATATGTCTAATACATATATTAGACATTTTGAAATGTACTCAGTGTTTCTCTGGCAGGTCAAATAGTGCTTAACCAAGGGGAAAAAAGTATAAAGCATTTGTTGAATATTTTAGTAGTTACTAGTGACAAATTAGAAGAACATTAATTTCTCAACTGAAAACAGTATTTCAGAAAAGCTGTTTTCTGAAGTACAGGAAGCTTATATAAGGACCATGTACAAGGAGTCTTTTTAAAAACAAAATCTGGTCAAGGTGTTTGTATCAAATTATTTGCCAATTGTTTAACTTGTGGAATTGCTTTAGTTGTCAAACCAATGTTTTGTAGTTTATATTTATTAACATGACATCAATCAAAATAAAACCTATTATTTCTTCAGTAAAAAGGCTGAAAAATTTTTGTTCAAGTACTGCATTCTAAATATTTTGCTTAAATATTTCCTATGTTTCTTTTTTCAAAAATTCTTTTTCCAATGAGACAATAGAAACGTTTGCAAGACTTTTCCTACAAGACTTTATTTTTTTATACAATCTACATAAACACATATGTGAAAAATCTTATACCAACTTGACTTGCTTCCTACCACTATATGCTAAATTTCATGACAGTAAAATGAAGAGCATACAGGGTGTGTAATGTAACAAGAAAGAAAGATGAACTCTGTGACTTGCATTTATTTTGTACAAACATATCTACTTGTACGGTCTGTTTATTTTGTATGTTGGTTTTTTGTTTGTTTGTTTCAGTAGATACTTTTATGGTGCTAATCAAGAGGCAATTAAAATTAAATCAAGATTTCCTGGCTTGGAAAAGAACTCGAAAATGAAGGTGTATGTAAAAGAATTCCTATTTCAAGCATCACAATATCAGTAAAAGTAAACTAAATATAGGGTCTATTTATATTCCAATATATATTCCAATATATTCCAATGACTCCAATATTTTCATCATATCATTGACCTAATAAACATCAGCTATGGAAACTTTACTCAAGCTCTTTGTATCACTTGAAGTATGCAATTTCAGGTAAATTTAACTTGGTTTCAAATACCTTTTGAGAGGGTAGTTATGATTCACTTAAATGATCACACAGTCTTGATTATATCTGTAAAATACTGAGTCACAAACACAATAACAGGATGTGAATACTTACAGCAGACATAGAGTGGTATGTACTGATATCATCAACTTCCCTATGAATAGATATCTACTGCCTTAAAAATAAAAGTTGTTTCCTCTAACCGATTTTTGAAAATATTTTATGGTTATGTGTTGGTACTGTTATGGTTATGTGGCCAAACATTTCAACTGACATTCATACATGGTAATGCTTGGGGTTTTATTGCATTCATTAGAAAATTTAAGAAAGGCCGTATATAAGAAAACAACCTCTGGGTACTGTTTATTATTTCAATTTATCTTCTTTTCCCTGTCACTGTGTTCCCTTCCATATCCAAGAAGAGTCAGAACAATGAGCAGATATTACACAGCTTTTGTGCCATACTGCATGTCACCAGTAGTTATATTCAACATATTTGGCTTATTATGAGTAATATTTCTCTCCCTCCTCCCTCTTTTTATTCTGAACTTCCTTTACTGGGATACTGGGATTTTATCAGAGTCATAGAACCATAGAAACACAAAGTTAGAAAGTACCATGACCAACAAGATCATCTAGTCCAACTGTTCTCCTATCACCAATACTACCCACTAAGATAATAAATCATATCTCACAGCACCTCATCCAGGTGTTTCTTGAGCACTGCTAGGGACGGTGACTCCACCACCTCTCTGGGCAGGCCATTCCAGTGCCTGACCACTCTTTGAGAGAAAAAGTTTTTCCTGTTATCTAATCTAAATCTCCCCAGGTGCAACTTGTGGCCATTTCCTTGAGTCCTATCATTAGTTATCTGGGAGAAGAGGCCAATTCCCTCCTCATGTCTCATATCAAATCAGAACAGTCTCCAACATGACTTTATGCTGATGACTGGCTTTATGAAAAAATCATATGTCACTGCCAAGCAATTTGGTCCTGTGGGTTCCTGCGTGGAGCCAGGAATTGGACTTGATTATCCTTGTGGTTCTCTTCCAACTCATGATATTCTATGATTCTAAGTTCTTGTTACTTTATACACACAGAAATCAGTTAGACTATAGAATATGCTACTTTAAAAGATGTTTTAGAAGAAAAGACAGAATTATTATTATTATTATAATTATTATTATTTTATTTTATTTTTTTTTTCCCCACAGCTGCAGATAATGCCAGCTACACATATCTCAATTCTCAATCTGAGAACAGAGTTCAATACCAAGGGGTTATTAAGAATATATAAAAGGTATTCATAGCTTTACCTTTTACCCTCATAGGGGCCAATTAAGGCCATAGCTGTAACTGTACCACTGTGAAGCCCTGTCTCCTTATAACAGTTTGATCCAACCTGCATATACAATGTTACTCTGAATCTTTACTGTGGGTTCAATTTAATGCGTAGAACTAAATATACCTGACTGAAAATAAGCCCTGACAGTTTTAGCCGAAACTGTAGTAACCATTCTTCATTTGGGTGACATTCTTTGTCTTTACCAAATTGGTATGTAAGTTATAAGTAGGAAATGGTAAAATACATTTGCTTTAAATCCAGTATCTATGCTACATATATGGAACAATTCCTGAGAGCTTGAAGAAATTAAGTCTTTTGCACCCCAGACTTCATCAATGACTGACATAATTAGTTCTCTAAAGTAAGAAAAGCAAACAATGAAGGAATATTTTCTCACCTCAATATTGTGTCTTCATACAACATAGAAGCAATAACCACTAATGAGTGTCATTACATCAATGGAATTAATAAGTGCCATCACATCAGATATTGCTATTTAACTAGCAATTCAAGGAATATCTTATTGTATCAGCATACGCACAAGTGCATACATATGTGTCTATATATATACATGCACACACAGAGGAAAATAATATTTTTGGCCCTATTCACTCTTCCCTCCTCCCACTTTTCTACCCCCAAAAAAAAAAAAAAAAAAAAAAAAAAAAAAAAAAAAGTTTTATATGGTGTAATCTTATTGCTTTGACCCTGAAACTCAATTTACATCTTCTGGATATAGCTTTACAGATATCTTATCATGAATGGGAAAAAATCTTGTTCTTCCCATTCCCGTTGGCATCTATTCATATGCCAAAAATACAGGCTGCTGCACATGAAGAAGTGCAGAAAGAGGAGTCATCTCTGTTCAGTTATACAGAATATAAAAGATCAGCCTTTCCATTTCTACACTCCCCTCAAAAGTAATAGTCAACCAAACAACATCCACAGTACTCCTCAGTTCACTGCATTCATTTACAATGTTTACATTATTTTACATTATTTTCACTAGTCTTTAAATGATGTGTGTTGAATTCTAACACTAACATTGCTGTATTTCCCTACTGGAAACAGTGATGGTTTCCAAACCCATGAAGCCAGGATTTAGTTTGTATTGCATTGCCCCTTCCTTTCCACCCCCTCCCCTACTCCCTCCCCCCCCCCCCCTTTTTTTTTTCTTTTTCTTCAACAAAAGGCACAACTTGTAGAGACTGCTAACCCTACTTTGTTACTGAGTACTGCTATGGAATAAAACATTGGTTCTCAGGCTTGCACTTTTCCTTCATTATGCAATTTGTTTTCTTTCCAGTAAGGTTAAGAGCAAGGTATATAAATTATCTGATATAAAATTACTAGATGAAGATAGATGTCATGTGAATATTTAATTCATCTTTCCCATTTGCATATTGACAGATAATCTACTAGAGCCATCTAAATTATTGTTAAATAGTTCAATGTAGAAGGGAAGCAGCAAAGCCCACCATGATAAAACAAAGATCCTAAGGGCTTCTACATCATTATTTTTCAATTTCAGTTAGAGGAATTGCAAATGAAACCTGAATTAAGCTCTTCTACAAGCTTGTTAAGTTGTTAGAACTTTTTCAAATATTCATTACATGTTAATGATCTGTCATATTTCCAAGCACTATATAGCAATAATTTATCTCTAGATGCATTAACACAGGAAAATATTGTAGAAATGAATTAAAAAGGTATCTAAAAACTTTCAGGATGGATACCAACCTAACATTTTCATATTCTGGATATGTTGTGTCAATACATTTAATATTTCGCTCAATTTTTGAGTTTGTTCCACTCAATTTCCTCTTATATGCTTCTAGAAAAAGTGTATCCTTGGATATACACTGCACATGTGGTATTCCTATATATATGTCAGGCACCAATGAAGAGAGAAGAGAGATTTAAAAAAAAAAAAAAAAAAAGCCATTTTTCTAGATTGCAAAATAAACAAATATGTAGATTTCATTCTGAAATAGTTGAGTAGTGCCACCTTGTATTTTCTTACAAATACAATTGATAAGAAAACCCAGTGAAAGTGATTAACAGTATACCACAAATACTGAGAAATTAGAAGAATGTAATACAAATCCAATAAACTGATTGCTCGGATCATAATAAATAAATAAATAAATAAAATTCTAATAGCAGTCATTACTAGGCAATATTTTAGCAGATGACACTGAGCTGGGGGAAAGTGTTGATCTGCCAGAGGATAGGAAGGCCCTGCAGAGGGCCTTGGACAGGTTGGATAGATGGGCAGAGGCCAATGGTATGAGGTTCAACATGGCTTAATTGCTAGGTCTTGCACTTTGGTCACAACTCTATGCAATGCTACAGGCTTAGGGCAGAATGGCTTGAGAGCTATGCAGAAGAAAAGATTCTGGGGATGCTGGTCGATGCTTGCCTAAAAATGAGGCAGCAATATGCTCAGGTAGCCAAGAAAGACAATGTCATCCTGGCCTGTATCAGGAATAGTCTAGCCAGCAGGACCAAGGAGGTGATCATCGCCTCGTACTCAGCTCTGGTGAGGCTGCACCTCGAGTACTGTGTTCAGTTTTGGGCCCCTCACTACAAGAAAGACATCAAGGCCTTGGAGCATGTCCAGAGAAGGGCTACAAAGCTGGCAAAGGGTCTGGAACTCAATTTTTATCAGGAGCACTAAGGGAACTTGGGTTGTTTAATCTGGATAAGAGAAAGTTCAAGAGAGACCATATTGCTCTCTACAACTACCTGAAAAGAAGTTGTGAGGAGCTGGGGGCTGGCCTGTTCTCTCAGATAAACAGCGATAGGACTAGAGGGAATGGTCTCAAGTTGTGCCAGGGGAGGTTAAGTTCAGAAATTAGGAGACATTTCTTCTCAGAAAAAGTAGTCAGGCATTGGAACGAGTTGCCCAGGGAGGTGGTGGAGTCACTGTCCCTGGGGTTGTTTAAGGAAAGGTTGGACAAGGTGCTTAGGGACATAGTTTAGTGGGTGATATTGGTGGTAGAGGAAGGGAACAGATGATCTTGGAGGTCTTTTCCATCTTTAATGACTCTATGATTCTATGATTATTTATCCAAAATAGTATTCGGTTCTTATTTTTCTCAATGTAACCATTGTAGTGTTGATGACTTGGAGATGGATATACATTCTAACAGAACTTCCCCAGTCTGTTGCCCAAAGTAGGCCAATGAATACTGTGTGTGCTGAGCCCTCTAGAAACCTAAAAGGTAGAAGGGAATGACTGGTGTGTGTTTTTCTGATTTCAGTTTCAACCACAGAAACATATCTCCAGCTGAATCAGTCATTCATTATGTGTTGGCAACACTGACATGCCCTCAGCTTGCTTTGTGATGAGATGATGGGAGATCATTTAATAGAAGAAATTAACCCTCAATAGATCAGAAAACATTTCCTTTTGCAAGCAGATTTTGGGACATTAGAAAAATTGTATTTCATCACAAGGGAGTGCTGCTTGCTCAGAGAACATGTCTTATATCTACAGCCATCTCCAACTTGTTTTATTTGTTCCTGCATTACCATCCAAATATGAGGTTTGCCATGCCAGATGCCACAGGAACTGAACTGTGTACATTCTGCAGCTATTTATCACTGCAGACGCATAACAAGAACAAATAAAATGCACAGGTAATGGCTGTTGTGAGCTCTAAAAAAGAGCAGTTTCCATCTGAGACAGACATAATGCAGCTCCATCTGGTACCTCTGCTCTCTTCTAATCAACTGGCAGGGCAGTGGGAGCTTTCTGGAAGGGCTGTATCATCCAAGAAGATTGTTTAGCATGAATTATAAAAAATTATAAACTTGGCTACCTATAATTTGACACCCTGGGAGGTGCTCTCAAGATGATTATGGCCCTTGGCATTTGGCTATATCCTTAGTCATGGACTGACTCGCTTTGTTATTAAAGTAAATTAAGGGATGGAGGTTTATTGAATGTTGGGCAATGAACTAATCGGTGCAATAATGTTTCCATGAAGGGAGGGCTGGATGCCAGACCTGGACAGGATTTGATTTGAACACACTATCTACTGCATCCCTGGAGAAGAGGAAGTGTTTGAAATAGGAGGGAAAGCTTCATCCCAGGAAGATCTTTCTTTTTCCAGAACATTGTGCGTCTGTGCATAAGCCATCAGAATACAGTGAGAGGGGCACTCCTGAAGCAAAAACACAGAGAATGTTCATGATGAGAATTGGATATTCCATGACTAGAGAAGGACAAATATACAATGCTGGCAACTATTAAGAGATCTATTTAAGTACAGTTAGACTGCTAGAACATCTTAAACCCAGATGAGTATAAGAGCCAGTCCACATAGAGTTTTATCTTACAAAACACAGTATGCAAAGAAAAAATATTACCTTGTGTTGGTTTCATCTTGATGGATAGCTGAACTCCATCACAACCATTCTCTCACCTCCCTTCCTAAAAGGGATTCAGAGCTGGGGTTGGGGGGGGGGGAGAAACTATGATGGAAAAGAAAAGGTCTCATGGGTTGAGCCTCCCACGCTGAGGACCAGGCAGACCAAGATCTGTCATTAATTAAATAAAGAGGAAAAAAAAAATGTGTTAAATGCCTCTGTCTTTTCCTCTTCCTTACTTCTTAATTGATGATATGCATCAAGTATTAGTCCAATATTTTCCTTAGAACTTCTCTTGATGTTGACATACTTTAAAAATGACTTATTCAGTTTCAGACATCACACTGGCCAGTGTCAACTCTGTTTGAGCCTTGGCATCTTTTATTTTCTTCATGCAGATGCAAACTGCAGCTCTGTACTCTCCCTGTGAAGCCAGACCTTGTTTCCGGAAGTCATCTATTTTCTTTTTTCTTCCCAAATTTCAGGAGAAATTCCCTGTTCAGAGAGGCCAGTCCTTGCTTGCTTGACTTGCATCGCAATGGGGTTGTGATGCCTGTTCCTGGGCTTTTCAAATGTAGTTCATGAAAAGTGATGTAGAGTAGATTTCCATGAAATGCTGCTAACTAGCTCACTGAGAAGCTTAAATTTTGCTGTCTTAATGTTCCATATGACAATTCTGATAACTTTTTTTTTCTCCCTACATGATGCCCTGGTTTCAATTAGGGTAAAGTTAATTTTCTTCATGGTATGGTGCCATGTTTTGTATTAGGAGGACAGTAATGTTGATAATATACCAATGTTTTAATTGCGGCTGAGTAGTGTTTACACAGAGTCAAAGACTTTTCAGCTTCTCATGCTGCCCTGCCTGTGTGGAGGTTGGCAGTGCGCAAGAAGCTGGGAGAGGAAGGAATCAGGACAGCTCACCCAAACTAACCAGAGGAATATTGAATTTAATCAGGTATTTCTACTCACCAGTGCCATCATCCTTGTAATTCATGAACTATTTTTGTGGAAACTATTAACAATTACACTTCTTACTTTTCTCCATAAGGATCCAATACATGAAGTACAGCTTCCTCTTCCTCTTCCCTTTCCCCTTCCCCTTCCCCTTCCGCCTCCCTGTGCCCCACCCATCTCCTTCTTCCCCCTGCCCCTTCCATCTCCCACTCCCCCTGCCTCTCCCATTTCCCCATCCCCCTGCCCCTCCCATCTCCCTCTCCCCCTGCCGCTCCACCCCCCTCTTCCCACTCCCCGTCCCACCTCCCTCTTCCCCTTCCCCTTCCCATCTCCTACTTCCCCCTTCCCTTCTCTATTCTACCCCTACAACTTTCATGTCACATTCCCCTTCACCTTATCCTTCAATTTCTCTTCTCCATCTTTTTCTCCTTCCCTTTCCTCATCTCCTGACTCATCCCTTTCCCTTGTCCTTCTACTGGGCCATTCCCCAGAAGGAATAGAAGGGCTGATCCTATTTCTGATCTTGATGAAGGGCTTTCCAGTTAACTTTTACAAGAAGTAAGTAATGAATACTATGAACAGGACTAGAAGGGTTCTGCCTCTGGTCAGGCACAGGACAGGATTTACATGACTGTGTGGATCCACTGGCTTGGCACATTTGTTCCACAGGAGTACAAGTCTCCAGTGGACAGAAGTGCACAGTGTACCCTAATGTCATCAGTTACCAAGGATCAGAACCCATCTGTATTTTTGATAGAAACTTAAAATCTAACAATTAGAAACCATTTTCATTAGTGATGGGATAAATCTAATATGGTATTCTTTGCAAATTAAAAATGAAATAAACTAAAAACTAAAAAATAAAATAAAATTAAGCAGAACAGCTAAGGAAAAAGGTAAATCCTAGTATAAGAAAACACCAAGGTTCAGGATTCATTAGCTCATCTCAACAGACTTTCTTTTGTGAAGTCCTCTATTCTGGGCTTTTTATCATCATCTATTATCACTAAGAAACACTAATATAGACCCTTAGACCTGTTTATTACTACCATTATTTTTCACAACAAAAAATGAAATTTAACTTTCATTATAAAGGTATCTACCATGTTGTCACATATTGGTGCATGTCTGATAAGAGATTTTAAAGAGAAAGTTAAAAGAAATTTGTATGTTAATGAGGTAGTTCTATTAGCACATAGAAACATTAAGAATTGATTTTATAATACTTATGTTTTAAAATTATATTACAGACTCTCACATTTCAAAGCAACCAAGTCTAAACATATGTAATTCCAATAATGTTTTTCTATTCCTTTTTTTAAAGACACATACACAGGAAACTTAATTTATTTAAGAAAATAAATAAATCATCAAAGAGAAAAACGAGATGGATTGTGAAGTGGGCTTGTGAGAACCTCTTGAAGTTCAACAAGGCCAAATGCAAGTTCCTGCATCTGGGTCAGGGCAGTTCAAGCACAAATACAGTCTGGGCAGAGAATGGAGAGAAGCCCTGCCAAGGGCTTGGGGTGTTTGTTGATGAAAAGCTCAGCATGAGCCAGCAATGTGCACATGCAGCCCAGAAAGCCAACAGTAGTCTGGGATGCTTCAAAAGAAATGTGGCCAGTAGGTTGAGGGAGGTGATTCTCCTCCTCTGTTCTGCTCTTGTAAGACCCCACTTGGAGCACTGTATCTAGTTCTGGAGCCCCTAGCACAAGAAGGACATGAGGTATTAGAATGAGTCCAGAGTAGGGCCACAAAGATGATCAGAGGGCTGAAGAACCTCTCCTATGAAGAAAGGCTGAGTTGGGGTTGTTTAGTCTAGAGAAGAGAAGACTCTGGGAAGACCTTATCACAACCTTCCAGTACTTAAGAGTCATACAAGAAATGCGGTAAGGGATTCTTTGTCAGGGAACATAATGACAGGACAGGGAGTAATTTTTTTAAACTAGAAGAGGGTAGATTTGAATTAGTTATTGGGAAGAAATTCTTTACAGAGGGTAGTGAGTCACTGGAAAAGGTTGCCCAGAGAAGTTGTGGATGCCCCATTCCTGGAAGAGTTCAAGGCCAGGTTTGGATGGGTCTTTGGGCAACCTGATCTTGTCAAAGGTGTCCCTGACCAAGAGAGGAACTAGATTATTTTTAGGTCCGTTTCAACCCCAAATTCAGTGATTCTATGACTTTCTAAACTGACATTACCAAAATTTAAGAGGATGTTTAATTACAGATAAACAGTACATCTATATTTTAAAGGGTAAAACAGTCAATCTATATTTCAGTCCCTAGAATGATGTTAGAATGAATGGTTACAAACAATTCACATACAAGTTAGAAATTTATAAGATTACAAAAATCACGGCCAAATGTGAATTTGTTAGGAAGAATAATTTTAAAGAGCCTTCTTTATGGCAAGTTTATTGTATCAGTCAGAGGAAAACATTACTTTTTTAGATATAACTGTATTAAATACAGTTAAAAATCTAAGAATAATTCTGACTAGAAAGTCATTGCATATGCCTTGTGGAGCAAGTCTGAAATTCAGAAGATATTGGTAAATTCAAGATCTGGCATAAAATCAGCCAGATTAAATTCAGCACAGATAAATGCAAAGATCTGTTTTGGGAAACGTGGTATAAATGCAAGAATGAATATTGAGAAGAAAAAAAAAAAAAAAAAAAAAAAAAAACTACATCCTACATCCACTGTGGGATGGACTAAGA
>CM021763.1:46402120-46432987 GCA_011075105.1 Heteronetta atricapilla | reverse complement strand
AAGAGTGCTATATGTAGGATTCTGATGACAGCTGTCAGCTGATCTACTTATTCCAGGGAATTATCATTTGCACTACACTTTCAGCTATGGATAGTTAAAGAAGAAAAAAAAAAAAAAAAAAAAAAAAAAAAAAAGAATGATAAGGATGATACAGCATATTTTAAGTTCCTGCAAAGATGGTGAAAGAAGGTGAAAGAAGAGTTGTGTTCTGGGATGACAGGAAAAATTTCTAATCTACTGCAAGTACAGTGAAAAGGGTAAAGGACAACCCATAAAGGTTATAAAGTCATTACATGAAGTTTATAAAGGATACAGTTAACAACAATAGCAAAGATAGTTTATATACACTTATGCTACTCAGACTAGGCAGATGGATAATACAGTATCTCAAGGTTATTTTCAACAGTCCACTTCTTTTATCCCAAGCATATATAATATGTGCTCTAATTGCAGTTACAATGAGTTCCATTAATGGATATGGTTTAGCAAGATTTCTACAGCTCTTCTCTGACTTCTGACTGAAAAGTCAGTTTTTCTGAGGAAAAAAGAAAAAAAAAAGGAAGAAAAAAAAAAAAGGAAAGCAAGCTTTTCAATATTTAGTGACAAAAAGAGACAAAATTCATGCTGTGGCATTTTTTTTTCTAATAGTAAACCATTATGAATTTAAATATAAGAACACTTTACCATTTTTTGTTATTACTTTGAACTTTGTTCCTTTAGAATGCCTAATACCTAGCATCTCTTAATAGAGCTTTTAATTGAATCTGAAAATGTAACAGGTTAAAGAATGGTTAAATACCCTAAATGTTTTCATAATGTACAAACTTGTTTAGCTACAAATATAAAAGATACAGCAATATGCAATTCTTTGCATATTGCTTAAGCATACTTCTTTACATTTAAGGCAGAGAGGTAGAAATAAGTTGCATAGTTTCTCAAATGAAAGTCTGAAAGTAATCAGATTGTTAGAGTCTATTTAAATCCTTCATACAGTCATTTAGTATCTTTTTGATCATGACCAAGGTACTTAAAACTCTGTTCCTCAGTTTGCTTGACTATATTATTCCCAGTAAGTGTGGGAGCGTGGTCATGGGGGTCGACCAGTCCCATGGTTGATGATAACATCATACTCTTAATGATGTGCCAATGAGGAATGTAGAGTTTAGAAGCAACAAAGAAGGATGGTTCAGGAGATGTCTTGCTGTCTCAAACTACTTGTTCTCCAGCTGTTAAGAAATGTAAGAGGCTGGGTGTTTGCTGTTGCCAGGCAAAGTTGTTGACCAATGAATAGTTAGTGGAAAAGTACTTCTGTAGAGCAAAAGGTAATAAGAAGGGAACCTGTCCCCAGTAAAGGAGTTGAAGTTCGAGTTGAAATTATGCCCTAAATAAAGAAGTAGAAGTTATGGATCGTTAGAGAACCCTGGCCTCCATGTGGTCTTTACACCACAAATGGTGCCAAAACATGGACATGAAAAACATTACAGCACAAGTGAGGTCTTTGGAACCAAATGAAATACAATCCACAGACAGCCTGTAAGAATTCATCCAAACTTTCAAAGACAATGCCATGGTAAACAAATATTTACTTTTCTAAGCATTTCAAACATTGAAAAACATGCATAGGAAAGCTTGCAATCACACTGTATTTACAGATATATTGTCTGCATGTGCAGCATATGTTGTCTTCAAGAATGTATGAGGGCACTCCAAAAAGCAATACTTAAAAAAACCAATAAAATTAAATTTCTTCAATACCATCCCATCTACACTACAAGTTCTGGAGGATAAACAGTACAATTATTCTGTGCTCAACAACACCACACATACTTTCTACTCTTTTACAAGCAAATAATAGATAGCATTCCAAACTAAAAACCAGCCATACTAACTCTGAATGTTTTATCAACATGTAAGATCCTATCTTGACTTATTTTTATTCTGATCTCTTTTCCATATAAACTCTACTTATCTAGCAAACATATAAAGGGGTAGAATGATCCAGTTAGCCACAGTCACTCCCTCTTGCTTTAAAACAGATTTTAAATTAGTGGAGTCCAGAAAGCTCTTAGTGTATTATTTGTTTCATTGAGGATTCACCTCCAGTCTTCAAAAGCATATATTTAGATCATACTCTTAATCATTATGTACATTTACAACATCTAGAGAGGTAACTGACTAGCAATGTACATGCACAATTACCTTGTTTGCAAATACACACAATAAAGTGTAAATTAGTCAGAGATTTATATGGATAAAATTATGCAGGTGCTTTCTTTAATCCAGATTCATCTAGATTCAGTCCTCCTTTGAAGCCGAATGAGACTGGATGGCCTAAATCACCTTAGTTCTCCAAGACCACTGATGTTTGCTTCATATTATGTTTTATGAGAAATTTGTTTTATAAACAAATCTATATTTGAAAAAAAAAAAAAATGTTTTGTGATATTAACTTTGCCTTGTGCAAGTATTAAAGTATACAGCAGAACACAGTACCTGCTCTGGTTCTAACGCTGCTGTGAGAATTTTTTTGATACTGCTTGTTTCATACTAATCCTAGGAGGTCTCACCAAGCTCACTGCTGTGGCTGACACCTCTGTATCAGTAGAATTTCAGAACTGAAATATTGTGAACCACAGAACATTAGTCACTTCCAGTTGCAATGCAGTCTTTTTACATTAATAAAATAGGCTAATGGTCTGAAATCACATTGCACAGACATATTAGGACAGCCTAAGAGGTGGGTTTAATAATGTTTTGTGAAGTTGGTGAAATGGATATACCAACTGCTACTAGACCTTAATATTTTCTGAAATATGAGTAGCAAAAAATGAAAAATGAGTAGCAACAGAGAGTTAAAACAGATGCAGAAGTAGTCAGTTGAGAAATACAGTGTTCACATGTATAAATACAGGGAGGAAATCTTTCTAAAAATAGAAAATAGTAACCACAAATGAGCTTTCCATTCTAGAGATACCTACTTCCACATTTGGACATCAATGAAATTTCCACTGAGCTCAACAGAATTCCTTCTTTTGAAAGAAATAATTAGATCAGAGCCTGCCTGCTGTAATTCATTAATAACCATTTGCAGCCCAGTGAGCAGTACTTCACAGCTTCAGGGACAGAGTCACCTCTTTTAAACAGTAATTCTTAAAGACCACATATATCTGGGAAGCACTAATTAGCAGCATAAGACACTGAAGATTTGTACAAGAGCTTTGAGCTCTTTTCTGGACTAAATCTACTCTGTGAAGTTATTTTGCAGTCCACAGTATTTTAAAGGAGAGAGAGAAAGGAAGAAAGAAAAAGGGAAGAGGGTAAGGAAGAGAAGAAGGAAAAGGAAGAGAAAGAAGGAAGGGAGGAAAGAAGGAAGGAAGGAAGGAAGGAAGGAAGGAAGGAAGGAAGGAAGGAAGGAAGGAAGGAACGAAGGAAGGAAGGAAGGAAGGAAGGAAGGAAAGAAGGAGAGGAGAGGAGAGGAGAAAAGGGGGGGAGGGGGGCATTAAATTTCCAAAGTTGAGACTGTTTGACCTGCAAGAGTAATTTCTGAGTGTTTTTCCTGTCCTTTTTTTTTTCCCCGACATGAGTTTTCTTGTTCTCACTCTCCCTATTTTCTGTCCCCTTCCCACTGAGGAGCATAGAGTGAGCAAGCAGCATCTGAGGGAGCTTATCTGCCATCCAGGGCAAACCCACCACACCATGTTACTCAAGACTCTAGTAGGCAGTTCGAAACTCCCCACCAGGCCTAAAGATGTCTAGTAATTTATATACACATGTAGATAGAAAATGTCCAATGGCTTAAAACAGCCTGACATTTAGAGGTAAAGGCACTTCCATGGATACATAAATACATACATAAATGTTTTATTACTTCATGCACACATGATTTGTATTATATAATTCATTAAATTCATATAGGTCTTCACATAGCTATGTTGCAATAAGACAATCAAACCTATATCATATTCATCTATTTCATTCACTGTGGTTGGTTTTGTTTATAGAACCACCTGAAAGCTATTGGAATAATTTTAATTGTCCTAAAAGCTTGTGCCTTGTTCTCATGCTTCTCCCATGGGTTAAATAGGACTACTTTATGCCAAACATATCAGGGTATTTTTCGCTAATCCTCTCTGCATAACTGTACATGTAAAGCAGGTTCAAAACATTATTATATTTGCAAAACCAGAGTGTCAAAAACCTCCCTGGTACCTCACTTATACTGGCCTGAATTATGGATAATATTGTTCTGTCCAATACAACTTGAGAAGAAATATTTTTAGCTGTAGAACTCCAAGAGTTTCCTTGCAGATAGACAGCTCCAACTGTACATATATATCATTGCGCTTCTCCTTGAGAAAACTGCTGTCTCTTTGGAAGCAAAACAGTACAATAGATATGATCAGATCAATTATGACAGAATCACTAATGCAAGAGAACTAATTTTCTTATATTGATTTGAAATAATATTGCAATAGCTGTAAAATAATACAATCTTGCTCCAACAACATGCATTACAATAATGAGTTCACTAAACTAAATACTGTATGTTGGTGTTAGCTTTACGCATGATGTGCTTGGCATTTCTTAAATGATTGCTTTTAAAGAAATCAAATTTAAGTATTAAAGAATCAAATATAATTTATTGCAATGCCTGCTTTAATATACACAAAGAACAGCACAAATATAAATGTGAATTTTGCACAATTTTATAAGGCTTATTTTGATGGCACTGATTGACAAGACATTCAAAGGATTTCTTAAAGACACAAGTGAATTATAAGGCTAGGCTGTTGTGGTTGAACCCCAATAAGGAGCAAAGACCCACACAGCTGCTCACTTACTTCCCTACATGGTGGGAAGAGAAAGAGACTTAGAAAGTTAAAAGAAAACTTCTGAGTTCAGATTGAGATAATGGAGCCACTGGGGAGCTCAAGTTAGCAGAAGTGCAGTAAAAAGTGCAGGCAAACTGTATAGCACCTCAGTCAGGGTATGGTGTGGCAGTTTGCACAAGTAGGCCAAGCAGGCAGGACAAAACATCTCTTCCCACTCGGGAGACCTGCTCACTGTCAGATGCTTCCCAGACAGCAAATCCAGCCATGGTCTCCACTAAGCAAAAAAACTCTTGCCAAAAATACTGTGGCAACCCAGACCAAGTGCCTGCCCCAAAACACAGCTCTTCAGATCTCTGTCTGCAGAGGGTGCCTGAGCCTGTTGTTGCCAGTGCAGGGTGGCAGGGATACCACCTGCATGAGGTGCAAGCAGGAGGATGATTTGATCAGCTTGTTGGAGACATTAAGGACCATCAGGAACTGGGAGCAGGAGTTAGAGTGGTAGAGCAACTCCCTGCTGTACCTACAAGAAAAGCACCAGGATGATACACCCTGAGTAGTGGTGGATCCCCTGCCCTGTAGCAGTTGGGCAGGGGGAAGGGACCTAAGATATGGAGAAGAGTGGAAACAGGTCCCTGCTTGGTATCACAGGCAAGATCCCTCTGTACCCACCTCACTTTCCCAGGTGCCCTTATACAATATGTTTGAGGCACTGTAGCTTGAGGGACAGGTAGGTGAGGATGTGGGGAAAGGTCTACCCAGGACATTGTCTAGGACAAGGAATTTGACTTCATGCCTAAAGACTGACTCCACCAAGAAGAAAAGAAGGGTAATTGCCACAGGCAACTCCCTTCTGAGGGGAACAGAGGGCCCCATATGTCAGCCAGACCCTAACTGTAGGGAAGTCTGCTGCCTCTCTGGGGCCCAGGTCAGGAACATTACCACGAAACTTCCTGGCCTGGTTCAACTGTCCGATTATTTGCCATTACTGATAATTCAGGCTGGCAGCAATGAAATGGCTGATAGAAGCTGAAAGGCTATCAAAAGGGGCTTCAGGGGACTGGGGCCATTAGTGGATGGAGTGAGAGCACAGGTGGTGTTTTCCTCTATCTCTTCAGTGGCAGAGGAGGATATTGAAAGGACCTGGAAAGCCCAGCTGATAAATAAATGGTAAAGATGGCTGGTAAAGAATGCTGATAAATAAATAAATAAAGAGGTTGTTGCCATTGCAGGAATTTTTGTTCTTGTTGTTGCTGTTGTTTTGTTTTCGTTTTTGGTTGGTTGGTTGGTTGGTTTTTGACTATGGTGTGGTTTACTTGTCACCTGGCTTGATGGCTGCAGATGGGTCCCATGTCTCAAAGGAGGAAATGGATCCTAGTCCAGGAGCTGGCAGGGCTCATTGAGAGGGCTTTAAACTAGGTACAAAGGGGGATGGGGATGAAATAAAGCTCAATAGAGACAAGCCTGGGTGAACAATGACAGGGCTGGGGGTATAAGAATTTAAGTTGTGTTTTTGCAGTGGAAAATTCCACTATCCTTGCATATTCAAATGTGATTGCTCAGGAATAACAGTGGCATAACAGTTGGGGGTATGTTAAGCAGACAGCCTTCTCCATGTCTGTTGTTACCTGTTCTCCCTTCCCATTTATCAGAGGGGGACCACTGTTCTTGCCCTTTCTTTTCTGGCTAATGTACCTATGAAATCCCTTTCTGTTATTTTTTGCATCTCTAGCCAAGCTCAATACTATCTGTGCCTTGTCTTTCTTGATCTCATCCCTGCACATGCAGACGGAATCCCTGGCCTCTTCCCAGGCCACATGTCCCTGCTTCCACTGCCTGTGCATTTCCTTCTTGCTCCTCAGTTTGACCAGCAGGACTTGCACAGTCATCCTGGTTTTCTGTGCTCCCTGCTTGCTTTCTTACACAGGGGTACGGAGAGTTCCTGTTCTCTGAGAAAAACATCCTTAAAGAGTGGCCATCTCTGTTCAGCTCTTTGGTTCCTAAGAACAGTGTTCTAGAAAATATCATCCAGTAGGACTTTGAATAGTTTGAAGTACACTCTTCAGAACTTCAGGGTCCTGACTTTGCTCTTTGCCAGACCCGTATTCCTCAAGATCACAAACTCAAACAGGGCATGGTCACTACAGCCCAAAATGCCTCCAATCTTAACCTTCTTATTGAGTGCATCTGCACTGATGAAACAGGTCCAGTAATACTTCTCTGATAGGTTTGTCTAATATGTTCCACACTTTCAAATGTATCCTCATTAACCACCAACCCACTGTCTGTCCTTTGATATATACACACAGATACCATTCCCTTGGTCTGTGGGCCAACCTTGTAAAATATCCATAAAACGTCCACTGAGTTTATTTAGTTCATGACTTGGGTTCTGTCTGTTATGGTAGTTGCTAAGAACAGGAGAGGTAATTTGTTGTGTACTATTATTAGATGCTTAAAACAGCTTAGGTCAACTGCAGTGAGACTTCTTGTAAATGTTATCTTCCTTTGGTTTGAGTGACTCCTCTTATGGGACTTCCTGTAATACACAATTCAGATCACAGGTTAAAAAAAAAAAATAAAGTTTTATCCATTACCTCTATCTCTGAACCCTTTGGACCAGGCCATAAGGTTCAACATTACAATGAACTCTTCCCCTCACCCCTGTCCCAGATTTTGCTTTTCAATTGGCCACAGTCCTCTGAGTTTTCTCACCTTCCAATTATTTTCCCCATACCACTGGGAAGGAGGGAGCCAGTAGTTGTGTGATGCTCAGCTGCCTAGTGAGGTTAAGCCACTGCATAGACAAAATAATATTATATAAAATATTTTCAAAACAAATGAAAAACATTATTATTTCCATTCCTCTATTCTACTCCAAATTTAAGATAAAAGATTATTCCAGACTGAAGTCTGTGGTGGTTTTACCCTTCTGAATAGCTGAGCTTAATCACAACCATTCTCTCACTCAACCTCCTCAAAGGAAAAAGAGGATAAAATAATATGTAAAGGGCTCAAAGGCTGAGATAAGGACAGGGAGACTGGTCACCAGTTATTGTCACGGGCAAAACAGAATCATAATAGGGAAATTAATATAATTTATTGCCTAGCATTAGCAGACTAGAGCAGTGAGAAAGGAAAAGCAAACTGAAAACATCTTCCAGTACCCTGTATACCCAGTATCCTGAGCTGGTGGAAGGGGTAGGGAGCAGCATGTAGTCCTCATAACCCACGAGGAAATCCTTGGCGACCTGATACAGCACTTAGATGTATGCAAGTAGATGGGGCTGGATGGGATCCACTCAAGGGCTCTGAGAGAACTGGTGGAAAGAGCTGACCAGGCCACTTTCCATCATTTATCAACAGTCCTGGCTATCAGGGGAGGTCCCAGTCGACTGGTGGCCAGCTAGTGTGATGTCCACCTACAAGAAGGGCTAGAGAGTAGACCTGGGAAACTATAGGCTTGTTAGTTTGACTTCAGTGCCAGGGAAGCTCATGGAGCAGATTATCTTGAGTGTCATCACATGGCACAAGCAGGGCAACCTGGCAATCAGGCCCAGTCAGCATGGGTTTATGAAAGGCAGGTCCTGCCTGACAAACCTGATCTCCTTCTATGACAAAGTGACGTGCTTAGTGGATGATGGAAAGTCTTGGGATGTGGTCTACCTTGACTTCTGTAAGGCTTTTGACACCGTTTCCCAAAGCATTCTCCTCAAGAAACTGGCTGCTCTTGGCTTGGACAGGTGTACACTTCTTTGAGTTAAAAACTGTCTGGATAGCCAAGCCCAAAGAGCTGTGGTGAATGGATTTAAATCCAGTTGGAGGCCGGCCATGAGTAGCATTTCCCAAGGCTCAGTACTAGGTCCAGTTCTCTTTAATATCTTTAGTGATAATCTGGATGAGGGGATTGAGTGCACCCTCAGTAAGTTTGCAGATAGCACAACCTTAGGTCCATGTGTCAACCTGCTCAAGGGTAGGAAAGCTCTGCAGGAGGATCTGGATAGGCTGGACCAATGGGCTGAGGTCAACTGCATGAAGTTCAACAAGGCCAAGTTCTGGGCCCTGCACCTGGGGCACAACAACCCCGAGCAACACTACAGGCTGGGAAATGAGTGGTTGGAAAGCTGCCAGGCAGAGAAGGACCTGGGAGTTTGGGTTGATAGCTGAATATGAGCCAGCAGTGAGCTCAGGTGGCCAAGAAGGCCAACAGCATCCTGGCTTGTATAAGAAACAATGTGGCCAGCAGGCCTAGGGAAGTGATTGTCATCCTGTACTCAGCTCTGGTGAGGCTGCACCTCTAGTACTGTGTTCAGCTTTGGGCTCCTCACTACAGGAAGGACTTGGAGGTGCTCGAGTGAGTCCAGAGAAGAGCAACAAAGCTGGTGAGGGGTCTGGAGAACAAGTCTTATAAGCAGCAGCTGAGGGAGCTGGGATTGTTCAGCGTGGAAAAGAGGATGCTCAGGGGTGACAGTATTGCTCTCTATGTGTACCTTAAAGGATGATGTAGCAAGGTGGAGATTGGTCTATTCTCCCACATGCCTGGTGATAGAATGAGGGGCAATGGCTAAAGTTGTGCCAGGGAAGGTTAAGGTTGGATATTAGGAAGAACTTCGTCACTGCAGGGGTTGTTAGGCATTGGAATAGGCTGCCCAGGGAAATGGTGGAGTCACCATCCCTGGATGTCTTTAAAAGACATTTAGATGTAGAGCTTAGTGATATGGTTTAGTGGAGGACTTGTTAGTGTTAGGTCAGAGGTTGGACTAGGTGATCTTGGAGGTCTCTTCCATTCTAGATGAGTCTGGGATTCCCCCGTTCACCCTCTTCCACCTACTTCCCACAGACACTGCACGGGAATGTGAAAGGATATTGTGGTCAGTCTGTAACATTTTGATGCTCCTTCATGGTCACTCTCTGCCCCTGCTCCAGCATGGGGTCCCTCCCATGGGATAGCATTCTTCCTGAACTGATCCTGCATGGGCTTCCCACATGCAGCAGTTTTTAAGATCTGCTCCCTCATAGGTCCATACCATAGGGTCCATCACCCAGGAGCAAACTGATCCAACACAGGTCCCCCATGGGTGGCAGCTCCCCCCCGACCTCTGCTCCTGTGTGGGCTCCTCTCCACAGGTTGCAGCTCCAGCCTGGGGCCTGCTCCTGGGAGGGCTCTCCATGGGCAATAGCCTCTTCCAGGCTGCATCCATCTGTTCCACCAGGGGCTCCTCCACAGGCTGCAGTATGAAGATCTGCTCCATGTGGGACCCATGGGCTGCAGGGTGACAGCCTGCTCCACCATGGGCATCTCCACAGACCACAGGGGAACTTCTGGTCTGGTGTATGGAGCACCTCCCTTACTCCTTTTTCCACTGACCTTGGTGTCTGCAGAGTTGTTTCTCACGTCTCTCTCCCAGCTGCTTTTACACAGTAGTTTTTTTCCCTTTATAAATCTGCTCGCAGACCCAACCAGTATTATTCACTGGCTCACCTTTGGGCATCAGTGGGTCCCTTTTGGAGACAGCTGGAACTGACTCTCATCTAACATGGGGCAGCTTCTGGATTCTTCTCACAGAGGCCACCCCTGCAGCTCCCCTGCTACCAAATCCTTGCCATATAAGACCAGTACAAAGTTTTATACTTTATATATTATTGTTGTAAAGAAATTTCCACGCTTCATGCTAGTATATCCAAACCTCATTTGCAACTGGAATTTGAAAGTTTTAGTCATTAACTGAAAGCAATTTATACTCATTCAGGTTACAAATATTAGCAGGTTGGTAGCTTCTGCTTGGAGATTAAATGTGGTTTTGAAAGAGCTCAGTCCACTTTTCAATTTTATTTAAAATTTGTGGGGTAAAATTTTGTATCTTTCCATCTATATCATCCATCTATACCATCATATGACAGGGCACAAAAGATTCAGCGTTGGATATTAGTGTTTAGGTATCTACTGAAAAAGTCATTTTTTGAAGGTATAAGTAACTCTTAGAATCCTATAATATCTTGAGCTGGAAGGGACCCACAAGGATCATCAATTCCAACTCCTTCACAAGAAAACACAAAAATCAAACATTATGTCAGAGTGTTGTCCAAACGCTTCTTGAACTCCAGCAGGTTCAGTGTTATGACCAGTTTCTTGGGGAGCCTGTTCTAGTGCCTGACCATCCTCTTGGTGTAAAATATTTTCCTAACACCCAGCCTGACCCTCCACTGTCACAGCTCCGCTGTGTTTCTTTGGGTCTTGTCACTGTTCCCAGAGAGAAGAGCTCAGTGGCTGCCCCTCTCCTCCCCTCATAAGGAAGCTGTAGGATACCATGAGACCTCCTCTCAGCCTCCTCTGCTCTGGGCTGAAGAAACCAAGTGACCTCAGCTGCTCCTCATATGTCTTGCCCTCTAGACCCCTCTCCATCTTTGTTGTCCTTCTTTGGACAACCTCTAAAAATTTTATGTCCTTCTTATACAGTGGTGCGCAAAACTACACACAGCACTCAAGGTGAGGTTGCACCAGCACAGAGCAGAGTGGCACAATCACTTCCCTCTATCAGCTAGCAATGCCATGCTTGATGCAGCCAAGGATACAGTTGGCCCTTTGGCTTCCAGGACACACTGTTGACTCATATTCAACTTATCATTAGCTAAAAACCCTAGATTCCTTTCTGTAGGGCTGTTCTCTAATCTTTTATACCTCAGTCTATGTTATAGCAAGTTGGATTTTAACACACTTCCCACCAGTAGGTGTTCTCCAGACATATAAAAGCACAGTAACATTAGTGATGAGGTGGTTACATGGCAAAGATAAAGATTATAGAAAACTGATACATAGTTCCAAACCAGGAAATTAGATAGATAGATAGATAGATAGATAGATAGATAGACAGATAGATAGATAGGTAGGTAGATAGATGACAGATAGATAGATAACTCTTGTTTTGAGGGTGCATGTTATTTAAAAAAAATGAAAGTAAATATATCAACTATGAAAACAAATATTGGGAACTAGTAGATTTGAGACAACATAAATTGTCTCAATATTAAGATAAGATAAATTGCAGTCCAGTTTTATGTATCCAAATGAAATGAGTAGAGAAAAGTCTTTTTCTTCCAACAGCTTTGAAGGTGCTAACCAGTTATGATGTACAGTTAACAACACTCTTTTCTAGCAAATCTGTCAAAAGCAGTAGTATGTGACTGGAGAAAAATAAAGTGCATTCAGGAGAAGGAGAAGGATGAAGTAAAATACAATTAGTCTCACATTACTAGAATTTGAGGTTTAAAATCAGCTTTGAAGGACAGAATAATTAAAAATATTGAAGTCAAAGAAAACAAAAATGAGAAATAAAAACATAGGGAGATATAATAAACTAGCCCTGCTATTTTTTTTTTCTGATTTCACAGATAAGGGGGATTCAGTACACATGTCCATTTGGCCTTCAGTAAAGAATCCAGTATAGTTTTTTTGTGGAAAAAAATAATAGACCTACAAGTGAAAAATAAGGACTAGTACTAAAATTATATGGTGAGCAGAACTGAGCAGGATCAATTGGATCAAGCTCAATAATAGAAAAATGCATTTAAAGGTATATACCATTAAGCTGTATTTAAGATTTTCTACATTTTGCAGAAAATATTGAAAATTCTTCTCCATTAATGATAGATATACGCTAGATTATGACTAAATCATGAATTAAAAGTAGCTGAGAAAAAGAGAAATCAAATCCATCTCCCTTTGAAATGTAAAGGACAAATAATGTTTCAGAAAATCTACGTAAGGGAATACCTCTATCACATCATACCTTAATCAAGTCTTCAGTCTAGACACATCTTCTGAAAGAAAAAGATGTTGGAATGGTAATGATTGCAGATGAAATTTACTAGAATGATGAAAGGCAAATTTAAGCCCCATGAAGAAACAAAGAGAGCTTGGCTACTGTGTTGTTGGCAGTTGGCTTGTTAAAGCAAATGTAGTAGAAACAAGGAGCAAGGAAGCAAGAAATTTATTTAAATTCAATAAAAAATATTTAAAAATGAAATTATGATTAATAATTTGTTTTTATTTATTTTAAATAATTAAATGAAGTGCTTTTGTGCTTTGAAAGCACAAAAATGCCTAGTCATGCAGAATCTCTCACTATTTAGTTTTTCCTAAAAAATAATCTGCAAAAGTTTGCTGTCTTTTAAGACCTAATTTGACCAAAATACAGTTAGATACATGAAACCAATAGGAATGCCTGATTTTCCCAAAGGTCCCTCTATTATGAAGTGGATTTTACTTCAGTATCAACATATGCATACATACATGCCAACATGTATGCAAGAATATCTGTCACAGCTGCTCTTTGTGTTTTACTGCTGCCAGAGCCTCTCCAAAAACTCTGCAACACCAAATAGTTAGCTGTGTGAACTGCTAGCCTCTGTGCAATCACTATATGAGCAGCTGGAACAAACCTCACAAGCAGAATTGGTCTTTATTTCTTTTTCTCGAAGCAGAATAAGGAATAGATTTTTTTTTTTTTTTTTTTTTTTAATGAACAGGCTACATTATATATATAAATGTTTAAGGGAATGTAATAAGTAAAATGCCTAATTATTTTTTAATTTCTGAAAAGCAGACATATTTGCCATGAACAAGAATTGAGATAGCTATATTAAATTCCAAGCTGTCTTTTTCAGCTATAAATTGCTGCTGTCCTCATGAATACTTCCTAACCCATATGAGCTGGTTGACTAATAGAGCAAAATCAGACCCATTGAACAGTTTACAGGAAACAGGAAAGGGGAGAGAAGGTAGTCATTCAATACAGGTAGAGATCCTGAATTCCCAGATCTCAGCATAGCAAAAATACGATTAGCTTTTTTTATTATTTTATTTATTTTTTTCAGAAAGCAGACCCATGCAAAGCTGAATCTTGTAAAAAACTGTCACAGGTTAGTTTTATTACTGTGATCAGTCTTATTGTTCATGGTGGTAAATGTAAATATATGCACAAGTGCTAGCAATTAAGTTTTCATTTTCAGGGTAAAAGAAAGATTTTGTCTTTCAAACGAACATTACACTAGCTTCATAGAATTAGAAGGAAAGCACTTTTCTCTCAGCTAAGAATTTAATTAAAAATCTGAAGCAATACAATAAAGTGCTTCTTCATAACAGGAGAAAAAAACAGATATGTCAAGAACACATTCAATAGGCTCCAATGAAACTGGAGTTCATTGGAATTTAAATTCTGGAGTTATAGTAAGACTTTTTCATTGAGTACAAAACAGCAACACGTTAAATAAGTACACACCTTGTAAACGATATAATAGATAAAGGAAAATGTTTGCTGTTAACAAATCTTAATGTTTAGGAGGGATGGATTGAGGAATAAGTTAAAATTCTATTTCACTGATAAAAAACGTTATCACAGAATCACAGAATCACAGAATTTCTAGGTTGGAAGAGACCTCAAGATCACCGAGTCCAACCTCTGACCTAACACTAACAGTCCTCCACTAAACCATATCCCAAAGCTCTACATCTAAACGTCTTTTAAAGACCTCCAGAGATGGTGACTCCACCACTTCCCTGGGCAGCCTATTCCAATGCCTAACAGCCCTTTTAGTAAAGAAGTTCTTCCTAACATCTAACCTAAAACTCCCCTGGCACAACTTAAGCCCATTCCCCCTCGTCCTGTCACCAGGCATGTGGGAGAACAGACCAACCCCCACCTCGCTACAGCCTCCTTTAAGGTACCTGTAGAGAGCGATAAGGTCACCCCTGAGCCTCCTTTTCTCCAGGTTGAACAAGCCCAGCTCCCTCAGCTGCTCCTCGTAGGACTTGTTCTCCAGACCCCTCAACAGCTTCATAGCCCTTCTCTGGACTCACTCAAGTGCCTTGATGTCCTTCTGGTAGCGAGGGGCCCAAAACTGAACAGAGTACTCGAGGTGCAACCTCACCAGAGCCGAGTACAGGGGGACGATCACTTCCCTAGCCCTGCTGGCCACACTGCTTCTTATACAAGCCAGGATGCCTTTGGCCTTCTTGGCCACCTGAGCACACTGCTGGCTCATTTTCAACCAACTGTCAACCAATACTCCCAGGTCCTTCTCCGTCTGGCAGCTTTCCAACCACTCCTCTCCCAGTCTGTAGCTCTGCTTGGGGTTATTGCGCCCCAGGTGCAGGACCTGGCACTTGGCCTTGTTGAACTTCATGCAGTTGACCTCCGCCCATCGGTCCAGCCTATTCAGATCCTCCTGCATAGCCTTCCTACCCTCAAGCAGATCGACACACGCACCTATCTGCGAACTTACTGAGGGTGCACTCTATGCCCTCGTCCAGATCATTGATGAAGATATTAAAGAGGACTGCCCCCAGCACCGAGCCCTGGGGAATGCCATCAGTGACCGGCCTCCAACTGGATTTAACTCCATTCACCATGACTCTTTGGGCCTGGCTATCCAGCCAGTTTCTAACCCAAGGAAGCATATGCCAGTCCAAGCCAAAAGCAGCCAGTTTCTTGAGGAGAATGCTGTGGGAAATGGTGTCAAGGTAGACCACATCCACAGCCTTTCCCTCATCCACCAAGCGTGTCACGTTGTCATAGAAGGAGATCAGGTTCGTCAAGCAGAACCTGCCTTTCATACACCCATGCTGACTGGACCTGATCGCCTTCTTGCCCTGCAAGTGCCGCGGCCACATGATGACTCTCAAGATAATCTGCTCCATGAGCTTCCCTGGCACTGAGGTCAAACTGACAGGCGTATAGTTCCCCGGGTCTGCCCTCCGGCCCTTCTTGTAGATGGGTGTCACGTTTGCTAGCCGCCAGTCAACTGGGACCTCCCCCGATAGCCAGGACTGTTGATGAATGATGGAAAGCGGCTTGGTCAGCTCCTCCGCCAGTTCTCACAGTACCCTCGGGTCGATCCCATCCGGCCCACTTGACTTGCGCACATCCAAGTGCCGTAGCAGGTCACCAACCATTTCTTCGTGGATAGTGAGGGCCACATTCTGCTCCCCATCCCTTTCTGCCAGCTCAGGATGCTGGGTATCCAGAGAACAACCGGTATTGCCGCTAAAGACTGAGGCAAAGAAGGCATTAAGCACCTCCGCCTTTTCCTCATCTTTTGTAACAAGGTTTCCCCCCGCATCCAGTAAAGGATGGAGATTTTCCTTAGTCCTCCATTTTGCATTGATGTATTTGTAAAAAGATTTTTTGTTGTCTTTAATGGCAGTAGCCAGATTGAGCTCCAGATGAGCTTTGGCCTTTCTAATTTTGTCCCTGCACAGCCTCATAACATCCTAATAGTCCTATGAAGCATAACATCCTTATAGTCCTATAGTCCTTATGAAGCTGTCAGCAATTTATTAATAAACATATTTAAATAATTAAGAAATTTCCATATTAACATAACAATATAGCATTATTAGAAACTGAATAACACCCAAAAAGCTTATTAATGATCTGGTAAAGCTGTTTTCTGGATAGGTTTCTATCTAAATTTTGTATGTCACTGGTCAGAAACACATCAGCTTTTTTTAAGAAAGAGGATTTTAGGAAAGTGGAATTACACTGAAGTGGAAAATGTCATATTTGGTCTTACGCAAATGTCATAGGCAGTACAGAAGGTTTCCCATAGGTGAATGTTATGCACCTGTATTATTTTTAAACACTGCTTTTAAAATCTTTTTGAAAATATTGGAACATCACATCATTTCCTTGTCCACCTAGATCAAGGTGTGAGTCACACCTAAGCAGGTGTGACTTTCACTTCATATGAAAAGACAGACAGTAAACCTGAACCAACCTACTGCACAGAAAAGCAGTCAGAAGGAATAAACAGAATCATTTGATCCATCTCTTGTGCTGCAAAAGGTTAAAAGAAAAATTGTTAAGCAAAAATTAAAATATATTCCAAAGCAAAAATCATTCTTAATGGAGAAAGAGAATCAGTCTATGCACAGAATGATCAGGAAAATCTCATTAATCTGTTATTCTTTAATACAAATGTTGAAATATTAGTATTTTTCCAGTACAGATAGGAATAATTGTTTAATTATTGTGAAGAAAGAGAAACCTCCAAAATTCAGGACACATCTAAACATGATTAGACAGACTAACATAACCAGATTCTAAACTGATTCTAAAAATATTCTGAATGTATCAGAGCATCTCTGTTCTTTTTACTGATGAAAAATATTACAGAAGAGTGATCTGGATTTCAGAGTATTTTTACTTTATAGGATAAAAGATTCATATAATGGTTTGTATTGGAAAGGATCTTAAAAATCATGTAATTCCAATACCTCTGCCGTGGACAGGGACATATTCCACTAGACCAGGTTGCCCCAACCAATCTAGGCTTAAACACTTCCAGGGATGGGACACGCACAGCTTCTCTGGGCAACATTTTCCACTGCCCCACCACTGTCTGAGTATGTAATCTAAATCTAACCTTTCATAATTTAAAGCCATTACATCTTGCCCTATCACTGCACTCCCTGACAAAGAGTCCCTCTCCTGTTTACTTGTAGGACTTCTTTAGGTACTTGAAGGCCACTATAAGGTCCCCTCAGAGCCTTCTCTTCTCCAAACTGAACAACCCCAACTCCCTCAACCTGTCTTCCTAGGAGTGGTACCCTCTAATCACCTTTGTGGCTCTCCTCTGGACTCATTATAATATGCCCATGTCCTTCTTGTGCTGGAGGCCCCAGAGCTGAAAGCAGTACTCCATGTGGGGTGTCTTGAGAGCAGAGTAGAGGGAGAGAATCACCTCCCTCACCCATACTTCTTTTGATGCAGCTTCTTTTTGTCCAGGACACAGCTGACTTGCTGAGCTGCAGAATCTATCACCTCTCTAGGAAGCCTGTGACTGATCACCTTCACATTGAAGCTTTGTGCCATACCTCAGTATTCTATCACTGGTTATGAAGTAGAAGAGACCATCACCTCTCTCTCCATTTCACCTCCTCAGGGATTTGTGGAGAGCAATAACATTGCCTCTTTACTTCCTTTTCTATAAACTAGACCACCCAAGAGTCCTTATCCTCTTCTCACAGGACATGCATTTCAGCCCTTTTACCAGCCTTGTTGCCCTGTTCTGGACACTTTCAAGTATCATAACCTCTTTTTTGTACTGTGGAGACCAGAACTGTGCATATTATTTGAGGTGAGGCTACACCAATACTAAAAATAACAGGAGAATCATTTTTTTTTTGACCAGCTGGTTATGCTATATTTAATGTACCCCATTAGAGAAGTAGGAAGAGAGTGCAACTTCATTAGAAGGATCTTCTATCTATGCTGTATTATAAAACATTACAATTCAGTGCAGATAATGTAAATTAGTTTTCTCTTATTGTCACAACTCAAAAAAAAAAAAAAAAAAAAAAAAAAAAAGTCCCATCAGTCTTTTGCTTCTACAGGAGATCTGATTTCTAGGTTATCAACTTGATTTCTCAACGTATTACAGTCTTTTTAATTCTTAGTTACAGTGTTTTCTTCTATTTATCAGAGAGATCCTATTTGCCAATCAATTTACCAGAGAGATCACACTTCATAGTGAACCTGTTTATTTTCTGATGACTTCAAAATCATGACTTCTGTAATGCTAGGTTAAGGTGTTTAAAGCCACAGAAGAACTGTGAAAGCCTAAAATTTTGGAGATATGTTGCCTCAGGTACAGCACAAAATGTTGTGAGTACCCTTAATTTGCTGAACAATGAATGGGCCCAGTCCTTTGACCTACCATTTGAACAAAGGCTTTATATGGAAATGATTTTGCAGTTGACAAAGGCTGCACATGAACTTCATCATTCCTCAGCTTTAAAATAACTAGATTTTGGAGACCTAATTCAAACAGTCTGTGAATTCAAAATAGCATTTGGGAATATGTTTGCTTTCTGGATCTGTTAGAGAAGTGAATTAATACAATATTTGTGTACAGAACTTTTCAAGTTTTGTGTCTGCAGCTGGAAATGTTATTGATTCCATGATTTCTGCTTTTCATATCCCTTACGATTTGATTCCAGGATTATAACAATTTAATAATTATGAAAAAAAGTGTAAAGAGTGACAGAGGTCTAAATCCTTCTTACTAACTTAATGTCATTAGCACATAGGCTTTTGAACCAATGGTGAATGTTAAAAGTATGGGGAAATAAAACGGTAGAGCTTACATTAAGTGTGATTATTCTTAACAGAATGTTGTTCAAAAAGTAAGTAAAATAGTCTGGCTTTTGACTTCTGAACTTCATTCCACTTTATCTTATATTGACTTTGTTTTTTCTATTCTTATTTTATTTTTCTTTACCTTCAGACATACTGCTAGGGTGATATTTATAGAGTTGGTACTTTCTGAAAATCAGGTTTCATAAAGAATACCAGACTGCATAAATATTACTTAATTCAATCTGGACTCTGTAGTAATTTCCCAAGGTAAAGTGCTGCCCTTTTTAAGAAAGAGAATGGTCAGCTATAAGAAGGACAGTGACAGTCCTTCCTGCTTACTTGCAGGGTCCTGAGATATTAATGGATTTATCAATATGAGCACAAGATTTCATTATTTCTATATGCTCTTGTCATCATATGACTATAAAACCTATACTGAGGCAATAGAAATGACTCTCTGAGAAGCAATTTTTTCCCCTTAATCATCTACAGTGAATTGTAAAATCATTTGAAAAGGAAATGGAAATATGTAATATCAGGTTTAAATAGTGAAAGCATAAGATCTTGTCGTTTATGAATATGTTCAGATTTTCTGTGAAGTATTTGAAAGGGAAAACTAATCCACCTCTAATATTTAATGATATCACAATGTGATTTGCAATGATGATGTTTGCACATCACCTGTGCTAATATAATAGAATTTAAGTTAGAAACATGACGCTTCATTTTGCTGTTTAGAATAATGCAACCTAGTGCAACTGTACATTGCTGTACAGTTTGTTTTGAGACTACAGAAGATGTGAGGAGCAGCTTAGCTTGGCAATGTCTCTGAAAGGTGACTGATACTTTTAAGTGCCCAGAAGCTGTTTCAGGATCTAACCCTGTGATTCCAGACATTGTTACTAATAGTGGGAGAGACAAATTTATAGCTTTGCAATGTGTAGACAGACATGTATATTAAATGAAGGGAAGCAGTTGTTTTAGAAAAACTTTGTGGAACAAGACCTTGGGTAATTAACATGTTTGTGAATTAAAATGAAGTTATTGAATAAATTGCTTTAAAAAATGAGAATGAAGCTGAGGTTAATGATTTTTTTAATTGCAGATTGGAAAGGAATAATTGAAGGAGTTGCTTTTGATGTCTTCCAAAAGAGCTTTTTCTAATTAATTTGTTTTATTGCAAATAAGAATGAAATTAGTGAATATATTTGTTTTGGGGGGTTTGGAAGTAGAATTGATTGGCTTGTTTTTAGGATCTTAAACATTGCTGAAAGGAATTAAATTATTAGATGAATTACTTTTGTCTCTAATTGAAATTAAATGTGTTTATTTCAGCCTTGAGAATAAATACTGTAGCTAAAATAGCTGCTTTTGTCTTTTTAGTAGAATGATGCACTGTTTTCATTTGGGGCTTGATACTCAGTTACTAAGTTACTCAGTTACTAAGTTACTCAGTTACTAAGAGTAAACATAGGCCCTTAATCCAAAAAACATTTCTGATAGAACCTGCTATTGAAGTGGTATTTGTGGTGTCAAAACTTTAATTCTATATTGTTAGTTATTGAAACTAGAATATTTATATGATCCTTATTAATCTGAGAGGGTTTTTTTTAATAAATAATAATAATAATAAACTCTTCATGTATAACCCTGTTCAATTATTTTTATATACACTTTCTTTCTAAGGTACAGATATCATATTCCCCACATATAAAAACTGATCTGTGATAAAAAGAACACTGTCTGTAGAAAGAAATGTCAAATTTGACAGTCCTTTATATTACAGACACAGAATGAGGTATTTTCTCCCTGTCTTGGGACTTTCTTATAATCAATATAAATAAGGCAGGCTTTCTGTAGAGAAGGAGGTTTCCTAGGTGACAAATTCTTGACAACAGGTTTATATCACTTACTGCATAAAGTTAGTAGAGTGTGCAGTTGTATAACTGTGTAACTACTGCTGTCAAACTAGAACCATGTTGGAAAAAAAAAAAAAATACAGAGCAATATTTACATTAATATAGTTTTTAAAGTGCTATATCACTACTATGAAAACATTGTTAGGATAATCAAAACACATAACGGCAATCCAACCACTTCCCCACCTGGATGAAAATAAAAAATAAAAACATAAAAAATACAAAAAATAAAAATAAAAATTTTTAAAAATAATAAAAAAGAAAGATAGCTTTGTCTGAAGATCTACAGTGAGTCTTACTCAACTCAGTGAGAGTTTTTGGCTTCCTAGCAACATAATCTTCATGTGTTATGTGCAGAAAACAAATTAAACAAAATATCTACATCCAATTAACATAGAAATGAAAAAGGAATATATCCCAGATGAGCAATGATCATCCTTGAAAACTGATAATTAAGTTTTGTAACTATATTGTCTGTAATGAGAATAAGAAGAAAAAAAATAAAAGGAAAATAAGTTCATGTGCATGTGCTTGATTAAGGCATCTAGCAGTTTTTAAAGAGCTTTTTCTATGTAATCGATACGAGCTCTTACAAGTCGTTAAGACCAAAATTTTTCTAGAAAGTAAAGGATGAAAGGACAGATTTTAAAGCTTTCAGATAGTTAGTTATTATTGACCATGCTTACTACCATACTAGTACCAGTGGAGGTGAATTGCTTGGTGATAGTTCTTAGCCTTGTATTCTGATGTCCAGCAAACTTACCTCAGTTATGAATTACCAATGCTGAAGCTAAAGTTTTTTCCCTCCTGAGTGGGAAAACCCTCACTACTATTGGGTTTGGTGTCAAAGTCAGACCAAGTTTGAAAATACCTGGGTATTAATTTCATTGTCTAAGTTTATACTTACTGTTCTGTCCATACACAGGTTAATGTGAAATGTTTAATGCTTCAGGGAGATTACAGAAACTTGAATTTATTTTCTACATTTCTTGCCATTCTCATATTATTATTTTTTTCAGCCTTATATATATATCTTTACATATATACACATATATATACATATATATATATATATATATATATATACATGTAAAGATAACCTCTTAACTATAGCATACTCTGTTATATTTTTTGCCAAATGTGTGATGTGTATGATCTGGTCCAGATATCTCACTTGGACGCAGAAAGCTTTAGAACAGTAGTAGTAAGAGCAAAGACCTAATCAGCCCAAGGAGAGAGCCTATGAGTCTTGGAGACTTGTGCAGCAATTTGTAATTGAATTTAGTGTTAATATATAAGCAAAGATTTGTTTGGGAAACAAATATTTGACAACTTATGGAATAGAAGGTGCTAATAAATCCCACTTATAATTCACCTTTACTGGTGGAGAAAATGAGTAGATATTGAAAAGGTGTCATCAGTTCATGAATTCTCTTCTTGCATTTAATGTTTGCGGCCCCAGACTAGAGAACAGAGAATTTTATTAAGAGAAATTCCTTGCAGATTTTTAGATGGGTCTAGATTAAGTACCATGTTTGTTGCTCTTTCCTAATAGCTCAGTAATGACCACAAGCAGGATGTGATCAGGTTTTTATTACTTGATCACCACTGCTGCTTGTAGCTTTCTCACTAATACGTATGGTAGTTGCGATTCTATTCTCTTTAAAGTGGTAAACAGAGAGGGGCAATCACTTATCATCTACAAAGGTGCCTCATCTGTACGTGCTATAAAGGTGATCTGGTATTTTTGCCTGCGGGACTCAGTATATGTTATGCTGAGATCATCAAGACACTACAGGTCTTTATATATGTTATATAAATATTTAGTCCTGGGTTCTGACCATGTGATACAATGAAGTTTCAACTTTAAATTTTAAATCTGCATGAAAACCTGTATAGCCCACAGGCCCTGTCCTCCAACTGTTAGATGGCTAGATACCATGCAGTACCAAGCAACTCTTCAAATGAAAATGTCTTTGTCTAATAAAGATCCTTTTGTTACCTCCCACAGAACAATGAGATGCAATATGTTACACTTCATTTTTACTGGCACTTGACTTTCCTTTAGGCAGTTATTTTATGAAAGGTAAGATGTGAATCAAGGAGCCTAGTTTTACTCAATGGATTACTCTCTCAATTAGAAAATAGAGATTTTTTTCCCCTCTGATTAGGGGAAAAAGGTCAGGGAATGGACAAAAGAAACTGGTCACACTTGACAAAATTGTGCAAAGACAACGGAGAAGATTTTTTTTTTTTCCATTAAGTAGTTGATGTTTTCCAAGTTGTATTTTTTTTTTTTTTCCATTTCTGCTAGAATAACCTTAAGCTTTAATCAGTACTCTTCTGTTGTGCCCCTGGAGTGAGTGTAAGCACAGAGACTCTGCTGAAAAATAAATCAATAAAATAAATAAATAAATAATGTTATCTAGAATAGATTTTGTCATACTTCTCCATTTTCCTCAATCAATGTGGGGAAATAAGGGTGCCCCAAAAATCTGTGAGACAACCTGCAGTGATGCAGGGAGAGAAGACTCTATGATGCTCTAGAGAATGGGATGTGGTGGTGTGTGTGAAAAGAGGGAACTGGAGACTTCATGGTGCCTTTTACCTTCTCCGTGGGTCAGACAGTGAATGCAAACAAAAAGATTGGAGGGCTGTCTGAAAACATGAGAAAAGACACACCTTAAGAATCAACCTTCCCAGTAGCCAAAAGGCAATAAAGGCTCTTTCGCTGATAGTTTTTCTCTTATGTAACAGGAATGTCAGCCAATGACTTCAATCTGTTTCTCTCTTGTTCGTTTTGTTTGTTTGTTGGTTTGTTTGTTAGTGGCACTAATAGACATATTTTAATGACTGCTTTCAGACAGTTGATCAACTCAGGTTAGTTGCTGGATTTAATAACCTTGCCATGCTAGTGAAGAGGGCTTTAAAATAGGGTTGCCAGGGGAAGTTGAACCTCGATCCATCCTGCTCCTCTCAGTTTGATGCCAGTGTCAGTGATACATGTCCTGAGCCTTAAGAAGGGTCACAAGTCAGCAAGAGAACACCTGAAAAGCACCACAAAGGAATTCCAGCCACTCCAGACAGTAAGACTTCTTCATCAGGGGCACAACTCAAATGTCTCTATGCTCTATGCCAACACACTAACATGGACAATAAAAAAAGTTAGAGTTATATGCATGCCCTCAGGGCTATGATCTCATTGGTTTATGTAGATATGGTGGGATGGCTCCAACAACTGGTGTGTTGGAACTGGAGTGTTCCTCTTCAGGAAGAACAGGAAGGGGAGACAAGGAGGGGATGTTGCCCTCCAGTGTCAATGAGCAGCTGGAGTTCATGGAGCTCTCCCTGTGGATGGGTGACAAGCTGACAAAGAGCTTATGGGCCAGGATTACAACAAGGGCAGGGACAGGGGACATTATAGTGGGGGTTTTATAAAGGCCACCTGATCAGGAAGACCAAGCAGATGTGGCCATCTATATACAGGTAGAAGCAGGCTTATGTTCACAAGCCTTTGTCCTCAGGGGGGCCTTCAGCTACAGTTATATCTGTTGGAGGGTCAGCACAGAGGGACACAGGCAATCCAGGAGATTCCTGAGATGTGTTGATGACAACTTTTCTAAGCCATAGAGGAGTCAATGAAGAGAGATACTATGCTAGACCTCATTCTTACCAAGGAGGGGGCAGTTAGTGGGGAATGTGAAACTCAAGGGCAGCCTTGGCTACAGTGACCGTGAAATGGCTCAGTTTAGGATCCTGAGGACACTGAGGAGAAAGCACAGCAAAATCAATGGGGAGACTTTGGGAGAACAGACTTTGACCTCCTCAGAGAGGGTACTGTGGGACAAAGCCTTTGGACCCAAGAAAGCTGGTTAATATTCAAGGATCACCTTAAATACCAGGAGAGCTGCATAGATAAACAAGTACCTCCTGGCCAAAATCAAACAGCAAAAGAATGCCTACAGAGGGCTGAAGCAAAGACTGGCAGCCTGGGAGGAATACAAAGACATTGGCTGAGCAGCCAGGGATCAGGTTAGGAAAGCCAAAGCCCTATTAGAACTAAATTTGGCAAAGGAAATCAAGGGGATCAAGAAAGGCTTCTATCGATACATCAGTGGTAAAAGGAAGACTAGGGAAATTGTGGGCCATCTCCAGAAGAAAATAGGTGACCTGGTTACCTGGAAAATTGTGAAGGCTGAGGTACACAATGATTTTTTTGCCTCAGTCTTCACTAGCAATTGTTCTAGCCACATAGCCTGTGTCCCAGAAGGCAAAAACAAGGACAGAGAGAACCATGGACTGTCCCTTGGAGGAAAATCACAGAATCACAGAATTGTAGGGGTTGGAAAGGACTTCCAGAGATCATCAGGTCCAACCCCCCTGCCAAAGAAGTTTCCTTTCCCTAGAGCAGGTTAAACAGGTAGGCATCTCCAGAGAAGGAGACTCCACAACCTCCCTGGGAAGCCTGTTCTGGTGCTCTGTCACCCTCACCATTAAGTTTTTTGTTGTTGTTTTGTTTTATTTTGTTTTGTTTTGTTTTGTTGCATATTGGTGCTCCATTGGCCTCTTCCTGTGCTCCATATGGCCTTTGCCCCTTGTCCTGTCCCCACAGACCATTGAAAAGAGGTTGTCCATATCCCTTTGTCTCCCACACTTAAGGTATTTATAAATATTGATAAGATCCCCTCTCAGTCTTCTTTTCTCCAGGCTGAACATACCTAGGTCTTTCAGCCTTTCCTCATAGATAAGATGCTCCAGGCCCTGCATCATCTTTGTGGCCCTCTGCTGGACACAAACAGGTTCAACACCATCTAAGGGACCTGAAATTGCACAAATCTATAAGACTTGATGAGATGCATCCATGAATCCTGAGGGAAGCGGCAGATGTACTTGCTAAGTCAATATCCATGAAATTTAAGAAGTTGTGGCAGTCTAGTGAAGTTCCCACTCACTGGAAGATAGTAAAAACTAACCCACATTATTTAAAATGATACCAGGAGTCTTTAACATCTTTAGGAGTGACATTGGCACCCAGTGGGATTGAGTGCACCCTTAGCAAGTTTGCTAGTGACTAGGAGAAGGACCTGGGGGTGTTGGCTTATAATCTAGACATGAGCTGGCAATGTGCATTTGCAGCCCAGAAAGACAACCATATCCTGTGTTGCATCAAAAGAAGTATGGCCATCAGGGTGAGGGAGGTGATTTCTCTCTCTACTCTGCTCTCGAGACACCCCACAAGGAGTACTGCTTTCAGGGACACTCTAATTCTATGTAATCCAACTCTTTTCCTCAATTACATCTTATATTCACTATTTTTTCCTAAGAACAAGTTAGTTTACAACTACAATTCAAACCTCCCCCTAATTTTTATTTGTAAAGGTTCTCTTGTAGCAACTACCTCAGAGGTCACAGGGTCAACCGATACCTTCAGCTGGGTGTAGTGAGTCCACTCTTTCTCAGCTGTTCTTACTGCCCTCTTAGAAGTCAAAAGTACTTCAAAAAGGTCCTTCCTGATCAGGTTGTAGCTTCAGTTCCCTCTATGTTTGTAGCAGAACCCAATCTCCTTCTTGGAATGATCAGGACTTCCAAGGGTGGGATCTGAGCTTACAATGCATAGGTCTTAAGAAATTACAAAGAGGACAACAGCCCAAGTATAAAATTATTTTGAAATAACATATTTTGCCTTGAACTGAGTAATTCATTCCTTTTGCCCAGGTACACCAAACCCGAATAACATTTCATATGGTGAAACTGCCACATCTTTTCTTGGCACCATTTGAATTCAGAGAAGTGCCAAAGATAAACACTTCATCTAGAGGTTCCAAGTTTCATGAATTTATTCAGTTGTCTCTTTACTGTCTGATTCATCCACACCACCCTTCCAGAAGAGGAAGGATGCCAAGGAGTGTGAATTCCCATTTAATTCTTACAGTCCACATTACTCTTTGCAATATTTGTCATGTAAAGTGTCATCCTTGATTAGCGTCAATATTTTCAATGATTCTATACCTGGGAATTATCTGTTCTAGAATTACTTTAGCTACCACACTCACAATAGCAGCTACTGAAGGGGAGACTTTCACCCACCTTGACAAGTGGTCAACCAAGACTAATAAATATTTAAATCTACCTACTCTAGGAACTTCCGTAAAATCTACCTGAACACTTGGGAAGGGTTAAATTCCTGGTTCACAACACCCCATCCCCCACCCACCCTTTAGGCTGGCTGTGGATAATCCTCCTATTTATCTTTGGACATACTATACAACTCCTGCATACTTGTATAACCACAGTATATATTCCTACACATGTGTATTTCCATAGCACAGCATCATACATTGCTTGAACTCCCCAATGACTCCCTCAATGTAAAAATGTTAATAAATCTCCTATCCTGATAATAGAAGATCATCTACTTATTGTAACATTAGCACGCCTTCTGAAGGTTGGAATTGCTCCAAAATCTGTTCTAGAACTTACTCACATAAATTCAGTGACTTTGTAAACCCTGGAGGTAAAACTGTCCATCTATATTGTTGCTTTCTCCCCCTTTCAGGGTCTTTCTGCTTTAAGGTGAATATATCTCTGCTTTCATGGTCTGATAGCACCCCATAAATAACAGTTATTCCACTCTAACCACTAACTATTCAAATGCCCAATTTCACCATCAAATCCTTTCCCAACAAGTAAACCCCTGTCTCGGGTACATACAATAATTGCCTAATGATTGTTTTCTCCCCTACTCTCCGCTTGGTGTCCCCACAGTGTGGCAGTGTTATCCCAGCCTCTTCTACCTCTATTACCATTAGGGCTTCATTATTAATGAAGTCCATGCAGGACCAGCCCAGGAAAGGTAGCACCCCACAGGAAGGACCCTACACCAGAGCACTGGAGAAAGCAGTCATGAAGGAGCAGCAGTACTGACGTGGTTTAAGTTAGGACAGTGTTATTTTTCCTCCTAGTAGCTGGTAGGGTGTTATGTTTTGGATTAGGATGAGAAGAGTGCTGATAATATGCTGATGTTTTAATTGCTGCAGAGCAATGCTTACACTAAGCCAAGGACTTTCCAGCTTCTCTTTCCTGCCAGCGGGCAGGCTAGGGGTGCAGCAAGATCTAAGACGGGACAGACCCAGGACAGCTGACCCAACCTGGCCAAAGTGGTATTCCATACCATCTGATGTCATGCTAAACAATATATAGGGGTGGCTGGCCGGGGTGGGGGGCTGGGAGTGGTGAACATTTGCATTGTGCATCATTTGTTTCATACACACTATGATGATGATGATGATGATGATGATTATTATTATTATTATTATTATTGTTATTATTATTTCCTATCTTAATAAACTGTCTTTATCTCAATCCATAGGCTTCATTTTCCCATTTCTCTCCCCCATCCCAGAGAGGGAGGGGGAGGGTAAGCAAACCACTGTGGTGTTTAGGTGCCGGATGGGTTAAACCACAACAAGTACCTTTCCAATTCTCTGCCCAATCCCACTTGCAGAGAGTGAGTGAGTGGCTCCATGGTGCTTAGCTGCCTGCCGGAGTTAGATTATAACATATCCAGAGGTCACTTCCAACTTAAGCAATTCTGTGATTCTATGTGTGAGAAACAATCTACAGCCAATAACACAAGCTCAGGGAAGGATTCTAGTGAAGTAACATTTTTATTCATGATTGCAATGGCGGGCATCCTGCAAGCACAAACAAACAGCAGAAGTGTATCATAAACTTATATCCCCTGTTACCCAATGCTTAATTCCTCATGTTTCCTCATTGGCTGAGTACCACAGGTTCACCACCTACTCAGCACTTGTTACCATACCATATATGTACAATTTTATTTGAACAACCTTAAATTTCTCCCTTTCCCCATTTTTTTCTTCTTCTCTCATACTTGGAGGGGACTGTGATATTTTTTTTCTGATTCCTCAGCTGCTTGTCTTGTTTTTCTTAGCCATCCTCCTTACTCTGGAACAGTGGGACCTTCTGCTGTCCCCTTATTTGCTTAACATATCCCCCACTGTTATGCCACTGTTATGCCTGAGCAATCACTTTTGAATACGCAAGGATTGTGGAATTTTCCCTTGCAAAAACACAACTTTAATTCTCACTTATGATTCTGTGATTCTATGAGTGCTAACACAGTGAGTTAGGGACCAGGATGGGTAGTCCATCCTAATTTATTTACCCTAGTCTCTAAAATGATTTGGAACACCTAAAAGATTATCTGTAAGTGTGAATAGTAGCTATATGGGATACAAGATGAGAGCCTCCTTGGAATATAGTTTTATCTGAGGGATCTCAGAAAGGAGATGACACATGGCAAGGCTCCTTAAAGTTATGGGAAGTCTGCAACACATAATGCCACTGGCCCAAGTTATAAGTTTGTGGTGGCAGAAGCTGGTGTACAAGCTGGGTCAACCCTGTCATCTGAAACTACCTTACTGATTACAAGAAAGACTGTCTGTCTGCCGTTTCTGTTTCTAACCTCCGGCAGCCATGCTGTGATCACACCCTTACAGCTGGTGTCTGACCAAATCAAAATTAATGCCTTACATGATTCACTGGGGTAATTTTGGAGTAACCCAGGTGTCAAATGAGAGAGGACAGTACAGCACACATAACAGTACTGACACGTATTTCAGACCTTAACTTAAAATTTCTAAAAACTACTGTCACAAAAGAACAAAGACTCAAAATCAGCCTACCAGGTGTTGCCAGTAAATATTGTGTGACAAGACTAAGAAGAGCTATAAACACTCCATGCAAATAAAAGGTGTTACTTTTGCACACCTAGCTGATAATATTATCTTTTGTTGTGGGGCACTTGTGATTATCATAATGTGAATCTTATCAACTTTGTTTCTGTTGTTCATCTTTAGCCAGAAGTTGAATAGAATTTTTTTTTCCTTTATTTTGGCTTTACTGACACTGCAACTGACAGTCATTACAATGACACAACAGACTTAAATCTAAACACAGAATGCAGCATCAGTTTTTGTTGTTTATTAGTAGAAAAAGAGAATCCAAAACCATAATCCTGTTAAATCTGCTTTCAGCAACCTCACTTCTAATATTTACTCTCAATGCATATTCAGTGTTGACAAGCACATTTTTCATCCCTAAGTAGAATGATTAGTACTTATGGAAATTAACATATAATATACAAATTCTTTTTTGTACATGACCTCATTTGTCAGGAGATGGCATCATTCAGTGCAATTCGAGTAATGACAGAGACAGATGATAAATGATCATACCAAATGATTATTACAGTTTCTTTTTAGTACTGACACATGTTATAGAGTAAGATGCATTAACTTAAAAAATCTTTGGAAATTAAAATAATGAAATACCAGTTATATGGAGTTCACCATCAGTCTGTTTTTCTTATTACCCAGAATAAACACTTCAACCATAAACTGTCACTAAAACAGAGGAGAGGAATGGAGAGGAGAGGAGCAGAGGGGAGAGAAAGAGTGGGGAATGGAAGGGAGAGGAGGGGAAAGAACAGAAGGGACACAAAACATACTCCTAAGCCAGTATTAAATCTGAGTATATCAAATGACACTGATACTAGATAGCCCATTAGCAATGATGGTCTAAGTTATCACTTGCTTCTAATATCTTTAACTTCTCCTTAGTTCCTCTAAGTAATTTGTCGTAGTTGTTGTTGTTTTTTGTTTTTTTTTTTTTTTTTTTTGGTTTGGTTTTAAGCTTAGTGCATTCAATTCTAAAGTTTTGTCAGGGACAGAATAAAAATTAAAAGCTGGTGATAACATCAGTCACAATAAAAGCCAACTTTTTACATATTTAGTTTGAGAAGTAAAATAATAGTTTTAGGAGAATTTCAAATAAGCTAAGGATTGTGAAAACATACTGCATACTGAAATATTTTATATAGCAATTAAATGAAGTTTTTACTTTCCTGCACAGATATAGCCAGGAAAGATTTGTGTCTTATTAAGTCATTTTTAA
>CM021763.1:46343527-46398214 GCA_011075105.1 Heteronetta atricapilla | reverse complement strand
CATAGAATGACAGAATCATAGGATCATAGAATCATAGAACTGTAGAAAGGCCTGGGTTGAAAAGGTCCTTAAAGATCATCTAATATCTAACCTAAATCTCTTCTGTCCTAGTTTAAAATGATTAAAATCATAAAATCATAGAATCATAGAATCATTAAGGTTGAAAAAGACCTCCAAGATCATCTGGTCCAACTATTCCCTTACTACCAATGTCACCCACTAAACTATGTCCCAAAGTACCATGTCCAACCTTTCTTTAAACACCCCCAGTAAAGGAGACTCCACCACTTCTCTGAGCACCCCATTCCAATGACTAACAACTCTTTCTGAGAAGAAATATCTCCTAATTTCCAACCTAGGACTCCCTTGCAGGAACTTGAGGTCATTCCCACTGGTCTTATCACTGGTTATCTATGAGAAGAGGCCAGCCTCAGTTCCCACAGCCACCTCTCAGGTAGTTGTAGAGAGCAGTAAACTCTCCCCTGAGCCTTCTCTTCTCCAGACTAAACAACCCCTGTTCTCTAGGCATTCCTGACAAAAAATAAAAATAAATAATAATAATAAAAAAAAAAATATTCCAGACCCTTCAGCAGCTTTGGAGTCCTTCTCTGGACACCCTCCAGGGACTCAATGTACTTCTTGTACTGAGGGGCCCAACACAATACTCAAAGTGCAGCCTCATCAGAGCAGAATACAAGGGGATGATCACCTCCCTGGTCCTGCTGGTGATACCATTCCTGATACAAGCCAGGATGATGTTGGCCTTCTTTGTCACCTGGGCATACTGCTGGCACATGATCAGGTAAGCATCAATCAGCATGCCCAGATCCCTTTCCTCTGCACAGCTTTCCAGCTACTCTGCCCCAATTCTGTAGCACTGCATGGGGCTGTAGTGGCCAAAGTGCAAGACCCAGCACTTAACCATGTTGAATCTCATCCCACTGGCCTCTGCCCATCAGTCCAGCCTCTCCAGGTCTTCTGCAGGACCTTTCTACTCTCCAACAGATTGACACTTCACCCCAGCTTGGTGTCATCTGCAAACTTACTGAGGGTGCACTCAATTCCCTTGTCCAAATCACCAGTAAAGATATTAAAGCAGATGTGCCCAGAACCAACCCTTGGGGGACACCACTGATGACCAGCTGCCAACTAGATCCACTCCATTTACCACTACTCTCTAGAATGGCCATCCAGTGAGTTTTTAACCCAGAAAAGAGGGTGCATGTTCAAGCCATGGACTGCCAGCTTCTTCAGTATAATGCTATGGGAGGCCATGTTAAAGGCTTTGCTGAAGTCTAGGTAGACTACATCAACAGGCTTTCCCTCATCCACCAGGTGGGTCACCTGGTCATGGTAGGAGATGAGGTTGGTCTGGCAGGATTTGCCTTTCATGAACCCATGCTAGCTGGGCCTGATACCCTGGCTGACTTGCATTTGTTGTGTGTTTGCCTTCAAGATGACCTGTTCCATCAGCTTTCCTGGCACCAAGGTCGGTCTGACAAGCATGTAGTTCATTGGATCTTCCTTATGACCCTTCTTATAAGTGGGTGTCACATTAGCAAGTCTCCAGTCATCTGGGACCTCTCTAGTTGAATCTGACTGCTGATAGATGATGGGAAGCAGTTCGGCAATCATGTCTGACAGCTCCTCAGATCCATTGGGTGAATCCCCTCTGGCCCCATGAACTTGTGACAGTCCAGTTGGAGCAGCAAGTCTTTAACTGTTTCCACCTGAACTGTGGGGGCGGGGTTCTTTTGCTCCCCATCCCAGACCTCCAGGTCAGGAGGCTGAGTACCCTGAGGATAAGTGGTCTGGCTAGTAAAGACAGTGTACTGGGTCTGGTTGGGATGTTAACTTTCCCTGCAGCAGCCCATACAGTGCTATGCTCTGCACTTGTAGCTAAAACAGCAGTGGTATCACACTGGTATTGTGTCTGCTGCTGAGAAGTGCTGGCACAGCATCAGGACTTTCTCTAGCCCTCCTAGGGGTGGGCAAAAATGTGAAAAACATCACCAGGGCAGCTGACCCAAACCAACTAAAGGGATATTCCATACCATATAATGTCACACTCAGCAATAAAATGTGGAAAAAGGAAGAAGAGGGGAAGGGTGGGCTCTCATTGCGAAAATGTCTGTCCTCCTCCCGAACACCGGCTACGTGCGTTGAGGCCCTGCTTCAAGGACATGGTCAAGCATTGCTTATTTGTGGGAAGTAGAGAGTAAGTTTTTTTTCCCTCTGCACTTCCACATAGCCTTTACTTGTTTTGTTTTGTTATTCCTTTTACCCCTTCCTCTTCCCCTTTTCCCTTTTTTCCCTTTAGTTGAATTAATTAATAATAATATTTCCTTAATAATATATTTTTCTCTTTATTAAAATTATCCTTATGTCAACCTGTGAGTTGTTTTTTTCCTCCTTTACTTCTTCCCCTCCTCATCTGAGGAGGGGGAGTGAGAGAGCAGTTGTGGTGTTCAGTTGCCTAACACAGTCAAACCACCACAGACAGATGCAAAGAAAACTTTAAGAACCTCAGCATTTTCCTTACCTTCAGTAGTCATGTTCCTTCCTGTGTTCAGTACAGGATGGAGATTCTCCTTAGCCTTCCTCTTGCCATTAATTTATTTACAAAAACATTTTTTGTTATCCTTAACCACAGTGACTAGGTTGAGCTCATACTGGGGTTTACCCTGCCTGTTTTTTTGTTTTGTTTTGTTTTGTTTTGTTTTGTTTGCATACGTTGAGAACTTCCTTGTACTCTCCCTGAGTTTACTGTCCCTTCTTCCACTGGACATAAACTTTTTTTTTTTTTTTTTTTTTTTTTTCTCCTGAAGCTGCAACAGGGGTAGTTCAGGCTGGTTATATGGAAAAGGTTCTTCACCAGGAGGGTGGCTGGGCACTGGAACAGGATCTCCAGAGTAGTGGTCATTACACCGAGCATGCCAGAGTTCAAGAGGCATTTGGACAACACTCTCAGATGCATGGTCTGATTCTTTGTCTGGTCCTTTAGGTACAAAGGAGTTGGACTTGATGATCCTTGTGGGTCTTTTTCAACTCAGATATTCTATGCTTCTGTAATTCTATGATTTGTTGTTTAGCCTGGAGAAAGGAAGACTCAGGGGAGACCTTATAGCACTCTACAAATGCCTTAAAGAAATCTAGAGCAAGGTGGGAATCAGTCTCTTCTGCCAAGCACAATGTAATAAGATGAGAAAATAGCTTCAAATTATTCCAAGGGAGGCTTAGGAAAAATATTAGGAAAAAAATATTCATTGAAAAGTTTGAAAGATATTGGAATATGTTGCCCAGGGAAGTAATTAAATGACTATCTGTGGAGGTCTTCAAAAAACATGTCAATGTAATATTTAGTTGCATGGTTAACTGGTGGACTTGCAAGTGCTAGGTTAAAGGTTGGACTAGATGATCTCAGAGGTCTTTTCCAGTCTAAATGATTTTTTGATTCTATATCATAGAAGAGTCCACAGTACTGTTCTGACCTGTTCTGGTATTCTACTCTTCTCACAGTACTGGTGACCTGTTCCATAGCCACATTTGGCTATCATTGTGTTGCAGTATTGCTAACTTGAATATTGTTTATTTAACAATTAAAATAACATGTTTATTATTATATTTTTTTTACCTATTTGAAATACATAAATTTATTGCAACAAATTAAATTTTAAATTAGGAAGCAGTTTTCAACTGGCAATATTACAACATTTCAGAACTTCTATCTAGAAGCTGGTAGTTTTGATGAAACTCTGTTTTTCTGAACAAAAATATTGTCATAATAATTATTTACTAATAGAACTATAAAATTCACCTCAGGCCTGGTCTTCTTCTGTTCTGATTTCAGACTTCTCTTGATCTTACAAATGATGGAATGTTTTATGTTCCACTTTACGGAACATAAAAGGAACAAGAATACAAGATACTTTTTTTTCTTGCAGAGATTATGCAGTCTAATGATTTGAGTAAAGGCTAAAAAAGAGACTAGAAATGATCTCCATTCCTGGAAGAGAAAACAGACATGAAGGAAATGAAAACTGTGTAATGTATTATTTTTTACTGACTTATAGCAGAGATTAGGTGTATTGATTTAAATTTTAAAGAAATGACTTAATATTTGTTTACTTAACTCACTATATTAACATTAATGAATTTGAGCAGCAACTACTAGGATAGTTTATTAGCCATCTCTTGAAAACCCGTACTAATCAGTATTCATTAGAATTAAGCTGTCAGAAAGTTTTCATGCTTTCATTAAAGAAATATTTTTCTGTAGTGTCCTGGTTTCAGTTAGGACAGAGTTATTTTTCCTCCTAGTAGCTGGTAGGGTGCTATGTTTTGGATTAGGATGAGAAGAGTGTTGATAACATGCTGATGTTTTAATTGCTGCAGAGCAGTGCTTACACTAAGCCAAGGACTTTTCAGCTCCTCGCTCTGTCCTGCCAGCGGGCAGGCTGGGTGGGCAGCAAGAGCTGGGAGGGGACAGACCCAGGACAGCTGACCCAAACTGGCCAAAGTGGTATTCCATACCATCTGACATCATGCTGCCCAATAGATAGGGGGGGGTGGGGGGGGGGGGGGGGGGCCCGCCTCTCGGGGTTGGGCTGGGCATCGGTCATCAGGTGGTGAGCAATTGTATTGTGCATCACTTGTTTGTACATATTATTATTATTATTATTATTATTATTATTATTATTATTTTCTCTCTTAATAAACTGTCTTTATCTCAACCCACAGGCTTCACTTTCCCGTTTCTCTCCCCCATCCCAGAGAGGGAGGGGGAAGGGTGAGGGAACGGCTGTGTGGTGTTTAGCTGCCGGCCGGGTTAAACCACAACATGTAGGAAAGCCTGTGATAGAATAATTTTTCAGTCTTCTTTAAAAGCTCTTTTAAGTATTATAGCAACAAACTTTTAAAGTAGTATTTCATTCATGTGAAAATGTGTTCAATTTACAATCATTAATGACCTTGTACTTCATTGAATTTTTATTCAGTTTAACCAAGAGCATGATAAACTTTAAACATTGAGTCTGATTGTCAATCAGAATCAAATGGTTTGAAATAGTCTGCTGTATAACATATCTTCTCATGTCTAGTCGTCCAAATTCTGTCAAACTACCTCAAAAAAAAAAAAAAAAAAAAATAATAGGCCAAGCACATCAGTTAATAAGTATGATAAGCATCCACTTTTTTTTCACTACACATAGCTGTATACATAATTGTGTTATGTCCATATGTATTTATTTGCATTAGCTCTGAAATTGGATTTTCTGTTCTGTATGATAGTTTTTATACTTTTTTAATTGAACAGTCCATATTAAATGTCAACAGAAAGGTCTGTGTAACACAATGCACATTAAAGTGGAACTCCCTGAACGGAAAAATAAATAATAATAATAATATATTTTTTTTTTTTTTTTTTTAAAAAAAGGACATAATAAAAAGCTATTTTTTAAGCATTATATCTCTCAATGCTGATTTTAGGCCAGTTAATGTTGATGGTAATATCATTAAATAACTCAAACCAAGATATCTTTGTTGAGTTCAGTAATTATTATCTTAATTTTACCTATTTCTTCACATCAATATGTTTAAATTCAGTGAGGTCATGTAGACATAGGGAAAATTGAAAAAGGAAGCTTTATTATCCTGAACAGTCACCAGGTTACACATATCAATGAAAAGCATTTGCTCTAAAAAAAATGAAAAACAGACAAATCACAATGTTTGTAACAAGAACAGATGTTAAAGTTGTAAGCTTAGTATATTTTGCAGAGAATAGGAGTTTGGATATACTTGTGCTGCAAAAGGTACAGGTGAAAGTTGTGTGAAGTGTTCTTAAATTATACTCATAACCTGGATCACCACAAAAATACAGGGGATAAGCACCTGCTTCCTGTTTCCTGTATTTGCACTGCAAAAATGAGGAAACAAAACTGTAGAGAAATGTGACTAAAAAATAAAGAGAAACAATATTAACCCTCCTTACATTAGAGAGGAAAGTTATCAGAAGTAAAAGAGCTAATATGTTAAAAGATCATCTGAGGCAATATGATCCAATTAGAGAATTCATGAATAATAAATGTTCTATTATTAATACAAATGTACAACCCCTCAGATAAAATTAGGTATGGGGTTTGGAGATTTTTTTCCTCTGAAATATGAAGAGCCTAAGAGCCATTTTGGAGAAATTCCAAAATGACCTAGCAAGAAGAAAATTTGGAGGTGAGGGATATCTAATTTTGTAAGATTATTTTACTGTGATGGTTTTTTCATGGTATTCAATGTAATATGCTTTAAAAATATTTTAGTTATCACAAATATTGTTTTCTGTATAGAATATTAAGGAGGGTTTCATATAAAGAATATTCATTTTTAAATAAAATGTAACTTGTTAATATATGATCCAGAAAGCTTATAGCCACAAAAACGTTGTTTACAATTTAAAATGCTAGAGCAGTAAAGCCAATGAACATATTTCTGCAGACAATGTCATCATCTGTAAGATATCACTCACTGTACTTCCCACCTTTATGAAATGACAACCATAAGCACAACTAATAGAGCAAACTAAGCATTTCTAGCTTTCACCATAATAAAACACACTGATGGCAGCAAGCATATTCCAACTTAACTTCCTTCCAGAATGTCAATGATGATCTGGGTGTTGTTGTTTCATTCTATACTTTATGCACTGTGCCCATTCTTTTGCTATTTTATTATTATTTCAGAATGTACATATCATGTTTTAGCAGTGTTTTCATGGTTTTTTTTTTTGTTTGTTTGTTTGTTTGTTTGTTTTTTCCTGTTGGTTTCAGTTATAAAACTGCTTATATTTCTTATATGTATTATAAAGTGATGTTACTGAAAATAAATGCATATATATTTTTAATATTTTCATTTAATTTATTTCTGTTGGCATAGTGTAGGAAATATACTTTCAGTGTTTCAAACAGCATGTTAAAACAAGCACATCCATGGGTCAATGTGCTTCTAACTTCTTTGAAGGATTTTGAATTAATATATTCAAACACTTTCAACATGCCCCACATATTCTCAGAATACCCTCACTAATGACATACAGTGCAATAACTCAATGTCAGCAAGAAAAAACTCTTTCAGGAGATACTTTTTTAGAAAATAACAATCTGTTATTTGATAAGAATACTCAAAAATTTAAAATGTTTTAATTTCATCCTGAAAAAAAAAGTAAAACAGTGTATCAGAACTTCAGAAATCAGATCATAAAATAATTTTGATCCAAAAATTACCTTAGAATATGTGTGTTACTATGGATACCTGGTTACTAAGGTTACAATCAGACCTGTAAAATAATATAAGGTCACAGCATACTTGGTAACTCAGAATCAGAGTAAGAATATAAATTTCTTAGGTTTGAACAATGATTTTCCTTCTCTGACTACCACTTCAGCTTTTCTATTATCCATTTTATGATAGTTATTCTAGATTTTTTAAAAGACTGAATTTAGCACTTAATTATGTTATCTAAAACCCCCATTTGTTTTAATGAATTCAACCTTTAAAGCAAATTGTGCAACCAGAATTGTAGTTTCTTGATGTACTTTGGGCTGTAAAGAAATTTTTTGAGATGAAAAACCCAAGAGTGTCACGCTAAATTAGAAAACTCAAACACAAATAAGACTACTTTGGTACACCACTTAATTTCCTTCTGAAAAAAAAAAAAAAAAAAAAAAAAAAAAAATCCTTTTCCAACCTCTTCATTTAAGAATAAATACAAATAAATAATAATAATAATAATAATAAATAACAAAGTTCAGATGCTTATTTTGAAGTTTGTTAAGTACCACATGCTACCAAGCCCAGTAGCCCATAATATTATAGGCCCATGTTACCCCACACAGTTAGTAATCACTTCATAGTACAGGAAGATTTATCTTCCTCCATCAGTTTTTAGGAATAATAACTATGTTTATATATATATATATATATAGAGAGAGAGAGAGAGAGAGAGAGAGAGAGAGAGAGAGATATTTATATTTATTTATATAAAGCGCCTATCACCGTATTGATAAACACTCTTTGGAACCACTCTGACGGCAGGGGTAAGAACAGGAGTTGGCCTGTTAGTACCTCAGCACTGCTGTTTCCAACCAATTAAAAAAAAAAAAAAAAAAAAAAAGCCACAAGACTTTGCTGCCAGCCTGGCCGGCTGGCTGGTGTTTAATACTGCTACTCCATCAGGCTTGGAGGGAGACCTATTGTGAATGGCAACAGGATCCATTTGGATGGCGATGGCAACAGGATCCATTGTGAATGGCAATGGATCCATTTCCCATTTGTAAAACACAATCTAACATCTCCCTTCAACTATGTAGTGAAAAAGTGATAGCTTGTGTTATCAGGAAGACTTAAAAATACAATCAGTTAATACACAAACCACACTGTTAGAATAGCCTGTGATCTGCATACACTGCATCCTCAGTCATTGAACAATATTGATAGGACAAGGAAAAAATAATTAAAAATAAATAAGAGAGAAGAAGAGAGAAGAAGAAGAAGAGAGAAGAAGAAGAAGAAGAAGAAGAAGAAGAAGGAGAAGAAGAAGAAGAAGAAGAAGAAGAAGAAGAAGAAGAAGAAGAAGAAGAAGAAGAAGAAGAAAAAAAACTTTAAATACGTAAAACTTTAAATATAATAGATGTATGCAGGATAATAAGATATCACACAGATGAGTGAGGTGGATTGAAGTAATGAATTTTCTTTAAAAAGCTTGCTTAATATCTTTTAGACTGTATGTCCCTCCTTTATAATCCTGCCTTTTCCAGTCAATGTAACCTTACAGTACTGCCTGAGGGAAGAGAAAGAGAATTGAAGTAATCAAATTTAGACCGTCAGTGTTATTTAAATGATAAAATCCCTTGTGCCACCACATCTTTCACTTTCTGTTATTTAACCTCTCATTGGGTTTTTTATTTTTCCTCTTAATATTGTGATAATGTACAAGAAATTGAAGATCAAGCTGCAAGCAAATTAATAGATAGTTCTGATGAGATTCATATATATATATATATATATTTCAGTGCTGTCTTAATTAAACTGTGGAATCAATAAATGGGAAAAAAAAAAAATCATCCTAGGACAAAGAATTTTGAACATTCATTCCTACCCAGAGGGAAAATAGCATTTCCAAAAATATCATTATAAATTGCTTGTAATATCAGTAGAATTAGACAAAAATGTATGGGCTAAGGTGCATGTCAGATCAAGAAAAGATATCCAGTTAAGTTTTAGTTTTTGCCAGTAGCATATTAGAGGAGGGAGGGAGGGTTTTGATTCTCCACTTCTGTTTTTTTGACCTTGTGGTCAACATTCTAATCCCCACAAAAAAGAATCACTGTTATGGTAATAGTCTGTGAAAATAAAAAGTAATGCTGATCATAAATAAGACAGTAATTTATTAATTAGTGAAGAACCAAGTACTTTGACACTCTTGATTAAATCAAACTTTATGTTTTGGACTTTGGCAAATGAAACATTATTTTATACTAAGCCTAGCTTAATGTGATTTAATTAACATTAATTACAGAAGTAGTTTGCAGTGCTCTTCAAATATTATCATTAGCAAAGTATAAACCTCTAAAATTTTCAATATATCCCAGTGATGTTGGGATAATATGACCTACTTTCTGTTTTATCACACTGTTATGATACTAAATGTGCCCTTAAGCATAAGTAAATTCTAAACATCTAATATTTACTAAGAAATATCCTTGCAGCAATGATTTCAAATGCAAAATAGTTCAATTTTAAAGTAATCATAATCCTACAAACATATGCAAATTCTAAGTCAAGCACAAAACACAAGTAAAAATTATAAAATCGGAATAGGGAATAAAGGTGTTTTACCTGACACTGAAAGAAAGACAGTACATATTTTATGAAAAGGGCTGAAGTAATATTGAAGTTTTCTACACTCACTTACATTTTCATAAGAACAATAAAGTGGACTTTATAGCACATATTTTAACTGCCCCAGTGTATTATCTGCATGACTTTTAAGTAAATATTCATTAGTATGAAACATCTTAAAATTTAATCTAAACTGAGAGCAATAGCATAGGATCTGTAGTTTAAGATCTAGCAATCTAGATCTAGTGCTTTTCCTTCTCTGCAGACATTTTTCTCTTGAGAATTGAACAGCTATTATTTCATAACAGTAAATATATATGTATGTAATATATATATATGTATGTAATATATATATGCAGAATGAGGCAATACAAAATATAGTCAACAATATTTTAAGATAAAGATCTTGATACAGGACAGTAATGAAAGCTTCCAAATATCACACACAAAGAAATAAATAACTCAATGTTAAAATTAGTGCAGGTACATTAAATGGATACCAAATTTCTACTTTTCAGGTTACAAATCCTCAGCAGTGAAAAAAAATAAGAGAAAAACATAGAATTGTTACAGACTAGTATCAATAATTTATAAAATAAGTGCATAATATTAAACACAACTAGATCTGTTTATTTCAACAATATAACCAAAGTCCATGAATTTAAACTATATTGAAGTGATGCACTAAAATGTGCCTTGTATAGAAGTAGGCTGGATTGGAACTTTATCTTTTAAAATATTTTTAGGATACATCTGGAAAAATCAGAGTCAGAAACATTTGATGTTATTTCTTTCTTTTCTTACACTTGTCTAATAATTAGTGATGTAGGTATAATCTGGTCATAGTAGGTTATCTATATGCAAGTGAGGCTTAAAGACTGGTTAAGATCACATTTACTTTGTGTATTCTGATTAAAATGAAACTCAAATTGAAAAAAACTAAGCATCTGGTTGAAATTTTCAAAGTCAAACATTGACATTCTTCAAATGTATGAAGATATGTAGAGCAATTTTAATTTTCTCTTAAGTATGTGCACATTGATCTTCATTTATATGTTTAATAAATAAATATATCTGTAATATATTTATTAAAACGTATTTATTATGAATCATTTCTATATTAATCTATATTAATCTTCATATATTTTATTCAGCAATCAAACTGACCTAATAAAAACAAACAAACAAACAAAAGAACTTTGAAGAGACCAACAGGCTTGAGAATCATAGAATCATAAAATCATAGAAACATAGAATCATAGAATGATTTGAGCTGGAAGGAACCATAAAGATCATCTGATTCCAAACCCACTGCCATGGACCCCTGCCTTCCATTAGACCAGGTTGCTCAAAGCCCCATCCATCCTGGTTTTGATCATTTCCAGTGATGGGGCATACACAAGTTCCGTGGAATATTCTTTCCTTCTTGATGACTGGGGATACCCAGAGTCATGACAGTGAGTATACCAAGAACAACAGGAATCACATTTATATTGCAATCCATTTGTTGTATTGGGGTTTCAGTAAATTGCTGCACCATTCTGCTGCATCAAAATTGTGTGTCATGTGAACTACAAATAAGTTAATTTGCTATCAAACTATTTAATTCCCATCAATTTCACCAAAACATTGATGTGACTGGTGCTGGCAGAGGTGGTCAGTTAGTACACGTGGCATCATTATTATCAATACAACGAGGAGGATTATCTGTGAATGAAGATCTGTGTCAGCTTTATTTTTCTCTCCTGGGCTGTATACAAAAGTGTTGATGTTCTCCTCTCTCCTTGAACCAACCAATGTAAAGTATTATCTGTAAGAGGGTGGGGATTTTTCAGCTTCTTGCATCTCCTTCATGTGCCATGCAAAAGTATTACTCAGACATCTGTTAAACAATCACAGCCTTAATGACCTGTAATCTTTTTCCAGTTGTACATTAGCATAGGTCAAGAACCTAAAAAAGCAGTGGAAATATCTTTCATACAGGAATTTCCTTTAGTCTCCCAGCACATAAACAAAATCACATCACATGTCCAAGCAGCCTTGATTTGAAAAAGGTTTTCAAATTTCAATATAGTGTTGAGTATTTTAATGATTTTGATAGTTTAAACTGCTTTTAGAACAGTGTGATAACTACAGAACAAATAGTAAGTTCATTATCTTTTATCATGTTGTTTATCCACATAGTAACATTTTGCTTTCAATCATTTCCAGTTTACTTATCTAAGCCAGAATGTCCACACAAATAGACAGGAACCTTTATTTTTTTAACCTCCTTAGAAACCTTGTTACTTCTATAATGATATGGATGAAAATAGTACTCTTCGTCATCTAATCAAATATAAAGTGATTCTTTCTCATAAAAGAGATATCATAGCCTTTGAAAATGTTGAGAACTTCTTACAAAACAGATGTTGAAAAAAAAAATAATAAAAAGTGTTGAACTGTTTAATCGCATCAATGTCAGTTTTGCATCGATTCTTTTTATCCTCATTTTTCTTAGTGGTAATTTCAGATTTTTTTTTTTTAGGGGAAAAACAGACAAACAAACAATCTAAATTTAGAAATAGCAGGCAGTTTATCCAGTAGGAAATATGATACATAATATTACAACCCATTTTATTCTTTAACCCTCAAGTAAAAATCTTGATTTAATGTTAACTTTAAGAACACATTTTTCATAGTGCTTGACAGAACACAAATGCCAATGCCAGTGGCATCAAAAGGGTAAGCGTCATTAAGTTATGCCTAACTGTTTGTTAAAATAGCACATTCTACAAGATTATATTTTTGTTTGTTTCTTTGTCACCAAAATTTAAAATGAGCATAAAAAAAATATATATGTCTGTTTCTATTTAGAGTGTTTTTAGTTTCACAGCGTTTAAATAATTTTCAGAATTCTTGAGCCACTAGAAATGGAGATCAAAAAAAAAAAGATATTAATACAAAAACATGAAGCTACAAATATTAATGCAAGTTATTTCACATAAACTGATATAATTTTGTTATTTTATTGGATTATATGAAGCTATTTCACTTAAATTGTAAAGAGACCTAAAGTAACATGAATACCACAGCAATAGGTATTTTATTAATAATGAAGATAAGCACAAAACTCACATACCCTGTAAATTTTATTTACATGATTGATTAAGAAATACATATTTATTTCATTCTTTTTGGCATAATATATAGGTAATAATAATTAAAAAAAAAAAAAAAAAAAAAAGTTAATGCTAAATATTCTCCTCTCACTATATCAAATATTTAGGTCTCAGTAATGAGACATGACTAAAAATGTATCCCGTACAGACTCTGATATAGTGAAGTTCAAGCAAAAAACACTTATTTCAAGGTTGTTAATGTGTTGGAGATAAACACATATTAACACATTATTTATGATCTTCTACACAGATCTTCTACTTGTCTGACTGGGAACATCAAAATACTTCAACACTTCCAGGACATAGGGCCCCCATGAAATTCTTGTATTTTCAACAGTGATCTTTTTTTTAAAAAAAAAAAAAATGTAAAATATTTCCAACAAAACACACATTCATCTGCCAAAATGTCTTAGCATAGCATGAATACTTAGTATGTTAAATACATTCTACTTCCTTCTGTCTTCAGCTAGTCATTGCACTAATCATTTAACCTGTCAGACATATGAGCATGTGCTAATATGTGTATTTATATGCACTTAATCCACTTTATTTTTACCCTTGTTCTTATAAATTAATAGTTACTTAATAGCTGATATATTTCTAAATAAAAACACTTAAAATGTTTATGAGCAGATAAAAACTTAAAATGAAATATTTTAAGATGCTTCGGTAAATACAGTTAGTTTGTAAACTTCAGCCTTAAAAAAATACACTGTCTTAGAGGATTTGACCAAGATAAATAGTAAAAAAAGCCCTTCTAGCATTTCCCAGGTTTCCAGCAATAGTTAAGGGGAGACTAACAAGTTTATCATCTATCATGAACAATATCATAACACTTTCATCAGTTATATACTGAACCTGGATGTATGAGTGTATCTCTAAAAGTAGCTTCATAGATTGTCTACAGTTATCTTTGGCCTATGCTGAGGAATAAGACTCAAACTGAACGATTTAAAAAGACCAAAATCTGGCTGTTATGATAAATTACAAATTCAAGTCTAAATGTATAGAAGAAAATATTCTTACTAATTTTCATTCTGGAGTAGTTTAAAGTGTCCATTACTTTTAAAGAGAACAAGTAAAATGATCGATATGAAATAATTTGCAAATTCACTTTGTTTAACTCTAAGCTCTGGGAAAATATATATATAAATATATATAAAATTAAGAATTGTGGAGTTTTTAATCACAACAGAAAAATATCTAAATTTTATGTGTAAAAATAATAATGAATCTTCTATATACTTCCACAAATTTGTAAGTACATAAACTATGCAATGTCCTTAGAGCATAATTTCCAACAAGATAAAGCCCCTTCAGATCATTAAAAATAAAAAAGTAAAATAAAATAAAATAATAAAATAAAATAAAGATCAATAACAGTGATAACACAAAACAATTAGTTCATATTATTACAAATTGTAGAGTGAAAAAGTTGATGTTTTTAGAAAGAATTTTGAAATGTGAAGCATTTTGTATAAAAGCTCTGAAATTTCCAAATTGGTGACACTAAATTATAACATTATCACTAAGTATTTGTGTTTGCATAACAAATCTATCCATCTACCTGCTGTTCGGACAATGTGAAATTTAATCAAAAAGGACCATAATAACAAATTTTAGGTAATGAATCCTCAGAATGCATGTGGTGTCCTATATGTCTATATTGAGTATACACACAGGTAGCTATAACTCCATTGTTTAGTAATGGCTAGTGCTGATTCTTAATAGAATGCATGTATAAAAATTTTGAAGAGAAGACTATTGATTGAAATATCTGAAGCACTGACTACATTGCAGTTTAAATATTTTTAATGTAGAAATGTTTGTATAAAATTGGATCTTTTGACTCTGACGTGATCAGGACTTTAGAATAATTTTCCATGTATTTATGGGACATATTTATCAAAAGAAATACATTACCATTTATTTGAATTTTCATTTGAGGACAATGCAGTGTTAAAATACACATAGACTCTTAAGATCAGTTTCTGTAAATACCCAGTGTCTGCTAACATGATAGACAAAACTTTTTAAAGGAAATATTCCACACATACCATTATTATTATTATTATTATTATTATTATTATTATTATGCACTTTTACTCTACTATACTGAGAAAACAAAAGATATTAGAAATATATAAATAAAGAATGGTGGTCAGATAGTGAAATTTGACCAGAGTGTCGCAGATATTTTAACATCATAACCTGGAGAAATGGTTTTCTTGTGAAAATGTTGTTTTAACTGGGGAAAAAAAGTAACAGACAGAATGAAAGAAAGATAAATATATATTTATTATTTTAATAAAATAAGATTGATAACAAAATGAAGCTAAAAATAAAAATAAACAAAGCTATAACCCCTAACAAAATTATGGGGTTTTCATTTTTTAAAAACAGAAAAGGCAATGTAACATCTTACGAGAAAGCACAATTATTTTCTATAATGTAGGCAATATTTGCTTCCTTCAGCCAATCTAATATCAAATTTTCTCAGAACAAATATATTTAGAACTTGAAACAAATATCAAGTGCTGAAATCTTCACAGAAGATTTTATTTACAGAAAGGCTATACAGGTAGTAAAATGCATATGTAAGGCTTCCTCTCAATTCTCAGTTATATAAAAGACATATAAAAATTGACAAAAACAACCAGCAAATGAACAAAAATCATGAAGGTAACAAAGACATAGTTATGTTGAAAATATATCAAAAACATTTAACACATAAGGATGAAGTTACTATATTGATTCAAGTGTTTTCTTACATGTGGTACCTTTTATTGACAAGCCTCTCTACTAAAAAGATTTTAGATATTTAATATAAATTAACATGTAATAGAAATGTGTAATTTCAATCCATTATCACGGTAATTAACTACCTTCTATCACCCTCCTTTTTCTTGAATCACACTTTTAAAGTTTCTACTATTAGGACCGCCAAGATGATCAGAGGGATGGAGCACCTCTTCTGTGAAGGCTGAGAGCTGGGGATGGTCAGCCTAAAGAAGAGAAGGCTCCAGGGTGGGCTCGTTGCTGCTTTGCAGTACTTAAAAAGGGCAGAGAAAAGGATGGAGAGTGATTCTTGGCTTGATCAGATAATGTCAGGGCAATGGGGAATGGTTAGGAGGAAATTCTTCACTCAGAGGGTAGTGAGGCACTGGAATAGGTTGCCCAGAAAGGTTGTGGATGTCCCACCCCTGGAGGTGTTCAAGACCAGGTTAGATAAGGCCCTGAGCAACCTGACTTAGTGGGTGGTATCTTTTCATAAGGCAGGGGGTTGGAGCTAAATGATCTTTAAGGTCCTTTCCAACCCATGCTGTTCTATGATTCTATGATTAATACAGTTTAGCTATTAAAACAAACTTAAAGAGAGAATGTATCTACCTCTTCCACATTTGTAAGTTACAGTCATTGTAAATCTGTATTTTTCTTGCACACCTCACTCCTCAGTATGATAGTTCTGATAAGCAGAATTGCAAATCTGTACTCAACACTTTATGTTTGTCATCCTAAGGTCTTTTACAAATCCGTACTCAATAATTTATAAGTGTTTGTCATCCAAAGGTTTTCCTTGCTTCTCTTGATCTGCTCATTATTGCAGAATCACAGAATCATGGACTGGTTGAGGTTGGAAAGGATCTCCAGAGATCGTCTAGTCCAACCCCCCTGCTCAAACAGGGTCACCTAGTACATGTTACAGAGGATCACATCCAGGCAGGTTCTGAATATCTCCAAAGAGGGAGACTTCACACCCTCTCTGGGCAGACTGTTCCAGTGCTCTGTGACCCAAAACATATGTTCTTCCTCATATGGCAATTGTATCTCCTGTGGTCCAATTTATAACCATTACCACTGAGAAGAGTTTGCCCCCATCCTCTTTTCATCATCCCCTCAGATATTTGTAGAGATTGATGAGATCCTCTCTCTGTCTCCTCTTCTCTAAGCTAAACAGGCACAGATCGCTTAGTCTTTCCTCATAGGACAGATGCTCTAATACCTTAATCATCTTTGTGATATTATGCAGGTATCATGTATACAAAATAACTAAGATCTTAAAACAGCAAGTCTGACAAGAGATATTAAGTTTTATTTTGTTTATTGACTAAACATTTACAGTATTCTTATACATAGATTAATTGTCAGCTTGGTTGGAGAAAGGCATATGCAATTAGGGCATAATCAGCAATTTCATTTCTTGTATTTCATGAATACATTTTCAATTTCCATGATGGCTAATGCTGAAACCATGCAACCTGTTCTGAACATATGGCAGATTTCCTAGAGGAAATGTTGATGCATATTATCAACTTGATGTCTTTTGCTTGCATTTTTAAGACACCATTGATGCCTGTGACTGGCAGCAGCAAAATGGCAAGTCTGAAACCAATCCTATTCAGGTGAAACCAAACCTAATGAGCCATCACGAAAATGTGTGAGTGATTCATATTATATTATGTCATGGACACTAGAGACATATAGGTTTACTTAAAAAGAAAAATGTTATTATACGTCTTAAAATAATAATAAAAAAATCACCGCTAATCTTATCATAATCATTTCATTTTAGCAGTCCCTTGTGCCTCTGCCCTCATCATCTACTTATTTTTTATTTATGAATCTTTGCTTCTGCTGATCAGCTCCACTTCTCTCTCACTTCCCATCTGCGCTCTTGGGGAAGGATTGAAACTTCTGCCAGAGGGCAGCCAGAGCAGTTTTTCAAGTTAGAGGAGTTTGCACTAGTAGATGCAGCCACATGTAGGCACCAAGTAGATTCTGACATGAGAGATTTTCATGTCCCAAATTCAGGAATGCTTAGATTACCCACCTAAATAATAAATAATCCACAGAAGGAGTTCTTCTAAATTCATCTGAGTGGATCTCAGGAGTGTGTGTACCCCACTATTCTTTTCCTCTATGGCTTGGCCTAAATAAGTTTCAAAAGTAAGTAAGATTTTTTGCATGAAGTCAAAAACACAATTACTTTTGCACTAATAAAACACTCTAGCATAAAGACAGACAAGGACATAAATGTTGCAACTTCTGTTTTCAATGGTCCTACACTTAACTCTTTGTTCAAACCAGGGTTTGCCAGTCTGTGTTAGGTTGTTGAAATAAGGTTTTGTGGCACTCCCCTGAATACATAATTAAATAAACTATGTTTCTAGGGGTTTTATATTCTCATATTTTAAGTAACTTTTTACTGCCTAAGTTAACACAGGGGTTATAATTAATGTTTTCAGCCATTCTGCCCTCTATAAATGTAAACACATTCAACCTGAACATTTACTTTTATTTGCACAATGTGTTGATGATAAGGAAATGTGAGAAAGTCTCTCTTTGGCATGCCAAATAAATCTGGACTTCTGACTCTCAGCAGAACTTCTGAACATTGAAAACCAGATTTCAATGGGTTTCTACCAAAATCTGTATTCACTAGAGGTGCATGGCTTAAGCTCCTCTCAATATTCCCAGCATATTTTTTGGGGAAAAATGGACATTTCCACAAATGAGCAAAAGATTTACTGTATGCTGACAAATATATTGTCATAAAAAGAATCTCAGAAATTTCTCCTGGGGAAACAACTCCAACATTGTAAGATTTTTCTTCATAATTGTCCCTAGAAGCTTCTCTAAATGTAGATCCTGAATATAATCAGCGACACTTCACATCGTAGTGTAAAAAGCCATTATAAAGGTTCTATTTTTGATGTGGAGAACAGGCGATGTATAAAGTTATTAATAATGAACGTGCAGTTTTCTCACTGTTCCGTGAGAATTCTGTAAAACAGGTCACATGACTATAAAATATAGAAATAAAGATTAAGAGTAATATAACATTCAGTTTACAACAGTTGCCATTTTTCTATATATTTTCTCTAAGTGGCAAATAATTTCTTTCTGGATCATCCTCTGTTAAATGTTTCTGTGTGAATAATATCTTTTTTGTTAAAGTTTTGTTCAGCTGAAATTTCCATTGCAATAACAGATCCACAATTCAAGTCACCATAAAGATGACCTGGGAAAATAATGACCACAAATAGCTGCTAAAACATTTACAGAAGAAAGTGCCTTCTATCCTCAGAACTGCTAACCTGGGAACCTGACCTGTGAAAAAGAGGTATCCTCAAAATATACATTTGACATCTTTGAAATGATGCTGAGTACATGAGAACTAGAGCCATCCTGAAGATACCATAATTAAGGGCAAAACCAAGAAACAGTAACAACATTTAATCATCTGAAAAGGTGAAAATAGTCTGGAAAGATGTGGGTGTTTTTTTTTTTTTTGTTGTAAACTTATTTTCCTGAGAATAATAAACATCATCTTGTATGGTTTTTCTCAGGTAAAACAGAAAAATTAACTGCATCTATTGGCTGCTCTAACTGGTAGAGCCCTTATGGCTCTGTAACATAAAAGTTTTCTCTCCAAAAAGAAGAGTTTCTAAGAACTTCCCATGCTGCACTTTTTTTTTTTTTTTTTCTTTCCTACAGGATTTCCTAAAAAAAAATTGAATTTCCACTTGGAACACCTGAAAGACTTTGAACTCTGTTACATGGATCATCTCTGAATTAGGACTCTATCCACTATTTTATTGGGCCCATTCCTCAGCCCACTTCTGGATGTTTGTCTCTTCTGAGATCTGCATCCACCAAATAAGTTAATTATATTTAATTTTGATAATACTGAGAAAATCATATTTCACATGCAACTTTGATCTTCTTCATGGCCCTTCTTGATGCTGGTTGAGGTCTGCTGTCATGCACCAGCTCAAATATTTCTCTAAACAATTTTAAACCACAAGGTTTTCTTGGGAAAAAAAAAAAAAAAAAAAAAAAAGAAAGAAAGAAAGAAAGAAAGAAAAAAAACTGAGGAAACTGAAACCCAAGCCTCTCTCCTTAATAAAATTATCACATTTTGCCATACGCTAATAAAATTTTGGTTTTAGACATGCATTTTTACCACTTTCACATCCCTTAGACACTAAAAATTGAGTTCAAAAAGCATATTTCCCATTTCTTTCCATATGTCAATATCAAAGCAAATTTTTGAGTTCTCAAGAAATTCTATAAAAATGCACCAGAGATTAACAATAAAATAGAAAGATGTTTAAATTTAGAGTTAATAATAAAGATTAAGATAGAGTTCAATTTCCCCTTTGTTCTGCTGCTCTGAACCCTGCAAGCTATAACTTTGATTTAACAGGGGTGGGCAAATTGCAAATGATAACAGAGCTATTCAAAACATGAACAAATTTGATTTTGTATAATGCTTTCTGACAGCAGTGTTGAATTTGACAGCATAAGCCATCAAAACCAAAATGAAGAGAAATCAGATACAAAGTAAATAAGCCCTTAGTTAGAAGCCATAGACAAAGAGCAGCTTCTATTGTGCACTGCTGAAAGATAGTAGAAAATGTTGTGTTAAAAAATCATCATCCAGATATAGAATATTGCATAAGGTCCAACAAAGCTGTCAGAAGATAATCAGAGGTGGATTATATGCTGTAGAAACATTTACTTGGTATATATTTTTCCATTTTAAGCAGTGAGAGCTTGCCTTCTAAGGTCAGAACAGCAGATCAAACAGTAATATGTAAGTTAAGTTGTAATGCACAGAAAGTAATACAGATTTTCTGCTGTGTTACAAAAGGAACTGGGTTCCGGAGAATCTGAGCACAAATTTAATAAAAACATGAACAAAAATTATTCTGCATGATTCACTGTATGAAACTCCTTAACAAATGTAAGCCTCTTAATAAGTCTAACCCTTAAAAAAATGTGTGTTCCCCAGGGGATGGTGCTGGGTCCTGTCTTGTTCAACATCTTCATCGATGACCTTGATGAGGGAATAGTGTCTGCTCTCAGCAAGTACGCTGATGACACAAAGCTAGGAGGAGTGGCTGACACGCCAGAAGGCTGTGCTGCCATTTAGAGAGACCTGGACCAGCTGGAGAGATGGGCAGGAAGAAACCAGATGCAGTTTAATAAGAGCAATGTAGAGTCCTGCACCTGGGAAGGAACAACCGGAAGTATCAGTACAGGCTGGGGGATGACCTGCTGGAGAGGAGCTCTGTGGAGAAGGACCTGGGGGTCCTGGTGGACGACAGGTTGACCATGAGCCAGCAGTGTGCCCTGGTGGCCAAGAGGGCTAATGGGATCCTGGCGTGCATTAAAAGGAGAGTGGCCAGCTGGTCAAGGAATGTTATCCTCCCCTTCTACTCTGCCCTGGTCAGGCCTCACCTGGAGTACTGTGTCCAGTTCTGGGCTCCCCAGTACAAAAAAAAAACAGGGATCTCCTGGAAAGAGTGCAGAGGAGGGCCACAAAGATGATGATGCTCCAGGGGCCTGGAGCATCTTTCCTATGAGGACAGGTTGAGAGACCTGGGTCTGTTCAGCCTGGAGAAGACTGAGAGGGGATATCATCAATGTCAACAAATACCTGAGGTGTGGGAGACAGAAGGATGTAGCTAACCTCTTGTCAGTCATTTGTGGGGATAGGACATGGGGCAACAGCCGCAAGATAAAACACAGGAAGTTCCACACCGACATGCAAAAAAACTTCTTCATGGTGAGGGTGATGGAGCGCTGGAACAGGCTGCCTAGAGAGATTATGGAGTCTCCTTGCCTGGAGATATTTAAGGCCCGTCTGGATGCCTACCTGGGCAGCCTGCTCTGAGGAATCTGCTTTGCAGGGGGGTTGGACCCGATGATCTTTCGAGGTCCCTTCCAACCCCTACAGTTCTGTGATTCTGTGATTCTGTGATTCATAAAACACTCCCAGGGACAGTGACTCCACCACCTTACTGGACATCCCTCTACAATGCCCGACTACTCTTTCTGAGAAGAAATGTCTTCTTAACCTCCCCTGGCACAAACTGAGGCCATTCCCTCTAGTCCTATCGCTGTTTATCTGTGAGAAGAGGCCAATCTCCAGTTCACACAACTTCCTTTCAAGTAGTTATAGAGAACAATAAAGTCTCCCCTGAGCCTCCTCTTCCCCAGACTGAACAGCCCAGTTCCCTGAGCCGCTCCTCACAGGACTTGCATTCCAGGCCTTTCACCAGCTTCATAGCCCTTCCCTGGATACATTCCAGGGCCTCAATGAGATTTCGTATTTTCATCCTCTTTGTACTCTTAAACTATACATTAAATACCTTAATAAATAAATAAATAAATAAATAAAATAAAAAAGCAAGCTTCAAATTGTAATTTATTAACAGACTTGAGTTTGATTCATACACTCTACAATTACTTTATATATTTCCAACATTTATCATACATTTTAGTACAAATATACATCTGTCACATTCAGGACTGTGAAATTAAAAGAACATGGTCTAATAAAAAGACCCTTCTCTGACTGTGCATTAACTTCCTTTTATTAGGGTTTTCTTTGTCTTGCCTCACTCCTCCATTGAATTCACCTTGGGCTCCAATGTTTTTCTGTAGAAAATAGCTCCCAAAAAACAGCACCTGGAGTCTGACATAACTGTCTTTTCTTGGCTTAGGGAGTTACTGATCCCTCTAAGAAACCCCTGTTCCTGGAGCCCAACTGTTGCATCCCTGAAGCAGGCAGCAAACATTGATGGAGGGAGGGATTGTGCAGGCTAACTTCCAGTGGCTCACCTTTCAGTGAGGACCAAAGGCCATCCCCACTGAAACACTGCCAGTACCCACACTGCTGAAAACTTCTCTTACCCACAGGGACAGATACTGACCTTTTCAACCACTCCCATCCCTGTGACTTCCCCCTGCCCCAGCAGGACAGCAGTGACAAGTCCATTACTGTCACAGGCTGATTTAACCACAGTTCCGGGCACCTCCCTGTTCACGACATTTTGCAAGGAAGATGACAATAGAAGAAGAAGAAGAAGAAGAAAAAAAAAAAAAAAAAAAAGCTTTCGGACTACTAATCTATTTCCCTAAATCCCCATTCCCTTACTCAGGGTTTGCTGCCACTGTCATACACCTCCACTGCCTTGGTTCCAAGTACTGGGGCACCTATTTTTCCTCTGGTATTTTTGCACATTTTCGTATCCTTCTTCCCTTTTTGTGTCTTTCCTCTCCTTGTGCTTCCACTTGCTAGCACCATTCTAGGAAAAAATAAATAAAAAGTTCCTTTTAAATAAATAAATAAAAAGTTCCTTACAGAGATGTTTTCCTTCTTCATAACTCCCTCTTAACCCCTCTCGGCTGCCCACAGGGTCCCTACCACACATTGTTTCCCAGAATCTCCACCTGCCCTTCACAGTACTGTGAGCTAGGGGAGATAAAATACAATGCATAAAGCAAGACCATGCTCATCCCATGCTGGTCCAGCCCAGCAACATGACTGGCACCCCATTGGCTCAGATGGGTGTGTTTGGTCCAGCTAACTCCCTGGCTGGCCTGTGAATGCCCCAACAGAGCTCATGGGACAACCTCCACCTGAGGGGTTGTGCTGAAGACATTAGCCTTTTATTCAGAGGAAAACAGAGAGCATGAAGAATTTGAGGTAGGATTTTCTCCTGTTGGGATGATCTAAGGATGTCCCATGCCTGTAAGTGTTCAAGAGGCACTTCGACAATGCCTTTGATAATATTTTTTAACTTTTTGTTAGCCTTGAAGAGGTCAGGCAATGGGTCTTGATGATGACAGAATCACAGAATGGGCAGGGTTGGACAGCACCTCTGAAGATTATCTAGTCCAACCCCCCTGCCAAACAGGATCACCTAGAACACATTGTGCAGGATGGCACAATGGTTACAGGTTTTGATACAGGATACAGGTTTTGAATATCTCCAGAGAAGGAGACTCCATGACCTCTCTGGTCAACCTGTTCCAGTGCTCTGTCACCCTCACAGTAAAGAAGTGCCCCATCATATTGAGATGGAACCTCCTGTGTTTCAGTTTGTGCCCATTGCCCCTTGTTCTGTTTCTGGGCACAACTGAAAAGAAACTACCTCCATCCTCTCAACATCCTCCTCTCAGATATTTAAATATATTAGAGAGGTCTCCCCTCAATCTTCTCCTTTCGAGGCTAAACAGACCCAATTCTTTCAGCCTGTGCTCATATAAAAGGTGCTCCAGTCCTCTAATCATTTTAGTAGCTCTCCTCTGAACTCGCTCCAGTAGTTCTCCTTGTACTGCGGAGCTGTGGTGGTTTTACTCAAGTGGGGAGCCGACTTCCACCATGGCCGCTCTGTCACTCCCCCTCCACAATGGGAAAGAGAGACAAAATATGACACAAAGTGCTCAAGAGCTGAGATTAAAACAGGGAGATCACTCAACAGTTATCATGACAAGCAAAACAGTCTCAGAGTAGGGAGAGAGTAAAACTTATCTTCTTTTACTAACAAGCTAGAGAAGTGAGAAACAAAGGAAAGAAAGAAAAAATGCCTTCCCCTCATCCACCTTCTTCCACCTCCTCCCCGAGTGGCACAGAGGACCAAGGGAAAGGGGGTTGAAATCAGTCTATAGCATTTCGGCTCTGCTGCTCCTTCACAGTCATTCTCTACCCATGCTCCAATGTCGGGTCCCTCCCACAGGATGCAGTCCTTCCTGAACTGAGCCTGTGGGGGCTGCCCACAGGCAGCAGCTCTTCAAGAGCTGCTCCCACATGGCTCCGTACCATGGGGACCATCTGTCAGGAGTACACTGCTCCAGCATGCATCCCCAATGGGCAGCAGCTTCCCCCAGACCCTCTGCTCCTGCGTGGGCTCCTCTCAACGGGCTGCAGCTCTGGCTTGGAGCCTGCTCCTGTAGGTGCTCTCCATGGGCCATAGCCTCCTCCAGGACACAGCCACCTGCAGCACCAGGGGTCCAAGGTCTCCTTGGGCTGCAGCACGGAGACCTGCACCACTGGGGTACTCCATGTGTTGCAGGGGGAAAGCCTTCATGACGGTCCTCACCACAGGCTACAGGGGACTTCTGCTCTGGAGACTGGAGCACCTCCTCCTTCTCCTTCATCACTGACCTTGATGCCTGCAAGGTTGTTTCTCACTCCTCTCTCTCTCCCAGCTGCTGTTCCCCAGCAGTTCTTTTTTCTTTCTTATATATGCTCTCACAGAGGCACAAACAATGTCTCTTATTGGCTTGGCTCTGGCCAGCAATGGGGCCCTTATCTAACATGGGGCAGCTTCTGGATTCTTCTCTTTTCTTTACCTTGCCACGTAAACCCACTACAGGAGCCCAGAACTGGACGCAATACTCCAGGTGTGCCCTCAACAGGTCTGAGTAGAGGGGAGGATCACCTCCTTTAACCTGCTGGCAACACTACTTCAAATACAGCCCAGGGTTGGCCTTCTTGGCCACATTGCTAACTCATAGTCAGCCTACTGATCACCAGGACTCCCAGGTCTCTCTCTGCAGAGCTGCTCTCTGGGAGGTCAGACCCAAGCCTGTACTGGTGCTTGGGTTTATTCCTCCCTAGATGCAGGACCCTGCATTTGCCCTCGTTGAACTTCTTGAGGTTCCTCGCAGCCCAACAGTCCAGCCTGCTGAGGTCCCTCTGAATGGCAGCACAGCCCTCTGGGGTATCAGACACTCCTCCTATCTTTGAAGGTCCCTTCCAGCTGAACTATTCAGTTCTGTTGTGTTCTATTCAATGTACTCAGAAAAAATAATTTGCTGTGGTGTTTGAAGAATTAAAGTACTCTTAAGAAGAATGAAAATACATATAAATGGGTTGAATTCTTGCCTCTTCACATATGCAGGACACTTAGTCAATTGTCTTCAGGCTAACAAATACTTTATTAAGAAAGTACACCCCCAATAACATTTTTCAAAACATTATCAGTCTATTTTTTTATGCATGAAAGAATAACATTAAAAAAAAAAACACTAAATATATATAATTTTTTTTCCACCAACAACTACGTTAAAAAACTTTTATCTTATTTATTTTAACTTATACAAGCATGTTTCTCTAGAAACCATTGAAAACATCTGGTTGTTGTTTTAAGTCATGTTTACTCAGTCACTTGATTTACACAGACAAAATCAGAATTTCTTAAGAAGATGAGAAAGTATTAATTTTGAAACCACATTAACATAAATAAATAAATAAATAAATATCACCTATTTTCTCTTTTCATTTGACACTTCAGATTTATGGTTTGGGTTTGTTTTTCGATTTTGTTTCTTTGATTTGTGTTTGTGTGTGTGAGAGAATTTTCTGTTGTTTTGTTTTGTTTTCATTGGAGATCTCTGCAAAATAAATAAAAATAAATAAATAAATAAATAAATAAATAAATAAAAAAACATAGTTTTACAGGAAACATTCCTCAGAATCCACTACCAGTGGACATAAAAATTACTAGTCTGGGGAGAAAACAAGCAGGATACTTGAACTCTTTGCTTTAGTTAGGTATAGTAAAGCAAAGAGGTCAGATAGGATTCCTTAGATAGGAACGCAACACATTACATGTGCAGATGGAAAAGAATAGAAACTTGTCCTACATTTGTAAAGAAATCATCTTCCTGTAGGAGTCTAGTTTTTGTACTTAGTAGAGTCTTGGCTTTCTATGGATAATTTAAATTTTTACTTCCTTCAAGAAGCTTCCATAATAATATTTGGAAAAAAAAAAAAAAAAAAAAATGTATCTTCCTTACTTTTGAAATCACCCAATCATTTCTTCTGGTTATCTTGTAGTTTTCTGACCTTTTGTGAAGAGCTTTATGAATTTAAAGGTTGTTCCTGAGAGTAGCAACAAAGACGACTGTCACCTAATATCTTCTGCTTCTAGTGAAAACAAAAAACTATTAGAACATGGATGCCTAATTTACCTTAAATTTTCAATCCACTCCCATCCCCCATGTAGAATGGATATGTAATATATAATCTTACTTTGATTACTGAGTAAAATGTCAAATGTTTAGTAGTTACCTAAAGTAGTTACATATTTTTCTTGGTGCTTGTTTAAAACAAATACATTGTGTACTCAGACAAAAACAACTAAAATCAATGGGAATATTTTCTAAACAATTCAGTAAGCACATACTGAGCATGTATGAACTTTTAGTTTGGTTCAAGCCAAGGAAACTCCCAGCTCATATTTTAAAAAACAGTTACTAGTAGTATTTTTCATTGAGAATGGAAAGTAAAGTAATATCAAAGTTATATTATTGATTCACATACAGCTGCCTGCAGTTCAGGAAATACTAAAACCCTGCCAATTCATCCTGCTTCTTAGGAATTTGGAGTTTCAGACTGTACAAATAACATAAAAATAACAGAAAAATCAATATTTTGACTAACATGGTTGTCATTCATGAACAGAGATATCCTGTACTATCAGTGTAAATTATTTAATCCATAATTAGAATGAACCTGAGGAGCAAACATCATTTTCTGTTGCTTAAACTAATATGTTAAGTTCACAATAAAATTACAGTGAAAAAGGTCACTGATGACTGAGATACAGCTGTAGATCAAAACCAAACTGATTAGTTCCACGTATTATTGTAACATTAGAAGTTAATTAGTGAGAATGGTCAGGATGATGAAAGAAACTTATTTATAAGAGACATTGCAATGAAATTACTTCAATTCAGAAAATTGTAGGCTTGATTGATTCATAGTAAAAAAGTGAAATTATTCTGCTTTCTAAGCAGAATACTTTTATGTTTCTGAAAGCTTCTCATATAGTTTGCTATATTTAATTTCATAAGCACTTATTTAAAGAGCAAAATGGAAGTAAGGGGGTTTGTTAGAGGAAAGGTGTTTTCCCATACAATCAACTTGAAATTGAGTGCTAACCTTTTTCACAATTTTGCAATACTTTTCAGCTCACAATTTTAAGAAATTCATTATCTAAAATTAATCTCTTTTCCCTTGAGGACAACTGACGACATATCTGCTCAATAAATTGAAATCTCTAACATGTCTCTCAAGTAGAACGGGGACTGCTGAGAGCAAACTAGATTTTTCTCCACCTGTTTGTCATTTTATAGGAAAAAATTATTGATATTAGATTAATAGGCCTAAAATAAAGTGAGATATATTCAATATTTTGAAGGTAACATATCAAATGGCATAGAATCATCCCAAACAGGATGGCAAAATCAGAGCTAAGAAAAAATCAGAGCTATGAAACAATAAAATGCATGCAGAGATCTGGACAAAATCACCTAAAGTTTCTCCAGTATGATCTTCTTTTGATCTGCATTTTTCCATTAGGTAAAACAAATAAAGAAAATTAAAGAAAAGCACAGAAAATGAAGTAACAACTGTTCCATTTTAAAGACAAAAAAAAAAGGGGGGGGGAAATCAAAATCAAATGACATATTCTAAAGGAAGTAAAGATTTTCTATGGCTTTATGTAGACTTGTATGAGAAGGTAGATCCTGCTAAGTAGCTAGGAACAGAAAAAGAATCTTTGCTGGTATATGAAAAGAAAAGGCGGGGGGGATTAAAAAGAAAATGTATATGGACTACGCTGTAGTTGGCAATTGCAATACATATAGAAATTGGCATTTGCTGAAACTCTATATCAGCAATCCCAAAACAGAGGAACAGAGGGATCTTGCAAGAGATCAAGCAAACTATTAAATCTTGTCTGTATCCATGGCACCTACACCAATGACAACCCATTAGTATCCTTTTGGGTCCTCATATACCTTCTTCTGAGGTAGTCAAGAGTCAAGGGTCACAATAGGATGTTTTTGTCATTTCTACCCTGTTAGACTCATCTTGGTCTCCAACACAGACAGCTAGTATCCCTCTGACACTTCATAAATCTAGATGTTTTCCTCTTCACTGTTAGGGTGACAACCAGGGCACAATCTACCAAGTCTCATACTTCTGCAGATCTTCTGTGCTCCAGACCATCAAATCTTCACCATTAAAAAAAAAAAAAAAAAAAAAAAAAAAAAAAAAAAACTGTTTGTCCCTTTCTTCCTCCTGAACTAAGGAACTTCTATACCTTCCTGTTGAGAGTCTGTGTGACTCCTACTGTGTCAGACCAGAAGTCACTTCACCAAAATCAAAGGAGGCTGTCTCAGTTCTTTTTTAACATTGTGACAACTTGGTGCTTTCTACCATGCAGCTACCATAATGACAGTGTTCTTGGATGGACAGCTCCTTCTTAGCAGCTCTCATCTCCCCCAGTTTGCATACACAAGTTTCTAACTTCAAGGAAGGCTCAACACTCACCGTCTGCCTTCCTCATGTCCTGTTCCTGGTAATAGATAAAGAACTAGAATATCACATAGCACGTCTAGGGTGGAGTTAACTTCCTTCATAGCAGCCAGACCTAGCACAATTCTGCATTTGTTTTAACTTTTATTTCTACCACCTTGGCTGCAAGGGCACAGTAGTAAAGTCATTATAACAGCTGAAAGTTTACAATTTTATTAAAACCTTTAGTCTTAACAGCTATCAATATAAATAGACATTTTTCTTGCAAGAAGGGAAATCAATATACCCACAGATATGATCAGATAATAAGGATCAAAAAAAATAATTTAAAAAAAAGTTTAAATATGTTCATCATTGCCTGTCTTTTCATATCCAGCTTCATAAACTAAATCATAGTGTCAAAAGAATGCTATGAAAATAAAAAGTAACAAATATAAACTACTTTGAATATGTTGTGAGAAAATACAGTGACAAAATTCTTACTGTATTACTGTAATGTCTAAAAATAATTTTCAATCTAAACAATGCTGTTTACTTAAAGACAGTAAGAAATAAAATGTCCAAGAATGACCAGTTATGTCATTCACTGCACTTTTAAGGTAAGTAATTGCCTATTGGAATTTATAAACATGAGTGCAATATGAGTTTTGAAGTACTCATTAATTCCGCACACCCATCTACACTTCACAGTGTAGTTCTACACTTTTCTACACTTTTTTTTTTTTTTGGTAAAATACAATTTTCCTTAGTCAGTAAATCAGTGATTTGCCTTTAGAACAGAGTTGTCTGAACTCAGTAATTACGTTACTGAATGTCAGTTAAGTACATTATCCTATCAAACTTCGCATTAGTAATGCATATGGCTTTGTTATGTCAGAAGGGTCAACAGTGAAATCATTCAGCTGTGAAAATGGGTGCACAGTTTCTGACCATTGTTACAGACATTCACTGAGAAGTAGATTGGAACCCAGGTATTCCTTCTTCCCAGAGAAAGGTCCTAAATATAAAAGGAAATGCCATCAGAACCATCAGGATTATTTCTCTAGCGTGATTACATGTCCTGTGTTATATTACTGAAGAGAAAAATCACTTAAAACAATTAATTGAACTATTGTATTTTGATCAATGAGTATAGAAATGTTAAGCTATATACAATAATTTATTTAAATTTATTTAAAGAAAATAATTTTAATGTAAAAAAATTACTTCTTTGTTGGCTTTATATAGTGGGTTCGTAGGTTTTCTGTGAGATAGTCCGTAAAAACTTATTATGTTCACATCTGTGGAAAATACATCAAGAAGAAAAGGAAAAAATAACTTACTAAATTTATTTTGGAATATTCAGCTATGATGACAAAACAGGAAATAACACCACCACCAGAAATGGGTAGTAGCCATGTGGAGAAACCTACAATTGTATTTGCACTTTTGAATTCTTGTGCAGAAGCCTGCTACCTGTTAGCTGCAATAAGTACAGACAAACTGCAGACACCACCTGGGGTAAAGAGAAGTGGTGTATCCTGAATGTTCCATGTAATAAAGAGGCAAGAGACAATTTCCAAACAACAGGCCAACCACACACAATGTTTCTGCAGACTATTTACGTTGGGAAAAACAGAGGTTTGCAAAGTTTGAAACTTTGGCTGCAGGAAAGATCTTCGAAGATAGAAAAGATGCTGAAAGTCAGAGAGCTGCATGGAGGCAAATGTTGGGGATTCCCAGGGGTTTTGGCCCCAATATCAAGACATGAAACTGTCAAGACATGAAACTGAGCAATGTAACAGCAAGAATCAACATGGCATTCCACCTGATTCCAGGTCCTCTGTGGTGGCTTTACCCTGCTATGCAGCTGAACTCCAACACAACCACTCTCTCAATCCCCCTCAAAGAAAATCGAGACAAAATATGGAAAGTCAAGAAAGTCGAGGTGTTATGGATATAAATTTTGGGTATGGGGAGGGGGGGGAGTCGACTGGCCCATGAACAAGCAAAATAAAAGCTCAAGCCTTCTTCTGTCTTAAATGAACACCAATATCCACAGTCCTTAAAAGCTGTTGTTTATTCTGTCTCATCCTTAACACTGTTCAATATCTTATAATGAAAGACTTGCAAAAAAAATAAGCAGACAAAAAAACAAAAAACAAACAAATAAACAAACATGCAATGTATGAAAATGAGGAAGTGATATAAAAGTAACTTTTTTCCAGTGGAACAAGAAATAAACTGAAAGATGAAAATCTTTTGCTTGTGTTCCTTGATGTTTGCAGTTGGATGCCTTCGTAACATGTTTATCCATTTATTTTACAGATTTAAAATAAATTAATAAACCAACAAGTATTCAGCTTGGGGCACATGTGTCTCTTATGAATAGAAGATAAAAAAGAATTGGTTTTGACTGAACCATGGCAGGGTGGGTGCAAGTAGGAGGGAGAGGAAAAAAAAATCCTTCAGGGTAGGGAACCTGAGGTCCTCACTTTTCCAAGAAAAAAATAAAGAAAAATAAATAAATTAAAAAGTGGACATTTCTTCTATGGTTAGGTCACATGATCTAAAATTTTAGGTAGACCTGTGTGATGCCAGGAGTTGGACTTGATGATCCTTATGGGTCCCTTCCAACTTGGGATATTCTATGATTCTATGATCATTTGAGGAATCATCACTCAGACCTCAAGCTGCATCATCCTCCTTGATCTGCGCTATATTCTGTCTTCTCTTGAAACTAAAAGGGCTGTACCTGAGCTGAAAGAAGTTACAAGTCAAACATGAGAATAATATAATCTTATTAATAATACATATAGATTTTTTTTTCTGAGTGACCTATAGTTTCTGTATGCAATAATCCAGATAAATGTGCATTTTTAATGAATCTAGTGTTTGTATAAATAGCATTCAGAATCCTGTGGCTTAATTTTAACACTGTGTCTATTACCAGTGCACCACTCAAACTAGTGCAACACATCATCAGTAAGGAAAACTAACCTGTCTCAGGACAGTTAGTCATAATTTAAAGCATTTGAATAAAATAAACTTATTGACTTTTTTTTTTTTTTTTTTTTTTTTTTTTTTTTGATGTACAGATCACAACAAAATGTCCTGACCACTTGCTGGTTACTAGCTTTGCAAACATTAATTTTCCCTCTGGCTTCTGGTTTATAGGGGTTTTGCTCTGATTCCATGAGTTCTCTTACATGTTTGCAGTTACACTCATCTAAAACTATATTTACAGATCTATGTAAGATAGGAATATAATTTGTCCTCAGGTTATAACTTTTAAAAGGTCTGAAGTTGAGTGGAAAAAAAAAAAAGGGGAAAATATTTTAGAGGACTCTAAATTTAATTTTGTTTATAGTTATTGCAACAAATAGGAAAGCAAAGGGTGTGCTTGATAGATAAAAACAGAAAAAACAATTTCAACAAACAACTGGTGGCTACAAACGCAAGGACTTTTATTTATGAAGGTAAGTGTACAAAATAGGAACAGTATGTTATATTTATTGACTAATTTAACACCTGTTTGACAGTCTGAGAGACTAGGCTTATTCATCAATAGAGCAACTACTGCTAAAAGTGTACGCCTATCTTCTTGTCTTGATACACCTTCAACAGTTACAGAGGTCAACATTGAAGTATATTATTTTTTTTTCTAACTGTGTTGTAATGTTCTAAATACTACAATTTTTAGTGACTTTGAAACTTATCATAATATGATGCTGTTTATAGCAACAGCATCATAATTCTCTATGGGCTTTTGCTGTGGGATAACAGTATATCTCAGGTTCTAATCTTCTTTTCTTTTGCTTTTGCCTTTGCTTTTTTTTATGTTATTAAAATTCATTTAGTGATTCTCCTATTAAAAATCTCTAGAAACTATGTAAATTTACCAGAAACATTATCTTTTAACATTTGATGAATATTTACCAAAATCTCTTTGAAATTTGTGGAATTAAGGATATTAACAAATACTGTCTTGCTTGCATACAATACACAAGTTAGTTCAACTGTTTATGAGAGTAGCAGTAATAAAAATAAAGTTACTCATGGCCTAAGAGTTCAAATCATTTCTTGACAAGATTATTTTTTCACTCTTTTTACATCTCTGAGTATGTTCTCTTATTTCTAACTTGAATAATCAGTTGCTTATCATGCTGCATTTTTATAATATTAGAGGAAAAAAGAAAAAAAAAAAAAAAAAAAGAAGAAAAAAAACTCTGCCTGTCCATTCATGCTTTGATTTTTGAACTTTAATTGATAAACAGACCAAAATGATTCTATATTTTTACAGAAAAAAATATGATAGTACATGTATTTCATTTGGAAATTATACTTTTCTTGAAGATTGCACACCACCTGAAAGCTTATATTTCATGAACACTGCTTGCTGGTACATCAAGTTATTTCAAAAAATGACATACTTTTAAATTAAATTCATGCTGCTTTCCTGTGCACTTCACAGTCAAACACAGTAATTGTTCCCCAAGAGTAACTGTTTAGATGCTAATTTCAGATAGCTAAAAGATAAACCACACGTTTAACTATGTAGGCTTTTTTATGAAGAATATGTCTCTTATCCTATTATTAATTGGGAAGATGTTATGAACTGGTCAATGATAAGAAACAACAGTGGAGACATAATTACACATTACTTTGGATTGTTAATCTTTTTCCCATTTTGTTGTTGTTTTTGTTGAAAATTGCCATTGAAGAAAGCTTGTCAGTCATTTTTTAACTCCTCAGTACCCCGTTGCAGGCACATAAAAAATTCTAAATGTGTACGTGAGAGAGAGAGAGAGAGAGATTGTGAGATAATATTTACAGAACACAGGACAGACAAAAGACCCGTTTGACTGCAGGGGACCAAGTACGCCAGTTCCCTTCCTAATCCATTGAGCCTAACACTGGCATTCACTTCATTTCACAGATTAATCACACGTTCCAAAATGCAAACAAATGGCAACTGAACATGTGATGTCTGTCCCATGTTTTATGAATTAAAAAATAATAATAATAAAAAAAAAAAAAAAAAAAAAAACACTGACTGGCAGTAAGTAGGAATAAATAGAAAAACAGGAGACCACAAAGGGAGACTGTAAAATTTAATACCTGAAAGAAAATTAGTTACATACTAATGGGTAATGCCCAGCTTGTTTAAGAAGATTCAAGTTTACAATGATGAGGTCAAATGAGATAATCAAAGTGGAGAAAAATACAGAAAGTAAACATGACTTGCCTTTGAAATACACCTCAAGAAAACACTTATATGCACTTCTTCCATAAATCTTTTATAGCCAAGCACAGGTTTCACATTTCCAAATATATATCTCCCTGTTGGACTTTAAGCCTCTGACCAATTTTATCTAAATAGAAGTGATGAATATCCCAATTTCAGTAAATGGGATCATTCATGTACTTAAAAATAAACATGTATCTCATTGAAAATTAGATTGAATACTAACTGTGGTCGTTTTAATTTGCTAGGCAACTGAACTCCACCACAACCGCTATCTCGCTCAGAAGAGTCTCAGAAGAGGAATAAGAAAAGGAAAGAAACAACTCACCGGTTGAGATAAGGATAATTTAATCAAATGAAATAAAACAATTATTAAGGGAAAATTAATATTTATTAGATAATTTAACTAAAGGTAAAAAAAAAAGGCCATGTGGAAGCACAGAGGAAAGAAATTACTCTCCACTTCCCACCAACAAGCGATGCTTGACCACAACCTTAAATCAGGGCCTCATACCACATAGCCATTGTTGAGGAGGACAGACATTTTCACAAGAGCTCACCCCTCCCCTCTCTTTCCTTCTTCCACATTTTATTGCTGAGTGTGACATCTTATGGTATAGAATATTCCTTTGGTTGCTTTAGGTCAGCTGCTCTGGTGATGTTCCTTCCTCACCTCTTGCCCACCCCCTGTTGGCTCTGTGGAGGTTAGAGGGAGTCCTGATGTTTTGCCAGTATTGCTCAGCAGTAGAAACAACACTGGTGTGATGCCAATACTGTTCTAGCTACAAGTGCAGAGTACAGCACTGTATGGGCTGTTGCAGAGAAAGTTAACTCCATCCCAGCCAAACCCAGTACATTAACAGAAAAATTTTGATTTGGAAACAATTGAAAAAAAAAAAAAAAAAAAAAAATCATGAGTTATTTTCTAGGTCATTATAAGACAACATTTTTTTGTAATTTAAACATTTTAAATCAGTCATTCAAACCATTAGTAGAAAGTCTGATTCACTTAAGCATGAGATAGTTGTGGAATTTTTATATTTATTTATCTACTTATTTTAATTCAGGTGTGGAGGAACATTGGGAATGAGATAGAGTCTAGGGAAAGATTCATATATCACAAAATGAAAACTAAATTCCAGAAGCAAATATAAATGGTCTAAAGCTTCTTTCTTTTCATCCTTCACTAAGAGAAAATTATTTTTATTAGCTGTAGACATATTTTATGTCCAGTTGTGCTACTGATTTCAGCACTTCTATAAATAATATTTTTGCTATGTTTTCATTAAAAATAAACATTTTTTTTCTATTTCTCAGGACTTTTTTGAGTCTAAATTCTTAATAAAGATATTAAATAATTAAATTCAAATCAAAATGACGATGAAATATTTGGATTTCAGTAACAAAAACATCACATTTTCACACATAAATGAATTTTAATTTGAAAGCAAGATTGTCTTCAAGAGGTATATTTTAGAACACATTTATTTCCTTTATTATTCAATGTGCTAAACAGTGCAAGTTAGAAAATATTGTTCTTAACTGAATATCATCTATGTTTATATGTGATTGGATAAATGCAGACCTACATTGTGACCTAATTCACTGTGATAAAAATCTAAATTCTGCTACCCACAGTATCAGCAGTACAAGGTCTCATAGCTGTAAGATTTAAATTATATTCTTCCTACATTTCTATGCTTCTAGAACAGTCATTCATTAGGCACTTAACAAGAATGAGTGAAAGAACCTTAGTATGTTATTGCTGCTGATAATCTTGCTCCTTGACTCATTTTGGAAATTACATGTTTTAGATCACCTTTATACTAAAGTCTGTTTCATTAATGAAAAAATATTTATAAAGATAAAACTCCTTATATACACTTAGATATATATCAGTATATCTCTGTATACAGGTAGAGAGAGAGAGAGAGAGAGAGAGAAACTGTCAGAATACTATTCACTCAAGTATAATCTACAGATTAATGCAAACTGGAAGCAAGTTAAAATAGGTGAAAGTTAACTGAATCTGTATATACAGAAATTTGGCCTCAAGAGTTGGAGCAGCTGTAAAGACAGACAAGCAGCAATTTCATATCCTCTTTTTGTATTACACAATTATATAAGGATATCAGAAGCCAATTTAGTACTCTTGGATGGTAGGAGCTTGGCAAGTCAAGAGATGCGAGAATAATGGTATCAGTAAAGCAATCACGATTATCTAATCTAAATTAATATTCTACTTTGTCATGTTTTGTTTCTATTAACTAGCATCTACAGTATGGATTTGGATGGCCTGGAAGTGTTTGGGGCTATTTTTCAGATAGATTTTTACATTTCTCTTTTTTTATTATTTTTTTTTTTCCCTAGTACTTACTTATATACCTTCACTGGGTATAACAGTTCTTGGAGGGAAAAAAAAAAAGGAAAAAAAAAAAAAAAAAAAAAAAAAAAAAAAACTTTGCACAGCTACTTAAGCTCCTTATACTCATAAACAGAAAGACAAATCTATAGACCAGAGGTTCACCCATCTCTGGATATAATTTGGATATAATTTCCTTAACACACAGTCAGTGCATCTCTTGTAAGAAATATCTGCAAAATAAAACTGTCTTGCATAAGTATGTTAGATTGGTGAAGTACCCCTGACTTTTCTTTCTTTCTTTTTCCTTCTTTCTTTCTTTTTCCTTCTTTCTTTCTTCTTTCTTTCTTTCTTTCTTTCTTTCTTTCTTTCTTTCTTTCTTTCTTTCTTTCTTTTCTTTTCTTTCTTTCTTTCTTTTCTTTCTTTCTTACTTTCCTTCTTTCCTTCTTTCTTTCCTTCTTTCTTTCTTTCTTTCTTTCTTTCTTTCTTTCTTTCTTTCTAACTACTAAATATCTGTTTATCTTGTATGAGGAGTATGTGATTTATATGACATCCATACACATAAGAAAAATTGCTTAAGTTTGGATATGGGATCTCCAAAAGACTATATTAACCAGTTTACAAGGAAACAGTATATACATCAAGCTTATAGGAGTAAAATCTGAATTTTATTAAATTGTGGTTTTGACATGTTCTTTGATTTAGATTGATTATCCTTCTGCAACAATAGAATCCCAGTTCTTCACTCCAGTATTGAAATTTCCAATGTTCTGCACAAAATTACTACCTTTCCACTTTTATTGTTGAAAATAATTTATCAGAAATAAGCATTCTGAAAACTAAGTTGCAAAACAGGTCTATTTACACTAAGAGTGAATCATATAGATTTCAAAGCTTTCAGGAAGGATTTGTAAGTTGATACCCTTGTTATAGGTGTCTAGGTATTATAAACATATCCATCTCAATAAATATGAAGACAAAGATAAATCATGTATTATGATAAACATTTCTGAGACCCTTGTTAGTAAACTGGCTGTTGGAGTGTGGGGTTTACCAGAGAAATCAGCTCATGAGTTTTAAAAATTAAAACTATCTTAGCTGTAAGCATCTTGTGAGCTCTGAAAACATTATGGATAAATTTACTTAGTCAGAAACAAACAAACAAACAAACAAACAAAAAAACTGAATATGTGCATAAACTATTCTTGTTTTTCCATGTGTTTTATGAGGAAAGTTATGCAGGGGTTGTTTCTATACTGATGAAAGGAAGACCTCTGCAAAACATTCGTCATAGGATCTGAAAGAGCCTCTGAGACTCTTTTTTTAAAAAAGAGCCTCTTTTTTTTTTTTAAAAAAAAAAAAAAAAAAAAGTTTGGAGAGATATGTGACCAATATATCCCCATGGAGGCTTCCCTGGTTGCTGCACATGCAGGTATGAAAGCCCTACACAATAAACTGAGTTTAAGCCATGCAGCACATGATTTGAGGTACCTGCAAGTAATAGAAGCATACACAATTACAGTGCAAAAAGAATATTCTCACAAACAAACCTCTGAGGGTCAAACATAGAAATGCATGCTAAATTCCTGTAGCAAACTCTGCCATCCCAAACAGAACCCAAGCAGGTACTCTATTTGGTCCTGCCTTTACTGTGTATTCATTCTGTTGGTAAGTAGGATGAAAATCCTGGGAAAAAAATAGTCATTATCTTTGATGAAACCTACTTTTAACTTGATGCTGTGTTGTCCTTTGCACTAAGAATTAAACACTACCATCTCTATGAGAAGCCCATACAGGTGGAGATCTAAGGAAAATGGGACTGGTTAGCCTGGAAAAGGAAAGGTTTGGCAGAGGATCTTTTTAATTAACATAAATATATGGTAGACTTCTATGATGAAGTGACTGCATCAGCTAACAAGGGAAGATCAACTGAAGTCATCTACCTGGTCTTGTGCAAGGTCTTCAACGTGGTCCTACATGACATCCTGGTCTCCAAATTGGAGAGGTATGGATTTGATGATTTGATTATCAGTGGTTAGGCAGTAGGCCTGAAGTTGCACCCAGAGAGTGGAGATCAATGGCTCTGTGTCCAGGTGGAGGCTGGAGATGAGTGATGTCCCACAGGGATTTGTCTTGAGACCACTACTGTTTGGTATCTTTATTAGTGGCATGGACAATGGGATCAAGTGCACCCTCAGCAAGTTTACAGATGACACCAAGATGAGTGGTGCAGTTGATACAACAGAAGGAAGGGATGCCATCCAAAGGGACCTGGGCAAGCTTGAGAAGTGGGTCCATGTGAACTGCATGAGGTTCAAACAGTCCAAAACCAAGGTGCTACACCTGTGGTTAGGCAATCCCAGATGTGAGAATAACTCATTGAGAGTAGCCTGGCAGCGAAGAACTAGGGGTTCTGATGGACAAAATAAAAAAAAAAAAAAAAAAAAAAAAAATGACATGAGCCAGCAGTGCACACTTGAAGTCCAGAAGGTCAACTGTATCCTGGGCTGCATTAAAAGAGGTGTGGCCAGCAGGTTGAGGAAGGTAATTGTCCGCATCTACTCTGCCCTTGTGTGACTCCATTTAGAGTATTGCATCCTGGTCTGGGGTCCCTGGCACAAGAAGTAGGTTAATCTGTTAGAGTGGGTCCAGAGGAAGGCCCCAAAGAAAATCAAGGGGCTGGAGCACCTCTCCTGTGAAGAAAGACTGAGCGAGCTGGGAATGTTCAGCCTAAAAAGAAGGCTCCAGGGTGACCTCGTTGCTGCTTTGCAGTACTTAAAAAAGGGCTTATGAAAAGGATGGAGAGTGATTGTTGGTCAGATAATGTCAGGGCAATGTGGAATGGTTTTAAACTAAAAGAGGGGAGGTTTAGATCAGCAGTTAGGAGGAAATTCTTCACTCAGAGGGTAGTGAGGCACTGGAATAGGTTGCCCAGAAAGGCTGTGGATGTCCCACCCCTGGGGGTGTTCAAGACCAGGTTAGATAAGGCCCTGAGCAAACTGACTTAGTGGGTGGCATCTTTGCCTATTGCAGGGGGGTTGGAGCTAAATGATCTTTAAGGTCCTTTCCAACCCAAGCCGTTGTATGATTCTATGAAAGGAAGCTGTCAAGAAGACAGGGAGAAGCTCTTCCCATTTGTGCCCAGTGAAAAGGCAAGAGGCAATAGGCACAAACTACAACCTGGGTAGTTCTTCCTGAACTTCAGGATTAGCACTTCTCTATTATGTGTGACTGAACACCAGAACAATTTACCCAGAGAGATGTCAGAGTCACCTTCCTTGGAGATATTCAAAATCTGTCTGGGTATGGTCCTGGGCAATCAGTTCTAGGAGTTCTTGCTTGAGCAGGGGGATGGACAAGATGATGTCCAGTTTCTTTTCCAACCTCAAACATTATGTGACTTAATGTATAAATAAGTGATGTCGAGAAGAGTATTTAATTAAGTTGGTAGTTGTGGTAACTCTTAGTATAAGAAATTGTAGAGAAAGGGTTATTGGATCTTTAAGAAATACCAGAATACTGTCAATGAAAATCACTTTAAATGTGTACATGTTTTTGCATGCATTTGAAGTTGGTGAACAGAAAGAGCTGGTCCAGACTGATCATTGAGCATAATGTTGAAAAACTTCTGAATTAGATAAGGGGGAAATAAATAGAAGTTGTCAGAGAAACCACTCTGCACTTCTTGGCTGGCTGTTGTTGGACCATACACTTTCTTAGGTTACTCCAGACGCAGAGAGTAAGCATTCTGGAGGTAGAAAATGACTGGTTCCTGTAACAAATATTCTAGATCACACAAGAAAAAGTGACATGGTAAAATGGTTCACAGGACTAAGCTGTAGAGGTATTTGTAGAAAAGTTTCTTTGCAGTAGTGATCACACCATGGTTTCTCACTGTGCTGCAACAAACAGTAAATTCAGGATGTGGGAAAGGGAGCTATATATGAGCAGGGCAATTCCTTAAAAGTCTAAAGGGAGCTATCCAGTAAGCAGACCTAGAAGCAACCTAAATAGCCATTTTGATCAAAGTGTGTCAAGAGCAAATTAAATATGTGCCACAACTCAAAAGAAATGAAGTGATCCAGTGAAAATACTGTATAATTCTGCTGAAAATGTTAGAAGGTTATTTTAGGGAAAAGCTCAGTATTAAACAAATAGAGATATTGCTCTAGAAGGGGCCAAAATCATGTCCGGTCAAGTGTAAACAGGAAATTAAGAAGACAAGACAGTTTCAAAAGAAGTTTGAGTGCATAGCAGCCTTTAAAAAAAAAGTGGGAAGAAAGATAAGGTTTTGATGGGACCAAGTTGTGAAAAGTCCCTTGTCTTAAGGCCATAACACAGATATTCAGTGAGTTATTAGTACAGGTACTTACTGCTAAGGATTCTGAGGATATTTGACATATGTCATATATTCTTTTTAACATGTTAGAGAGTCAACTAGTCAGAGACAGTAGAATCATTTAAAGCAAATATACAAGAAGTATTAGACTTTTTAGCAGTGCCAAATTTTACAGCACCTGTGCTGGATGCATTCATCCACAAACTTGAAACCTTATTAATACTCTTGGTAGAGATAAACCAATGTCCTATATCTGAGATATGCATGTGATCTTTTTATTTTTATTTTTATTTTCAGTATGTGTGATCACTTTTTCCCCAACTCAAGCCTCACGTGTGTGTAAAAATTTATAGAATCATAAAATCATGATATATTATACATGAAGCTTTCAGAGAGGTATGCATGTCATATATCATTTATGTGCAGGCAAAACTGTACATCAGAAATGCAGACAAAGTCAAAGGAAGAGTTTGTGTTGTATCTGTATGGATTTTAATCCTAAAGAACATAATTTTCTGCATCAAAACTCAACTTGTTTAAAAGCAATAGGATAGCAATCATGAAAAGAGAATTTTATACCCTGAAGCCCACAACATTATTGACTTGTGTGAGGAGCTGCAAATGGAAGCTTAGGGTCCTAGTAAGGTGTTCAGAGTTTAAAACTAGGCAGCAGTTTAATGAAGTAGTCATTTTTTTCTTTGGAATATGGGTCTTTTATTGAGCTCGTTTTAAACAACCTTTTATTGGAGTCAAGATATTAGATCTTACAAGTATCTATTTATAATACAAATAGCTTTGACACAAAAGGAGTGTTCCTTGAAAAATATGTAAATAACTATATAAAAGGTTTATCATGAAGTGTAAATACTTGAAATAGTCAAACATTACAGCCAGTGAATAACAAAAAGTAAACACTGTATCATAATAATTTATTTAAACAGTAGTGAGTTGAAAATCCTTCACTAACTTGTGCCAAAAAAATGCAAGGATAAAAATCAGACTAAATGCACCCATTTGTAAATATTTTTTTGCTGTTGTTCAGTTTAAAATATGTAGCATCTACTTCATTGCTCAAATAATGAGCAGTCCTGCATGTAAATCAGTACAATTCTGGAATAATGAAAAGCACAGAAGAGCAACTGGCATAACTTAGAGTTAGGCGATGAATGAAGAAATAATAGTTAAATAATTTACTAGAAAAATATCACAATTCACTGAGTAAATTTTTTCATGAATATTTTTCAGCTGGCTTTAGCACTGAGACTAGTGCTTCATAATCTAAGACTGAAATTCACTGCTGCAATGAAAGTGTATCTTTACCAAGAATTACTTCAGAAAAAGTTTCTATTTAGCAGGTTGCAAATCAAAATGATCCATGTGAAAAAGAAAATGCTCAAAATACCTCAGTGTCTATTGGAGGTAAACTCTTTAATACTAATGAAACTGCAAGTGTCAGGAAAAGAAGTGAAAGCTCAGTAATCAACCATTGACTAATAACAGAAACATTAAGTAAAATTACCTTTTTAGAAGCCATGAGCAAATGTAATGATCATGATTTCTAGGTGATCCTGTTTTGGTGGTGGTGCTGGACTAGAAGATCCTTTCATCTTCAACCATTCTATGATTCTGTGTAGCCTGTTATGGCTCTGACATCATGGATTACCCAGTCAACTCCTTGGAAGACTACGGGTACAGTCTGAATGCTATGTTGTATAATTAATGTAAATGTACTGTGCAAAATTTTATTTATTTATGATCCTGTAGGTAATGAAGGGAGAAAATTTAAATTCCTACTTAAAACTAACAAGAATGACATGAAATTGCTATCATAACACATGCAACTTGTCTAATCTTTACAATCACAGTCTTATAAGACTACAGGAAAACAACCCTTTTCTGGTATTTATTCTTTGTAGCAAAATACTTCACTGCTTTGATTTTGTTTTCTCGTTTTAGCATTTTTTTTTTCTCTGCATGAATGACGACAAGAAAGCAAGGCCTTCAAACTACAGACTAGGTTTCCAAGTCCAAATGCACTTGTTTATTCAAGTACAGATGCAGGCTTGCTGTCAGATTGAAAAAGTAATCTCAGCCTCTTTTCATACTAAGAATCTTGATTATTCAGAATACAGTAATCCTAACAGAATTCTTGAAAACAATGTTCTAAGCTCCTAAGCTTCTCACAGTCCTGGCTTAATAACCAAAGAGTGCAAAATCACATCATCTGTACAAGTTAAGACGTAACTTAGTACTGAGGTGGGACCAGTATCAGATGACAGAAGATATGTAGTTTGCCAAGCATACATAAGCAGTTCTGGTTTATGAACAAATGTTTTCCATAGCAGGACAGCTTTGCATGTTAAGTTTTGGAAATCAGATTTCATCTTAGCAACATGTACCTCTGAAATTCAATGTCTTTGATGGGTGTTGATAATAGATTGTAGAAGGAACTTTACAAAGGTGATGGATTTTTTTTCCCTTCCTCATCATCTCAAACCTATTGTGAGGATATACTAAAGGGAGGACAAGCATACAGTTGTACTGAGTTTTTGTTAATACTCAGGATCCTTTCAGACAGATTTCCTTAACGCCAGCATATTAAACTAGCATGAGAAGAGTTATCTTCACAACTCAGATTTCCACTCTACCAGATGAAATACAGTTCTACCAGTTGGAACTCAACATTTGAGGCCTAGAACATAGCTTTTCTCAGAGAATAATTTCATGAGCACAGGCAAATATGAACCTCCCCTAACATGTTGTGAAACTGCCTGCTCCTGAAGAAAATTCATAATGTCCTAAGATATTAGAATGTTGCTACACATTTAATCATAATGCACTGTGAATGAATCAGCCAATTCATGTTGAAAAAAAGAGGAAAAAAATTAGTTTCACAAAAGCAGTAGCAACACTTTCTTTCATATAAATGTCCCACCTGGGTAAATGTAATTGTGGTTAGTAGCAATATTAAAATCTTATAGAAGAGGTCATATGCAAGCAAAAGGGGTTTTCCACTTCATGGTTCCTTTCACAGTATCACAGAGCAGTAAAGGTTTGAAAGGAACTCTGGAGATCATCTGGTTCAACCCCCATGCTCAAGCACTCCCAGGACTATGTCCACATGACTTTTGAACATTTCCAAGGAGAGAGATTCCACTACCTTTCTGGGCAACTTCTTTTAGTTGATTCATCTTCACAATGAAAAATTGTTTCTTATTCAGAGGGAATATTCTGTTCAGAGGGAATCTTCTGTGTTTCATTTTTTGTCCACTGCCTCTTGTCTCACCACTGAGCATGACTGGGAAGACTGTGGCTCTCTCTGCTTTATTTAAAGTTTCTCTCCCTTCAGTTAATTGTATTCACTGGTGAGATCCCCACTGAGCCTTCTCTTCTCCAGGCTCTCACAGCTTTTTCTCAAAAAGATGCTTCAATCCAGTAATCATCTTAATGGTTATTTGCCAGATTATATGTGGAAGCTCCATCTCTCTTGTCCTGGGGAGTCCAAACTGGACAGAGTACTCCAGGTGAGGCTTCACTAGTGCTGAGTAGAGGGAAAGGATTACCTACCTGCATGATGGCAACATTCCACCTAATGCAGCCCAGGTGACAAGGTCACACTGTTAGTATGCCATCATTCTGCTGTCCACCAGCACCCTGAGATCCTTTTCTGTAAAACTTGTGCAAAACCTCCAGCTTGGTGGCACCCAATACTGGTACCTGGGATTAGTCTACCCCAAATCAGCATAAACCTACTACATATAATCCACTTTTCCCAGCTTTGTGACATCTGCAAGACTTACTGAGGATACACTCTGTCCCTTCATCCAGATCATTAATTGATTGGATAGAGTGAACCTCAGTATATTCACAGATTACACAAAACTGGGTGGAGTGGCTGAATCACCAGAGGGTTGTGCAGCCATCCAGATGCTGGAGAGGTGGACTGACAAAAATCTCACAAGTTCAACAGGTAGAAGTTTAGAGTCCTGCACCTGTGGAGGAACAACCCCAGGCACCAGTATACTCTGTGGGACACCCAGTTGGAAAGCAGCTCTGTAGAAAAAGATCCAGGAGTTCTGGTTGTCAAGTTGAACATGAGTTAGCAATATGCCCCTTCTACCAAGAAGGTTAACGGTATTCTTGGTCACATTAGACAAAGTATTGCCAGTAGGTAAATAGAGGTGAACCTTCCCCTCTACTCAGCATTGGCAAGGCTGCACCTGGAATTCTGTGTCCAGTTCTGGCTCCTCAGTACCACAAAGACCTGGGCACACTAGAAAGAATCCAACAGAGAGCGATTGAGATGATCAATGGACTAGAGCACCCTTCTTATGCGGAGAGGTTGAGAGAGTTAACACTGTTCAGCCTGGAGAAAAGGAGACACAGGAGTATCTTATCAATGCGTATAAGTACCTGAAGAAGAAAAGAAAAGAAAAGAGAGCCAGGCTCTTTTCAGTAGTGCCCAGTGTCAGGACAGGAGGCAATGGACACAAACTGGAACACAAGAGGTCTGTGTAAACATCAGCAAATACTTTACAGTGTGAGTGATGGAACATTGGAACAGGTTGCCTAGAGAGGTGGTGGAGTCTCCCTCATTGGAGACCTTCAGAAGCCATCTGGACATAGACCTGGGCGACATGGTCTAGGTGACCCTCCTTGGGAGGGAAGGTTGGACCAAATAACCTGCAGAGTCCTCCTCTGACCTAAACCACTTTGTGATTCTGTGGATAGTAATTATTGTACACAAATGATCTGGTGTCCAGTAATTATTTACAGAATAAATTAGCAAGTAACTAATAAAGATGTGATGATTTAGTGAAATATTTGCTGACAACCAACAAACTGTACTGAATACAATTTTTTTCTTTGAATTATCATCAGCTCTAGTGTTTGGCTTGATGGCAAGTGAAACAGCTGTATTTACAAAAATCTTTTCTTTGCAAATTGCATAAGACAGTAAAAGTGAACAAGGATCTTCACACACTTGAATATTTTGCAGATGACAAAATAAAGGTTCTGAAGAAATACATAAATTACTTCACTGTTAAATTTTTGTTGAATGTTTGAAGTATTTTTTTAGTGGTTTCTTTTTGTTCTATTTTGTTTTGTTTTCTCTGTGTAAGTTTTGTTTTGTTTTATTTTGTTTTGTTTTGCTTTTGTTTTCATTTCAGATCAGAATTGGTAGTTCTTTCAACAATTAAATGTCAAAACCTTATGATTTTGAAATAATAAGATCAAGTGCTTAGCAGAGGTTTTCCTGGATCTTGGGGAAAAAAAAATGTACACATAATAACTATTCATATTTGTTTGTAGTACTTTTTCCGGAGAAAAATATATACATATATGTATACGTATTTATATATACGTATATATATATGTATTCCTATTACTGAGCAAATCCTGACTGCGTTACTAGGTTGAAAATGCTTTTAACCCCATTTCTTTTGTATGACATTACTGAACACAGTTTCCCACTCCTAACATGTTAATGAAATCATAGAATCACAGAATTATTAAGGTTTGAAGAGACCTTCAAGATCATCTGGTCCAACCATCACCCAACTACCAGTATCTCCCACTAAACCATGTCCCCAAGCACCATGTCCAACCTTTCCTTGAACACCCCCAGAGATGGTGACTCCACCACCTCCCTGGGCAACCCATTCCAATGCTTGACTGCTCTTTCTGAGAAGAAACGTCTCCTAATTTCCATACCTGGCACAACTTGAGGCCATTCCCCCTAGTCTTATCACTTGTTATCTGTAAGAGGCGAGCTCCCAGCTCCCCACAAATTCCTCTCAGGGGTCTAAAGCCCTTGAACACAAAACTCAAGGTGCAGCGCCATCAGAGCTGAGTACAGGGGGACAATCACCTCTCTGGTCCTCCTGGCTACACTATTCCCTATATAAGACAGTATGCCGTTGGCCTTCTCGGCCACCTGGGCACACTGTCAGCTCATATTCAGGCAAGCATCAATCAGAAACCCCAGATCCTTTTCCTCTGCACAGCTTTCCAGCCACTCCTCTCCAAGCCCGTAGTGCTGCATGGGGTTGTTGTGACCAAAGTGCAGGACCCGGCACTTAGCTATGTTGAACCTCACCCCACTGGCCTTTGCCCATCCACCCACCCTATCTGGCTCCCTCTGCAGTGCCTTCTTACTCTGTGGAAGATCAACACTTCCCTTCAGCTTTGTGTCATCTGTGAATTTACTGAGGGTACACTTAATTCCTTCAACCACATCATCAATAAATATATTAAAGAGGATGGGCCCCATCACCGACCCCTGGGGAACACCGCTGGTGACCAGTTGCCAGCTGGATTTCACTCCATTCACCACTACTCTCTGGACGGCCATCCATCGAGTTTTTAACCCAGCAAAGTGTGCTCCTTTCCAAGCCATGGGCTGCTAGCTTTTCCAGGAGAACACTATGGGAGATCTCGTCAAAGGCCTTGCTGAAGTCTAGATAGACTACCTTCTAATGTTACCTTCTAACAAGATTAAACAAATCTGTTTTCCTGAGCTACTACAGTTTTAGGACCACAGACTGTAGTTTAGAGAGATCTTCTGTCTTATTCAGAACTCTTTCAGTGATGGGTATCAAAGACGTATCTGGATGACTCAACAGAAAACGATATTATGTCAAAGGTAATTCTATTAAAATTGATTCTCAACGAAATGGTCAACAAGAACTTCTTTAATCAGTATTGCTCCTACTTTTTTAATTGGTTATTATGAAGAAGCAATTTTATATAATGGCAGAGAATCACACAGAATCACAGAGAATGGTTGAGGTTGGTAGGAACCTCAGGAGATCATCTTGTCCAACCCTCCTGGCAGGCAGGGTCACTTAGAACACTTTACATAGGATCACATCCAGGCAGGTTATGAGTATCTCCAGAGAAAGAGATTCCACAACCTCTCTGGTCAACCTGTTCCAGCGCTCTGTCACCCTCACAGTAAAAAAAATTGTTTTCTCATAATCAGATGGAACTTACCATATTTCAGTTTGAGGCCATTGCCTTTTGTCCTGGCACTGAGTAACACTGAAAAAAGTCTCACCCCATACCCTTGACACCCTCCCTTCAGTTATTTATACACCCTGATTATATTCCCTCTCAGTATTCTCTTTTCAAGCTAATCAGGCCCAGCTCTTTCAACCTCTCCTCATATGACAGATGCTGCAAGTTCTTAATCATCTTTGTAGCCCTCCGCTGGACTCATTCCAGTTGCTCCAAGTCCCTCTTGCACTGGAGAGCCCAGAATTAGACACAATACTCCACGTGTGGTCTCACCAGATCTGAGCAAAGAGGGAGGATCACCTACCTCGACTTTCTGGCAACACACTTCCTAATACACCCCAGGACAGCAATACGCTGCTGAGCAGTGCTTACGCAAGTCAAGAACTTTTCAGTTTCTCATGCTGCCCTGCCTGAGAGGAGGTTGTGAGTGCACAAGAATCTGAGGGGACAGAGACAGGACAGCTCACCAAACACTAAACACTTGAGTATAATTTCCAGGTACTCCTTGAATATGTAAATTACAAATTAGGTTTTGACAATAACACTGACTGCAAAAATAGAAAGGAATGGTGGGAAGGGAAAGATGAAGGAAGACCACTATTCCTTTAATGGTTTAAGTAGTTCAATAATTTTAAAAACTCAGAATATCACTAAGCTGCTGAAAGTATAAAACATATTTCAAATATCTTTAATGTTAACACAGAGCAATTCTGCCCAAGCAACCATAAAAGAAGCAGCAAGAAAATTTTACTCTTCCAGTGCCATGGGCATTTGTGGACAGCAGAATTATTCTGCAGAGATAAGTGACTAATCAAGCAGGTGTATAATTCACACATTAGACAATCACAATGTTTTGTAAAGGATGTCAAAAAGATCTCACTGTTCTTAATGGGATATTAGTGCCCTTCCTGAAAACCTTTCTCTCCTCCCACTCCCCCTCACAAAGAAAGAAATCAGAAAGTAAACATGAAGATGTTAATGATCTCCTCAATTAATGACCATTAATTTCCACCTTCACCTCACCTGAAGAATTGCAAAGGATGATTGTTTCCACTTTCTGTTCACAGTAGTGAAGAAGTCAATCAAAATTCAAGTTCCTTCAGAGAAATAGAAATGAAATTTCCTGGAAAATATCATAACATTTTATTATTATTATTATTGTTTGTGACAAAGCCAGTGAGCAAAGGTTTAAGAGTTTTTAAAACAAATATCAGTACTGAGTTTTGTCTCTTACCCTATGAACTTTTTGAATTGTTAAGCTGAAGAAAATTGATTATTAATCATTTTACCTTCCTACTTTTATTTTCAGGTCCTTCAGAGATGGACCAAAGATGTTTTTAATTTTCACATGTATAGGAATACACAGAGATTCAAGGATCATCTTATTTGGATTTCGTCTTCTATAATTTCTCTCTGTCTCACTGTCCCTAATACTCTGTATGTGAGCAAGGGACTTCTGAAGCCAGCTTGTTTTCAGAAAACAAAAATTCAGAAAACAAACCAAAAATAAACTTTAGCCATTCTCCTTTCTTATTCCAGGGCTCTAATTATCCTCACTGCTATGAAGCCATCAGAAGTACTTGGACCATCTTTGGGCAGAATTGTTCTGTGTTGACATTAAAGATATTTGAAATACGTTTTATATCTTTGTCCCAGTTGTCTGTCCAGCAATACTTTTTCCTTATACTTACAGCCCTGTACATTGATATAGATAAATGAAAGCTTATAAGTCATTATCTTTATTTTAGCTCATAGTGTCTAACTATGAGTTAACTTTATTTGATGATAAATGAGCTAACTTTATTGATGATAAATTAAGTATGTGCTTAGACTAATTATAATATCACTTTTCCCCAATCAAGGCTACAATCAGAGTATTAGAACTAGAAATGAAATATGAAAATGACATATGAAACTGATAGCCAGCTTTAATTGAATTGTTTACTGCAGGTTTCAGAAGGCATTTATTTGAAAATCTTCCACATGTTTTAATAATTTTATATTCACATAGTCACATTCCCCAGATAATAAATAAATAAATAAAAAGTTTTATTTCAGCAGTCCGGTTCAGATTTTATGCATCATATTTAACTTCATGTCTATTCACACTTGAGAGGTGTGATCTACCCTATCACAACTTAACCTTACTATTAATGGTAAATGGAGGTGCTAGCTTTCCAGATAAATAATGCATGGTTAAGTTAATATTAAATTTCATTTTCCATCCCACAAAGGCACTGTGATTATCTCCATCAGAATTTCTTTTGCCAACTTCTGGTTCATCACAACTAGCAGAATAGCTAAAGTCTCAGAAAAATCTCAGAGTAAGGTGAGAATTACGAGTCTGTTCTCAGAGACAAAACTTTTTTATTTATTTTTTTTAACATCTAATCAATTTATTTAAATATTCATCTACATTTCCTTTCCTTCTGTAATATGTAGTTGATTATTGTTTTTGCTAAATTAATCAAAGAATGATCAACTGCTCACAACAGTTCCACTTTTAGATCCTTTTTGATGCCTCTGAAGATATGCTCTTGATTGTCAAATGGACTATTTTTCCAACAGTAAACTAACCAGGCATAAAAACAGATTAACAACAAGAATGGGGTTACATCAGACTGGTAGACAGTAATCAGTAGGATTCCCCAGGGTTCCATTTTGGGGCCAGTTCTCTTTATTTTTTAATGAATGATCTGGACATGGGACCCACAGATATACTGAGTTTGCATATCATAGAATCATAGAATATCCTAGTTGAAAGAGACCCACAAGAATTAAGTCCAACTCCATGGTCACCAAAGGACTCAAAAAAAATGAGGTAAAATAAAACAAATAAAATTAAAATAAAATAAACAAATGAAAAATAAATAAAATAAAAATAAATAAAATGAAATAAATAAATTAATGTGTCTGAAAGCATTGACCAAATGCTTCTTGAACACAGCTTTGTGCCATATCACTTTCATGGGGAGTCTGTTCCAGTGCCCAACTACCCTCTTGGTGAAGAAACTTTTCTTTATATCCAACCTGAACCTTCCCTGTCACAACTCCAATCTGTTTCCAAACAGCTTAGATGATACTAAATTACAAGGATCTGTTGACTACCTTGAGAGTAGACAAGTCTTGCAGAGAGATCATGACAAATTAGAGTTGGACAATTACAAATCAAATAAAGTTAAATAAGAGTAATGCACAAATATGTACAGACTGGGCAATGCGAAGCTGGGGAACAGCCCCAAGGAAAGGGATATTGGGGTTTTGGTCAATGGAGAAATGAATGTCAACAATGTGTCTTAGCAGCCAAAAGGGCCAACCGTATCCTGGGGTGCATTAATCACAGTATTTCTAGCCGGTCAACGGAAGGGATCATCCCACTCCACTCTGTACTGCTGCAGACTCAGATCAGGTACTGTATGTAGTTTGGGTTGCCATAATATAAGGACATAAAGTTATTAAAGAGCATCCAAAGGAGGGCTGCAAAGATGGTTAAGGGGCAAGATGTATGAGGAGCAGCTGAGTGCACTAGGTTTGTTCAGCCCAGAGAAGAGACCGAGTGATGACTTCATTGAGGCCTACAGGGGAAACAGAGCAGCAGGTGCTGATTTCTTTTTTTCTGGTGACCAGTGACAAGATCCAAGAGAATGGCATGAAGCTGCACCAGAGAAGATTCAGGCTGGATATTAGGAAAATGTTCTTCACTAGGAGGGTGGTTGGGCTCAGGAACAGGCTCTCTTTTGTAAAACTTGTAATCTCCGTTACAGCAGTAGTCTTTATACTGCATAAAGATATTTGAAGTGTTCGTTTGCCGTTCTTTACTCTACAACAATACCTCCCCCCCAAAAAAAAATAAAAAAATAAATAAAAAATCGTCCTTTTTCAGTATTAATAAAAACTTTTTTTTTTTTTTTTTTTAGAAAAAGTATAACCTCTTAAAAAAAGTTCCTTTTTCTTATCAAGCTTGGTCAACTGTCTATAGTAGAAGACGTCTTGCTCCTGGCAGTGAGTAAATCTCATACGTTATAACATTCAAATCTTTTCTCTATTTAAAACAACAACAACAAAAAATACAAAAGACACAGCATGTATTAAACATAACTGGAAGTGCAACAGAGAGATAATCTAGAATGTGCAGCTCTGAGTGTTTTTTCAATCTTCTGATGCACGTACAATTTAAACCTACCAGCAGTTACTTGTTCCTATAATTATTCCAATATTGACAACATCTTCTGCAAATTAGCCAGGCATCAGAGGAGACCACTCCTTCAGTTTCCTCATTTAAAATCTACAGACTGTAGATTACTAATCAAATCACTTTATAAGCATAATTATTTATTTATTTATATCCCCTCCACCATCACACCATCAGGAAAGTTAAGGCACTCCCAATTGTCTGAAAACCAACTTTTTTCTTATTCCTTAATGCTTTGTAAGAAAATAAAAAATTAAAAGGTTTTGGGTTGTTTGTTTGTTTGTTAGTTGAATTTTAAAGAGGTTACTGTACTTCCTTTCATTTTCATTATTTCCTACTTTTATGAAAACAGAAACTTCATGGACAAGTTGAATGTAGAGGTTAGTTTTCCCCTGAAAGTAGTAACATCTTATTCTTATCTTTTGCTGAAATGAGACAGCAAATTATAATTTTGAAAGTGAAATAATTTTCTGAAATACTCATGAACTTTGTATGGTAACAATGTTCAAACTCACATAATGACAGCCAGTTTTATTACTTTCAAAACTAAGGGAAAAAAAAAAAGTAAGTAAAAGTTATATCTGTAGCAAATAAATTCTTGGAGATGTCACATAACTGCTGTTACTGAAGTATCTGTAATGGTTGCTAAAAGAGGCCCAACTTAAAGATCACCCTGAGATTTTAGGCTTTGCACCACACTTCTCAACATAGTATGTTGAGGTTATGATGTGATTTGGCCATACAGAGGGATCTGGATAAAATGGATTGATGGGCTGAGGCTAATTGATGTTCAACAAGGCCAAGTGACATGTCCTGTACCTTGGGCACAACAACCCCATTCCCAACCCTTTCCCAGGTTTGGGAAAGAGTGGCTAAAAAGACGCCCAGTGGAAAGGTAGCCTGGGTATATATACGTATTCACCCAGTCTGGGTGGATGAGCCAGCAGTGTGCTCAGGTGGTCAAGAAGGCCAACAGCATCCTGGCTTGTATCATAATAGCAGGACTAGGGAAAAGATTATCCCTCTGTGTTTAGGTCTGGTGAAGCCATATCTTGAATACTGTGTCCAGTTTTGGGCCCTTCACTACGAGAAGGACATCAAGATGATGGAATGTATGTAAAGAAGGGCAATGAAGCTGGTGAAGGTTCTAAAGAACAAGTTTTATGAGGAGTGACTGAGAGAGCTGGGGTTGTCTAGCTTGGAAAAATCAAGGCTCAGGGGCAAGCTTATCACAGTCTATAATTAGCATAACAAAGGTTGGACTAGATGATCTGCTGGGGGGGGAGGGGGTACACAAGCGCAGAACACAACTGAGAAATACTCTTCAAAATTTTCATGTTCCCAGAAAAATCTTGGATTAACAAGTGACTCTCTTGGAGGCCATGGATCGGCAGGGTGCACCACTCAGACCCAGTGGCAGTAATGTTTTCATTATGTCTACTCTCCTGTTCTTGCACTGGCAGAGTGAATTATTACTTAGACAATGAAGAGCTCATCAATAGATACAATAAATGAGCCCATCTGTAACCATAACAGTCACAATATCAATACATTCAAAGGATGTTTGAAGTTAAATTTTGTGATTTTGCAGGGGAAGAAGCAATACTTGATCCCTTCATAAGCCAAAATTATGCCTAAGACCAGTAAAAGATTTGTGGAATATGTTCAGGGATCTTCAGCTTCTATAAAAGAAATAACAGGTGAGGATTTTCAGAGCCATAGATCTCCTCTGGCAGAAGTGGAGGCTTAATATGTAATCTTTCCTACATTAATAACACTTACATGAAATATGAAAGGGAAACTGGGGGTGCCTCTTAAAATAATGAAGCATCTGTGCCAGACAGTTTGTTTTGTTAACCAGGTGTTCACTAAAGCCATTCCTATCTCTTAAGCTCTCATATCAGCTATTAATTTCTGTTTTAAAGAACAACTTTGAGGAGTCCAATGAGGAAGATTGTTTATAGATGTTTACATTGTCATGTTTATTTACATTTCAAATACCAGCAAACTTGTCAGTACAAACAACAGTTTCAAATTCACTAAGTAGGATTGAATAAGATTCAGAATTTTCATTCTGGATAAAAATTTATATGTCTGAAAGAAACAACTGACACAGCTTGCAGTCCTGAGTGCTGCAAGTCCCCGTCACTGAGCTTTTTTTCAAAATATTGCAAGAAGGAAAATTATAGTCTCTCCCATAACATTCCTCACCCTTATAATATGTAAAGGATTGAGTTTCAAACAAAATCTGATATATCAAATCATTAAGTCAAACCACAAGTTTAAATTTTACTAGGAAAAAAAAAAAAAATAAATATATATATATATATAGGATATATATATATATATAAATTTTGCTAACAGGATAT
>CM021763.1:46293068-46343127 GCA_011075105.1 Heteronetta atricapilla | reverse complement strand
ACCGTATCTTTTTTCTGTCTTTTTTTTCTATATATATATATATATATATATATATAACTTCTAAATAAGTTAAAATAAATTTTCCTGTTAGCAAAATTTAGCCAGTATAAACAATGCACGCACCTATACTAACTCCCTGCAAAGAGAAAAATTCACTTCTAATAAATGCTTAACACTTTGGCAAACAGCTCTGTTTGGCAAGAAGAATTATATCTGTTTGAACACCAACTGTATAATGAAATTCATATTCCAATAGAATAAATTGATAGTGCAGAAAATGAGTAAGACACTACTTCAGAAATTAATTATTCTTTTTCTTTGTTTAAAGAAAACTGTTTTACAATTTTTCACACATTTTGCCTAGTGCAAAAGTTAGAAGTCCCATTTTTAGAAGTTCCCCAGTCCTGTCCCAGTTTTGGGTTGGGTAATGTCCCTCTTCTGGGACATAAGAGAATAATATATCATACATAGGTTCTTTCATCCTTTTAAATGTCTTTCCTTTGTCACTTCAAAATTCTGGTAGGTCACTTAGGCATCTGGGAGGCTTTTCCTATTCCATTTAATGTCTCACTATTATTCTACTCTGTCCTCAGTTGGAGTCTCCCAGAGATACATTTCCTAGTAAGTTATCTGTAAAATAAATATTTGTCATAGATACCAGTATACTGCCAATTTTGATTTTATTTGAAAACAGACAGAATTTTTTTCAGTGAAAGAGTTCCTCCTCTGTCCTTTTAATCTCTCAGTTAGTGAATATACTATAAGCTTCAAAGCAGGTGAATGGACTGTTAATCTGTTTAATAAATCATCACAGGGTTTGATTGTAGAAAGGCCTGATCTCTTTTGAAGATGCCATCACACTCTGTAATGCTCTTTAGATGTAGCTGGAGAGCTCTAAGCATATTTTAACTTCGGATCCTGTATACTCATCAATGTATTACTAGTGTTGTAAGTGTCCCTCTTTTTCAGCTCAAAAGATAAACATTAAAACTTGATTTAGATAAAAAGGAAGAACACATTTACAGTTGAATGCTGCCAAGATGAAAGCCCTTAACATAAATGTGTTGATATAATTATTCATGAACTTTACAAAACTCCACGGGTCACAGAGATCATACCTTGTTAACAATGAATGACTACGAGAGCAAACAGTACGACACAATAGGATTGCCTTCATTGTTATTGAGATTCTTTGTTAATTAGAGAAATCACAGAGCTTTAATTCTAATTACTATCTTTTTTCTTTGATAAGGTAAAGTAGATACCCGACTGATGTACTTTGTTGCTTATTGTTGGTGAAAAGTACAACTATGTGTCCCATATAGAGTAAAAGTTCTTGGTAGCTCATTCAGCAGTACAGGTTCTAGACAGAAAGTTGGTCATACATGAGAGTTTATGTTGTAAACCCTGCCTGCCAAATGATGGAAGTCTGAAAATGCAGTTGTGATTTCTCCCCTCTTATTTCATACTGAATTACCAGAGGTCTTTCCACTGGACTTAGCTGTCATCTAGTATAAGGTGGCTCAACCCAGTGAAGCTGAACGAAGTCCTCTGGCACTATAGGTTTTAACTGGCTTTCCAGTTACTCTTTGTCCAACACAGAAAAAGAATTGTTTCCATTCTCCTTCTCCTTGACTATTTTTACCCGTCTTAATCCTTGAAACCTCCGGAGCACAGTAAATAAAACTACATTTTGTTTCAGTCTTGGAGTTGTCTTCATGTAAAAAATACATAAATAAATAAATAATACAACAATTGGGTGATTTTCATTAAGCCCACCCTTATTTCACTTAAGCCCACCCTTAAGGTTTTTTCACTTAAGATTTTCACTTAAGTGATTTTCACTTTCCTTATTTCATTCAGGACATATAGTCTTAAAATATCACTGTCTTGATACTGTTTTGCAAAAGGACCACTGCCATTAGCATGACACCTTCCACATATGGGTGCTAGTATGTGACATGAGTCACAGAGGAAAAATGGGGTTGGCAACACTTATTCAGGTTGAATAGAAAGCAGCAAGAGGGGAGCTGGATGACAAAGTAAGTGTATAACTAATAGGGTGTACACCTCTGACATCTGGTGGGCTACCATTATTGTTTTTTGTCATCTTTTTTTGACTCTACATAAAATTTCATTCAAAGTTAATGTCTAGACTTTTGTTTGCATGTCTATCAAAATGGTCCCTGAATTTGGACATCAGTTGCTATCACATTTTAATTAATAATGCTATTTTGTGTCACTAGTAGACCTTTTTCCACCTTCTGAAATAATTACCCATTGTCAGACAGTTTATTCATTCATCATTTGTTCTTCCTTTTGTCACAGGAACATCACCAGTCTTTCTACTCTTTCACCTAAAGTTTTACTTACACAGGTTCTCTCTGTAATTTGTACTGTTATAGCACGAATCAGTTTTATGGCTGGAATGTATGGCTGTTTACTGGTTTAGTTTTACATTTTTTTCTCTATCTTTCCTATGTTAGATTTTACCTTACCAACTAAAACAATCTTTTGCTATTTTTTTTTTATTATTTTGTCTAAATCAAAACTGTCGTGAAACAAGATGTTTGGGGTTCTTTTTAATATTTTAACAAATGTTATTAATGTCCTACACCATAAGGTAATTATTGAAATAATCTGATATGATCCGTTTGCAGGAAGAGTTTAGCATTTGTTCTTCCTTGAAAAGTGATCAGATCAATATGTACTGGAGACTTTCACTAAAGCATAAATCTTGGTTTATCTCAACCAAGGCAATAGGTAGGCACTCTCTTCTACTCCTGGCCTTCTGTTGAGGGGACTGATGTTTGACTTTGACTGTAAGGATCAGAACCAATGTGTGAACCAGGCACTTTATTCTCCCTGGACTGAAGGAATAAAAAAGAAGGGGAGTTCTCAGACTGGGTCATGGGGAGGGTACCAGATCTGAAGCAACAACCCTGTTTCATTGCTTAGAAACAACCAGTTAGAAGCATCAAAATTACACAGAGCATTTTTATGTCACAGATTTTTTTATGTGTTGTAAAGAATTATGCAAACTATGGAGAAGGATGTAGAAAAGTCTTTTATAACAGAATAAAAGCATTCTGTGACTGACAACATCTCTGCAAGTTTTTGTCAGACATCATTGCCATCTCTAGTAAGATGCTTGGCCTTTTCTTCATGTATATTTAAGAAAAAAAGACATAGAGTCCTTTCCTAGATTTTACAAAATAAGACTGAATGGAAATAGTGAGACTAAGTAAGAACCTGTTAAAGGAAAGGCAGGAAAAGAAGAGTGATTATAGTAAATGAGTAGCATGGCTGCAGAGACCTTGTTTTTGCATATAGATGGTTTCCACCATGAATATCTGCCTTAAAACACTATTCAGACAGAGAGAACCTATGAACTATAGAAAATTTCAAACTTTTTGGCAACTCTTCCTGCAAAAGCAGAGCTGATTGCCAACCTCACCACATCTTTCAAGATTTTTTTTTCCACTTTAAAATACAATAATCATCTATCTCATGTGTATATTTAAGTGTAATGATATAAAGAAAATTTATGTTTGCATTAGCACCAGTTTGTTTACCACAGAGATAATTCTTTATGATTGATTAATACAGCACACATCAGAGGGCACTAGAGTATGGACTGGGAGACCGTTGTGGTTTAACCCAACCAGAAGCTAAGCACTACACAGCCATTCACTCACCCTCCCTCTCCAGGATGGGGGAGAGAAACACGAAAATGAAGCCTGTACGTTGAGATAAAGAGAGTTTAAGACAGGAATAATAATAATAATAATAAAGTGTACGAAACAAGTGATGCACAATGCTCACCACCTGCTGACTGATGCCCAGCCTATCCCCGAGCAGCCTGCCCTGCCAGACTGGCTAGCCACCCCTGTATGTTGTTTACCATGATGTCATACCATGACATCGGATGGTATGGAATACCCCTTTGGCCAGTTTGGGTCAGCTGTCTTGAGTCTGTCCCCTCCCAGCTCTTGCTGCACCCCCAGCCTGCCAACTGGCAGGACAAAGAGAGAAACGGAAAAGTCCTTGGCTTAGTGTAAGCACTGCTCTGCAACAATTAGAACATCAGCATGTTATCAGCACTCTTCTCATCCTAATCCAAGACATAGCACCCTACCAGCTACTAGGAGGAAAACTATCTATATCCTATCTGAAAGCAGGACAAAGACTTATACTGTATTTATCAGGCCAAGTTCCCAGGAGGAATAAACGTGATCCTGGTCACCATGGTTCACTGTTCCCACACTTGCATTTCCAAAATTGTTTCAGATCTAAGATATTTTTTTTCACAAAGCTACAAAACATATAGGATCTTAATTTCTAAATACTACTTAAACTTTGCATTAAGAATATACCATCCATGATCTTAATGAAATGCACTGAACAATATTTATTATGTTTATATGCACTGAATATAATTTATGTTTCTTTTGTTGATATCCATAAATTAGAGGTAGTCTAAGCAAGAGCAATATTGCAATATTGGATTGGATTGAAAAAAAGAAAAAAAAAAAAAAAAACGGGGGAAACGGGGGGTTGAGGGGTTCACTGCAAAAGATCATCTCATCTGCAAAACATAAGGGAATCCTATATTCAATAGGGGATCCAATATTCAATATGTATATTCAATACAATCATAGCAAACATAGCAGTAAGCTGCTGTCTAAACTATCTAATCGGAGTTTCTAAGGTGTTTATCAGGGATTCTCGGTGTCATGATTTACATCACAACTTTGTGACTGAAAATTGTAAGGTCCTACCCTTAACTTAATTCATAAAATGTACTTACTCTTCAGACTATAGTAATTACATAGTGATCTTTTTTGTGACACATCAAATTCACATTTAATAAGTTAAGATTTCAAAATAAAGCTCATGTTCTAGTCCTTTTTCTGATTATAATGTTAATTTATTACTTTCATTGATTATAGAAACATGAAAACCATAACAGAAAAAGGTGTTTTGTCTTCCTTGTCTAAAACATTTATTTGTCAAGCTTAGGAAGGTAATTTCAAAATTTAAATAATAAGGCTAAAATATTTTACCAAAGGTAGCTTTAAGAACTAAGAGCATAAGGGAAATGTCATGTTGGGCAAGATCTTTTTTTTTTCATTAAATATCCACAAAGAATAACTGCTTCAGAGAAAGGTAGCACAAATCCCATGATTTCTGTCATGAAACCAGGCATCCTTCTACTTTATTTAACGTTTTTAATACAGCTTTGTATATTTTCCTTACGCCCTTATTTCACTTACAGCTCTTTCAAACTATGCAAAGGTTTTACCCTTAGAAATGCTGGGAACAGTAAGTTTTGAAAGTTAATTATGCAGCTTTAAAAAAAAAAAAAATCCTTTTATCAGTTTTAATTATAATATTCTTCAAAAATCCTTGAATGTCTTATGTGTGTCTTCTTGTAATAAGAAGGCACACATAAGAAGACGTTATTATCTTTCATTCCTCTCTTTTCCATATGTTCCTCTTCATACTCTTCTGCTTTAAATTACTTTACAAAAATATACTAAAATATTTTTAGCATATTTATCCTTCCACTCATAGTGATTTTACAGGTGTTATTTTAATTATCCATAATTCCCACCCCATTCCTTGGAAGTTGTCCCAATTAACCTACAGAATATTGACCCAGTTCTTGTCTATCAGTGTCAAAGGTAAAGAAAGTATTATTTAAAATCTGTTAAATTGCTGAAATAATGTGAAAATAATGGGTGAAAAGTGATTAAAAAAAAAGCTTAATAATTATTATGATAATATATATAAGATAGATAGATAGATAGATAGATAGATAGATAGATAGATAGATAGATAGTTCTTCAATGGGGTTGAGCATTTGGATTGTATTTTTTTCTCCTTGGTCTCTTTTCTATAGTTGTCACTTTGTTCTCTTTAGAATTATTATCTACATTTAAAGGAAATAGCTGTGCAGTGTTTATTGTAACATTTTGAGCAAATTTAGGATTTGCACCCATGAAGTAAGCTGTGAAATTATTTCCTACAGATGTTTAAAAAAAAATTCAACAAAAATGAGAAGGTCAGAATGAAAAAGAAAGACCTGTAAAGTATTTGAAATAAAAATGACCTACCAGTATGTTTTAGGAGAGTGATGTTCTATGCTTTACAGATGCAGAAATTAATTGTCATGTAAGTAAAGAGAGCCTTGCCTGAAAACATTATACTTTTAAATTTTAATTAAATTTTTAAGGTAAGAACTTGATATACAAACGTTATCAATACAGGACAATAGGTGAATATGGAACTGGTTAAGAGTTCTTTCTCTGGCCTCTCATTCATGCCTTTAATGTTGGAACTGAGCACAAAGAATCACAGAAGTTCACCATCATAAGTATATTTTCATGTGAACTTGTCATACTTGACAGGCTCATCTACCTCATTCATTGCCATAGGTTACTGCTTTCTATAGTAATTCTGCAGTTATGAGACATATGAAGTAGAAGGAAAAAGAAATATATATATATATATGACTTGATTTAGAATACCTTTGCTAGTTTTAACACAGTGCTGCTGCTACTGTTTCTGCAATTGCAACCAACTTGTTCACTAGCATTCTTTATACTTTTGCTATCTTTTCAAATATATTCATTTTTATAAGTACAGATGTAATCAAACACCTATTGTAGAAAACCTTTTATATCTAGATTACCTGTGTTATATCTCTATCTAGTTTTGAAGCAAATTATTCTGTACATGTAATTAGTTTCATTTTTCTAATTCTCATTGTTACACCATACACTTTTATACACTAAGCTGTAACCAGCACCATTTTTAAATGGTAAGCATTTTTCAAAATAATTAATTCTGTCTGATGAGATGTCTTTGTTATGTCTCCACATAAATTGAGCTTTGAAAGGAGTTCTTTTTTCTTATCCCAGTTAACACATGCTTTTATTCTGCGTACTTACAATATCCCAAAAGGATTAAAATTCTTTATTCTCTGGCCAAAATTTTCTCTTTTTTATTTTTTTTTCCTTATTTCTCTTCTTCTTTTTTATTTTTTCTTTTTTTCTTTATTTTTTTTAACCAGTCTTCTAGGGTAGACTTCAATAAAACACATCTGTTACATTTATATTCCAACATCAGTACAACTTTGTGCTCTGAACCAATGTGTTTTGATGCAAAGTACTATTAACTTCTGTGTTTTCCAATAAAGGAGGCTATGTATCACTGAATGATTAAATAAACCATTTTATATATGGCATTGGTATCAGCATTACTACTTTCTCCTGCAGCTTCTGTGACCTTGTACTTTGGTTCAGTTCTTCCCCTGCTGAATGATGTACATTGATTCAATGTACATTGTTAATTTTCACAAAATCTAAACAAAACAATACAAAACAAATATTCACCAACAACACCCAGAAAATATTGTCTTGTTCCAAGCAGTTGTGATCAGGGCTGTGGAAGTTTGAAAAATAGTGTATGCTCTTGAAAGATAAGACAGAAGACAAATGTAATGTTTTTCTTTTAAAAGGCAGTATATTTTGTACACTATATCAGAATACAGATAGCTATTTTTGAACATCTTTTTTTTAACATTATTTAACAAGGGATTTTTATTATTATTTCTTCTACAAAACTGACACCACTTTTCTTGCTGTTTGGACTGCAAATTGTTCTACCAATTGTCCAGGTGTTTCCTAAGAGAAAATATGTGAATGAGTTTATAGATTCTATCATAGCTGGCTTCCCTAACATATTAAAAAATCAAGTTCCATAAAATCAGAATGCATTGACTACTCATGGAAAAAAGCAGCTTTACAACTTTGTGTACTTCATTCAGCTACCTGAATATTGTAAGAAATCAAAAATGGCTTATGCAAAATAAAATAAAACCACTTATAATGTTCTGCTGTTTGCTTATGTCAGATGCTGAAATAAAATTCGGTTTAAAAACAGATCATTCTGTAGATGTAGGGAAGGTGATTATAAGTTTTTTTCAATGGACATCAGATTGAACTCAGAGCTACAGCAATGGGTACAGGTCTTATTATAATCAAATAAAATTATATCTCAACTAGCAAAGGTTGATTTTTTCTGCAATTATCATATATATAGGACTTAAATAAGGCTATATACTTTACATACGAATAACAACTCAGTGGATGACCCACAGGACTTACAATAGAATTTTAGACCTTGTTCTGTGAACAAGAGCAGCAAACAGTTGACATTGAATAATAATAATAAACTTTAAAACTTTATTACTATTGAAAGCATTCATTAGAACAAAATCAGTATGCTGATATTTCTTTCCTTATCTTCTACCTTTCTTTATTACAGGTATATTACAGGTATTTGTGTCTTCTTTCAGATAGAAAGTCGGATTTTTAACAAAAAAGTTTTCATGAAGAGTGTCTATTACTGTTCCAGAAATTGCAATGTGTGGTCAAAAGGTCCAAAGTTACTTTTTTAGATTTAAATATGATTTCGTTAGCATAATTCCAGGATGAAGTTTTCATATGGAAATCATCTGATTTAGGATTGTCCCTTCTTCCCAATAAAATCTGTAATAGGGAAAGCTCTCTTGATTCTTGATCACAATCCCCTCTGATTATAATATGTCTGGGGACAGTCATCATCTGATCCTTCAAAGAAAGTGAACACTCATGAACAGGTAGCCTACTGCTTAATCACATTTGGGACATGTTAAAAGCAGAACGCATGAATTTAAATCTTTCCAACATTGGTTATTTGTCAGTGGCAATATTCTCACATGTTCTGCAGACCAATGCTAAGGTAGCAACAGCAGCTAACAATACTTGACATTATTTTTTCTATATTAATTCTAACATATCATATGAACTCAGTATTCAGAATTCAAACATGATTCAAATAAATAAAGAAATATGGCAAAGGATAGTCTGACTGCCTTGTAATTTCAAAATGAAACTTCATCTTTCTTGTATCTTACAAGTTATTTATATCAGCAAAACTATGTCAGTCTCAACAACACCATGGGGATCCATTTTGTTATGTGAAGCATTTATTGCAAATGAGGACACATCAACAGTTAATAAACATAATAACTGTGAAATGTGTATTATGTAATCCTACTTTAATTAACGGAATACAAATATAAATGCTGAGACCACGTCATCCCACAGGTTATTAGCTGTGTCATGGGCAGGACTGCCGATAATGTCCAAGAACAGCTGGTTGGCTGCAGCAACAAAATAACAAGGCAGTAAAATGTTCACAGTCTATTTCCATGTGTATCTAGAAGCCAGGCAGCACAGAATTTTTCTTGTTTGCCTAGTGTGTTAGAGCTGTTAGAGCTAGACTTAGTAAAATATAAGCCTGCTTTTATTTCACAGAATTATAGAATAATTGCAGTTGGAAGGTATCTCTGGAAGTCATCTGGTCCTGTTCAAGCAGGGACACCTAGACCACATTGCCCAGATCTAGTTCCAGATGGCTTTTGAAGATCTCCAAGGAGGGAGGCTCCACCACCTCTCTGGGCAACCTGTTCCAGTGCTTCATCACTCACAAGTAAAGCAGTGTGTCCTGATGTTTAGACAGACCTCTTGTTTTCCACTTTATGCCCATTACCTCTTGTCCTGGCACTGGGCACCATTGAAAAGAGCCTGGCTTTGTTCTCTTTGCATTCTTTCTTCATGTATTTGTAGACATTGGTAAGATACACTCACACACACATACACCAAGCCTTCTTTTCTCCAGGCTGAACAGTCCCATCTATCTCATAATCTTCTCACAGGCTAGGTGCCCCCATCCCTTGATAATCTTCGTGGCCCTCTGTTGGACTCTTTACAGTGTGCCCAAGCCTTTGCTGGACTGAGGGGCTGTACTGGGTCTGTCTGCATCTGTCTGGAGTTAACTTTCCCTGAAGCGACCTATAGTGTGCTGTGCTCTGCACTTGTAGCTGGAACAGCACTAGTGTCACACCAATGTTTTGTCTGTTTCTGAGCAATACTGGTACAGCATCAGGACTTCCTCTAACCCCCCCCCCCCCAGAGGGACAGTAGGCTGGGGGCTGGCAAGAAATGGGGAGGAGACATCGTTAGGGCAGCTGACCTAAACCAAACAGCAGGATACTCCATATCATATGATGTCACACTTAGCAATAAAAGGTGGTAAAGGAGAAGGAGGGAGAGGAACTCTTGTTATGGAGAAATATGTCCTTCCATGCAACTACTACATGTATTGAGGCCCTGCTTCCCAGGACACAATCAAACATTGTTCACTGATGGGAAGTAGAGAATATCTTTTTTTCTTTCTTTGTGCTTCCATGAGGCCTTTGCTCATTTTGTTTCACTCTTCCTTTTCCCTTTAATTACATTATCCTTATTTCAACCCATGAGTTTTTTTCCTTTCTGGCATATTTTCTTTTCCCTCTCTTCTGAGGAGGAGGGGAGTGAGAGAGCAGTTGTGGTGTAGTTCAGCTGCCCAGCAAGGTAAAACCACCACAGGGGCCCAGAACTAGACACAGAACTCCAGGTACAGTCTTGCCAATGATGAATAGAGGAGAAGGATCACCTCTATTGACCTACTGACAATACTTTTATGTGACCAAGAACACCATTAGCCATCTTAGTAGCAAGGGCAAAATGCTAACTCATGTTCAGCTTGGTTTTTGCTTTCCAACTGGGTGTCCCACAGAATATACTGGTGCCTGGGGTTGTTCCTCCACAGGTGCAGGACTCAGCACTTCTCCCTGCCAAATTTGTGAGATTTTTGTCAGCCCACTTCTCCAGCATCTGGATGGCTGCACAACCCTCTCGTGAATCAGCCACTCCATTCAGTTTTGTGTAATCTGTGAAAATATTGAGGCTTCACTCTACCCAGTCACCAAGATTGTTAACTACACCCTTAAACAAGACTGTACCCAGTATTGATTGGAGTACCCCACAGGTATTCCATTCATTACTGGCCTCCAACTAGACTTAGTGCCACTGACCACTACCCTCTGCATCCAACTGCTTTTGATCCACCCCACTCTCTTGTCATCCAGCTCATATTTCAACAGTTTCTCTGTGAGGATCTGATTGGGAACACTGTCAAAGGTTTTAATGAAGTCCAGGAAGACAACATCCACCTCTCCTCCCAAATTTATAAAGACCTTCTCATTAGTGGTGAAAACCAACCCTTCAAATACCGGCAATTTCTTTTCTCTGCTCATCTTGGGTTCATCCAATTTTTAAAATATGTTGATGGAAGGTACTCTGTGGCTTACAAATATAGCTACGATGAGCAGAGCTCTTTGTGAAAATGTCACCTTTAATTGCTCCAGACTGGGGTTTGCTTCAAGTTTCACAGATGTAATGGGTCTGTTTCCAGAATATAACACCATCAGCTCAAGATAAGGAAAGGACTATTCCCACACAGGGACACAATCTAAAACATTTCTCCCCTTGCTGCCATCTGACCCAGAGGAGATACAGAAGCAGAATCTGAATTCAGACCTGTACAAAAAGCAAATATAACACACATACCAGGTTTTTTTCAGTTATCAAGTCCAAACAGATCAAAAGTCTTGATCTCTATAAAAGACTGTAATTATATCAAGGGTAGGTTTACAGTACTTGAGAAACATAAAAATATTCTCGTATTGTGAAAAGTGTTTTCCCTGTTCACATTCATATATCTGCATCTGTGTACTTGTGTTCTGATCACATGGGCAAACTACCTTTGACCTGTATAAAAATGTGAAACCATTTCTGAGCTGTAATGTGACTTTTCCAGAACGTTACAGAACATTCCTTCTAAAAGTGTCTTTTTAAAACACTACCTGCTTTTTGCTCTCATATTTTAAAAAGTTCTTCCTTAAAATAAATGGAAGAATGACCCTGGCCAGTATTTTTTTCACGTATATCAGCTGTGTTCAGGATAAGTTTTTCAGATCCAGAAAAGGTACTTCCATTCTACATGTATGTAAATATGAACTGAACTGGGTGATAGCCCATCAAATAGTTGTTGCTGCCCAAAAGCAAGAGGGACTCACCAGTTCTACTCACCTCACAAAACACTTGGGAGAATTATATATCCACTATAAGATCCCCTTAGCCCAAAAGTGTTGTTCTGATGCAGTTTATCTATATGAACTACTTTTACACTGTAGGAAAAGACAGAGAAGGCTGAGATCTGAATAAAAGAATCATCATCAATATGTTCAATGCTTTAGAAAAATAATGTCACTTTTACATGAAGATGAAACCTTGGCAATACTGACATTCACTACATGCTCAGCTGTTAACCTATGTATATGTATATTTACAATATAAACTTCCACAGTTGATAAATAGTACTGAATAAGAATATATATGAAGTATAGTATAAAAGTGTATGTTCTTATCTAAAAACCCAAACAATAGAAATTGTTATTCCACTCTGGACACTAAAATGGTGTTTCTAAAATGTAACAATCCTGCTCCATGGTCATATGTCGGTATATGGAAAGAAAAGGAGTCAACAGTTTTTAGAAGCTTTAGATTTCTTTTATTCTCTCCTTCCTCCTGTCCCCCTCCCCCCTCCTTTTTTTTTAAGGAAAAATAACAATAAAAGATAGAAAGCACATAATTTGCTTTCGTAGGTTCTAATGAAATTCAAGACTTCTTACAATACCCCAAGGCTATACTTTGTTTCCAATTAATGGTTGCCTTCTTGGAATCATATAAAAATATTTCCTATGTTCTTCATGCACAGCAAATCTGTCTAATTATTTTCTTACCATGTTCCAGTCCAGATAAAAACACTTAATTGCTATAACAGCATTAACTTCACAAGTGGCATAACTTTTGTGACTAGCAGCAAGCTGTTTCTTTAGCTGTTTTATCACATACAAAGTGAAAAATACAGTCAATCTCATAAAGAAAAAAAAATATATATATACACTCTAAAGAAAATGTCCCAGAGGACAGTAAAGAAAATGACCAGAGGGAAAAAAAAAAAAAAAAAAAAAAAAAAAAAAAAGATAAATTTGCTTTATTTATATTTTAAATTTGCTTTATTTATATTTTTGCATATTTCTGGATTTTTTTTTTTTTCCCTCTTTGGAAATGTGTAAAAACAACAAGAGAATGTGCACATAGAGAAGATACATAAAGAATGAACCAGAATTTAGAAACTACCTTTAACAGTCCCTATTCCTACAGCAAAACTCTTCAAATATATCAGCTTTAGAAATCAAACAATTCTTTCAACTCATCATCAGGAAATAAAGCAAGGTTTCTGCCACTCAAACTGAATTTCATGAAATATCCTTACACTAGAAAATTATAAAATATTTGCAAACAGTAATCTCAAAATAAAAGGAACAATGTTATTACTCTTGTAAAGCTGCTATAGAGCCTCAAATAAAACAGGTATCCAGAATCCCATTTAACATTAGTCATCTGCTCCACTAACATGCTAAAATGATGTGTTCCCTCACATGCAAGTAAAACAAACAATATCTAAGTGCTTGGCAAACTTCAGGGATTAAACATGTAGTAAACTGCAGGGATTAAACATGTGACATGGAAGTCAGGATATCTCTAGACTATTTTATATTACCAAGGCAAGAACCTAGATATTCTGTATATTCACAAACTACTCTAAAGGCAAAGGAGAGGGAGGAAATTAACTACACAAAAAGCTGCATAGAAAAGCTATTAAGTTTCAACTTTAAGCAAGGAACAGGCTTTGTATTAACACTTTTTTTTAGGACTATACATCAATATATTTCACTTCATCATTATCATAGAATCATAGAATCATAGAATATCCTGAGTTGGAAGGGACCCTTAAGGATCATCAAGTCCAACTCTTGACACCGCACAGGTCTACCCAGAAGTTCAGACCATGTGACTAAGTGCACAGTCCAATCGCTTCTTAAACTCAGTCAGGCTCGGTGCAGTGACCACTTCCCTGGGGAGCCTGTTCCAGTGTGCAATTCCCATTACAATGGGAATAATTAACTCTACTGTTACTGAAGAAATTAAAATCTTGTTTTAAATACCTAAAGTGTGTTATTGATGCTCTGAGACTATAGAGTACAATATAATGCAATTATTTTCATTACCTAGAATTTTGTTCATTAAGCCCAACAGCAAACTCCAGTATATTCAAAAGTTCATGATTTACATGTAAAAACAAGTCAATGATCTGAAGATACAATGATTTTCTTCACTATATCAAATGTCTCAATACAAACTTTCTTGACTTAGTAATTTTCTTCTTTCTGAAGTTCAGCACCAATATCTTTCAGGATTATTAAAAAAAAAAAAAAAAAAAAAAAAAAAAAAAAGATTAAAAATGATTTAATGATTTAAATTACACAATTTCAAGTGCCCTATTTGCATTCAACAAGCATATTTTTCAGGTTTGAAAGGTCAGTAAGGTGTTCTGCAGGAGAGGAGAAACAGAGACAGAAAGAGACAGAGTCAGAGACAGAGGGATACTTATCATAAGCAATTTAGTTGCTTGTGAAGTGGTTCAACAAGATAAAATACAAAGAGGAATATAGATAGTGAATAAATCTTCTGTCCTCTCATATACAGAGAACCCCATGTTCTTTCATCATCTGACAGACCCCAGATTCATCTACGGCACACTGTACATATCCCTTCTGCAGAGAGACAGATTCCTCCTTTGGGGTCATTTGAGCTATTATATAAGTTGCTTACTAGAAAATAACTTTTTTGTTTGTTTGTTTGTTTCCCAATTGTTCTCATGAGAATCTTTTGCTGCCTGTTTAAATAAAAGCAAGGCCCCTCAGTTTGCACATACTTAGTATGAAATGGGAGCTGTCCACAGGCTACAATAGCTGATTCATCTGGCTGAGGTTATCCTGCAGACAAGGGAATTGTGCAGAACAAAACGTGAAGACCATACTGGTCATTCAACCCAGTGCAAAGTGGTGTGGACTTGGGAATGTTTAGTCTACTGTGATGTGGGTCACCAATTCCTCGATTCACAATGGTTATCTGATAAGGATCACTACATTCCAGCCATTGACCTCCACACAGTTTACCTCCCCCCCCAATTATTAATAAAAATAATAATAATAATAATAATAATAATAATAATAATAAATAGTTACAGACTATATAGATAATATATAGATTTTTCAAGCCCTGAGTACCTGGCCCAAAAGGGAGACATGGACTGTTCAAGATCAATAACTCCTCAAGTACAACATCTTCTGCAAGGCTCACAATACAAAAGGTTATTCAGAATTCAAAATATAAAACAACTCTTTGAGAAAGAAAAGAAAGAAAGGAAAGAAAGGAAAGGAAGGAAGGAAGGAAGGAAGGAAGGAAGGAAGGAAGGAAGGAAGGAAGGAAGGCAAGCAGGAAGGATGGAAGGAACGAACGAACGAAGTAGGGAAGGAAAGAGCTTAACCCATTGTAAAGGTTATGCATATTATTTCATTTTCATCCATATTTAAATTTAAAACTTGCCAAGTTATCTTAAACACAATTTTTCATCTCCATTCAATTGGGTCAAATCTTTTCACTGTTCATTGCATGGAGAAGAGGTAGATCAGGTTAAAAAACTCTTAGTACAACATACCCATACTTCATGGGAAACAACATACACAAGTTCATGGGCTTGGTTGGGTGTGTCCACAAGTACTGGGGGAACTGGCTGACATATCTGTGAGGTTACTCTTGATACTTTTTTAAAGGTCTTGTCAATTGGAAGAGGTTTTTGAAGATCAGAAGGGGGTAAATGTCATTCCTGTCTTCAAAAAGGGCAAAAAAGAAAGTCAGGGAGACTGCAGGTTAGCCTCACCTCAGCCTCTGGGAAGCTGATGAAGAAGTTAATTCTGCAAGCTATTTCCAAATACACAAGGGACAAAAAAAGTAATGAGAGGGAAAAAAAGGAAAAAGGATGAAAACTTTGAACTGAATTACAAGCTTTCTACACTGAAGTGACTAGCTTGGTGGATGAGGGTAAAGACAATGTTTACCTTGACTTTAGTAAGGTTTTTGACACTTTAACATCCTCATAGACAAGCTTACAAAGTACATGTTAGTGTAAGTGGAAAGTGAAATGTATTGAAAACTGGTTCAACAACCAAGCCTAGAGTGCTGTGACCAGTAGCAGAAAATCCTGTTGCAGGCAAGTCATTAGTGGTGTACCCCTGGAATCAATACTGAGTTCAGTACTGTCAAAACTGTTCAAGAATGACCTGGGTGGTGAGACAAAGTTCATAATGTTAAAAATAATTTTAAAATGAGAAATAAAAAAATAAAAACAGAAGGAGTTGGTGATACACCAGAGGCTTGCACTGTCATTTTAAGGTAGCTGGACAAGCTGGACAATTGGGCAGAAAGGATTTTCATGCAGTTTAACAAGAGAAAATGCAAAGTCTTGCACCTGTCTCCATCTTTTGAGATATTCAAAAACCCAACTGGACACAGTCCTGTGCAGTTCTAATTAATGCTGCAGAACAGGAGAATTGGAATAGTTGATATGAAGAGATCCCTGACAACCTCCGTAATTTTGTAATCAGACCTTTTTTTTTCTGGTTCATCTTTGGGGATATTAATATCTCACTGAAAGTACATAGCCTCTGTAGGATTCATTATTTGTTCATGTTGCCTCATCTAAAACATATAATAAACAGTGGGGTTTCACTATATTTTTTAATAATTTCTAAACCATGCACATATACTATATGATAATACAATGCAAAATTTACAGATTAAAACACAAAATTTGATGTAAGACTGTAGCAATAAGACTACTCTATAATAAGTGGCTTATCAAAAATAGTGGTTTATTATTCATTCAAATAAAAATAATTACAATTAACTTATTCAGTTTTCTATCAATATAACAAATATTTGATTTAGCTTAAGTTAATAAATATGTTAACAAGAATGTTATCAAAACAGAGGGGAAAAAAATCATGCTATTGCCACCTTTGGTGTTTTACAAATATGCTAACTTTTATGGTTCGGAAACTCAACATTTCAAATCACCTTCCTGTTCCACAGTGACTTGTCCTTGATTGCTGTTCTCATCAATACACCCAGAAATATATACACTGCAATTACAAATTAAATCAGTTTATTTGTATGGCTAGAAATGGAAATCTTACAGAAAAGGGGTTCTTTGCCCTTCTTGTGTAAATTACAAAGAGAAATATCTGTGTTTGAACATCTGATCTGTCATAACAAATCAAAATGCCTGTCAAGCTTTCAGTTACATAAACATATATATTCTTACACATATCAAAAGTCTAGCCTGACTGTTCAACTGACAAATAGATAATGGCCATTATGATTATTCACAGACACTGTACTTTGGAAGAATTACCAATGACAATTTAAAGATAAGAAAATAAACATCTTGCTAACATATCACAAGATTTTTATCATTTAGAATAAAATGTCATAGAAAAGAAGTGAGGAACAATGAGTTTGAATAAAGTAACAGTAGTTTAACGGAGATTCCCTAGTCTTACAAATAAATGTTACATAATAAATATAATGTAAACTTTAAAAATAAAAATATGGAAAACTCTCTAGTAAGAGAATGATTTCAGGTAGCCCAAAAATTTCTCAGAAAAAAATATTCTAGAAAAATGTTCAATCTGGTGTAACAGCATAATGGGAAGTAATGAAGTTAAGGGTACTTTTCCAATGTTTACTCTAGTGTAGCTGCAAATATGTGTATGATAGCACAGCAAGAGTTCTGAAGAGGTCAATTTCTATTTTTACAAAATACCTTTATCACCATTTGTATCAATTGACAGAATGTGACTAGTGAAAAACATTCTTCCTCTTGTACTCATACCACATCTGCCAGATGATACCACCTACATACAGTGATGCAACAGGCATGATTGTATTATCTAAATTAAACTGACTCATAATTTCTAAACTAAATAAAGTTGGGGCATTAACTGGATTACTTAATACATTACTGGTATTTAATGGTTCAGACCATAGAATTGTGAAGTTTCATTGGTGAGAAGAACATGGGATAGTATTTTTCTAACACTATTATAATACATTAGTGCTACTGCTTTAAGTGTATTTATCAACAGCAATTCCAAATCTGTTCTATCTCTTGCCTTATTATGTTCAGCTTTGTGAAACTATCACAGTGAAAGTCCATGGTGGGGCTCTGAAACAAGCAAATGCTGGAACACACATATATTCAACTTGGTCATACTGTCTCAGTGAAAGCCCTTATATGGGTTTTGAAACAGACAAATGTTTGATCTAATGAAGGACCCTTTTAAAAGGACACTTTTAATGAATGTAATAGGGTCCTTCAAAAATGACATCAGCTTTCCCCTTTTAGCTATAAAGCCATCAAGGCACTCCATCACCTTTGAGCATACACACATTAACCACATGAACAGCTTTAAAAATGATTTAAAATTTAGCACAGATGTAAAGAATGCCATTGAATGCCATTGAAGTATCAGGCATTCTCAACATCTTGGAAACAGTACTCTTTATCACATTGGACTATAGTTTTCTGCAAAAATAAAGATTTAATAGTTCCACTTTTGAAGAATAACTGGGAAAACATGTTCACTAATGTTTGTTAAGTAATCAGCAACTATATTGATAAGTATCCTGGAAAACAAGGTTGTTTTTTTTTTTTTTTTTTAAAAAAAAGGAATCAATAAAGTTCAAGATTCATATGATGTACAACAGATAAGTAAAACAACATGGTGAAAGACCATAATCAAAATAAATAAGGAACATCTTTATCATGATGTAAGAGTTTAGTTAAATATAGAGTATCTGACAATGTAATTCAGATTCAAAGATAATTATACTGTTGTTATAGAAGTTGCTATTTAATGCCTTCTTGTTAAGTTTTGCAATATCAACAACCTTCCTTCTGAAACTGTGCCTTTTGCAGATGAAAGTGTAAAGGTAACATATTTGAAGCTGCATTACCTTATATATATATACCTGCTAGCTTGTAGACAAAATGTATTGTTCGTGCTCTGCTACAGACAGCTGGGTATTTCAAACTGCAGTACATTCCACCTTGAGCTTTGGAAAACCTGGATCTCTGTTTATCCAAAATAGAAGTCATTACATAAGCATTGCATGCTTACATCAGACACTTCATTTATCTAAAGGGTTTCATCTACAGATATAGTACAAGTGGTAAATCCAGAAAACACCTGAAAGACACATGGTTAATTACCAATATCTAATCACAACCTGCACAGAATCACATGTCCACTTAGAGTGGGGAGAGACTTTACTTCATACTTCATCATGACTATTTCACATTACTAAGTCATTATTAAATAAAATAAATAAATAAATAAAAACAGACTTTAGAAGTCTCCAATGAATTTCTATTTTTGATGTATAATTTTCAAAGTTTTGTTCCATCTTTATTTGAGAATTAATAGTTAGGCTTATATCTGGAATACTGGATAGTTTGGCTTATATCTTTTTTCCTCTCCTATGCCACTTTATATGGCCTACAATTGCAAGTGAAGTCATTATACAAATAAATAAATAAATAAATAAAAAAAAATTCAGCATGTATTTTGATATTGAACAAATGAATTTTAGAAACATACATTGATGTGCTATTTTAACGAATAGCATTACTTCAATGTGTGTTCAACTCATGATCACTATTTATTCAAAAATACAATTAGACCACAATATGATTTTCCATTGATTTACTACCAAAGACAGACTGAATGAAATATGACAGAAAAGTTAATTTCTAGCCATTATGCTAAGAAAGCAGCCCACAAGAAACTGTTTCCTATAGTTTACTCTTAAATTTCTTATAAACACTGATAGAGTGTATTTCATTAAAACTTAATTTATCAAAATTCATTAAATGTTCTATCAGTGAGTAACAAAACTAGCAAAGTCAACTGAAACTTTTTAATTATGAGCTTTCCACTATGTTGTCTATGTCAAATTCCAGAGGTTTAGGAGTTACAAACAGGAATAGATGAGTTGACAGAGCATTTTGACATGAGAGATGTAATTGTGTTTGCCCTTGAATTTGCTAGGGGTTGATCAATGCAACAAATTAGGGACTCTCAAAAGGAAGGGTCTTGTCTTCACTAATTAAATATAATGTAGTGTTGTCAGTAGCTTGTTTCACAATTCCTTAGTCCAGCCAGATTTCAGACAGGCCCTTTCAAACACAAAGTTTTTAGAAAGGAATTACCACACTCCCATATATCCAGCATCATAAGGAAAGTGACTTTCCTTTCAATTCAGTTTTGAACACTGACTTTTCTTGGTCAGAGAAATAAATAAAATAAAGGAATGAAATTCAACCTTTATAATTTGTTTCTGGTCAGTTCAACATTATGAGAAGTCTCACTATCTGAAAACACATGTAAAAATGTTGATGCAAAAGCTGGGACAAGAAAACATAGTGAGGGACATAAAAGCAGGACCACAGATGACCCAGTACAGATTCATGGCCTAATCAGAAGGTACAGGTTACTTTGACAGCACTCTGTATTTCCTGTTTGAGCAGTTCAAGTCCTTAAAATATAAATATTCATATCTTTAGACAGACCAAGTCTATCTTGAAACATAATAATCAGTAATAATCAGGACACTTAACAGGTGTTTGGGAAGTCTGATTAATGATTTCAACATCAACTGTTCTGGAACAAAAAATCTCCTGACATTAAATTCTGTCTTAAGAAAAGCCTTCCTGCCTGAAGGTTTGGCATAGTCACACCAAAAAAAAAAAAAAAAAAAAAAACAAAATCGAGAAGGGGGGGGGGGGGGGAGTAAAATAAATAAATAAATAAATAACAAAAATGTAAGTGATGAAAATTTTCATTCAGTACATTGCTGATGTTACTTGGGCTATCTGACATGACTTCAGACTACTGAAACAGATAAAACCCTAAGCAATTAGGCTGGTTCTTCCTACACAGCATAATAGGTCAAGTCACTAAGGCTATGAAAACTGGTAGTGAGTAACATTTTATTATTTCTAGAGTTCCTTGATATAAGCCAAATATAGAGCTTCACTCTATTATAAGCATAGCCATTGGGAATATGTTAAATCTAGAAAAACTTAACAGGAGAAGCTAACTGGGAGAAGCTTAATATAAACCAGCAATGTGTACTTGCAGCCCAGAAAGCCAACCAGACCCATCAAAAGAAGTGTGACTGTCAGGTCAAGGGAGGTGATTCTTCCCCTCTACTCTGCTCTAGTGAGACCCCATCTAGATAGAGAACTCCATTTAGCTCTGGGGCCCAAAGCAGAGGAAGGACAATGACATTAGAATGTGTCCAGAGGAGGGCCATGAGGATTATCAAAGGGCTGGAACACATTTTCTATGAAGACAGGTTGAGGAAATTGGGGTTGTACAGCCTGGAGAAGAAAGAGCCTTCTCTGGCCTTCCACTACCTGAAGAGGTCCTACCAGATAGCTGGAGAGGGACTCTATCAGGGTATATAGTGATAGAACAAGGAATAATGGCATTAAACTATATATACATATATATAGAGAGAGAGAGAGAATCACAGAATTTCTAGGTTGGAAGAGAACTCAAGATCATCGAGTCCAACCTCTGACCTAACACTAACAGTCCTCCACTAAACCATTTAAATTAGATATAAGGAAGAAATTATTTACAGAGAGTGTGGTGAGGCATGGGAACAAGTTGCCTAGAGAAGCTGTGGATGCCCCATCCTTGGAAGTGTTTGGGCCAGGTTATATGGGTATTTGACTGGGAGGTGTCCCTGTCCATGGCAGAGGGGTTGGAACTCAATGATATTTAAGGTCCTTTTCAACCTAAACCTTTCTATGAATCTATGATTTTCAAAGAGTACATAGTACATATTTTTGGAAGGCAGATTGTGACCACAGGAATCATTAAGCTGAGAGACAGAAATAATAATAAGATCTTTCAAAGAGTTTCAACATTATTTGTAACGCATTCATGAAGGAGCTGAACATTCAAAAACACCCAAGATTTAGGAAAAGAAATGCCATTAACTTTCAGTTCAACTGCTTCTCCTGAACCTCAGTGATTTTAAAAATCTTCCCTGTAGATAATTAAATTCTTTATATTGTCATCCAACAGGGCTCTACACTGATGATTTCTTCAACCTTTTTTGTTTATTTTTTTGAGGTATCCAATGCTTACAGCCAGAAGAAATTATTGTCTAGTTGTTTCTTTGTTTTGGCTTTTTTTATAATTTTTTTTCAGTACTTGTACAATTATGTATCAAAGCATCATAAAAGTAAAAAATGCATTTAAAGAAAAATAAAAATACTCAGAAATATTCTATTGTGAAATTAAAGAATGACTAACCATATTCTATTGTGAAATTAAAGAATGACTAACCATGACATCCTTCTTTTTGTTTGTGTGTCTTTCACACTTTCAGACAAATATTTTGCGATTGAAGTAACAGAAGTAGAAAAATCACAGTATAGCCTGAAGTTTAGTGCTCAGTTCAGTCTCTGAAGAGAACATTGTTATTGTGAATGTGACTGAAAGACCTCTTCCAAGCCTGCCTGTTTTGCTACCATCCATGAAATGGCTTTGTTTTGCATATATACAGTATATGTAATATACACAGTATATGTAATATACTTCACTCGATATTAAAGAATTTTCTAAGAATTTTTTTACATCAAAACCATACCTAACTCCCCTAAGGACATAATACATCATTTGTAATTATTTTGAAAATAAAAATAGGTGATAGAGATTACCAGTCTGGGATGGTACATGCATGGTACATGATGGTACTCTGGATATAGTTCCCAGCAAAAAGGTTTAGTTACTAATCTTGTACATTCAATTTCATATTAAAATCTTCAGAAGCAAGACACTTCAATAATCTGTCTTTGTCTTTGATCTTTCCTTTCATCTGCTACACTTACCTGTAGAATTTTGTCCAAGTGCAAAAGGACATTGAGATATTGAAGTCCAGCAAATCTGGGGAGATATTTAACATATATGTCTGACTTCAGGTCTTTCTCTCCTTTTCATTCCTCTGGAGCAATGTAAAACTTTCTCTTAGCATATTGTATCATCAGCTTTCTGACTCTCTAAGAACTAGAAGAGTCAGAATCAATTGAAATTAATAGCATCCATTGCTCTCAGAACTTTATGGGCCTCTTCTGCACCTGCAAAAGTCCTGTGAAAATATCTTGACTTTTCTATGCACTAAATTATGTGAGAACTTTACAAGACTGCTTTAAAGATGATCTGTTATTATAAAAGCTAAGTGTGAGTATTTACAGATGTACAAAACAGTAAATATTTGAACAAATAAAAAATTTGAACAAAAGAGACAACTTATGTGGTAGTGGCAAGTTAAAAGCAAGATGTGAAAGGGGAGCAGGTTCTTGGAGGTGGTTTCAGTTGTTCTGAAACAAAACAAACAAACAAACAAAAAGATCTCTTCTATGCAATCATTAAAGCTGTTTTCACTGTCACAAGATCTGTAATCAGTTTTGTTTCTGTGTTTTGAACATTTTAGAGCTTATTTTTAACTATACTATATAAAAGAATCAAAATATAACATTAGAAAATATTCCAAAAATATTTTTGATGTTCTCCTTCACTTTATGCTCTGATGAATAGCTTCAGATGATATTTGTTTGACAATAGTAAACTTGCACATCTGGGTTTCCATTCACTGTAACATCTTGAATTATAATTTTACTTAAGGATGTCAAGATTGGATAATTCTGTAATTGTTCAAATGTAACCATTATTTTCACAGTCTTGCATAACACACTTTTGATGAGTAACAATTATTATATTGGTTCCAAAACCCATTATCTAGCAGCTTCTGGATCATATCCAATTAGACTATAACTGATGTGCACACTTAAGTGACTTTTTTCTTTTTTGTTTTCTTTTTTTTTTCTTTTTTAATCTCTTGTTAATATTCACTGGTTTCTATGGGGATAAATAAACTTTCAGAAAAGCTGTGAACACAGTCATGATATACACAAAATGTCCTAAATGAAAAGTTTGCAGCTGTGAAAGCAGTAGTAGGTACAACTCTTTCTTTTAGATATAATAACTGTGATGTTAATTTTAGAGCTTGCAGTGTCTTTGATACGGTCTCCCCATGGACATATTTGAATTGCATAGTAGTTCTCAGTGATTAATTGTCTTTTTTGGAAGCACTGCATCACCTGAAAGTGATGGCAGATGCTTAATAAAAACAGAGTGCAAAATAATGACTTCAAAGGCAATGTTTTGAATACGGTAATACTGCAATGATGAATCACAAGATGGTGTAGGCAGTTCAATGCCAGCCCACATGTTTTTGAACCAGCTCCTGAAATTTTAGAGAAGATCTAAAAATCCAGTTTGCAAGCTGGAGTAAAAATAATGATGAAGTAAATTTAAAATTGTGTTTTGAATTCATATAGCTACATTAGCTGTATCTTTTATTGATGCCAGTTCCACAAATAAATTTACTTCTCTTTCTCCTCTACGTAATGTAAATATGTATAACACATATTAAAAAACATGGTCTGGAATCATTACTTGCACTTTTTTCAAAAGCTGCAATACAGTTTTCTAGATTGGTGAAATCTCTGAAACTGGAGCAAGGTTTGCTACATCTACACTATGTGCCAAATCTCTTCCATGTTGTTCTAAGTGTTATTTATTGTTTACAAATTTCTTGACGTAAATTCAAAAACAGGTTATGGAACCATAATAATATTAGGTTCCATGACAATTTTCATAATGGCTATAGTTACCTCTGACACTTTTTTGTCAGTACATAGGAGGTATTTAAGTGAGAATGACTTAAGCTTCTGTCAGTTCCACAAAGGGATGCACTTCTGTAGTTGTATAGTCCAGTTTTAATTTTGTAGCATCATAGAATCATTGTGGTTGGAAGAGACCTTCAAAATCATCTGGTCCAACCATCTACCATACTACCAATTTCACCCACTAAATCATACACCATGTCCAACATTTCCTTGAACAGCCCCTGGGACAGTGATGCCACCACCTCCCTGGGAAACCTGTTCCAAAGCCTTACTAGTCTTTCTGAGAGGCAGTGTCTCCTAATTTCTAACCTAAACTGTGGGAGTATGGCCATGGGGGTCGGCAAGCCCCATGATTAGTGATAACATCAGACTCTTAACGATGAGGCCATCAGGAATGAAAAGAGTTTAGATGGAATAAAGAAGGGTGATTCAGGAGATGCCTTGCCCGCCTCTGGTTGCTTGCTCTCCAGCCAGAGAGCAAGGCATGGAAGTTGCTGGGTCTTTGTGGTTGCTGGGCAAAGTTGTTGACCAATGAATAGTTAGTGGAAAAATACTGCTGTGGGGCAAATGGTGTAAGAAGGAAGCCTGTCCTCATTATGGGGAGGAAACAAGGATAATGAAGTTATGCCCTCAACATGAGAGATGAAGCTAGGCCCTCAGTATGAGAGAACTGAAGTTATGTCATCAACAAAGAAGTAGTAGTTACTGAGTTACTGATCCTGAAAGAACCCTTGTCATTTTGCCACACTAAACCGTAAAATAATAGAGAGTATGAACACAGTCCCCCACTACCACATATTATGTAGTCGAGTTTCCCTCATTTGGGGAAATCACAGGGGTGTTTTTCACAAAATCATGTCAAGTTCCAACACATTATTGTACAACATAGTAAATTGGGAATGTTGCATTACCAAAGAAAAAGCATTCAGACAGAGATATCTGCATTTAAGAGCTTGCTAATATGTTTGTTTAAACCTTTACTTGTTAGAGATGTTGTTGGTGAAATAAAAGATAATTTCATTTGCATCTAGGACTCTTATCTATGGATGTATATATATTCTCTGTAGGTTAATTTGTAAATATAAATGTGATTTATTTTTTTTTCCAAATAGCAAATAAATATGTCAAAATTTCCTTGTAGGTTCTGCAAAGTGTTCAAGATTTTCTAGGGCAACCATTTACTGTGATACAACAGGTACTATTTTATAGTCACAGTTTGCCTCTAGCCTGTGTTTACTTTGTACAAGGTGTGGGGATGGAGTTCAAAGCAACAGCAAGTTAAAACTGTAAAAATATGTTGAAAAGTAAATTAGCAACTTCTGCTATAATCTCCATGCATACCAATGGGAAGCATAAAACAACCAAGGTATTTGATTTTCTGAATACAAATAAGCCAGGAAGATTCTTCATTATCCATTTATACAAATTCAGGAAACAAATCTTCAAAACTTATCTGGGTAATATGAAATGATCTGACAACTAGAATATAGAAATAGACAACTATAATATAGAAAACAGCAAGTTAATTCCTGGTCTGCTCTACTTATTTAGCAGGCATTCCTTCTCACGGACATATTTTAAAATATTTTGTAAAGTAGAAGTTCAGTAATATGACAGACAGCTAATATCACAAAATTTAAAAGGTCACTTGGGAATATGGTTAGTTTTGTATATTTGATGTATACTAAAGGTGTATTTAAATTTTCTAGATTTGTGACATTGAAAGTTACATGTTAAAACAGGTAGTTTGCAGGTTAAAAAAAAACTGTTAGTTGCCATCATCAAATATAAAATGGTATAAATTTTTACTACTGTCAAGATAGCATATATTTGTTTAGCTAAAATTTACAGAACCACTAAGTATTTAGACATGTTCCACTTCTCAGAAAAAAATTTAAACATCTTTTTAAAGATATGTAAAGATATAACTTTACAGATATAACTGTAAAGATATGTAAAGATACAACTTCACAGATATAACTGCACTTTGACTTAGCAGAATAAACATACATATGTCCCAACATCTCTAAATATCCTTTTCCTATTCTTGTAAAATTTCATTTCACTTGCATAATATGAGGACAGTGTAGCTTTTCTCAGACTTACAATAACAAAGATGGATCAGAATTTAGCTAATTCAATTGCACTCAAATGCATACTAGAGAACTGATACTTCAAAGTAACAACATCAATTTGCTAAAAGGATGGTAAACAGGTTTTCTGTGATTGACAGCATGAAAGGTTTTGAATGTCAGATTCTATATGCAGAATAATATAATTTCAGTTTATTTCACCAAGATAAATACTCATAGCATTTTAGGATTAATTTACAGACCACCTAGTCTCCTACATTATATGCCACTTTTGTTGTTGTTGTTGTTGTTGTTGTTTGGTTACCTGGATAGGACAACTGAAAATTATAATTAATAACAACAGTGCATACTGACTATTTCAATGATGTTAGAATTACTTTGTTCCTCCTTCCAATTGTTCTTCATTATTTATGAGAAAACAGACTACAAAAACTACAGCTAATACAAATTGGCATGGTTTTAAGGAGGTAATTGGATTTGCCCAGGCTTAAGACAATAGCCTCTGGAACACTTCATAATGCCAGTGATTCAATTTCCAGAAAAGCACATGCACTTTAATCAATGCCTACTCCTGAACACTTCCATATCTGTGATGATTTAGGAAGGCAAGAAGGTGAGAAGTCACACTATTTTATTGTGTAGTAATAAAAAGAAAAAATATTATTTTCATCCAAGGAAGAACATTTACTGCAGAGAACATAAGGTCAGGTGGAATAGTCCAAATATCCTACGAAAAATTAAAACCAAATTATCTGTTTCTGAAGTGAAGGTAACAAAAATTGCAGTTCCTTTTCTCACTTATTTTCTATATGTATTTCCTGGAGGTGAAAACTCAGAAGAGTGTTTAACTCCTAATAACTATAAATGACATATTTAGAGTGTAAAGTTCTCTACATAAATGATTTCATGTTTTGTAAATGTAAGTCACATTAATTTATAGTTATATTCTCAGCAACAAAAGCACACAGTCAAACACAGATTTATGGTACTAGACTTCAAGTTTGTAGTGTGCACTGACAATGAGATTGCTCAGATTAATCATCTTAACAGTCAAAAAAAAAAAAAAGTACTATAAAATAGTTGTCTCTGAAGCATTTCAAATAAATATTAAAAATTATATGAGAGAATAACCAGAAATTAACCATCAGATTGCCTAGAGTATGCCTAGGTGTAGGGTACTAGTGTTCATGTAAGCATGTGAAATAGCAAGCTTCAGCTCTTTTTTTTTTTTTTTAATATGTTATTAATTTTTTTTATTGTTATTAATTGTTATTAATTGTTATTAATTATTAATTTATAATTTAAAAATTATTATAATTATATTATAATTATATTAATAATTATAATTTAAAAATTAATTAATTTAATTATTAATTATTAATAAATTGTTATTAATTATTAATTAATTATTGTTATTAATTGTTATTAATTTTTATTATTGTTATTTATATGTTATTAATTTTTAAAAAAATTTTTTTTTTAATATTTAAAAAAAAAAAAAAGTACATTTTTTTTTAACATGCTTGCTTTTAGTTGGAAGAATTTTAATAAACAGTAGTTTAAGTGAGCTATAACTACCATTGTCAAGATCATTGTGTTTTGCTGTTATAGAATATCATGTGAAGACAGTAGTTTTGCCTTCACATAGATATCCTTAAAAAGGATCATCATGATGGAATTATTTTTTTGAACCCAACAATGGGACCAACACTAGTCTCTGAAGCCTCTGGTAGCTCTCAAATCAGTGAAAAAAAAAAAAAAAAAAAAAAAAAAAAAAAAAAAAAAAAAAAAGTGAAAGCCTTGTGAACCAAGGCTGCTCAACTGCTGAACCACAGGGCAAAAGAGCATAATACTGATTTCTCCTACTCAGGAGAAATCTTGCTTAAGAAAGTATCTGGATCCATATGGGATCCTCACTGTTCACTTTCACTGGGAGGGAGTTAAGGTGGAAGCAGAATATATTATCACAGCACTGAAACTGAATATGTTTTGTCTTTGCTGCACAAGTTTTTACCCAATCCATGTCTGTATGAGATTTAAACCTTTTTGATTGGAAAGATTACACATTTCTATTTCCAGATTGGAAAGGTTTTATATCAGGAGCCTCAAATATTTGTTTAAAATCCATTGTTTTGGAATACACTTTAGCGAGCAAATTCTTGTTTGTAATTTGCATGAAAAAAAGCCTGCAAATAAATCAGGTTTATTTGAAAATTGCAGAGGATAAATATTTATTCAAAATTTACAATAATACATATAACAAGCCTCCACTTCAAACTATCCTCCACTTCAAAAATGAAATCATAAATATTAGGGTAGAATAGAATAGAATAGAATAGAATAGAATAGAATAGAATAGAAAATAGAATAGAATAGAATAGAATAGAATAGAATAGAATAGAATAGAATAGAACAGAACAGAACAGAACAGAATTCCATAGAATTCAGTAGAATTCCAGAGAATAGAATTCCAGAGAATAGAATTCCATAGAATAGTTCAGTTGGAAGAGACCTTCAAAGATCATCTGGTCCAACCTCTTCAGGGCTAAACACAAGTTAAAGCATATTATTGAGGGCGTTATCCAAATTACAGGAATGGGGCATCAGTCCTCTAGGAAGACTTTTCCAGTGTTAGACCACCCTCACAGGAAACAAATTTTGACTAGTATCCAGTCTGAATCTCCCATGACACAGCTTTGTGCTGTTCCCATACTGTTCCATCTTTTGACCAAATGGGTATTGACGATTTGGATGAGGGAATTGGGTGCACCCTCAAATTTTCAGACATCCACCAGAGAGTAGGAAGACCCTGCAGAGGGACCTGGACAGGATGGGTCAATGGGCAGAGGCCAATGGGATGAGGTTCAATATGGACAAGTGCCGTGTCCTGCACTTTGGTCACAACAACATCATGCAACACTACAGTCCGTGGAGAGAGTGGCTGCAAAGCTGTACAGAGGAAAATGATCTGGGGGTGCTGACTGATGCTCGCCTGAACACTAGCCAGCAGTATGCCCAGGTGACTGAGAAGGCCAATGGCATCCTGGCTTGTATCAGAAATAGTGCAGCCAGCAGGACCTGGGAAATGATCATACCCCTGTACTCAGCTCTGATGAGGCCACACCTCAAGTACTGTGTTCAGTTTTGGGCTCCTCGCTGCAAGAAAGACATCAAGGCCCTGGAGCATATCCAGAGAAGTGCTACTAAGTTGATGAAGGGCCTGGAACACAAGTTCTATGAGGATCAGCTGAGACAACTGGGGTTGTTTAGTCTGGAGAAGAGGGTGCTCAGAAGAGACCTTTTGGCTCCCTACAACTACCTGAAAGGAAATGGTAGGGAGCTGGGGGTCAGCCTCTTCTCAAACATAATCAACATAGGACTAGAGTGAATGGACTCAAGTTGCACCAGGGGAGGTTTAAGTTTGGAAATTAGGAGATGTTTCTTCTCTGAAAGAGTAGTCAGGCACTGGAATGGGTTGCCCAGGATAAGAAGAGGCTGACTGCTCTCTACATCTTCCTGAGGAGGGAAATGGAGGGGAAGGTGCCAGTCTCTTTCACTTGTACCAGATGACAGGACTCACAGGAACAGCACAAAGGCATTTCACTTCTTTTGACCAGCTGTCTATGCACTCCAGAATACTATTTACTCCCTTGGCTGCCAGGGTGCACTGCTGGCTCATACTGAGACAGTAATAATAATAATGTTCAGCAGCTTAAATACTATCCTTCCAAAAATTTGTGGAATCAAATCTCCTTGTGGGAGGAGAATAGTAAAAATACACTAGCACTACAATAACACTACAAATAGCACATGCAGATTCAGGAACCTGTCTTCAAGACTGGTATTGCTTTTGCACCCCACTTCTCTGACACAGTAGCTGTTATTTTCTGGTGTTGCATAATGTGATTAACTCTTCAACACTGGAGACCAGTTAAAGGAAAGAGAAGAATGAATTACCTATGAGAAAAGTTACCACCATTGTTTCTGTTTTATGGCAACCATCTCAGATCCAGAAAAGTTTTGGAATATGTTAAAATTATTTTAAAGGAGTATAGAGAAAGTTGTGTATTAACAAAATGTAAACAGGTTTCTCAAGTGAAGTACTTCCTCTGTTAACTGAACACCTCTAAGAACCACTGGAGATTGTGTCTACATGTAAACTGTTAAATGATTTGTTTTCATTTTTGTGAAATAACTTTGCATGCAGGTTCATGTTAACTTTAGTTGCAGTGCATTGACTTGTCTCATGGAAAGACAGTTTCACATCCTCAAGTACATGTCTGCTAATGCCATAACAGTTATTTATGCACATACTGCAAGAGGACGCCCTTCTAATATTAATATGTCTTCTTAAGTCTGGAAGTCCTCTTAAAAATGACGTCTTCTGATCTAGAGGTAGAAATCATCCTCTTTTCATCCATCTGCTTACAGGCTGCTGATTAGACATGAAAGAAATTTCTATTAAATAGTTGGACTTTCTTGATCTCTACACAAAGAAAGCATCATAAGGGTTGAAACTCAGCCTGGCAACATGTAACCTAAGAAATGCATATGCTAGAATTTGCATTTAAATACTTAACAACTTTGTTAAACATTTTCAACCACAAATGCTTAGTATTCTGATACCTTTATCCATTCTAAAGGTATAAAGTATAAAGGTTATGATTCTGCTACAGATGAGTCCTTTGTTATGTTCACTGAGGCAATTTTCTGGAGCAGAGCAGAGATCACCTTGTGCAGAGGGGTTCCTGCATCAAAGCCACTTGAGGCTGCAAAGGGAGCTGCCAGGACCCAGCAGCCCTCATGAGCATGGCTGGAGAAGCTTGGGTGGATCTGGGATTGCCCCCCTCAGTTTTACCCAGACAGACCTCCCAAAGACTGAAAGAACTGTCGACACCCTCAGTTGCAAGGAAATCCAGAATTTTGAAGTTCCCCTAAGGGCCTGAAGGCAGAGCTGGGTGACACAAGCGCGAGTGTGTCTAGCTGTATGAAGTCTCTGAGCATGTCACAAGAGGAGCTCAGCAGGCTGTGATGCATCCAGGAATGCAAGCAAGAGATCAACACATGGCATCATGCACCGGCGTGAGATGAGCAACACCCTTGCCTTAAGTCGTCACAAGGAGGTAGTAAAGTGACTTCCAACCTGAAGCCGGCAGAATTGACAGACTCGCAAGACAAGGGAGGCTGGACCCTCATCTCTGCTCAGAGCAGAGTGAGGAATCTCTCCCTTACCCCTGAGGTGCCCCTACACAACAGATATGATGTTCTGGGGCTCAAAAATGGAAAGAGTGTCAACAACAACAGTGATAATAGTCAAGACCCAGGAAAGGGCAACTGGAAAAAGGTGGACCAGCAAACCACTTGTATAAAAACCAGTGCCACAGAAATAAAAGGGCAGAGAGTGTTGGTGATTGGAGATTGCTCTCTGAGAGGCACTGAGGCACTCATTTGCCACTCAGTATCTCGAGAGAGGTTTGCTGCCTGCCTGAAGCCTGTATTCGTGACATCACAAAGAGGATACTGAGCTTGGTTACACCAGAGGATCATCCCCCTTTCCTGCTCTTTCACAACTGAGGCTGTGACAAGGAGACTATGAAACATCAGAAGGGACTTTATGTCCCTTGGAAAGATGTTGAAGGGATCAGGAGTACAAGGAGTGTTCTCCTCAGTTCTCCCTGTTGCAGACTGGGACCCAAGGAGGAGGCAGCATACAGATCAGGTGAGTGGCTGTGTAACTGGTTCACAGTTCATGGGTTTTTGTTCAAGGTTTTGGATTCTCCAATCTCGGGCATGCTTTTGAGAGACCAGGCATGCTGCCACAGGATGGGGCACACCTGATGAAGTGGAGCAAGTGCATTTTGGGCTGCAAGCTGACCAGACTCATTAGCAGGGCTTTAAACTAGATTCAGCGGGGGAAGGGTCTGTACCTATAAGTGACACAAAAGAACCACCGAATGCCAATTCTTTAGAAAACTGGAGAGAAACTACTATGAATTGTCCCATAGGAATTAGGAAGGACTCCTCTAAAAAAGGGGATGTGGCCCATTGCCTGGCTGAACTTCCTCTACAGAAATGCACACAACATGGGAAATAAGCAAGAGTTGGAAGCCATAGTACAATTAAAAAACTATGATCTCTACGCTATATTGGAAATGTGGTGGGATGAATCACGTAGCTGGAACATTGGAATGGAGGGCTACAAGCTTTACAGGGGAAGACAGGCAGGGAAAGAAGGTTGGGGGTGCTGCCCTCTGTGTTAAGAATTTGATAGACTGAGTACAGTTGCCTCTAAGAAACAGCCAAAAGCAGGTTGAGAGCTGGTGAGTGAAAATCAAGGACTGGACAGACAAAGGACACCATGTGGCTGGGGTCTATTACAGGCCTCCTGATCAAGGGGAGCCTGTTGATGAGGTCTTCCTGCTTGAACTACAAGAAGCAGTGTAGTCACAGGCTCTCCTCCCCTGGGGGAAATTTCAACCACCTGGATGTCTGCTAGGAAAGCTATGTGGCAGGCAGTAAGGACTCCAGAAGACTCTTGGAGTGTAGTGAGGACAAATTCCTCATTCAGATATTATTAGACAAACCAACCAGAGGAGAAACGTTCTGGACCTGGTGCTCAACAATGTAGAAGAGCTCATTAAAGAAGTTAAGACTGGAGGAAGCCTAGGTTGTGGTGACCATGCCCTGGCTGAGTTTGTGATCTTGAGGGATATGAGCCTATAGCTAAGAGCAAAGTCAGGACCCTGAATTTCAGAAGAGCAAACTTCCAGCTGCTTAGAGAATTAGTGGGCAAGATCCCATGGGACACTGTCCTTAGGGACAGAGGATCTGATCAGAGCTAGCAACTTTTTAAGAATATTTTTCTTAGAGCATAAGACCTCTCTATTCCCATATGTAGTAAATCAAGCAGAGTAGGTAGGAAACCAGCAAGGCTGAATAAGGACCTACTGGTCAAACTTATGCAACAGAATGCAATGGTGGAAGCAATGGTGGAAACAGAGCCACGTGCCATGGGAAGAGTACAGAAATGTTGTCAGGATGTGCAGGTGATTGGATCAGAAAAGCCAAAACACTGACAGAACTAAACTTGGTGAGGGATTAAAGGAAAAACAAGAAGGGCTTCTACAGGTACTTTGGCAAAGTCCCTCCCACTGTAAATAAAGAGCAAGTTTGGGACCCCCTGAGGCAACCTAGCAACCGCAAGTCTATGGAGCCTGATGATATGCATCCTAGGGTCCTGAGGGAATTTGCTGATGTAGTCACCAAGCCACTCTCCATCGTATTTGAAAAATCATGGCAGTCAGGCAAATCCCTGGTGACTGGAAGAAGGAAAATATCATTCCCATTTTTAAACAGGGTAGAAAGGAAGATCAGGGGAACTGCAGAATGGTGAGGCTCACCTCTGTGCTTTGCAAGATCGTGGAACAGATCCTCCTGGAGGCAATATTAAGGTACATACAAGTCATGGAGGTGATCCAAGACAGCCAGCAGGGCTTCACCAAGTGCAAATCATGCCTGACCAATCTGGAGTGACTGCATCAGTCAACGAGGGAAGACTGAACAATATATAATCTACTTGGACTTCTGTAAGGCCTTTATAACAATCCTGAATGACATCCTAACCTCTAACTTGGAAAGATAAGGATTTGAAGGGTGCACCATCTGGTGGATAAGGAATTGATTCAATGACTGCACCCAGGGAGTAGTGGTCAATAGTTCTATGTCTAGAGGGAGGCTGGTGAGGAGTGGTGTCAGAGAGTCACAGAATGTTAGGAATTGGGAGGGATGTTGAAAGATCATTTAGTCCAATTCCCCAAATGTCCTTAAGGGGTCTGTCTTGGGACTGGAGTTTTTCACTATCTTCATTAAAGACTGAGATAATGGGATTGTATGCCCCCTCAGCAAGTCGCCAGACAACACCAAGCTGAGTGGTGCAGTTGATACCAAAGAAGGAAGAGATGCCATTCAAAGGACTTGGACAGGCTGGAGAAGTGGGACCATGTGAACCTCATGACATTCAACAAGTCCAAGTGCAAGGTGCTGCACCTGGGCCAGGGCAATCCCAGACATGAGAACAGACTGAGAGAAGGACCCATTGAGAGCAGCCTTGCAGAGAAGGACTTGGGGGGTTCTGCTGGATGAAATGTTCAACACAAGCCAGCAGTGTACACTTGCAGGCCAGAAGGCCAGCTGCATCCTGGGCTCCATCAAAAGAGATGTGGTCAGCAGGTTGAGAGAGGTGTTTATTCCCCTCTCCTCTGCCCACGTGAGACCCCCCTGGAGTACTGCATCCACATCTGTGGCCTTCAGCAGAAGAAGGATATGGTCCTGTTGGAGGGAATCCTGAGGAGAGCCCTGAGGATGATCAGAGTGCTGGAGCACCTCTCCTATGAAGAAAGGCTGAGAGCAGCCTTTCAGTGCTTAAAGGGGTCTTATAAAAAGGATGGAGAGGGACTCTTTAGTCAGGCAGAGAAAATAGGATGTAGTGGTTTAACCTGTCTGGCAGCTAAGCACCACTCAACCATTCATTCCCTCTCACCCCCCTGTGAGATGGGGGAGAGAATCAAAAATAAATAAATAAAATGAATGATTGTGGGTTGAGATAGAGACAGTTTATTAGCATAGAAAAGGAAGGAAAATAATAATAATAATAATAATAATAATGGTACTACTAATAATAATATGCACAAAACAAGTGATGTACAATGCAATTGCTCACCACCCACTAACCGATGCACAGCCTGTCCCTGTGCAGCCAGTGCCCCCCACCCTGGGCAGCCACCCCATATTAATTGTTCAGCATGACCTTGTGTTGTATGGAATAACCCCTTGGCCAGTCTTATAAAATGGGTGGAGAAGGACTCTTTACTTGGGTAGAAAATAATAGGACAAAGGGGAATGGTCTTAAACTCAAAGATGGAAGAGTTAGACATCAGGAGGAAATTCTTCACTGTAAGGGTAGTGAGGCAGTGGAACAGTTTGCCCAGAGAAGCTGTGGATGTCACATCAAGGTGTTCAAACCCAGGCTGGATGGGGCCTTGGCCAACCTGATCTAGTGGTTGGCATCCATGTCTATGGCAAGGGGGTTAGAAATAGATGATCTTTAAGGTTCCTTTCAACACAAACCATTCTATGATTCTATATGATTCTATGATTTTATGATAAAGACTTCATTTCCTGGAGAAGAGGAGGCTGAGAGGAGACCTCATCACAGTCTACAACTTCCTCGTAAGGGGGTGTCGAGAGGCAGGAGACCTTTTCTCCATTAACACCAGTGACAGGACCCGCGGGAATGGGGTTAAGCTGAGGCAGGGGAAATTTAGGCTTGACATCAGGAGGAGATTCTTCACAGAGAGGGTGGTTGCACACTGGAACAGGCTCCCCAGGGAAGTGGTCACTGCACCGAGCCTGACTGAATTTAAGAGGAGATTGGACTGTGCACTTAGTCACATGGTTTGAACTTTTGGATGGACCTGTGCGGTGTCAAGAGTTGGACTTGATGATCCTTAAGGGTCCCTTCCAACTCAGGATATTCTATGATTCTATGATTTCATTGTAGCCACACTATGATCTGATTTAGCCAGATTAGTCTCCAGGCATGTTCAACTAAAGAGACATCATTAGAAAAAGCAAACAGAATAAACACTAACGTAAGTTTTGTACTGTTTCTTACCTATGTTATTTTGTCAGTACAAAAATGTGGACTAGAATACATGTATAAAATGTTAGAAATGTTAAATCATCATATTCACTCTCCTATCTAGAATTATGACCTGAGTTTTGTGGTATTAAGAAAACATTTTTGAGTTTTCTATGTTCTCTTTGTGATGTGAGAAAAGAAATACACATGCAACTTTCTCAGTATTACTCTGTCACCTTAAATTCAGGATGTAGAACAGCAGGTAAAAATAAAATATATTAAAAAAATGAAGAATACAGGCAAAAATCACATAATCATTAGATATGTTCATCTAAGGATCAAGTTTATTCACACTGTTAATTCCTCTCACCCTACTTTTAACAGTAGTACATATGTTTTTCTTCATTCATCTTGCAAGGTATTATTGGTTTACATGTTTTCTCTAATTAGACTGTATTCCCTGAGGTGTTTGTTACAGATTCTACCCTTTGTTTTTCATTGTCCTTTATATGAACTTAATTAGCTTAACATAAATTTAAGGCATTACTTACTAATCTGCTTTGCCTGTCAGTAACAGTGAAGAGTCTGCCCATGACTTAGGCTGAATTTTCTCATGCCATAATTTGTTTGGAAGAGGTTATCTTACATTTAAGTGTTTCTATCCAGCCTTGTTGTGTTGAAAGACATCAAATATTGTTTAATTTTTTACTCTGTCTAATGCATGATAATAACCTTGTATTGAAGATTACTGCTAATTAATAAAAAGCTGCTTCCCCTTGCATAAATTCCCATTCCCATAGTCAAGAGCCTTTAATTCATACATACTGTATGTTTATGTGACATTTATGTTTATACAGTCTCATAAGTTTGGTATGGGTAGTAACATCAAGTGTTGAATAATCACTTGACAGGAAAAGCTTATCACTGCAATTCGTTGACATCCTGTCTTCCACTCTATGTTTTATAAATGAGATTACAGTATTTTTAAGTGAAGACTGACTTTTGCAAAGAGACACAAAGAGATTACAACAGGTGGGGTTTTGTTAGTTAGTTAGTTTGTTTGTTTTTTCTTATAAAGAAGGAATTGTCTGGATCTGTAATTCAGAAGAATCAGAACCAACCATTGTTTAAGAAAGGATGTACTAGCTCCTAACAATTTAGTTACAAATTTTGTTTAAATTTTACACATCTTTGTTACATTATACTCTTCTAGTGTACATTGTGTATAACTATGATTCCTGTAGATAGCTGTAGTGCATTTACGTGGCAAGGTTTTGGTAGCAGGAGACCATTGGGGGGTGGCTTCTGTGAGAAGAATCCAGAAGCTGCCCGATGTTAGATAAGGGGCCCAGCTATGGACAGATTTGAGCCAATAAGCGATGTTGTTTGCACCTCTGTGAGAGTATATTTAAGAAAAGGGAAAAAAAAAAAAAAAAAAAAAAAAAAGATAGAAGAGGGTGGATGGAGGGAAGGTTTTGTTTGTTTGTTTGTTTTTCTCCCCTTTGTTTCTCAGTTCCATAGCTTTTTAGTAATAGGCAATAAATTTTACTGTCTCACTACTATGAGTCTTTTTTGCCCATCACGATAATTGTTCATCATTCTCCATGTCCTTATCTCAACCCTTGAGCCCTTTGCATCATATTTTCTCCCCCTTTTCCTATGAGGATGGGGAGTGAGATAAATATTAAGGTGGAGTTTGGCTGCCCATCCAAGTAAAATCACTTCAATAGCTTAAATTTCTGCAACATCACTTCTAGGAAGGCATCAAAGCTTCCATTAAACATGTCAGAAGACATTTTATTTAACATAAGTGCCAGAGTTCCAGAATTACAAAAATAAATGAATAAATAAACAAAAATAAAAAGAAATAAAGAGTCCCATGATGTAAATGCAAATAACAGTGATGTTTATGACGCCAGAAAGCATGACAGTTACTAAGGAGGTACATCACAATAAAAATAAAAATAAAAAATAAATAAATAAATAAATAAATGAGTGGTATTGTTGCTAAAGAAAGAGTGACTTTTTTCAAACTTCTTCTCTGAGGACTTTTTTTCCAGAATTGATTCTTCGGTTATGAGTCCAAATTCCTAATAAAGGTTTTAGTTCACTGGAAAATAAAAAATAAAACAAATATATAAATAAATAAATAACTTTTCTTTTCTCTCTTTTCTTCAAGGTATGAATATCCTAAATTTCTTTTCTTCAATATAAAATACAAATTCCAAGACTCCTTCAGATAAATGCAAAGTCAAAAATTACTCATTTACAAAACAACAATAAAAACAATCCATACAGCTGTTTTCTAAGGAGAAATATGCCTCCATTAATAAATAATTCTCTTTCGACTACCAGCATCTTTTCTGAGAAATGCATTTATAAGTGCTCCCAGGGGAAAAGACTAAACTATTTCACTTCCCTTTAGAGAAAGAAAATAAATAAATAAATAAAATACAGCAAAGACTACAAGAACAACAAAGTTTCATTCAACCATCATTTAATCCTCTGCACAATTTCAGAAAAATTGCCTGGCCACAGTGTCAGTGTTTCTGAAAGCCCCATACAGCAGCTTCACAATGTAGAACATTTCTCTTCTGCATGAGCAGGCACTCAGCTGAGAAAGGAAATGATGGTCCTTAGGAGGTTTTCTCACTCTAATTTGAGTATCAAGAGTCTGTAAACCTCTTCTACTCATTGTCCCAATCAGAAGAAGTGGTGAGACCCATCCAAGAATTCAATCAATCAAGATTTTATGCCTGAACCAGCCTTATTCATTATGCTTTTTCTATCCCCTTCCAGAACTTGCCCTGTATCAGGAGAATGGGACTGTAGGAAGGGAAAACAAAGAAACATTTTGGATGTTATGTAAAATGTCAGGTAATATTTTAAATTATTTTTTTATTTCACTTTCAGCGATTGGATTTAGGTTTGACGTTAATACAGCTTACAAACAAGTGCATTGAGAAAGCCTTCTAAAGGAATTGTGGTTAGCTCAAATTAAAAGTGAAGGTCAGAATTGTGCTCAGATCTTGAGGACACCTGTGAACTAAACTGAGTAGGCAAATACTTCTCCATTCTTCCTTTCTTGCTCTGTGTCCAGCTTAGCAGAAGTAGTAAGATGGACACTTGCATGTGTGTTTTCATTGTTGTTCTTGTCTTGTTTTTCCCAGTTTTCTCAGTCTGAAGAGTCTTATTATTCCCCATTCAGTTTTCCCTTTAGTAAGATGCTTGTATTTCCAAAACACTGTGCATGTGATCTGGCAGCAGAGATTGAACTGTCTCTACTACTTTTAATTACCCTAGTTCAGATGCACTCAGAGTCTACATTCTGGAGCTGAACACAGGATGCTGCAAAGACGCTACACTAACCTTAAAACAAACTCACTGCTCCCTTCTTTTCTTTAATAAGAGCAAGTGTAGAGTCCTGCACCTGGGAAGGAACAACTGGAAGTATCAGTACAGGCTGGGGGATGACCTGCTGGAGAGGAGCTCTGCGGAGAAGGACCTGGTGGATGACAGGACAGGTTGACCATGAGCCAGCAGTGTGCCCTGGTGGCCAAGAGGGCTAATGGGATCCTGGAGTGCATTAAAAGGAGAGTGGCCAGCTGGTCAAGGAATGTTATCCTCCCCCTCTAGTCTGCCTTGGTCAGGCTTCACCTGGAGTACTCTGTCCAGTTCTGGGCTCCCCAGTACAAAAAAAAAAAAAGACAGGGATCTCCTGGAAAGAGTGCAGTGAAGGGCCACAAAGATGATTCAGGGCCTGGAGCATCTTTCCTACGAGGACAGGCTGAGAGACCTGGGTCTGTTCAGCCTAGAGAAAAGAAGACTGAAAGGGGATCTTATCAATACCTATAAATATCTGAGGTGTGGGAGACAGAAGGATCTAGTTAACCTCTTCTCAGTGGTTTGTGGGGATAGGACATGGGGCAACAGCCGCAAGATAAAACACAGGAAGTTCCACACCGACATGCAAAAAAACTTCTTCATGGTGAGGGTGATGGAGCGCTGGAACAGGCTGCCTAGAGAGATTGTGGAGTCTCCTTGCCTGGAGATATTTAAGGCCCGTCTGGATGCCTACCTGGGCAGCCTGCTCTGAGGAATCTGCTTTGCAGGGGGGTTGGACCCGATGATCTTTCGAGGTCCCTTCCAACCCCTACAGTTCTGTGATTCTGTGATTCTTGGAGACCAGTGAACTTCAACCTACCACTTCCAGCACAAAAATCTTCTGCAGTCTTCTTCCCCCTCCTAGGGAGAATCAAAATTCTGAAGTGTAGGTCAAATTTATCCTTAGTGCAAAAGCAATGGCTTGTATAGCTTTGCTACAGCTACAAATTTGGAGCACTTTGACATGTACTTTCAGCAATATCATATCAGTTGTTTCAAATGAGAAGTGTATTTAGTTTGGATGGAAGTGAATTATAGGAAGTAAGCAGAAATATTCAGTGCAAAGTCCACTGACTATATTATAATACTCTTGAATTCCTTTTTCCATTCTAATTAAATGAATATATATATATATATCAATTTCTTTTTTTTTTCTTCATCACAATAGCAGTCTTTTCAACTGAAGAGAAAAGCACTGTTGTTTCTTTTGGTGGATTACAGTTGAATATATGCTTTGATCCTTATTACAGTATTGCTATGACTTAGACATTTAATCTGTACTTTTTAAAATCTTTTTTAAAAGATTTACTTTTTTAAAAAAAAAATAATCCATTTTTAAATATTGTCTAATAAAAATTGCCTCTCACCTTGATTAAAAAGACCTTTCAGTAGCTAAATTTATACTGATAAATATTAATCTGCATTCCATCAGGAATTCAAATCTGTCATCTAAAATTTAATATGGGTTCCCCCTTCATTTTACAGTTATTTTGCTGACATTCTATAAAAATGTTTTTGATAGAAGCATGATAGCATAGCCTTCAAGCAGAAACCTAGATTTCTCTCTAGCACCTCATGCCCAGTTTTGCAAACAACTCAGGTCTCACTTGTAACTTCTTAATTGATTTCATTTGTAGACTGTAAATGTTGTTTGTGTGTTACTTTGAAAGGAAGCAGAATTTAAATGAAGTGACAAAAATAGGCTCAGCACTCTGCATACTCAGATCCTTCCTGCTTTCCAGTTTGCATTTGCTTAAGATCCAATTTCCTGCGTACTTCTTGTGAAGTGTATATTGAGTTCAGAGGGAATTAAACACTTTCAGGTGATCTTAGAGATTCAGCAATATGCAAGGCTTCCAAGGGAAATATTGCCACAGGCGAAGTATTTAAGGAGGAGCTGCCCACTCAGGTAGCAAATATAACATTTGGTAAAATTTATTGAAAACTGGTAAAAGTGCAATAACATTTTTTTCTTTTTCTTTTTTCTTTTTCTTTTTTTCATTTGTTATCTGTTTCCACTTCATCTGAGATGAAATTCAAAATACTGAGAAATTTGGAATGTGATTTCAGATGTCTGAAACCACTTACAATGTAAATGATCATTGTGAAAAAAATCTTTTCATACTTACAGAAAGACTAAAATATAACACATATGAAAAGAGGGGAAATTAGACAAGATAAACCATCACCAAGAGAAGAAAAAAACTTGGAAAATTAAAGATGGCCCAGAACATTACCAAGGAAGAACAGATCTTAGTTGCTTCAAGACTCTACAGGACTTTCCAAAGACAGCATTTAAAAAACAGTCAAACAAAATAAAAATACATACCTATGACCAAATAACACTTCCAAAAGAAATACAAAAGAACAACATCAGATCAAGACTACAACACTCTTTGACATAATCTTCTGTTTTATTAATCATCATAAATAAGGTATATCTCATTTAATTTCTAAACATTCTATAAGCTATTTTTTTTGGTCTCCTATCTAGACAACAGAGAGAAATATCTTTAAATTCATCCACAAAATTTTAGTCATCATCTTTAAAATGAGATGAATTGTACCCAGAATAGCCTGTTTATCTCCGTTGATTATAAAGGGAGTCTTGAAAACAAGCTAGGTATCAACATTTTTGTTGTAGATGCCTGAGGTTAGATGAAACAGATTCCTATATAGAGTCAGCAATAAACCTAAACACAAGCTTTGTTTTCATTCTTTCTCTCATTACCCATATTTTATGCAGTGTGCAAAACTGTTTTTCTTCTCCTCACATCTGTGCCAACAAAACAAAACAAAAAATAGTATACTTACTTATAAAATTTGTGTCATACAGATTTACTTCTAATGTTTTTTTAAAAAAAAAAAAATATGACAAAAAAGGGATCTGATCTCACCTTTTTTATTCCTCAGCAATGTAAGCAACAGCAAAATGCGACTTGAGACTTTTGAGTAAATGAGGATTGGAAACTTCTGACAGTACTTATTTATTTACTTCTGTGTTCAGAATATGCTGCCATCTTTTTAAAAGGAGCATACTGTTGGCCTTAACACAGCAATTATTCAGAAAAAAAGCTATATTAGACATAGTTGTTACTCACCAGACTTTTCAGTACCTATACAACAACAACAGAGAAAGTAAAATAAAAAAAAAATAAAAAAAATAGTCTTCTAACTTTCATCATGCTTTAGAATATGAAATACTTTCTATTCAACTGTAGCAGTAATTATATTTGTTCAAGGAAAAAAATATATTTTTAATGGTTTAATGTTTAGCATGTAAGTTGAATCAAATAAATTTCTTCTTTAATTTAGGCTTTCAATGAATAATAGAGTAGTTCTATAGCTCATTCTAAACATGAACAATCTATGTGCCTTTCTTACTCAATCAGTTCTGACTTGTCTACATCAGTATTCAACATAATTCTCTTGTTTACAAGATGTGGTTTGACTTAAAGTGCTTGGAAAGATGAATGAATGAAAGCAGGGTAACAAATTCACTCCAATGTGAAACTTAAAATTTGTTCTATGTGTTTATGTTTTCTTTTTGGTTCTTCAATAAATGGGCCAAGTGCAGTGAGAATGTGAGATGTTTGGGTGAGAAAGTAGGGTGTATGGAGACAGAAGAGATCTTCACTTGGCCTTTTTTTTTTTTTCTTTGACTGTGGAGGCAGAAAGTTGAGTTGCTTAGTGTATAACCATTTCATAAATTCTTTGGTTGCTCTGAATCCCCTGTCAAAATGCTATCATATCTGTTGACTTCAAGAGTATGGTTTCTTTTATGGCTGGTAAGATATATGTTTTGACAGCACTATCTGCAGATTAGATATTCTTTGTGACTATTCTCTCCCAGACACTAGCACGACCTCCCAAAAACTTCTAAAAGAGCCGGATTGAGTCCATGATTGCTTTGCGTAAATATTACAGCAAAAATGATACAACTAGCTGTTTGACATTCTTAACCAAATGTTAATCTTCAAATACTTAAAAAGGTAAATATAAATGTTTAAAACTTAACACATTAATTCATACTTAATTACCTAGAGAAAGAAGCTTGAGTCTAAAAGAAGTAGAGTCAAGATTTTGTGTCCAGTGGAACTGCAGCCCACATCGTTTCTCATCACAGAAAATTTTACATCATTCTATTTTAAAAGCACACACCTAGCTTGAAAAGGCTGCTATTTTATGTGAAGAAGACAGCAAAGCCATACAAAAAAAAAAAAAAATGGGTTAACGGTTGGGGGAATTAATAACTAAAAAAAAAAAAAAAAAAAAAGGAATTAGAAAAGCTGATATCTGATAATGAAATCTTCCCTTGGAAAAAAGATTAGTGACATTTTCTGCAATAGCTATTTCCAGGATCCATAGGGAGATATAAATAAAAATAGCAGAAGATGATAATAAAATGAGGGATTTCTCTAGTTGCCAGTCGATTCAGAAAATGCTGTCCTAACCCGCATTCTCACAGTTCTTTATAACATTATTTGGGTAAAAAAAAAAAAAAAAAAAAAAAAAATTTTGATGAGTTCAGAATAAATAACTCAGCTATCAACAACTGTTATTTAGGTAAAGTATGCAAATAAGACAATTACTGTAAAAGTACATGAATAACTATTCTTTCAACTTTACTACTCTGCATACATAAGCAATCACATGCAAATGATAGAGTACCTCATCTCATAATAACAGGTTTATTGATAAAAATTAGTCTACTGCAGGCCCTGACAAAGAAAAATAGTAGGTGGGGCAGTTTTAATCTATTAATAATGGTAGATAACGCAGAACTTGCAGTTATGTGAGAAGATGGTGGTAAGACCAGACATTAACAATTCCAAACACTTTCCATAAAGAAACCTATTGTGGTAGCTGGGTTTAACTGCAGTAGGCAGCCAGCTCACACACAGACACGCTCATATTCCCCACTAGTGGGATGGGGAGCCAGTTGGAAGGGTAAAACTATGGGAACTCATGTGTTGAGTTAAAAACCGTTTCAAAGGTAAAACAAAAGCAGTGTGAGTGCAAAGCAGGACTGTGATTCATTCACTCCTTCCATTGGCAGGCACATATTTCAGTCATTTCCAGAAAGGTAGGTCTTGTCATGTGTAACAGTTTCTTGGGAAGACAAATGTCCTTACTTCAAATGCTCCACCCCACCCCTTTCCCCCTTTTTCTCTCCAGTTTTGATTGCTGAGAATGACATCATATGGTATGGAATATCCCTTTGGTCAGTTGTAGTCAGATGTGCTGTCTCTGTCCCCTCCTAACCTCTTGTGCACCCCCAGCCTCCTAAATGGCAGAGCAGCAAAAAGAAGCAGAAAAGTCCCTGTCTCTGTTTAATCACTGGTTTTCAACAGTTAAAACATCACTGTGTTATCAACATTGTTTCAGTCACAAATTCAGAACATAGCACCACATAAACTACTATGAAGAGAACTAAGTCTGTACAAGCCCACATGGAGCCCATGTCCCTGTTGGGGGCTGGACTATGGAAAGCACTAATCAAAATGACCTGTCCATTTTCTAGAATAAGGATAAGAAAGTGCAGTCAAAAGCTCTCACTAGAAACTAAAACCTTTTTTATGCTAGAGTGGGATGTACCGTTTGAGATAATCTTTGTGTTAGAGAAGTAACTATCCCTGTTCCTCTAAAGAATTATTAACATAACTTATCATCATCAATTTAAAAACACATTTCCCCAAAGAGTTAGTAAATAAGATTCTATCTGCAATAAGAATGATCCTGACTATGCAGAGATCTATGCCACCCAACCACCTGACCTAAAGAAAAATTGGCTAGTGAGTGGTTTCTGAATTTCAAACCCTACAGAAAGATTAGATGATTTGAATGTGGGTCACATAGAGAACAGTTCTTCAAAGCTTAGATTAGTAATAGGCTAGAACAATAAGTCCTATCAGCAAGAAAAATAAAAATAAAAATAAAATAAAGTAATTGGTCTTGTTATGCGTACACTGGGAAAGAAAGTCAGGTCAAGGATACTAGTAGATATGTTAAGGGAGAAAGAGGAGTATAAGAGAGAAAACTGACATGATGAGACAGATGTAGGTATGATCCTGCAGGGTCCTGCTACTGTAATAGCAGACAAGCAATTGACAAGACAAGGATCAGACAGAAAATATAATCAGGTGTACTAGGATGACTATGTCTAGTTATGAAAAAAAAAAAAAAACAAAACAAACAAAAAAAAAACTATACAGGGTAAGTAAAGGGAGTAATGCATAAGTTTGAATGAGATATTTTAGAAAGGAAATTAAAATGGGATTTGGGACATGATGAGGATGATGAGTAAACATGAAAGTGGTAACCTGAAGAAAATAAAGAAAATAAGTTAGGGTCACAGAAACACAGAATCGTAGAACAGTTAACATTGTAAGGGATTTCTGGAGATCATCTGGTCCAAACCCCATGCTCAATCAGGGCTGTCAGGGCTGCCTAGAGCTACTTGCCCAGGACCATGGCAATTGGGTATCTCCAAGTATGCAGCAGACTCCATGACCTCTCTGAAAAAGCTGTGCCAATGCTCAGTCACTCACATGGGTTAAAAAAAAAAAAAAAAAAAAAAAAAAAAATGTCTCCTAATGTTCAGGAGGAACCATGTGTATTTTAGTTTGTGCTTACTGACTCTTGCCCTGCCACTGGGCAACACTGAGAAGTGTCTGTCTCCCTCTTCCTCTTCCTTATAGCCTTCCTTTAGGTAGTTATATTTGTTAATGAGCTCCCTGTTGAGCCTTCTCTAAGTGGAGCAACTAATGTCATTTAAGTAACTGATGTCATCTACCTGGAATCGTGCAAAGCATTTGATACTGTCCCACACAACATCCTTGTGTATAAAATGGAGACATGAATTTGATGGATGACTCAGTGGATAAGGAATTGGATGGACAGTCACATTCAAAGAGTTGTGATCAACACCTTGACATAAAAGCAGAGACCAGTGACAAGTAATGTTCCTCAAGGACCTGTGCTGAGTCTGAAATTATTTAATGTCTTTGTCAGTGGAATTGACTGCACCCTTGGCAAATTTGCTGGTACCAAACTGAGTGGCACGGTCCACATGTTGGAAGGAAAGGATGATATCCAGAGGAGCCTTGACAGGCCTGAGAGATGGTCCCATGAGAATCTCGTGAAGTTCAGCTAGGCCAAATGCAAGGTCTTGCACCCAGGTTAGGGCAATACCTAGGCTGGTATGAACACAGGATGATTGATGAGTGGATTGAGAGCAGCCCTGCAGGAAAGGACTTGGGGGTACCGGTGGATAAAAAACTGAATATGAGCCAACAATGTGGCCAATTTATCTTAAGATGCATCAAAAGAAACACAGCTAGCAGGTCAATGGAAGTGATTGTCCCTCTATTTCATTCTTATGAGACCTCACTTGTGTTCAGCATACAAAAGATATGGACCTGTTGAAGCAGGTCCAGAGGAATGCCACTAAGATGATCTGAGATCATCTAAGAGGCTGGAGCACCCCTTCTATGAAGATAAGCTGAGAGAGCTGAGATTATTCAGCCTAGAGAAGAGGAGGATCCAGGGATAAATTATTGCTACCTTCCAGTACTTTTAGTGGGTCTACAGGAAAAAAAAAAAAAAAAAAAAAAAGAGAGGGGGGGAGATGTAGCAATATGGCAAGGGGTAATTGTTGAGTGATTGTTTTCCTACAGAGTTTGAAAGAAAACCCATTTGAAACAACCAGAATTCCTGCTGATGGTCTCTACTGGCCTGCAAGAATAAATGGTTATCTGGTATTTAGCAGACAACATTGCAAAATAAAATGTCTCTATGAATGAAGGAAACAGCAGTTATGTAATTGATCAAAAGCCAATCGTTTAATGACTTTATGTCTGAATAGCCTAGACTGTCATGAGATTAGGAATAATCTTTTCCCTGTTCCTCTGGAAAGGCTGGAAAAGCAGCAACAGGCTTAAAATAAATACAATTTAATGCCAAAATTCTTATCAGGTCTGAAAAAAAAAAAAAAAAAAAAAAAGTTGGAAGGGAAGGAAAGGGGGGAGACAGGGAGATTATTACTAACCTTTTAGAGTTTATTACTAACCTGAAAATCTACTACTTGAATAAGTTACTTAAAGATTTAATCTGAGTCTGTTGTTAACTGCATGTATGAGAATCTTCTTTTCCTTGTTTTAATATGTTGATTTTTTTTTAATTTCTAAACAAATTATACAAATGTGTATATTTATATTTTAGGAATTGGCTTTGAACAACTAGCTTCTAAATGGTGGGTGACCATTTACCTCCAGGGACAACTCACATTTTCGTTGGAATGTTCATTTGTACCTTGGATTAATACTGCTTTCATTTTCTTTAAATACAAATTTCAAGACTTTTTTGCCTCTTTAAGAATTGAGAATTCATGGTTTTGTCATTTCACAGTTTGTGTTTGTTTGTTTGTTTGTTTGTTTAACTACTGTTGTTCTAGGATTTCACCTCACTGATCAACAGCCTTATCTGTGTTGTACTGCACAGTCCTGTAAGTGCAACCACATCACATTATCTTCAAGTAACAGCTCCTTATTATTTTCCATAACACACGACAGAAATCTCTTCCAATTCAAAATCTTACTTTCTACCACTCTGCTGCCATCATGCTATTTTAGAGCTTCTGTACCCACTCTGGCCTGTTGATTATTGACTGTTACTCTTGTGCTTGTTACTGCACCAGTCACTCTCCAACCATGTTACAAAAATAATAATAAATTCAGAAACTTTTCACAGATATCAGGTAGTAAATTCCCAGCTAGTTATATATTAATACCTATGTTTTTACCTGTTCATATGCCTTTCATATGCATTTACCTTCCTGTGCTTTATCACTTCTGGAATCTCCCTTTACTATAAATTCTGTCTTTTGTGAAATCTGGATATGGACCATTGACTTGATGCCACTACATTTTGGTACATTTGAATACTCTCTGAAATGATGCATAAGATAACATAAAATACAACAAAAGGAAAAAAAAAAAAAAAAAATGCTTGGTCCTGGCTCACTTTAAATAATTCTAATTTTGAGACATTTCTTGTTGGATGGTGCACTAAAAAAGGCCAACTACAAAATCATATGGAAATTAGTGGGTTCAGAATATGACAGTAAAGACACATTTAGGACAATTGCATCAAATATTATTGTTTCTATGCAGCTACATATATATATATATATATATATATATATATATATATATATATATATATTTGTGGAACTTAAAATTAAATTCCTCAATACCAGAAATCAGTTTTCAAGTGAAACAGTACAACTACTTCACATTTTATTTCCTTGTGGATTTTTCATACCTTTATTTTATTATAATTAGAATTATACCCCTTACTGACCATAAAAACAAAACAAAAAAATACTTCTTAAAACTTATTTAAAAAATTGTGGCTGTTGCTCTTATAATCTTGGATAGAAAGTCAGTGGAAAAAGTCAACAGAAAATTGGGCAAAAAATAGTCAATTTTAATACTAGTTACGTGCTAGAGAAAGTCCTAACTCAAATATTTGCTATGCCTGACAATTCATCAGCTTTGCATATCTTGAAGGCACAGGTGTCCAATTATAACTACTAGCACTACTTATTCAAGACACATAGCTGAGATAAGAATAATCAATGCTTTCATAAAGAAAAATATTTCAGCCAGTGGTACCGATGCTCCTTCACCAGGTTTAGGGTGTAATAGCATTCAAAATTTTGTAGCAAAATCACATTCTTTCATTTCTATTTGTCCACATATCCAATTTTAAACTTTTAATAACTTACATAATTATTAGTTGAAAAGCAGGCTGATGTGAACTGCTACAACAGTACAAGTGCAACAAATACTTGCAACTTGGTACAACAAGTCCAAGTGCAAGGTGCTGCACCTAGACCAGGGCAATCCCAGACATGAGGACAGACTGGGAGAAGGACCCATTGAGAGCAGCCTTGCAGAGAAGGACTTGGGGGGTTCTGCTAGACGAAATGTTCAACACAAGCCAGCAGTGTACACTTGCAGGCCAGAAGGCCAGCTGCATCCTGGGCTCCATCAAAAGAGGTGTGGCCAGCAGGTTGAGAGAGGTGTTTATTCCCCTCTCCTCTGCCCATGTGAGACCCCCTCCTGGAGTACTGCATCCATGAGGGTCTGTGGCCCTCAGCAGAAGAAGGATGTGGTCCTGTTGGAGGGAATCCTGAGGAGAG
>CM021763.1:46266256-46283068 GCA_011075105.1 Heteronetta atricapilla | reverse complement strand
TCAATACCCATTTGGTCAAAAGATGGAACAGTATGGGAACAGCACAAAGCTGTGTCATGGGAAATTCAGACTGGATACTAGTCAAAATTTGTTTCCTGTGAGGGTGGTCTAACACTGGAAAAGTCTTCCTAGAGGACTGATGCCCCATTCCTGTAATTTGGATAACGCCCTCAATAATATGCTTTAACTTGTGTTTAGCCCTGAAGAGGTTGGACCAGATGATCTTTGAAGGTCTCTTCCAACTGAACTATTCTATGGAATTCTATTGAATTCTATCAAATTCTAGTCTAGTCTAGTCTAGTCTAGTCTATTTTATCCTAATATTTATTATGTCATTTTTGAAGTGGAGAATAATTTGAAGTGGAGGCTTGTTATAAGTATTAATGTAAATTTTGAATAAATATTTATCCTGTTTGGAATTTTCAATTAAACCTGATTTATTTGCAGACTTTTTTTCACCCAAATTGTGAACAATAATTTTCTGGCCTAAGTGTATTCCAAAACAATGGATTTTAAACAAATGTTTGAAGCTCTTGATATAGAACTGTTCCAATCTGGAAATAGAAACGTGTAATATTTTCAATCAATTTCAATCAAAAAAAAAATTAAATTTCATGTATCTAAGAAGTTTCAAATAAATTGTTTACAAGGAGTTATTTGCAGAAATTATATTGAGACGAACGCTGAATAAGGAACAAATTACTAGAACAATATCTTTGCAAATACAACTTGCAGACTGAAAATGAGGCAAAATATTTGGTGTGACTAATTCATTGCATTCTTCTGAAAATATAGTTTTAAAATTACCTTATATAGTAACCCTTTTTCAATTTTTAGGGACTAAATAAAGAACAAAGTTAAGTGACTACAAAGACATATTTATACTCAAAAACCTGCCAAGAACCCAACTTCAGAAAATTTGATAGCTTCAGCTACATTATTTAAAAATATTTCATAGACATTTTCTTGTCTAAATAGCAGCATTTTGCAAACTTATCAGACAAACTGTCAACAACTGATGAAGGTTTGCTATGGCTGAATGTCATCTGCAAGTTCTTAGGAGATTAATCTCACCGTCACTAATGTTGATTGTTTAGCAAGGCAGCAGATCCATTCAAGGAAGAAATGTTCCCTATGAACAGAGAAAGTGCAAATGACATCCTACAGTAATAACTGTTAATATGAATTGCTTATGCAACAGCTAGTTCAATCAGTGTTATAAATCCACATCTGATTTTTACATTTACAGACATTTTCATTTTGCACATCCACCTGTATGAACATTCCTCAATCATTCATATTCATGAGCACTAGAGAAATAAAGATTTAGAAAATAAAAATTAAAATTAAAGTGATAGTTCCTGAGCTAGAGAAATCAGTTGTTTTCCTTTTAACTCAGTTTCAAAAGTGCAGACAAACAGAGATAAGTGATACCTGCTGTCCACTGAAGAGCAAAGCAGGCAAAAGCATAGCTTTTCACAGCAACCATTAAATTCAAAGTAGATCCCCTGTTATTTTTTTAAGATGTCTCAGTGATTCTGTAACATGCTGGTGGTTTCCTTTTCCTTTTCAGAGAGCTATTTTTTAAAAAAGGGCTCTTTCTTACCGCCATAACAGGTAAACTTAAACTGGAATACCTTATTATTATTGTAATATGTATGAATACTAAATTTATTTGGAGGGAAGAAAAGAAGAGGAAGGAGAGGGAGAGTTATGTGTAAGGATTGAATGCAGAGTTACCTCTGTATACCAATAAAAGAAAACTATAATTGTAGTGGGTTAATCTCATCTGGTCACCAGGTGTTCACCAAGTCTTTCTCACACCCTTCCTCAGCAACCATATGGGGCCAGGGGACAGGGAGAAGGGCTGGAAATAGTGGGTGTCAGTAATGACAAAGAGATCACTCATTAATCACCGTCATGGGCAAAACAAGTCTGACTTGGGGAAAATTAATCTTCTTTATTGCCAATTGAATACAATGCAGGATAGTGAGAAGCAAAGACAAAAACTAAAACACTTTTTTCCTCTCTTCTTCCTCTTCTTCCCAGACTCAACCTCACTCCTTCGTTCCTCTCACTCCTACCTCCTTGAGCAGCATGGTGAGATGGGAAATAAGGTTGTTGTCAGTTCATAACAGTCCCCCTTTGCCACTCTTCCACAGACTCATCCATAGGCTGCAGCTTCTTCCAGGGTACATCCACCTGTGGTGGCATCAGGTCCATGCTGTGGCTCCAGTATGTTCCTTCATGGGCTATGGAGGGACAATCTGCATCACAGTGGTTTTCTGTGGGCTGCAGTGAAATCTCTGTGCTTTTAGCCTTTCTTAAATATATTTTCCCACAGATGCCACCAGTTTGAGTGAAGGGCTCTGATCTCCGCCTTGTGGCAGGGCCATTTGGAGCTAGCAGTGTCTGGCCTGTAGCAGCCCCAGCCTCTCCTGACACAGTCCGTCCCACAGACTCCCACGGCCAACACCTAGCCACAGAAACCTGATAAAACATCTCACAATTTTCGCATTAATTACTGAATTCCTTACCTTAAAGGATAAATTCCCCTAAGGCACTGAATGACATGATTTATTAAAATCTATCTAGATAACCTTTACTGCATTTCTCTTGATTAAGAAATGAATTTTCTTATCCAAAAAAAAAAAAAAAAGAGAGAGAGGGAAAGAGTGATTAGTTTAGTCTGACATCATTCACCTTTGATAAAAATAGTGTTGTATTTTATACCATCTTCCATTTTTACTATGTCCTTGATTACTGTCTCCTTCTAAAGGAGACTTTGCTTAGATCTGAGTTCAAACAGAAATCTGTAGTTGTATATGCCAATTTGGATTTTGCTTGTTTGTTTTTCCCATTTTTTTAAATATGTTTGCAGTTCTTGAATACCTACTCCAGAATGGACAGATTCATTGACAGTATTCTTATAATATCATAGACTGTTTTCTTTAGCAATAATTGCTTTGGAATTGTGCTTATTTGCTTTCCCTCCTTCCCCTTCCTCATTCCCTGAAGAGTAGGGTACAAATTATTTCTATCTCAATTCTACTCTTATATCCTAACTTTCCAATAAAACATAAGGATAATCATTGAGCTTGCATTTAGGTGATATGTCAATGTGTTTTTACACTTTTACCCTCTTTGTTCTCTCTCTTTCTTTTTTTTTTTTCTTTTATTTTTTTTGTTTTTGTTCTTCTGTAGAACTAGTTCAAATAGCCTTTTGTCTGTGTGTAGTTTTTTCACTGTAATTTTCCTCATTTATATGACATTGCCCACTACATCTTACTATAATGTTCAGTGAGATATATTCAATTTTCTTGAATGCTTCAGTTCAAGAGAACTGAACTAAGTGTATAAGTTTAGTCATTCTTCCAGTATGATTTATCTAATTTGTCAAAATATATTCCTTTTTGTACATTTATAGAAATAAGAACAATTAAACCTTTCATAACTCTGTGTTTATCTGTCCTGTTGCTTAAAAGGAATTGAATCTCTGTGAGGTATCTTGATTTGAAAGTGTTTTTCAACCAAAGCTTTTTTAAGATTTTTGCTAATTACTGGAAAATATCCAAAATAACATCCAGGTGAGTATTTGCTGGAGAAATCTAATAGCTGTCATTCTTGAAAAGATTTCTGCAGTGTAGAGTGTTTATGTTGTATAAAATTTCCAATATTACTTTTCTGACATCAATTGAGTTCTGAATTCTTATCAAAATCTGAGCTTGGGAAATTGAAAGTGATGAGGCATATAATACTTTTATAAGTTCATTAAAGTTAACTTGCAAGGGTGTGTGAATCTGGTATTAGTAGATGTTTTGAAAGTATTAGAGAAGTGAAATTCTACAATGGCTTTTATAATAAGGTAATAAGGATCTTAAATTATCTCAAGATAAAGATAAGTTCTTGGAAGAATGTATGAAAGGCTAAGGAAGATTCTGCAACTAGAAGAAAAAAAAATAGGATTTGATTTTGATGAAAGATGATATATCTGTACTTTAAGTACTTTAAAATACTTACAAAGGCTTAAAAATACCATTAATCACATTATATAGTTACCTGCATGTATTGAAGATTATATTTTAGAATATTTTCATATTTAAAAAAAAAAGTTATCAAGAATAAATCTTGAGAAATATTAATAATAGAATTAGAAAATATTTAGATTTTATTCTCAGTCTTTCATTTATATTCTGAATTATTCAGAACTATTACTTCATTTATATACAACAATTCTCTTCTGTAAGATAGTATTATTTGCTCTGTTAAGTAGATGTTTTCTAAATTCTCTAAATTTGACCATTTAGAAAAATAATTCAAGAAAGTTCTAAATGGTTAGGAAAAAACAATGTGTCTGAGATAATACCTCACTAATACTTTAGTATTCATGTGCACAGGTGCAATCTTTGCAACGTAAAGTTAAAATTTCCTACTGGAAATTTTTACTTACCAGTGCAAAGAAATAGCTTAGTTTTGTGTGGGACAAGTCTGAACTTAGAAAATTTGCAAAAGAGATCCAGGACCAAAAGACTGATTGTTAAATTAGGTGGTTGTTCAATTCCATGTACCTTAAGTAAGTAAAATAGTTTAAATGTGTATTGATTCAATGTCTGTTTTTCTGTGACAGGATCTGTCACAGAGGTAGGATAAAGAGAAAAGGTTGATTTTAGAAATAATTTTTAATAGCAAAGGTTATGATATTTTAAGCATACAAAAAGTTTCTATGATACTGCAAAAGCCTTAACTTCTAAATGGATAAGATCTTTTAGAATGAATTGCACTTACAACAAATTTTGGTTTAAAAGAAGTATTTCTAAAATACCAATTGGTGGAAAAATATTTTTTTCAGTTCTAGTCAAACTGATTTTCAATGTGATCTACATTCTTGTAGATACATTACAAAGTTAAAAACAGAAACAAATAAAAATACTTGTGTGTGACTAAGTTTACCCTAACTTTTTTTTCATCATGTAAAATATATTTTTGGTATATTAAATAACGTTTTACCATTTTTTTTTGGATTTCCTCTCTCATAGCAGAGGAGCTGCAGGGGTGGCCTCTGTGTGCAGAGTCCAGAAGCTGCCCTATGTTAGACAAGAGACAGTTCTAGTTGGCTCCCAAAGGGATTCACTGCTGTCCAGAGCCAAGCCAGTGAGTGATGCTGGTTGTGCCTTTGTGGGAGCACATATATATATATATATAAAAGAAAAAAGAAAAAAAAAAAAAAAAAAAAAAACGTACTTGTTGAGCTGGGGTGCACAAACCTGGGCATAGTACTCCAATGTGGTCTCTCACAAGGACAGAATCACTTCTCTCGACCTTGTGAAATGTGTTAATTTGATTTGTGTCAGTATGGAAAAATGCTAGGGCCGCATGTTGAAATATAACCTTCTATTTAAGAAAAACAGAGTGATTAATGTACATAGTTCTTGTATCACGCAAAGGAAGGTTCCAGAAATTTGTGTAAATAGAGGGTTTGAAGGGCGAACATTGAGACTAGTCAGGAAGGTAAGAGGACCAAGGAGTTTTTTTAGGAAACTGCTGACTTTTGCATGGGACGCTGGCAAAGCCTCTGATATCCGGCAAAGAGGACCAAATAAGGAGAAAGGGGGAGTTGAAGGACAACCAAAGGACAAAGCCTGGGAGCAAGACTACGAGCCTTCAGCACAAGAGACCCTCAGAAAGACCACCAGAGACTGATACACAGGCGTCCGGAGAGGGTTCAGATTCCGGGAACGAATTATAATAACCCTGCCTTTTCTAGGAATAGTGATGAATATGTATTAGTCTAGGAGCATAAAAATCAGTCACCTGATGTAATAGGTGTGTTTCTTGGTGGAGCAGAGACTCCCAGCACACCCAGCACTGTTTTCTTGCCTCTATTCACTTAATAAATCACAAACTTTAATTAGAATCATATTTGTTACTCAGCCATTTATCACAACCTACTGTTGATACAGTAGGTTACAGATACCTACTGTATCACACCTCTGTTGATACAGCCCAGGACGCACTTAGCCTTCTGGGCTGCAAGAGCATATTGCTGGCTTATGTCAAAATTTTCATCCACCAGAACCCCTGAATCCTTCTCCACAGGGCTGCCCTCAGTGAGTTCTCCACTCAGTCTGTCCTCATGTCTGGGATTGCCCCAACCCAGACGCGGCACCTTACACTTAGACTTGTTGAACTTCATTATGCAGATATTCCTGCAACAGCCACAATATGGACCTGAGGCCACAGCAGGTAGTTATACCCTGGAGGAAGCTGCAACCCATGGAGAGCAGGAACAGCAGCAGGCTCCTGCAGAAGCTGCAGTTCTTGAAGAGGAGCCCATGCAGGTTGCCTGGCAGGAGCTGAAGCTCAATGGGGTACCCTCACTGAACCATTCTGTTATTAAAGGACTGCACCCCATGGTATGGGCCCCATGCTGGAGCAGTTCTAGAACAACTATAACCTATGGAAGAGACCCCATGCTGGAGCAGAGGAAGAGTGTGAGGAAGAAGGAGTGGCAAAGGGGAACTGCTGTGAACTGACAACAACCTTATTTCCCATCCCACCATGCTGCTCAGAGGAGGTAGGAGAGAGAGGAACGAAGGAGTGAGGTTGAGCCTGGGAAGAAGAGGTAGAGAGGAAAAAAGTGTTTTAGTTTTTGTCTTTGTTTCTCACTATCCTGCACTGTTTTCAATTGGCAATAAATAAGATTAATTTTCCCAGAGTCAAGTCTGTTTTGCCCATGATGGCAATATTTTTGTGAGAAATATTTTTTCATTAACTCATAAATTTTTTCATCTTGTTTTCTCCTCGTGTCTTTTTGATGAGGGAAGTGGGTGAGCAGCTGGGTGGCATCTGGCAAATAGCCAACGTTAACATGCCACAGATGGTTAAGGACAGTTATATTAATGAAATTATAGAGGAACCATCCAAATTTTTTTCACTAGTTGCTTCCTAGCTGCGTGTAGCTGTGAAATCTGTGGATGACAAAGTCAGAAGATACTGCTTCTCTTGAAGAGATAGCAAGAATTTGATGGTCCTGTAGATCAGAGTAATGGAATGAGAATGGCAGACAGACAGAATGTTTAAAAACTTCATTCTTAGGAACCAAAGATTAGACATGCATTTTTTGCATCTATAATTTTATTTTAGACTGTTTCATTCTCCTCCCTCCATTGTGACTCTTTTCTCCTCCATGATTCAATTCATTCCTGATTATTCATCTGAGCAGAAAGATTCATGGTAGTGGAAAGCACTTTGTTGGAAAACTAAATTTTCATCATTGAACAGAGATTCTGAGCTTTTAAGTTGTCCTAATAGCAGTTGCTATGGTGACATGCAGGTTGCAACAGTGGCTCTGATTTTCCTGCATGATCTAGCTCCACAATAAAGGAGTGGTTATGCTTGTGAATGGTTTCTGATGAGCTTTCTGTAGGGAAATACCGCACAGACTTAAGCATTTCTTTCTCCTATCCATTTGTTACAGGTTATGACAATCACCAATTTCAACCTAAAAATCAATTGAAGGAGGAAAAACACTTACTAATTGCTCTCTGGTTACTGTTATAGGTAGACTTGTTTGGGATATAAAGGGGAAGCTCCAGACTAATGCAAGTTTGATCTCCAAACTAAGTTTGTTTTAATTCCTAGCAAACTCTTTGTCCCTTGCTCTTCACTGAAATTCTGCCTCTCAAGCTATTGTGGCCTTCAGCTTCTATTCAATTGTTATGGTTTAACCTGGCAGGCAGTTAAGTACCACACAGTCATTTGCTCTCTCCCTGACAGTGAGATGGGAAGGAAGAATCAGGAAAAAAACAAAAAAAAAAAAAAAAAAAAAAAAACTCATGGATTGAGATACAGACATTTTAATAGGACAGAAAAGGAAAGGAAAATAATAATAATATCAACAACAATAATATCAATAATAAAAAAACAAATATATTCAAAACAAGTGATGCATAGTGCATTACAATTGCTCATCAATCACCAACTCAGACAGTCCCTGATGCCCAGCCAGTCCCTGAGCAGCAGCCACCCACCCTCCCCTGCAAACTCCCCCTAGTGTTTGTTGTTCTGAATGATGTCATGTGTGACCCAATGTGCTGTTGGCAAGATTGGGTCAGCCATGCTGGCTGTGTCCTCTCCCAGCTTCTTGTGACCAGAATCCTTGCTGACAGAGAAGTATGAGCAGCTGAATAGTCCATAACTCAGTGTAAGCACTGCTCAGCAACAACTAAAATACCAGTGTTTCATCAACATTACTTTTTTTTTTTTTTTTTTTTTCCTAAATGTAAAACACACCTCTGTATGAGCCACTATGAAGAAAGTCAACTCTGTCTCAGCTGAAAACGGGACAACTACCCACTTCCTGCCACCACATATGTGAAAAGACATCTCAGCTTTCTAATATTCAAGATTACAAAATATGTAACAAGAAACCAGATGATCATGTAGAATTTCAAAGTGGTTACCATATCTTTCCAGCCAAGGCCTACAACAAACAGAAGAAAGGAAAGCTCTTTCTATCTTTTCCCATAAAAAATTCATTGCCTTCCCACCCATTTTAAGTTAAGCAATGGACAAGGAAAATCCATTTTGGTTTGCAGCAAATCTATTGTCCAAAAGTGACAGTATAACGTATTACAGTAGGGTAACTTAATTCAGCTTCAGTACTATCAAAAGATCTTCCACCCATGTTAATATAAGCAGGGTTGGGTTACTTTTTGAATAGAAAAGAATAACAACAGACTTATTTTGAATAATATTTCTCCTATTAAGGAATCACGAGAGTAAGAGCAAGTTGTTAATTCTGAGTAGCAACAATTTTTCAAGCTTCAGTATGACAGCTAAAATACACTAAACATCAGTTTTATTCTCCCATCAGGCAACCTTTCTCTTGAGAAGCCCACAAGTAGAGTAAACATGCCATCAAGCATCTTGCCTAGTTAGCCTTTACTTAAATACGTAAGGAAATACATCATTGTACTTTAAAACAGAGTATGAGAAAATACTTAACCTTTATCATACAGAGATTCAGTACTGTCCTGGCTATGTCCCCTCCTAGTTTCTGGTGCACCCCCAGCCTTCTCACTGGCAGGGTAGCACAAGAAGCAAAAAAGTCTTTGACTCTACATAAAACACTTCACAACAACTAAAAATGTTAGTGTGCTATCAACACGATTTTCATCAAAAATCCAAAACACATCATTGTGTGAGCCTTTTCAAAGAAAATTAATTCTGTCCCAGCTAAAACCATGACAATATTCACCCCTTATTCCATACCACTTATGTCATGGTCAGGTTCCTCATTAATCACCCCTATTCAGTTAATACAGAGATGTCATTTACTTGGTCTAAGGGCCACCCCTATGTCCATAAAATGTTCATAAAATTGCCTTGAATGGTTTCTGCTGTAGGACTTGATACAAAATGCAACTCCAGATCATGGGTACAAAAATTTAAAGGTATTGTTATTATATTTAAATATTTATATATTTTAAGGTATTGTGCAGAGAGGCTGGAGTCTCCTTCTCTGGAGATATTCAAAACCCACATTAACGTTATCCTGCGCAATGTGTTCTAGGTGATTCTGCTTGGCAGGGCAGTTGGACTAGATCATTTTCAGAGGTCCCTTCCAACCCTGCCCGTTCTGTGATTCTGTGAAATGTCATCACAGTCTCCACCCCTGGTCCTTTCAGACCAGGCTACACGGTCTAGTGTTACAAAGAACTCCCTCTGTTGTCACTAACATGGCTAGCAACAAGGTCACTAACAAGGCTAGCAATTCCTATTATAGAACTTCCTATAACATGAAATTTAAATCATGGGTTATAACAGTGTAAAGTCATATCCATTACAATCTCCATCCCTTGTCGTTTTGGACCAGGTTACATGGTTTAACATTGCAATGAACTCTTCTCCTCACCCCTGCTCCAGCCTGGGTTTGTCCACAGGCTATGGTCCCTTTGAGGTATACCTATTCTGGAATGTCCGTATCCATGAGACACAGTCTCTTCAGAGGTCTACCTACTGTGTCGTGTGTTTATCCCAGGCCTCATACACTTCAAGGTCTACCTGTTCTGATGTGGACTTCTTATCAGTCCACATCCTCTTCAGAGGTACACATGCTGCAGCATGGATTTATACACTGCCAATGTCACTTTGAGGTGTACTTGTTTTGGCGTGGCCTTTTCCATTGGCCACAATCCCTTCAAATGTCTCTTCAGACACCTGTTGTGTTGTGTTCTTATTCACAGCCATAGATGCTTTGAGATATTCTGGCATAACCTTATCTACAGACACTGCAAGATATACCTGCTGTATATACAGATATACTTCATGGTGTATATAGTCCCACACAGATTCATCCACAGGTCACAGTCCCTCTGATTCGATGCCAGTCTGGAGTTCCTGCCTCAACCACTTCCCTGGGAAGCCTATTCCAATGCCTAACAATCCTTTCGATTAAAAAGCTCTGCCTTATACTGAACTTAAACCTCCCATGGCATAACTTTAGCTCATTCCCCCTCATCCTGTCACCAGGCATGTGGGAGAATAGACCAACCCCCACCTTGTTACAGCCTCCTTTAAGGTACTCATAAAGTGAGATGAGGTCACCCCTGAGCCTTCTCTTCTCCTGGCTGAACAACCCCAGCTCCCTCAGCTGCTCCTCATAAGACTTGTTCTCCAGATCCCTCACCAGCTTTGTTGCCCTTCTCTAGACTCTCTCGAGCACCTCAATGTCCTTCTTGTAGTGAGGGGCCCAAAACTCAATGTCCTTCTTGTAACGAGGGCCCCAAATTTGCTAGTGTTAGTTGAAATTGTCAACTTACTAGCTGACCTTTTCAGTGAAGCCTCATGAAAACAAAAAATAGCATTATGCACTTAGTTTTCACTCAATCATTTGCTAATATTTTTTATATTCTATTGATTAGCAAACCAGTTCTGCCCTTCATCTTCCCCTTACTACAAATGTACATATATAATTAATTACTGGATGTTTTTGTGTCTGATTTCTTGTATGCCATTACACACTTTGTTTTTTTCTGATTTTGCTCCTGCATTTTCATGTCATATGTATTTTTAATAACCAAATCTGATGCTTTTTTCCTGTATGTTTTTATGTGTGCGCACATGTATAAGATAAATTGGTTTGAGCAAAATAATAGTGTCAATGAAACAGTCACACTAACTTCCTATCATGTTGCCTTATCTTTCCCCCAAATTCAGTCTTGCTTATATTTCTATTCTTCTTTAAGGATGGCACTTTATCTTAGTCACTTGGACCAGCTTGTTCCTAAGTCTTTCAAACCTGACTTACTTCATTCAAATCTTCCTTTCTAAAATTCAGAATCCTGCTGTAAAATTCTGTTTTTATTAGACTTCACTCTCAAAGCAATTGTTTCACCTCTTGATATTATCAGTGTTTCTCTGACTATTTGTCTCAACAAGATCTAAAAGACTGCCCTTGAACCTCATTCATGCACCAGTTGATTTCTCCAACTTAAATATAGAAAACTTCATCAGGTCACCCTAAATATGCTTTTGACATTGCATTTCCCCTTGTACTCCCTTTTTGACCAAAGACTGAGAAAAAGTCCCACCAACATCTAAACTTTGAATGTTTTTGTCCATTTCAGCATGTTTCTGTCAACCAGATCTGCCTCACTGGAAGGTCTTCAGTTATTACTTCAAATATTATTGCAATAAAGTCACTATTTGCCTTTGTCCATTTATTCCCAGTGGTCTTTGAATTAGTACACAAGCACAGATGAATTTAGTAATTGACTTGCTACGTTCCACCTTCTCTTCTGAACTTGAAAAGCCAGTGAGAGTATTATGCAAATTCCTGATGGCTTCTTTAGCTTCTTTAGCTTCATTTCTGTATTCATGGATGCTGAACATTAGTTGTCACTTAAATCCTCAAGACTAAGAATCACAGAACAATTGAGGTTGGAAGGGACTTCTGGAGATCATCTGGTCCAACCCACATGCTACACCTACAGCAAGTTTCCCAGGACTATGTCCAGGGAACTTTTGAATGTTTCCAAGGAGGAAAACTCCATAAAGGGTCTTTGTTTAGATGTGTCCTCCTAGAGTTCTCCCAGCTTCTACCAGAGTCACTGCACTGATAAGCAGAGCTCTGCAATCTAACTTTATTTCAAATAAGAAGAAAAAACTTCTGGGTGAGAGAAAAAGAGGTAAAGTTGTTTACTTAGTAAAACTTTTTTTTTCTCTCTCTCTTTTTCTCTTTTTCTTTTTTTTTATTTATTTTTGTCTGTTAAAGATAATTTTCACCATGTTACACAATAAAAATGCAAAAGATAAAATTAGAAATGGGCATTTTGATTTGATTGTTTTTCAGTTTTTCAGAGATTGTTAACTTCTGCTTTTGTTTTGCTCAGTAAACAGATATGACTTTTGCAAAGTGCTGTTTTCAGTAGAAGAGATTTATGGTGGCTAGCATTTTAAAAAAGTTTTTCTGTCTACATCCTGATATTATACATATTCCTTCTATACCTGGTGCTGAAAGAACATAGTCATTCTGGGGAGTGTTGCTTAATTGCACCTCTATTATTTTCATGCTCTCACCTCTTTTTCTAGTTTCAAATCATAGCCTGACATTAATCTGAATGCTCTAAAAAAGCTTGAAAATAAAAATATAAAGTACTTAATTGTTCTATCAGTATTCTTTTCTCCATTTAGGTAATTTTATAGCCTCTAGAAAGATTATATGGCAGGATCTTTCTAGTTCTATACAGTCATTAGAAAGAGTTTAACCATAATCTTTGTTAACTTCAGGCTACCATTAAATAGAAATGTGATCTTGTGTAACACATGCTTTAGAATAAATTGGATGTGACAAGCAGAAAAGATATGCAGATTACAGTTTCAAAATTGTAAGAAGGACAGTTGTGCTATAACCCAAGCTCATTACAGACTTTGCCAGGACAATAGAAGAATCAAGTGTCATTTCCTGTTCTTTTCACTGTCTTTGTTCAGCATAAGAAACATTAAAAACTTAATTTCTAACAATATCATGTCAAGAAAAATAGAGTGCAGTAATGGGAAACTATCTTGGCCCTTTCACTTTTCTACGTTTGATTGGATGGTCATTATTTTGGATTGCCAGTATTTCAGGAAAGCTCTATGCAGGTAAGAACTATAGTGCCAGCTAACCAGATTATTGAATTGGTCAATAGAATCATATATATTACATGGTATACTATATATACTAATATATCATATACATCAATATATCATGATGCACTTAAGTCCTATTCATCTACTTTTCTCTTGCAGTACAAATGCTGAAACAGAAACTCTGAGAGACATTGTTTTCCAATTTTGATTTTAATTGGATCATAGGTTATAATGTGTTTCAAGTTTCCTTCCACTTCAGAACTGTTGATTGGTAATTTCTTTTGACAGATAAAACTGGCCCAATACAACAAAACTGAGCGTTACTTTGTTGCCCTCTGTGATTAGAAAATAAATAGTCTATGTGTAGTTAACGTATATATATTCATATATTATATATAAATTTAATGTGTAAACAAAATGGCATTATATATAGTGCAACGTTTTTCATTTTCCTGAAAATCAAATGATTCTTCTTAAATTCATATTACATTATACTTTTGTTAGCTATCTAATTTTCCATGATTTCCATGATTTCCATGATTTCCATGAGTCACCAAAGACTGATTGGGATTCCGCAAAAAATAAAAAATAAAGAAAACAAATAGTCTCTTAATGTCAGAATTTCCATAGCTTTAAACATGCATATAACTTCAATCATTTAACAGATGATTATTGTTGCCAAAATTAAAGGCATACTCATGGACTTTGGGTGTAACAAAGAGTAAAGAACAGTGAAAAAGTACTATATGGCTTATTTGGAGGTATAAGACTGTGACTTTCTAGTCATTAACATAGATATGTATATGTCTGATCACTCAGAAGTAAAAATATTATTCACTTGACATTAAGAATTTAGTGTACTCTCTTGTGGTATTCTAGGTCTGGTGGGTTAGTAAACTAAGATTCCTTCATAAATTAATGCAGATTAACATGTTTCTGCAAAAAATACTTTAAAGTGTCCTATGACATTGCTATGAATTTCGTTTAAAATATTGTTCCCAGGTATAGTGCCAGGTTTGAAGCTAGTGTAATCTTTTGCCTTGTACTAAATTATACCATTTTAAATGTGGTTTAAACAGAATTGCTGACACAACCTTGATCAAAACAGCCTCAAATGTCTTCTGCAGCTCAAGCAAAGTGAAACTCTCCACTCACTGAACACAGATCAGTTTGGTGTATTTTTATCATCTCTGATTCATGAAAATATGCATCATATAAGAAAATAAATAAATAAATAAAATAAAATAAATACAGGCTTTCTAAAAGAAATCAAGTGTTTCCACAAATGATTTTTTAAAATAGAAACCTCAACTCAAGCTCAGGTAGCCAATTCCAGTAATGATATATCTATAATAGATAATATATAACTATCTATAATATGTAACTTACTATATCCACTTTCATGGACTTGAAAGTGAATATAGCAAGTTTCACTATTGGCTCTAAAATACAAGTTTTGTTATTGTTCTTTAGATCTTCTTCCTTGTGAATGACCAAAGAAATGTTAGGAGATATCCAGATCCAGAGTTAGCAGTAGTCTGAATTCAGCCCTTTCATTCATTCCCACCCAGTCTTTAAATGGAACAGGACAAGAAAAAGTAGGAAAAAAAAAATAAATAAATAAAAATAAAGCCCTTATCCTTATCCTAAACCTTTTTGTTTCAAGTTTGGCTAGAAGGGTACCCATAGGAGGTGAAATTCAGTTTCTAAATCCATGCCCATCTGCTCAGTATTGACTTCAGTTATTCATGTGCTCCTAAGGCAATCCTATCCAGCTCAGAGGAAAGCCCACTGAAATGCCACAGCAAAAACAATGAGAGAATGATGTTGTCTATTAAGTCATGTTATTCGAAATACATGCCAGAGCAGAGTAAATTGCAAATCTGCCAAATCAAAGTATCTATCTCCACTGCTCTGTCCAGGAATTCCAGCCATACCCAGAACACTCATTTTGGCTTTATGCCCCAAAAAAAGTTAATCACGGATGCTTTTCTGGGGACACTGACTTTCCACTTCTTGTTTTCACCTGCCACTGCACTCCTACAGGCTTTGAAAAGATACAACCCAACTGGAACACAAATATTCATCTGGTCATTACAATCCTGTTGAACAATTTCCACATACACAGATATGAGGTCTCATATTTAATTAAAATTTTTGAAAAATCTTTGCTGTTTTAAGCCATAAGGACTTGGATTGTTTTGCAAAAGTACAGCCCCAAATATCCTTGTCTCAGGGGATTTTATTATCAGGGAGTAATTGGAAGTTCAGGTCTCATAAACTGTAACATGAAGGAAGCAAAATAGTTAAGCAGAGGTATGAAGACATAGCAATAGCAAAGGTTGCTACTGAAACTTATGCTAAGACCCTTTGCAAAAAGCACACTTTGGAGTGGTAGTGGGGAAGGAAGGAGCAAGTCTGTGAGTTCCTGATTCATTAAACCACTGTTGTTACCTGGCTTCCAGAAGCTTGATTCTTCCAGGTAGGTTTATTAATTGCTTCTCTAGTCATGTCTGATTCTACCAGCGTTCTCGTCATCGGGGAAGTCTGTGCACAAGCTGTGAGACAATGTGCCAATGTGTTCACAGATCCTTCTGTGGAGATAGCTAGGCTGGGTTTAGGAACAGGGACTTTGTACTTTCTTGATGGAATGTTTCAGTTTCTAAATTCTCTTCTAGATCTTTCTCAATCTGTTTATGTCTCTTTCCCCCAAAGAAGAAGAAAATTCATTCTTCATGTTTTGTCCCTTGAACCTGGTTTTCACATTGTGTAAACAATGTCTGATAAACTAATAGACAGCAACATAGCAGTAGTAATACAGCTGCTGTTGCTACTACCATTGTTAATGCAACATAGAAAAGCAGGTCATTAAATAGTGCCAAATATGACAGAAAATGAAGTCATTATTTGCAAAACTATTCAGCTGCAGCACATTTATCTGCCAAGGAGATTTTACTGATCCCCTTCAAATTATTTTTCAAAGTTCCTGACCTGTCTTCTTCTTGGAGTATGAAACTTCAGTCATTCACAACATTTTAGAGAGAAACTGTTAACTCTGGATCAGATTAAATAATATGCATCTTAGAATGCAAATAATAATAATAATAATTAATAATAATAATAATAATAATAATTTAAAAAAAAAAACATTTTATGTGATAGACTTTAATTAGATAGCTTTTTCTGCAAAAGCATTCTGCAATTTCCACACATTTTGTAGTTTGTATTTAATATGCTGCAAAGCTGTAGTCTTCCTATAAAAAATGAAAAATGTGATATACCCAGCATCTTCAGGTAACACAGAGGAGAAAACCAACCATTGTCAAACATTTATAATTGTACATTTTCTGACATTGATTGCAGAAGAAACCACCTCAAGGCAGAAAATGGTTACTAGGTTATAGAAGCTTGACAGTTATTTTAAGCTTTGACCTTCAAAAAAGTACACCAATGAAAGATGGTATGGTTTTAGGGTATGATAACAATGATTTTTAATAGAAAACAGGGGATTGGCATTAAAAGTAACTATTAGAACAGCATAGATAAATTCAGCCATTAAAATATAATAACATTGAAAAAAAAAAAAAAAAAAAAAAAAAAGTGCTATCTGTCTAACATTTTATTTATCTCATTTTTGGAGTTTTTTCCCTCTAATCTTTCAGAAATGGCCTATTTTTC
>CM021763.1:46238216-46257581 GCA_011075105.1 Heteronetta atricapilla | reverse complement strand
AAAAAAAAAAAAAAAAAAAAAAAAAAGAGAGAGAGAGACAGATGTAGATTAAAAGCTGTGAACACAGCTATGCCTCCTCCAGGTAGAAAGGAAAAGTTTCCTCCATCATCATTTTCAAACCCTAATAAATAGGTAGCACTTACAGGCTTGCATTTAGTGAAGAATTTTTGAAACTACAGTCTTTATAATCTCTGTAAAATGGACATGACCAACATCACTTTTTATTTGATCTATGAAATGGATATATTCAGCTCATCACAGAAAAGAGCAACATTAACGTTGTTCAATAGCAAATTGCATCTACTAATGTTTGATTCAAAGTTGTGTTGGTTTTTTTTTTTTTTTTTTAAAAAAAAAAAAAAAAGATAATGACCTTACAAAGGCTATCATTTGTTTCACTGCTGTTTTCAAGGCTAATAAAGGGAAGAGCATGAAATGGCTGTGTATACATTGACATTATGAGTGTATTGCAGTTTTATGCTCCAGAAACTGCTCTGAAGGAAGATGTGGAGACCAGTGGAAGGAAATAATGATACCAATAAGTCTCCTTGAATATTATTATCACTAAAATTACATCCAGGAATATCTTTTAATTAAGAAATTATTAGAATCTTAGCCAGTCACTAGCACTAATTCTGACTGCTCATGTGTCATAAGATTGTCTTAGAGACAATAAATCAGCATTTACCAAAATGGTACAGAATAATTTTTCCCCGCATTGTCTACAGAAACAACAAGCATTCTCCTGGTTTATTGCATCAACCTCATTATGATTTCCAATTGCTTTAAAGGAAGACACTAATGTCCAAGTACCTTTTTCATATAAGAAATTATCTCAAAGCAGATCCTAATAAGAAAAATAGATGTGTTATTATAGTTTAAATAGCTACTAAATATTTGTTAAATCCCAAATACTGAGTCTATAACATCAAAACAAATTGCCCAATAAATGAGTTTCTACTCTTTGACATTTGATAAATTGGTAGATGGCTGAATTTTTCCAGTGTCTGTATTTGATTTAAATTCTAATTTTTCACAATCTTGCAATAAATTATTTTCACTAACGTGAGCTTTTAGAACAAATTCAAGGTACATAGATGTTAGAAAACTATTGTGCCTGTACTCCTGAAAGCACTATTTTAATGTAAATCTTCTTCCAATGGGGATTTTTTCTTCCTTCATCAGCTTTGACATATTTTGAAATTTAGCATCTCTTTAGTGATGTTGTAAGGATTAACCAACTTGATGCTCTTTCTTTTCACAGTTGTATAGAAAAGGAATAAATATGTTGGACTCAGAAAATTACAGTATGTTGTTACCAACAGAGTTGCAGAAGACTCCAATCATTTGGACAATTTAAACTTTAATAATCAGAATTCCTTTTAAAATTTCAAAAAGAAAGAAAATATATATAATATACATCCATATTATTAATAAAAAATAATATAATAATGGTAGGTTCTTTATTTCATTGTTTTTTTACCATTACTTGTTACATCTTGATTTGAACTGTAGAAGGTCGAGAAGGGGAACAGAGAACTGAGCATAGCTAAGCCAGAGGTGGATCTTCATCAGTTTAAATGGAAAATTGAGGGCAAAAAGAACAGAGTTATCTGCTGGTCAGAACCATAGAAGCTATAGTGCAGGAATGTTTTATTCCCCTCTATCATTGGCATCCTCTACAACACTGGAAAAAATCTTTACCATTTGGGTACCTCTGTCATCACCTTCCATGAAGCTGCAATGATGCCTGCCAACTTCAGTTCAATTCTGAAAAGAATTGAATTAAATTCTGGGATGATCAGTTAAAGGGTGCAGTAGGAAAATTGAGCAGTAATAGTGGTACATTCATTTAGAAAATCTAAGAAAAGGCACTGCCTTTTCTTAGATAAAAAAAAAAAAAAAAAAAAAAATAGAAAACAGACAGAAGTGTAAGAAGAAAATTGCTGGTTAGGAAGAATAATATATAAAATTAGGAAAAGTTCTTTACTATGTAGAAAGTCAATGCTGAAAATTGGGAAATAGACTCAAAGAGGATTAGTGCAGCAAAATCAGAAAATATAGAAGCCATCTTCCATTCAAAACACATCTGCACTAGATTCCTTTTACTGCAATAGGAATCTTTAATAAAATAGCCACTGCACTAAGGTAGAACTCTACAACCCTTCCTAGAAACGTGTTTCTGTACCTGCTGTATAGTAAATATAAATGATCTCATGGACACTGCTGGACTTTCTAACAACCATAAAAACATATATATGTATATATATATATATATTATATATTTTGGAGCAGATATAGCAGATATAAAGAATTCAACATTTTGAATTATTTTATTTTTTAATAAAATATGCCACATTAGAATATAGAAAGATAATGCAACACGCAACTGCTCAGACCCTGGAGACTAAGAAACCTGAGACTGAAAATAGAAGCCTGAAAGGAGATGTACCAAGAAGTATTTTAAGTTTAGAATACATACACAAAATGTAATTGTAAATCTAGTTGTTTATTTCCTTTCTTCCCTGTTTTGTTAAGAAGAAATTTATCATATATGCTAAGCTACTAAGCTAGGAACTTTTTTTTTTTTTGCATACAAGATTTTTGTGATCAAAATGATTTACACAAAAGGAATCCTAAAGTTTGCTTCAAAGGCTGAACTTTTGCAACTTCCTTATGCTTGTTTGAGTGATAGAATGATATTATTCTAAAGGTTGCACAATGACTCTTTGATCTTAAAGCTTGCAAAGGCTGCCTCACATGTGCATGTTCTAATATTCACAGATAATCTGACTTGAACTTCAAGGCTGTAAGACCTTGGATCAGTGATTTGCAATTCAAGTGTCTCAGAAAAAAAAAAAAAAAAAAAAAAAAAAACAGCTTAAACTTACTACGTGTTGTTGTAAAGCTATCACAAGCAAGTTTTTTAAGAAGCTTTGAAAGTTGTGTCCAGAAACTTTGCCAAAACAAATACATACATGTTGTGGCTTAGCCACAACATCCAGGTGCTCATTCACTCAATTCAGGTGTAATAGGGAAGAAAATCAGAGAGGTTAAAGTGCGAGAACTCATGGGTTGAGAGTAAGACAACATCATAGCTAAAGGAAAGTTACACATGCAAGCAAAGCAAAACAAGAAATTCATTTGCCACTTCCCATCACCAGGCAGATGTTTAGCCACTGCCAGGAAAGCAAGGCTCATCACGCATAGCAGTTTCTTGGGAAGACAAATGTTGTCAATCCCAAAATTGCCCTTTCCTCCTGCCTTAACCAGCTTTTACTGCTGAGCATGATGTCATATGGCATGGGACATTCCTTCGGTCAGACTGGGCCAGTTGTCCTGCCTGTGTCCCCTCCCAGCTCCTGGTACACCCCCAGCCTCTCACTGGCAGAGCAGCACAAAAAGCAGGAAACTCCTTGACTTTGTATAAACACTGTTCTGCAGCAACTAAAACATCAGTGAGTTATCAATACTATTTTCATCAAAAATCCAAAACATGTCATTGTAAAGAAAATTAACTCTGTCCCAACTAAAACCATGCCAATACACTAAGTCAGCTGCATTACCTTCGAGTGCCTTTGGTCTCCTTTCCCCTTTGTCACTGTCCTGGTTTCCATTGGGACAGAGTTAATTTTCCTCCTAGTAGCTGGTAGGATGGTATGTTTTGAATTAGGATGAGAAGAGTGCTGATAACATGCTGATGTTTTAATTGTTGCAGAGCAATGCTTACACTAAGCCAAGGACTTTTCAGCTTCTCGCTCTGTCCTTCCAGTGGGCAGGCTAGGGGTGCAGCAAAAGCTGGCCAGGGTGGGGGTACCGGCTACTTGGGGATAGGCTGGCCATCGGTCAGCGGGTGGTGAGCAATTGCATTGTGCATCACTTGTTTCATACACATTAGTGGTAGTAGTGGTAATAGTACTATTATTATTATTATTATTATTATTATTACTGTTATTTTCCTGTCTTAATAAACTGTCTTTATCTCAACTCACAGGCTTCACTTTCCCATTTCTCTCTGTGTATGGGTCTGTCTGGGATGGAGTCACCTTTCCCTGCAGCAGCTCACACAGTGCAGTTCTCTGCACTTGTAACTGGAACAGTACTGGTATCACTCCAGTGTTGTGTCTATTGCTGCTTAGTGCTGGCACAGCATCAGGACTCCCTCCAAGCCCCCAAGAGCCAGCAGGCTGGGGGTGGGCAATTGTTGGGGAGGGGACATCACCAGGACAGCTGACCTAAACTGACCAAAGGGATATTCCATAACACCTGGTGTAACATTCAGCAATAAAAGGGGGGCTCTCGTGGGGGAAGGGCGGTCCTCCTGAACAAGTAGGATTTTTCCTGCTTCCCAGGATTTGGCCGAAGATCGCTTATTGATGGGAAGTAGAGAATAACTTTTTTTTTTCTTTTTTCTCTGTGCTTCTGCATGGCCTTGTTGTTTCTTTTGTTTCTCTTTCTCCCCGTTCACTTTCCCTTTAATTAAATCATTCTCATCTCAAAGCTCAAGCTCTTGTTTTGACTTTTCTCCCCCTTCCTTTTGAGGGGGGAAGTGAGAGAGCAGTTGTGGTGGAGCTCAGCTGCCCACTCAAGTAAAACCACCACACGCTCCCCCATCCCAGAGAGGGAGGGGGGAGGGTGAGCCAACGACTGTGTGGTGTTTAGCTGCAGGCCGGGTTAAATCACAAAAGCCACTGTGTAAGGAAACCACTCAAGACTTTAAACTAGAGTTAGTAAAAATAATAAAACATTCAAGCATGTAACCTTAGAAAATAGGACAGAAGAATTTACTCTTTCAGCCCCTTTATTGCTATATGTTGTTTTAACTGCAAGACAACTTGGGAACCCTCAGGCAAGGACAGTCATGCAGTGCATTGTGCAGTGAAATAATAGTAAAAGAGCTTAAAATATAAAGATATACTAATTCTTATTCCTGAATGTAACACAAATCAGCCTCAAATGACCTGGTGTTTGCCTGTGTCAATCCATCTGTCAGAAGCCCAGCCAAAACTGACAGAAGAGGTCCTGTGAGGCTTGTCCAGTCCAGTTTGGCATCAGTAATACCCTCAGTAGAAGGTGACTACAATTTGGGAACAAGGCTGTACCAAATCACAAAAACTGTACACTACACCACAGAAAACAGGAATGGTTGAGTCCATAGTCACCTCCATACATATGTCCACTCAAACTGAAATACTATTATTCTATTTCTTATCGACTCTTCCATCTCTCTGCACTGTCTCGTTTGGCCTTCTTCACATTTTACATTGTTATCATTTCTCAGTCACTGTAGAAAGTAATGAAGTCACTATCAGTTTGTATTTGATCACTGTTCTATCTTTATTTTAAAACTAGGCATTAGCATCAGTAGTTTTCTTAAATACTGTCACAGGTATAGATTAAATATAGTGAGTTCTTGCCATTCGAATGTTTATTTCCTAAAGAGAAAATGCACTTGAAGAAACAACATATATATTTGAACATCGTACTTGGAAGTAAATAATGGAATCAAAATAAAACAAACTAACAAAAAAAAAAAAAAAAAAAAAAACAAAAAAAAAAAAAAAACAGTACTAGACTATCATTTCACAAGGGAAATGATTCATTATGGCTCTTTTGAGATGTAAGACGTAGGTCTTTCATGTTTTTATGAAAACAAGCTTTCTTGTTTTTATTTTCTTGAATGTTCATAGTAACAGTGTACTGGATGTTAGTAACTTTCTTCTAAAGCACATCATTAAGCAAATCAAAAACATTTTTTATTTTTTGTAGGGATCAGTTTAAAGAAAGAACATACTAAAACCCTGAGGATCATGTGTAGCAAAAGGTCATTAATGATGTAAGACGATTTCTGAAACATCATAGTAGCTTACCTTTACAACATTCAGTGTCACTAAGGCTGGAAGGATGAACTGGAAGGTGTATAATAATAATTTAATAAGTAAATTATTCCTGTGTTTCAACAACAACACCACAAACAAAAAATCAGAAATGAAAGCCTCACAAAAAGCAGGAAGCAACTAAAACCAATACAATGAACAAAGAGATAAAAGTAAGCTCAGAATTAAAATCAGATTTATGGAGACTTTTTGGTAAGAGCTGATTATATTGCTTCCTTTTGCATAGAGTCAATTGATAAACCATCTACTTTATGTTTCTAAAGGTACAAATCACATATGTCTTTATCTACTTTTCTTGGATAGCTGTAGTACATGACCTTAATTCTTTTGGAAGAACAATGACATCTTGTGATCTGTTTCTTTCCAAGCAGAAAATCAGCCTGTGGCCCCAAGCAAACCACAGCAGAGTAATTCAGTGGTTCAGTACAGAATTTTAGCCTAGTGACCCACACCTTGCTGCAGAGGAACTGGGGTATTAATTCATCTGCCAGAGGTCTAGAAAAGCTAGCTTCCAGTAAAGTCTGTGAGGTTCACTACATCCCCAAAAGTACCACATGGATTAAAACGTCTGTTTCATTAGTGGAAATATCTACATATTTGAAGTTATGAAAAAGGTATGTGTTTTCCATTTTCTCTAAGGAGGTGGCCCAGGATGAAAACTTTTAGCAGGAAGCAGGTTTTACAGATGAATTTAGTAGGAAAGTATTAAATATTGATATCACGTGATCACTGACTCTTCAAGTTCAAAATAGGAAACAAACAAGTTACCATTTTTATTAAAGACTTTGTTACAGGGGTATCGGCTATTTTCCAAGCCTCTTCTCTGCAAGGTATCTTTAAAAAATTACACATCTTTTTATTTGTTAAAATAAATAAAGTGAATTAAGTGAACAAATAAATAACAGCTTCAAAGCTTTATAAATAACTATCTCATGCAATGGAGATGAAATTCAAGTTTAAATGCAATACGTTTCATATTTATGGAGATGCATCTTGATATAAATTTTTGTACTTTAAATATTTTATTTGTATATATATCAAAAAGCTAGAAAAAAATAATATTATAATATAAAATGATTTTTAGATAACTTTAAATACATCAATATCTATTTCATTTTTATATATACATTCCTATATGTGTTTTATACAACATAATTTTATAAGACATTTATAAGAGCTGTTCTTTGCAGTTAATGTTTCAAGAGTAAGTCTACATTTTGAGTGATACTTCTATATCTTTACATTTTTCTGAAAAGATTGACATTGAACTTGGGTGTCAAGATTTATGTGTTAGTGCCAATCAAAGCTAATAAGTTTCTGCAGAAGATATTTAGTATTGTAGGTATCTATGTCCTGATGTTAATTTAATGTTAGGAAACAAGAATATTAGCTGTGATTAACAGGTTCCTAAGAGTCGCTTATGACATTCAGTTTTGCAGCTCACACAATTCATACTTATCTAGAACAAATTCTTGGTACTTCTTGAGTAAGTGCACATAAGTGCCAGCTTCTCTCCGGTAAATCAGGAGGTAATATGGTAGGGTATGCTATAAATTAAAAATGCTGACAGTGAAGAGATAGTGGAACTACACTCTGGTAATCTGCCAGTAGCAGGTTGCTTGCTCCTCACAGGGAGCTCCACTTTAACCAGGTTACCTTGTCATAAGTCCTGTGCTGCTGCAGTTAGCTGAGATATCTGCTGCTTCCCAGTATCCAAACCAGGTGCATTCAGTCAGCTGAATAGCTCTAGCCTGACGTACCATCTGCCATACATGAACAGTCACAACAGGTAAGCTATCTAAGGCAAGATGTTTAAAATGGTGCTAGAAACTTCTGTGTACCTTACTTGTTTCCATTGTCTTCTGGGAGCAGGATAAAACAGGTGTATTTGTCCTGGTTATGATTCCAGTATAAACTCTAAGTCATGTAAAAAGCAAATTATCATTGTGTAATCCAAAATTACACAATGTTTAAATAAACTGATAACTCCTAATCTATTATAGGGATGGGCTCTCTGACTTTGTTTCTCCATTGCCTGCTCTAAGTTCCAAGATGGTTTTGTCAGGCACGTTTCAAAAACAAGTGCAAACTGCATTAAGAAATGTCCCAAACCAAACTAGCACAATGGGACCTTGTGCAGAAAATTTTACAGAAATAAGAGATTTGAGTAACAAAAATAATCGGGCCATTTTTATGGGCCAGTTTTATTTTCAGAGATGTATATTTTGCCATTTAGTTTTCATCTTTCTGTATTTTGATTCTGCAAGAAAGATCAAAATAATTAAACAGACCTGGAGAATTGAATTTTGCACACAAGAAAAAGGGAAATATGACAGTAAATGAAGGCAAATGGATCAAATTGGTTATTCAGTTAGTATCAGCTGATGTCCTTTACAAAAAAATAAAAATAAAAAAAATCCTCATTAAACTGTTCCCTCCTTTCTTTGTTAAAAGATAGTCATTCATAAATGATGGTGCTGTGAAATAGTGAAATACCAGAATTGCAAGTTTTAGCACGCTATGATACTTCCCATCTCAGCCTAAATTCTGACAAAATTCTTGGAGATTTTCTATATTGGAAGCTAAATATGATAATCATTTATTAATTAATATTAATTAATAAAAGATGAGACATAAAGGACATGAAGGCATGCATTATTAGGGGAGGAATCATAACTTCAGTGTCTTGATGGTGTGTGAAGGTCATATATGAAGCAAATTTCCCTAAAATGTGTGTGTAACGTGTTTACAACAGTTTCCTCACATGTATTTACAGTATTACATTTTTAACTGACATTCCATATTATTTCAACACACAAAATTTAAGGTATATTTATTTTTTATCTTTGGAGGTATTTTCTCTTTCTTAGATGATCAAAATTATTACAGTTGTACATGTCCCCCACTGTTAACATGTTTTAAAATATGAAGTGTCACTATGATTTTATAAGCACTATTTATAAGCACTATTTATTTTATAAGCAATATAAGGTTAAGAGGGTAACAGACAGATCCACAATATTGCTTAGGAATATTTTTTTAAAAAAATAAAGAATTTAAATTCACCTGTAAATTTCCTCTTCTCCACAGCCCTAGCTTAGAACAGTTATACTATTTAATACCTTAGTGTTTATTTTGGCGAGTTCAATGTATCCAAAGTTGTCTCTGTGTTAGTCTCAACAGATCTTAGTGTCCTGCTTCCATAATCAGAAACTATAGACTATGGTATGGATCAAAGATTGCAAAAAATGGAATCCCCAAGGCTTGAAATTTACTGGTCATTAGCCAAGACACATGAGCTATCATTTTCAAGATCACTTCAATTGCAACAGAAAACAAACTTAAATTAAGACACTTCATTGTGTGAAGGGCATGTGTACAGACTTTCAAACAAATTTAGAACTCAACAGCTAGGTATCAGGTCCATTTCAGTCTCTCTCTTTTTTTTTTTTTTTTTTTTTTTTTCTTTCAAAACAAGATTTGAAGAATTGTAGCAAGAAATTGCAATCTATTCTAAATTGAGACCACTAGAATTCAGACCTCTTTGAACATGACAAATGACTACAAATAAATGATTATCTATAACCACTTCTAAAGTACCTGGAAAGGAAATGAGACATAGATAAGACAGAGACAAGACTGACATTCTAGTCTCATGTTGTGAAATATGTAGTATTTCAGCCTACATTTTGAGTATACACTTGACTACATCCTCCTGAACAAATTGTAACCAATATGTTGGATTGCACTGTTATTGTGAAGTGTCTGGCTTTTAATAAAGACAATAATAATAATAATAATTTTTTTTTTTTTTTTTTAAAAAAAAGAGAGCTAAGAACTTTGAATGACTCCTGCCTACCTAACAGAAAGCTTAAAGGATGACTGTAGTTCTTTCTCTTTCCTGTCTTAAATGGAGAAATATCAGTGGATCAATTACAAGAAGAAGAAAAGCAGAGGGGAAAAAAAAAAACCCTCATACAGAGCCTAGACCTAAAGATTCACAGAAAACTTTAGAAGACAGAGTACACAGATGTTTACTGTTTTTACACTGTATCAAAGGGAAATTGTGGATGTCTTCATGCCTGCTCACAACTCACTTATTTCCAAAAAGGAGTTTCTTCATTCTAGACATCAGGAGGAGGTTCATCACCAAGAGGGTGGTTGTGCACTGGAACAGGCTCTCCAGTGAGGTAGTCACTGCATCAAGTCTGTCTGAATTTAAGAAGAGATTGGACTGTGCACTTGGTCACATGGTTTCATTCTTTACTTTATCTGCCATGTTTCCAAAGGCAGTTATGTTACAGACTGCTAACAAGAGTGGAACTCAAAAAATTGTTTGTAACAGGCATGCTTAGGAAAACTCAGTATTCATCTTGAGCATTTAGCATGGCTTTTATGCACTAAAGAAAAAACACCAACTAAGGAAAATACACTCCCAGTTCTTCCTAAAAGGCTGTCCTTAAAGTGGTTGTCCAGAGTATGTTAAACTCTCAGGTCTGGACAAAAAAATTATGTTATCCATTACCACAGTGGATATGTTCCACTACCACAGTGGATATGCAACACAGAACGTTCATCTTTAAGATGAAGATAAACAGAGACTGTGACTCTGGAGGGGTTCTATCATTTCTGTTTGTGTTCACCATTTTGATATAGGAGTATGATATTAAACTTCTTCTGATTTATGAACATGTCCAGTGCTTACCCATTCTTGTAAATCCAATTTCTATTCCATGCCTTTTCAATACTGTTCTTTCATATTACTGGTGCAACATTTGTCAACATTGGTGTCATTGGTTATATTATTTCCTATCAATTTTTATATTGTTACTCTGTAACTGAAATTCCTATACTCACAATATTAAGTACACTCAGTCACACATGTCTTTTCCTGAAAAATAAGGTGTAGATTATCATAGTGAGATGACATCCTTTGCAGTTCATGGAATGGGGTGTTCTTCCCATCATGACACACACATCCACTTGGCCAACTGAACATCCTCCCACACAGACTGAATTCAGCTGTATTAATATGGCAGGTGTAGAAGGTATATGAAATACTGATAAATGTTTAAAAAAAAAAAAAAAAAAATCAATAATTGCATACTCTAAATCCAATGGATTTCTATTGGTCTTGACTGCTCTTTTATGTGTAAACTCTGCTGAGATTTCATGTTAAAACATGATTTTTTTAGGATTCCTGATTAAGTTTAAAAATCCATATATGATTATACTTCTAAAATATCTGTGCAACTAGGACATCCCATGGGTCCCAGATATTTTTTAAAGTCAGTTCAGAACTGAGGCTTGCTACTGCAAAACCATTTCTTTATACAATGACTAAAGCTTATTTTCTAAAAAATAGTAATATTGTGGCCTTATGAAACAGACACTGTCATTGTTGAAGTATTTATCAGATCTCAAAAATATTAAAAATCAAAAGCTGCCCACCATAGATTAGCATTTCAAACTTTCTCCTTTTCTGTGTACATTTGAATATATGTAGTTTCCAGCAAGCACCTGACCCACCAAGTTTAAAGAACCTCAGAAACAACATGGTAAAATTCTGCAGCTATCTGGCTCCTAATTCTCCACACAGAGTTGACCTGCTGTCTGTCCCAGGATCATGCGATCTTTAGAAGCCCAGACAATGAACTAGTCTTCTCACTAAAATATAATAATAATAAATACAGTGTTTTACATCAGAAAAACTTTCTCATAACTGTTCATAAAAGCTCTTTACATTGTTTAGATTTCACCAGCTGGGACAGAATGGAAAGCAGTCATACACAACATTTTCCAAATCTATTGCAGTTCTCTATTTTTCTCATGAGCTGCCTGGAAAAGAGTACATAGGACTTGCCAAGCCTGCCAAGCTTTTTGCTGTTGTAGCCTGGAGACCATGAGATGTGCCTTGGGACTTATTTGCCTATAAACCTTTTCTTTTGAGTTGTGTGAGATTGATGCTTACAAAAGCTTTGGTCAGTGATTTTAATTTTTAATTTGGAAACAAATAAACTGAAGATATAGATGAAGGCGATCACTTTCAAAAATGTTAATTATCACTACTGAGAAATATCTAAGATAAATAATGAGTAGCATTTTTGGTAAAAGCAAATTGGCTTATTATAACCATAGGCTTGATCCCAAGGATTTCTGTGTCTGATTTTCTATGTGATTAATAAAAGCACAGGACTTTCAGATTTCTTGAGTAGTGTTAAAACAGTTGGTCAGAGTAATGATCTGTCTAAGAAAAGAGTATACCTCCTAACATGAGAATGTTACCACATTTGTTATGTCACTATGACAGGTACTAGCTTATGAAATATATTCTACATGTATAAACTCCTATAACATCCTCATCCACATTTTTACTCCACTCTCATCCATGTTTACAATTGTTCTGATAGCCAGGAAGAAGGGCAATCTCAAACACTTCTTTATATCATGTGGTAGAGGCTTCATTGCACAGACTGGGGGTATCAGTTTCTCCTAAAGAGAATGAAATAATTAGGCTATCATTCTAGCTTAGGTCCCTTCAGCTAGAACTGGGACATTTTGGTAGGAAGAAATATGCTGAATGCAGTTGTTTAAAAATGACACAGCAGCCAAAGCATTAAAACAGCAGCACAAGAAATTGCTGTGTTTTTTGTTGTTGTTGTTGTTTGTTTGATTGTTTGCTTGTTTGTTTTCCTCCATGTTTCTCTTGCATATGATACCAGTTAGAGGGCATTGTGACTGGAACATAAATATTTTTTGTCAGAGAAGATCGCTTTTGGTCCATGAAACACAATTTCTACTTAGAGTATCATAAAAGAGGGATATACAATCTGAAAACACAGTTTATGCATAGTATATGTTCAATAGTATGTGATTCAGTAATATGTTATAACTTTGCAGGAAATAATGTGTTGTTCTAAGGACAGTGTGTGTTCTAAGTACAGAAAGTGTTGTTCTAAGGACAGTGTGTGTTCTAAGTACAGAATGTGTTGTTCTAAGGACAGTGTGTTGGTCTAGAACTGTTCTCCATTAGTAGGATACAGGGTGAGAAATACAGCACTTAAAAAAAAACTGTTGTGTAAATCTGAAACAGCCTATGCAGCTGTTGCGAAGTGTTAGCGTATGAGAGGGACGCACTAGAAACAATACAGAATTAACAGAATAAGCAATAGTGTTGAGAAGGTACCCAAGAGATTAATTTTGCTTAAAAATAATTTTAAAAAATAGAAATAGGGACAAAAATATTTATTTATTATTTGGGACATTATTTATTATTAGGGACAAAAAATATTTATTTATTATTTGTTATTTTAAAATTAAATTTATATAAATTAATTTATATTATTTATTATTTTATTATTTTTATTATTATCCATCTTTCCTGAATGTGACTTGAGCTTTATGCAGTACTACAGATTTAAGTTTCACCAATGCCATATAGGAAACCATTGACTTTTTTTCAGCTGTTCAGGAAATGCTTTTCCTGATTCAGCCTAGGGTTACATAAAGAGTTTATACTCTCAGCAAGTTAGCAGTCAGATATGAGTCTAAACTAGCTAGTTACTAGTTACAGTTTGTTCTCCATGGCCATCTCTTCTAACTCATCGGGTTACAGATGAAACAAATGTGGTCAAATTGCCTGTATATATTTTTTATTGTTGCATTTAAACCATACATTTCCCATTCTTACCCTTCATTTAGTTGTTTTTCTTTGTGCTTTTCTGTATTAATGATGTTTTCCAGTTTTGTCATTAGAAATCCCATCAGTATTCCTGTTTTTTCTTAAGATGATTAATGAAATATTAAGAAGGATCTGTCCAAAAAACAATCCATGAAAAATTCTAAATTTGCCTTCTTCTCTCTCTTTTGTTTTGTTTTGTTTTGTTGTTCCTTCAAAATTACTCATTCTCTTTCTTTTTTAATTTAGTTGTTCTTTATGAAGCATCTACAATCCTCCACCTTCTCTAACAGTTTTCCATATGGAATTCATAAAGTGTAGCTAGACAAGATCTACTGTGTCTCCTGTGCCTTGAACTGAATTAAATACCATTGAATTCTGGTGCAATCACCCCAGTTTAAATAATTGTTGTATTTCAAACCTGATCTCTCTTTATTGAAATTCTATGCTTGGAATGATAATTTTGTTCAATATTTGCTATCAAGTGGCGCATAGTATTGATGAAGTGTTATCAGCTTTGTGTTCAACCAGATAACTGCTTTGCTCTCTGACTTCTTGTATACAACCAGTATATTTAATATTGTATGCTATCACTCTCCTCTGAAAAAAAATGATCACCCTTATTGAAAATAAGCCACAACAGTCTCTTACCTTTGATGCATCATCTTATTTTTTTCTCCTATTCTCAGTACATAATGGCCTTCTTTCTTGTTTGTTTACTTTTTGTTTTATAGAAATAAAAACCTTCTGTTACTAGTTTTAAAGGTTTGCACCTATAGCAGGTCCATATATTTGAGATTATCCATATTTCTGATCTTTAAAAAATGCTTATTTTGTGATGAATGTTGTTTTTATGTATGTACAAATAGTGTTGTGTTGTTTGATGCTTTTTTCTCTCTTTTTTTTTCTTTTTTCTTTTTTTAATCTCAGCATTTTGTACACCTTCTGAGAAGACTATTTTCTCAGATTTTAACAAGTTCTTTCCTATAGACTTTTTGCTTTTTCTGAGGTACAGATTCCCGGGAGTTTCATCACGTAATCTTACAGAAGTGCAGTGGTTCTTGGCATTGCAAACTGTCATCCATGGTAAATATTCTTGCCATCCTTCCACAGTCTTGACCAAAACTTAGTGTTTCTTCCACATTATCTATGTTCATTTCATTGTAACCTATCAGAACATAAACTTCTGATGAGCATTAGTACTATCTATCCTGGCAAATGCATGTAAGACCATGTGTTTCCACCATCATTAATGTACCTTCATGTTTTAGTTCTACCTGTAGTGTAGAGGTATCAACTATCACTATCAACCATAATGTCAACTACAGCATCAACTATATCACTGTCAACTATAATGTCAACTATCAAGTATAACACTATCAACTCTAGTTGACAAGACTTCTGGCACCTGTGTGCAAATATTTCTATTTCTAATTTTCTCAGCTGTTTAATCAACCTTATCATACACTTTAGTGTATGATAATAGCACTTAATAGCACTTTTTGCCTCTTCTCGGAAGTGTAATTGATGTCAAATGCTAGCACAGTAGAATCTTCTCACAACAGGTATTGAAACAAATAAAGTATCTCGTGATTTCTTAGCCTAACATCCCATACGACTACAGTTAGCTCTGAGATCCGTCATTCAGGAAGAGTCTTTTCTTCAGGAGTGTCTCCAAAAGTTGAAGATCCCATAACACCCTTACAGCAATAATCTACACGATAAAACAACCTGACTATTGAAATAAATGAAGGACGTCCAATTAATATTTTAAAAGGCAACACAAACTGTGCTGCAGCTGCTCAATAGTCAAATTCTGCAGAAAATCCACATTCCTAGCTCAGATGCAATAATGGTGTGAATTAACTCTTTGATCTTTCACTTCAGCCAACCTGAAATAACGTTCTTCAGTTGTGGGTTTTGCTTAATCTTTTCCTGTTGAACAGCAGAGTAGGATAGAATATATATTTACACAGTAAAACAGATACAGATGCAATTCTATAGATATTGATACATAAATATAGAAACATTACCAATAACACGGGAATTTGCCTACACCAAGAAATTCTTCATAAGTTCCATATCTCATTATTAAAGGTTGATTTAAGGATCTCTTCTGGGAAAGAACTGGAGCCATATTGGGACTGAACTTATGCAAGGCAGTAATTTTTATATACTTCAGACTGAACATTTACTGGTATCAATCAGGGATTATGCAATTGACTATTGATTTTAGTGTCTCTTGTTTGTCTTTATAAACATTATATAAACCACCCTTTAATTTTTTGGTGTTATAAAACATGGTCTTGACTAGCAAAACTGAAGACATCAAAGAACAGAATATGTGAAAAGTAAGAAATGTGCTGGCATGTCAGTCACAAAAAGCACTTGCTCCTGCAAAATTCCACCTGGTAAAAAATGAAAATAATGGTAAATGATCTCTGTATAATAGGTAAATATTTATACATATATATATAGCAGTCCAATTTCCTAAAACTTGTCTAAATATTTGATCGATAATTATAAGAAAAATAAGAATGTTTGGTCATTTATGTAAGTGTCTTGTACTATGTTCTTAAACTTCTGAAACAATATATTCAACTGAGAATTACAACAGAGAGAAAAGCAGCCATCAATTCTAATACAATGTAACATTATCTAATAGTAAACTGTTTAATGGTCATGGGTAAAGGAAATCCAATATTTTTTACTACACTGATAGTCAAAGTCATATTCTTCTTTAACTGACCTGTATATATTTGATACACCCTACACATATATTGAAGAGCTTCGAACAAAATCACCCATTTCTCAGTTCTTTTGTGTGGTTGGTTGTTTCTTTGTTTGTTTGTTTGTTTGTTTTGTTTTTGTTCAGGTTGTTTTGATTCCTTCTTTCAGAATCTGGAAATAATTAGGTATTCATTATTTGTTGTTTAATCATCCATGCTGGCCATTGACACAGCGAGCAATCCCGCTGTGCTAGATGGTGAACATGTATATCATGAAATAACAACCCTTGCATGGCTTATAACTCAGTGAAAATTTCCACAGTTAATTTCAAAACACACAAGAAGAGTACAGAAAAGGCAGAACAATAGACTGGACTGATCACTGTTCTCATTCCTGCTTTTCTTTACTATTTAGTTGGGTTGGAAAAAAAAATGACAATTAGGTTCATAAAGGGAGAATATTTTGGAAAAAAAAAAATCAAAACTCACATCTGAATATAAACCTAAAAGTCAATTGTATATTACATTTTGGGGGTCCTATTTATTAACCAGATCCTTGATATGCACTCTAAACTTTGAAATAATTAGGTTTGTGTTTCCATAATAACTACGTTAACTGCTTAATAAGACAGACAGAAGGATGAATAAATCATCCTTCACCAAAATGTTTTTACGTATACCTACACAAAATATTCTGCATACTGTATTTTTTTCCAGTTGTTTCTCCTGAGATAACAGTATTTCTAGGTGCTATTTCAAAGTTTCTAGCAGTACTGCTTCTTGTTTATTTCTACATCGTAACAGCTAGCAGTGCTATCCATTCACATGGCACTCAACAAGTGTAGAAGAACTATTATAAATTACATAATCAAATTCATTACTAAAATCCCATACACACACACATACACACACACAAAGAGTCATCAATCTTATGGGGATAGATTACGGGTCCTGCCTGTTGAAGAAGGGTCACAAGGGAAATTTCCACAGCTGGGACACAACATGGAGCTATTCTGAATTTCACTTAATGACATCATATGAAAGTAACTTTATTGTGCCAAACCAAATGGTGTGAAGTTAATAATGGGTGTCAAGGAAGAGAAGTGCTGCCAGCAAATCCTTATGAAGAATCTCAGTCAAATATGCATTAAGTATCTGAGATAAGAACACAAAATAGCATGGAAAATACATGAAATGCAATTATTCAGAGCATATAATAATGCTATGGTTACATTATACACGCTTTTAAACCACTACATAAGTGATCTTTCAAAGCAATTGCAGCATTCACTGGAGGAAGAAACAGTCAAATAATTCATCAAAGCATGAAGTGAACTGCTTTTTATATCCTCTGCACTGTATTTTTTGAAGTCCTCTGACAAACATTTTGTTCAGCTGCTATGAGAAAAAAAGGTCAGAAGTGATTGTAGTTCCTGTCTCTTGGTAGCTAATTCTTTTCTGTTCCTCCTTTCTCTCCTAATAGATGAACACAGAAAATCCTTTAAGATCTTTTTATTGGCACAGTATCAGAAGGTAAAGATTTTAAAACCCAGAGATTGCTAGAAAGTTGTCACAGTTCACTGATCTTCTTTTAATCCTTTCATCTCCATGAGGTTTACTACCATTATATTTCACAGGACTCTTTAGCATGCACCGTGCAATGTGTTATTGGGCATCAAAAACTTTTGGGTTAGTTGATTTAGGGAATTACCACTGTTAACTTGAAATAAGTCTAGCTGTTCAAAGAGCATAGCACAGCAGTGAAGGCATCCTCACATGACCAAGGAAGGAGAGTTTCTGTCATGTTTAAAAAAGTTGTTTGGGGATTATTTATCCATATTCTTAGCTGCTATTTTAGCAATCACATTGATCCATTAGAAGTGGATATAGTATCTCAAGCTAATTCTGGAAATACAAAAGCTAATATTAATTGCAGTGGCAAACTATCTTTTAGTAAACTACCGGTAAATTATAGAGCCATAACACTATTTCCATGTACAGGTGATAACAACCGCCATTACCATGTAGCTTATAATAATAAATTCTATTGCAACTGACTTCTTCACTGACTTCCAACATAATGTGTTTCATCATGCAGTAGTGCGAATGGCCTTTGCAGCAGCAGCTGCGTTCACATACAGACACAACCATATGCAATTATTATACAAACTTGAGTCATGGAGATTCAGTCCTTCATTTCCACATATTTGCTTGCAATACATTTTTCTATCTACCAATCCAACAGTTAGTGTCTCCTACAAAGTTTGCTAATCCAACACTTAATAATCTTAAAAAAAACGAGATTTTTCATGAATTTATACTGTCACCAGGAACTTTATCAACCATCTGACCAAATGTCAATCTCAAATTTGTTCTCACAATCAAAAAATGTTATTCTTCCATATTGACATTCAGGGAAATTTTATTAATGTGATTATTTTCTGCTTGAAAGAGGAAGGAAAAAAAAAAAGTAAGGAAAAGCTTTTTTTTTTTTTTTTTTTTTTTTTTTTTTTCAGGTATGATGACAAACCATGAATAATACTAAAAAGAAAACATGAACAATGGATTATCACAGTCTTAGGTACTCTGCAGATCTATTGAGAAGTCCACTAAGAGATCTTCAGATTTTCACACTAAGATGTAAAACAAATATACTGCTTTTCCACTTACAATTCTGTTCTAGACAGAATGGAACCAAAATTCTAGATGAACCCATTCTGTACATGGCTTTATAAATATTAACCAGCAGAAATGCATATAAAACTTTGGAAAAAGTAATCTTTTAACAAAAATATTGAGACTCATAAAGACCATTAAATCAGGGCTGGATAGATGTACTTTTTTTTTTTTTTTTTTTTTTTTAAAAAAAATCATGGTCTCCACTAAGATTTCTGAGGAGTTATCTCTTCCTAGACTTTATTTATGTCTAGTTTTTGAACATTTCTGCTGCTGTGAAAGAGTCATCAAGAATTCATCTCAATGTACCTTTAGAGAATAACCTAATCCTCTTGTCAAGGTGGAGGACAATTATTTTCTTTGAATAGCAATTTCATGAACAGAA
>CM021763.1:46140624-46178109 GCA_011075105.1 Heteronetta atricapilla | reverse complement strand
CCCACTACTCTAGGCAATGCCTTACCATGCTATAAAAGCAGTATATAACACACACTCACACATACCACTACTCTAGCAAATGCCTTACCATGCTATAAATGCAGTGTCACAGACACACACACACACAAACCCCACTACTCTAGCTAATGCTTTACCGTGCTTTAAAGCAGTATAACACACACACACACACACACACACGGACACACCAGTACTCTAGCCAATGCGTTACCATGCTATAAAAGCAGTATGACAAAGACACACACACACACCCCACTATTCTAGCTAATGCCTTACCGTGCTATAAAAGCAGTATCACACACACACACCCCCCACTACTCTAGCCAATGCCTTACCGTGCTATAAAAGCACTATCACACACATACACACACAAACACACCACTAATCTAGCCAGTGTGTTACCATCCTATAAATGCAGTATCACAAAAACACACACACACACCCCACTCCTCTAGCCAATGCCTTACCATGCTATAAAAGCAGTATCACACACACACATACACACACCCCACTACTCTAGCCAATGCCTTACCGTGCTATAAATGCACTATCACAGACACACACACACACACCACTACTGTAGCCAATGTGTTACCATGCTATAAAAGCAGTATCACAAACACACACACACACAGACACCACTACTCTAGCCAATGCCTTACCATGCTATAAAAGCAGTATCACACACACACACACCACTATTCTAGCCAATGTGTTACCATGCTATAAAAGCAGTATTACAAACACACACACACACACAGACACACACCACTACTCTAGCCAATGCCTTACCATGCTATAAAAGCAGTATCACACACACACACACCCCACTAGTCTAGCCAATGCCTTACTATGCTATATATGCAGTATCACACACACACACACACCCCACTACTATAGCGAATGCCTTACCGCGCTATAAAAGAAGTATCACACACACACACAAACACATACACCCCACTATTCTAGCCAATGCCTTACCATGTTATAAAAGCAGTATCACACACACACACACACACACACAAACCCCACTACTCTAGCTAATGCTTTACCGTGCTATAAAAGCAGTATCACACACACACACACCCCACTACTCTAGCCAATGCCTTACCATGCTGTAATAGCAGTACCACACACACACACACACACACCCCTACTCTAGCCAATGCCTTATCATGCTATAAAAGCAGTATCACAAACACACACACACACACACCACTACTCTAGCCAATGCCTTACCGTGCTATAAAAGCACTGTCACACACATACACACACACACACACCACTAATCTAGCCAATGTGTTACCATGCTATAAAAGCAGTATCACAAACACAAACACACACACACACACACCCCACTACTCTAGCCAATGCCTTAACGTGCTATAAAAGCAGTGTCACAGACACACACACACACACACACACACACCAGTAATCTAGCTAATGCCTTACCATGCTATAAAAGCAGTATCACACACACATACACACCACTACTCTCGCCAATGCCTTACCATGCTATAAAAGCAGTATCACAAACACACACACACACACAGACACACACCACTAATCTAGGCAATGCCTTACCGTGCTATAAAAGCAGTATCACACACACACACACACACACACCCCACTACTCTAGCCAATGCCTTTCCATGCTATAAAAGCAGTATCACACACACACACACACACCCCACTACTCTAGCCAATGCCTTACCATGCTATAAAAGCAGTATCACACACAGACAAACACACACACTCCACTACTCTAACCAATGCCTTACAGCAATGCCTTGCAGCAATGAGCATGAAAGGAAGGAAGAGGGAAAGAAAGGAAGAGGGAAAAAAAAAATGGTGGGAAAGAGCAGCTGGGAGAAAGAAAGGGGTGAGAAACAGCCTTGCAGATACCAAGGTCACTGAAGAAGGAGGGCAGGAGGTGCTCCAGGTGCTGAAGCCAAAGGTCCCCTTCAGCCTGTGGAGAAGCCCCTCTTGGAGCAGGCTGTCCCCCTGCAGCCCATGGGTCCCACATGGTGCAGATCTCCATACTGCAGCCCGTGGAGGAGCCCCCAGTGGAGCAGTTGGATGTGGCCTGGAGGAGGCTGCAGCCTGTGGAGGACCCCCACCAGAGCAGGTTCCAGGCTGGAGCTGCAGCCCACAGAGAGGAGCCTACACAGGAGCAGGTGACCTGGCTGGGCCACAACCTCCCCAGGCAGATGCCTACATCCAAACAGACCTCCTGAGGATCGAAAGAGTGGCCCAGACCCTCAGTTACAGGGGGGTCTCCAGTCTCTGGAAGTCCCCCAGGGGCCTGAAGGCAGAGGTTGGTGTCCTAGTTGCAAGTGTACCCCGCTGGGTAAGCTTTCAAACAGGGTGTGTTTCAAGAGGGACTCACCAAATAGCATAGCATTTGGGAATTCATATATACATTTTCATCTATATATTTTCATAATCTTCATTACTAAATCATCATAAACTTTTGTCTTCCCAGATTTTCTGAATGTTAGTAGTTAAACACATAACATATATGGGAAAGAGATTTTGCATATATACATATTTATACATGCAAATGTGTGTGTGAGTATATATACACGTGCATGCTTGGGGGATAAGGTGTGTATATAACTCCCCAAGCACAGACATAGGCATATAAATCACTTAAAGAGGATATTTTGTGCTTTTTGTTCCACCACCAGCACTACCTTTTTTTTTTTTTAATTTCAGTGAGGATTCAGGATAGCTGTCAGCTTCCTGCCTCAACATCCCAGCACCCTCCCAAAACTTCGTGTAAATTATTCTAAGGTTTTACCCTGCTGAAATCATTTAATTCATGTCAGTAAATGGTGAGCCTTTAGTCAGAAATGTAATACTGTCACAGTCTGCTCCATGGTAAGGTTGATTTTCCTTTATAAATAACTGCAGTACTAGTAGATGGAAAGCTTTTTCACAGAGAACCCAAAACAAATATACAGCTCCTTCTTCCAAGAGCACACCAGCTCAATTTCCAATCTTTCTTTCCATCTACAGTCTACATCAATACAGAAGAGCATTTTTACTCTTTGGTTTTGAGCATTAGGAAAGCAGAACCTTGACAAAGAGATTTGAAGTTATCTAACAACTTTGCAGTGTATCTAACAAATACTTTTCTAACCAATGTGAGAATCTGCAAAAATCTGTAAAATTCCAAGTTCTCTCTTCATTTTCATTCTCTCCAATGTAAAAATATAGAAAGTATATTAAATCTGACAGCTTAAAAATAATAATAATAATTTCAATGTGGAACTCTAATCCACACAGGTCAAGGCTACTTAAACAGCAAGCAGCCAATGCACAAGCATGTTTTGTCTAGATCTCCTAGGCTTGAAAAAACACCTGCACAACCTTTAGCAAATCTATTTCTTTCATTCCTTCAGACTTGGCAGGACCTGCTCTCAGTTGTGCAGGCACTACGTAACATTTGTGTCACTTGGAGTGGCAGCTTGCAATTGGCTTCCCACTGAGCAGGGCTTGATGAAAATTACCCAACAAACTCTGCCTGTCAGAGGAAACAAAATTAGGCCACTTTTGCAGCCTAATTTTAGTTTTTTTTTTTTTTTTTTTTTTTTTTTTTTGTGGTGTGGGGATAAGGGAAAGGCAGTACCTGACCAAAGCTCAATACAGCCTCATCTTCTTCAAGATGCAGTAGCATGTCTTTATCTCAGTTCAATGGTATGGAAGGCTTGTATGTATTGTAAGTGGTAAGTTATGCCTTCAATAATATTATATAGATGTCTGCAGGGAAATTAAAAGTCTCCAGTCTGCTAGTTTCATGAAAAACTTCACTGATGATAGAAAATCTTACACAGAAGTAAAATCTTTTACTGAACATCTGTACCACCTGCTAACCTTGGCCACATTTGCCAAGGATGATCATCATACTTGCCTCATAAATATTTACATGACCTATAAAAATGCTTATAGACTCACTCCCAATTCCAGTAGCATCTTAGAACACATTCTACAAAACATCTTAACCCATTTTGTGCCATGTAGCATAATGGCTAGGAGTGCAAATTCTTGCCAACTATGAAAAATGCAGATAAAAGATCATTAGTACAGCTAACATACACCTGTGCATGTCATCAGAAGAGTTTAATCCAGATGATTTCTCTGCAGACATTTTGATAGTTGTGATCCCACAGAATAAAGGCACAGACTCATGTACAGCTTCACCAGTGATAAGGCTCACCAATTATAACACAGCATATTGGGTTTCTGTGGCAAGGATTTGGTAGCAGGAGTGCTGCATAGGTAGCCTCTGTATGAAGAGTCCAACAGCAGTCCCATGTCAGGTCAGAGCCTGCTCCAGTCAGCTCCAAAAGGGACCCTCTTCTGGCCAGAGACAAGCCACTGAGGAGTGGTGGTTGGGCCTCTGGGAATAGAGATTTAATAAAGTGGAAACACTGCTGTGCCACAATAGCTGGGAGTGATTAGTGAGAGCCAGCCTTGCAGAAGACACCAAGGTCAGTGCAAAAGGAGGACAGGAGGTGTTCCAGGCATGCAGCAGCAGTTCCCCTGCGGCCTGTGGAGAGGCCCTTGATGGAGTAGGCTGTCCACCTGCAGCCCATGGTTACCACATGAGCAGATCTCCACTCTGCAGCCTGTGGAGGAGCCCCCAGTGGAGCAGGTGGATGTGGCCTGGAGGAGGCTGCCGTCCATGGAGAGCCCCCGCAGGAGCAGGCACCAGGCCGGAGCTGCAGCCCATGGAGAGGAGCTCACAGAGGAGCAAGGGTTCTGGGGGGAGCTGCCACCCGTGGGGGACCCGTGCTGGACCAGTTTGCTCCTGACAGATGGACGCCATGATATGGATCCATATTGGAGCAGTTCTTGAAGAAGATCCCTGCAGAATCATTTTGGGAAGGATGGCATCCCATGGGAGGGACGGCACATGGAGCAGGGGCAGAGAGTGACAGTGAAGTAGATAAAAAGCATTACAGACTGACTGCAGCCCCCACTCCCTGTTCCCCTGCACCACTTGAGGGGAGGAGATAGAAGTAGTTACATGGGAGAAAGGTGTTTTTAGAATTACAGAACCACAGAATCACAGAACTGTAGGAGTTGGAAGGGACCTCCAGAGATCATCGGGTCCAACCCCCCTGCAAAGCAGGTTCCTCAGAGCAGGCTGCCCAGGTAGGCGTCCAGACGGGCCTTGAATATCTTCAGAGAAGGAAACTCCACAGCTTCTCTAGGCAGCCTGTTGCAGTGCTCCGTCACCCTCACCGTGAAGAAGTTTTTTTGCATGTCGGTGCGGAACTTCCTGTGTTTTATCTTGCAGCTGTTGCCCCATGTCCTATCCCCACAAATGACTGACAAGAGGTTAGCTACATCCTTCTGTCTCCCACACCTCAGGTATTTGTTGACATTGATGAGATCCCCTCTCAGTCTTCTCCAGGCTGAACAGACCCAGGTCTCTCAGCCTGTCCTCATAGGAAAGATGTTCCTGGCCCCGTATCATCTTTGTGGCCCTCCACTGGACTTTTTCCAGGAGGTCTCTGTCTTTTTTGTACTGGGGAGCCCAGAACTGGACGCAGTACTCCAGGTGAGGCCTGACCAGGGCAGAGTAGAGGGGGAGGATCACCTCCCTTGACTTGCTGGCCACACTCCTTTTAATGCATGCCAGGATCCCAATAGCCCTCTTGGCCACCAGGAGGTGGCCAAGTTTAGTTTGCTTTTAGTTTCTCACTGCTCTAATCTGCTAGTGAAGGAAATAAATTACATTAATCTCCCTATGCTGAGTCTGTTTTGCTCATGACTGTACCTGTTGAGTGATCTCCCTGAGCTTATCTCAACCCTTGAGGCCTTTCTATCATATTTTCTCCCCTTTTTTCTTTGGGGAGGGGGAGTAAGAGAGAGGTTGTCTTGGAGTTCAGCTGTCTAGCAGAGTAAAACCACCACCCATGAGAAATCCTTTAGTGGGGGGGAAAGGTAAAAAAAATAATAATAATAAAATGTGCAACTTCTAGCCTACCTGTGGAAAAAGCTGACCACCTTCCTTGGCTTCAGGTAAGGTTTAATGGCGACAGCTGATCATGAGTCAAAGCCTATGGAAGACAAGTTTGAGACTGTCTTGATATCTTCCAGAGAAATCAGGAGGTTAAATATAAAGCTAATAAATTCCTTACTTCCCTCAGCTACCATGATGCTGGGCACAATCTGTCGTGCACTTCCTTTTTAAGCATGAGAGTATTGACTACATTATTTGTTTTAATTGCTACAGTTCCAGATAAACTTAAATGAACTAGAATCTAAATGGTTTATTTACCTCTATTTCTTTTTAATTCATAGCCATAAATCACATCAAAGAATAAAACATTTGTTTTAATAGCCACAAAGTGCCTATTCATGTTTCATCAGTAGGATGCAAATACAAAGAGTAGTGAGTCCTGTAATTAACAAGCACAGCAATCTCACTGCTTTTCACATTTGTTAGAAGACATATTCCAGATGCACTCAAAATTAATGAAACACTAGTTAATAAGTGTACATCAAGATGTCCTTCCAGTCTTTTCTTTTTTTTTTCTTTCTTTTTTTTTTTTTTTTTTCATAACACTTTAGCCTGTTGCTGTATTTCCGCATTTTTCACTAAGCTTCTGGGAACCATTTGCACTCCTGTACAACCTGTCAATATCATCTTAAGACTTTTTTCTTTCTGCTGTGAATATCATCCACATTCTCAGTTCGGTACCATCTGCTATACACCTTAGGACTCTCAGACGAAACCCTTTTTCTTCAAAACAACAATCATTTGGAGGCATAAAATCCCCTACTGTGTTGGTATCATTTGGAAGGCATCACACAATCACAAATTTCATTTAATGTTTCTCCACTGACTATTTTACTTACATTTTTTCATTCATTTTTATTAACATTCTGAGCCAAAGCATGCTAGATAGAATTGCTCTTTCTTTTCCTGCTGATTTGAAAACAATAAAACATGATGAGCACACAGCATAAGGAGGGTATGTTAAATTTTCTGTGCTGCTGCTATTTTCTGTTGTTCAGATGTTTGCAAAGAATGGTCACCTTTCTCTAAAACTTTCTCCTCAGTTGTCCAGTTTTCAATTAAAGGGAAGAAGATAAGAACAAGGACAAGTGCTAAACTGGTAAATTTTGCTGAATGTAGACAATAATAAATAAATACCTTTTTGTGTCAGTAGAAACAATGTTTAGAAATACAGGCCTGATCATTCTAAAAGAAAATGGCCTCTTTTAGCCAATTCCTTCAAGACTTTCCCAAAACTAAAATTTTCTAAGTGAAAGAAATAAAGAACAGTTACATTTCATTTTATAGTGGCACTGGTCTAAGGCAATGCTGAGCCTTGTGGAGACAGAGATACTGCACCCAAGGTATGTGTATGTCAGACAGTGGCACAGGCACATAAGTCATATCTAAACAATGGAGTTTATACCAGAAACATCTACCAGTGATAGCACAGAGCTTCAAATGAGTCAGGGTAAATCAGCCTGCAAGGAGCTCCAGGCTGTGACAGGACTGACTTTAGCATCCGAGGTGGCTCAGCTAGCTATATTTCTTTCACAATCTGCACCGTAACCCACTCACAGAAAAAAAAAAAACCCCGGGGGGGGGGAACTTGGGAGATTTGTTTAGTTGTCATAAATACCCAAATGTGTGGTATGTGTGAGCATACAGAACTTTTGCTGGCTTCAGAGTTCAGCATTGTAGAGCACAAATATTCACTAGATATGACTTCATTGCTACTAAACTAGCAGTGCTCTCAGCACACGGCACTTCATCATGGCCAAATATTCCATGCAAGCACAGAGTTTCATTTTCTTATATTTGCTTATTTATGCAGGAAATTACTAAAGGAAAAAATTACATGAAAATTGATTCTAGTTTTGTTGAAAACATAACTGGATTTCTGATTGTCCTGTCAATCTGAAAATACACCAGCTGAAAATGCACTATCTGTACTTTTTGTACACCATGAGCAGTGAGCAGCATAACACAATAATGAATTAATACATAGTTTGAAGAGGTATGATTGGCTAAGCTTACCTTGTCAACTTCAAAATAACCAGAACTGTAGCAATTGTCCAGCAAACACAATTCCAAAAAGCCACAATAGTGAAGTACATTCGAGCACCACATACGTAAAATCTTAATAGCACATTGTATATCAGGTCTATTTTTTAATGCTGCTTGACTGAAACAAGCAAATTAAATAAAAGTCCAGGAAATTATGTGCAGAAATAGAAATGTACAATAAGGTCAAAAAGATAATACGAGACGACAAATAAAATAATCTCTGTTTGAAATGATTGCTCTAGATTTTCCTAGCTGTCACAGTGTAGTATTAGTGAAGTTACTCCCAACTGGAACTCCTTTTTATTTATTTTCATTTTCCTTTTTTTGTTTGTTTGTTTATTTGTTGTTACATTAACCACTCCTACAAGGTAGAATTAAGAGTTTTGTACCTAAAATTCTTTGATTGTACCTAAAAATTTTGATCTGTGTCACTTAACCTGCAGGCTGGTAAACCTAATTTAGAGCCACAAATTTAAATACAAAGTATCATTTTCTAGATTTGACATTCACACACTCACCCAGTTTCAAAAATTAGATGGCATTTTATTTTTAAGATGGTTTGCATCAAAATAAATATCTCTTTCCTTATTTGTTTTAATTTTTGTACTGGCTATTCAAAACTGGCATCCAACTACTTTTGCAACTTTAAGACCTATGAAGATTTTTTTTTTTTCTAGCAAATTAATGAATCTGACAACTGTCTTCACAATAAACATGTCAAGAGTTTCCTTGTATCCTTTGCAAAGGAAACAGAAATATCAATGAAGGGTCATTTTTTTTGCCTTCCCTTCCCCTTCCTCTCTTACCCAAGATATATTTCTAGAATACTGTCATTACCAGAGAGGAGCGTATTTTAGACTTAAACCATGCCTTCCCTTAAACTACTTCAGGACTCACAGTGTTTTCAGCTGAATGTTGTTTCTATGGTCCTGTTCTTACTTTAGGCGTACATATGGACAGCATTGGAACTTCTCTAACTTTTTTTGTTAAAATCTTACTCCATATTATTAAACTCTATTTTGTAGAGTTTGCTCTTTTTCTTCTAACATGTTTTTTCTTTTTGAGGTATCACTCTATCTTCTCCCTTAATCTTTCCCATTAAGTCTTCCATCTCTCCTCAGAGCTTTCTGATAGTATCGTCAGCCTATAAAACAGGAACTACAGTGTACTACAGACTTGCTTCATTAATAATATTTACTGCAGGCTTTCTGGCTTGTGCTTGTTCTTTTTACTTGCTTGCTTTTTCCTAGGAGCTTATTCCAGTATGTTATGAAAAGAAGATTTAAGTTAATGGAAATATAAGCTAACATTGAAATTTAGCACTACAGGTGACAGGAAGCCCAGAAAATCAGCAGCAGGAGAGAAAGCATTTAGCTCCTAGGTCATTTTTAAGCTTGCAAAATCCAAGTCAGCAGCAAGCCTGGAAAAGCTGTAGAAAAGTAATGCCTACGCTAAACGCAAGCAGGTTGCACAGTTAGTTTCCATACAATCCAGTCCATGCCCAGTGCAGAACAACCCTGCTGAGAACCATAACTGAAATGTGTAACCTTAAGAGAGAGATGGGCAGCACTAGTTTGAAAAAATATCCCTGAAGAATGGTCACTGAAAAAGTCCAGTTCTCCATGATAGTTACAGTCCTACAGAATGTCTTGATCTGTACATGGAATTTGTGTTAGTAGAGAGCACGGGAGATAAATAAATTCAGGGCTTTTGTATCTTTCAGTGGAAGAGGGGAAATCAAAGTGTTACATTTTTCTTCAAAAAAATAATTACCTTTTTATTGTGTTGATGAACTCAATATTCATGAAATAAAATTTCCAGAAATGTATTCCGTATTTAACAGCCTCATTTACAAGTTTACTTCTTCATTTAACTTGAAGACTTTTAAGAAAGCAAGTTGCTGTCTCATGCTCTTGAAAAAAGTTGTAGCCTCAGGCTTTTGGGCAGTTTCATAGACATTTGTGGCCCTTAACACCATTTGCCTTTATCTTTCATTTCTTGTTTCAGAACAGTGGTATGCATCATGATCTGATTCAGTATTTCTCTTGTCATGAGTCAATATTTTCTCTGAAGAGAAATATTTATGATTTAACCTTCTGATATCCCTATTAAATAAAGACACAGCAGGAGACAGAGGAACAGTGTAAGTGCATGTCAAAATCAGCAACAAATAAATTCTCTTTGATGATTTGAACTTGAAAGGATTCTAAAGGGGGTAGGTTGGGAACTAAACAGAAAACATTTTTTTCTTCTTTATGCAAAGAATAAGAATTCATGCTATTCTTTCTTTCATCCATGTTTCATTTTACCATGACCTATTAACCTTTGTCTGCTTCAGAGGAAATTATAAAAATGCATTACACCTCCTAAATAAAGCCTAAATATAGGGTATGCAAGGTCTCATTAAAACTATAAATATCTTACATACTTAGCATCTAAAAGTCACTGCTTATAGCAAAGATTCTGTTGAAATCAATTTTCATTTATCAGAAACTGAATGTGTATTACTCTTTTCATCTCTTAATAAATTGAACCAGTTATATTTGGGGTCTCCTTGAACTTAGAAGTCACAACCACCCTTGAGTGAATGCAGAACATATACATATAAGATCCTGTAGACAATAAGGCAAATCATCGTATGCCATTCTCATCATCACATTGATGGAGAACATAGGAACTGGCTACAAGTTGGAGAAAATTGCATAGAAGAGTTTAAAGAACATTTGGAAAACAAGAAAAAGGAAGCCAAATAAAGCACAATAATAATAATAGTAATAATAATAATAATAAGTCAACTTGTGACTACTTTATACATGAAAACTTTAAGTTCTTTTTCTTTTTTACCACATTAAAAACATGGACATCTTTTCTAAAGTGAGGTCCACCAACAGAATAGCCAATTTATTTTATGGATGGATTTTGCTAAGAAAATAATAATAAAAGCAGGAAACATTTATTTTGTGTCAGCTTCAGAATAAATGTAACATGTTTTGTCATGTGCCTTTGGTTAGACAGGCTCCCAGTACAAATAAGTGGTTGTTGAAAGCAGAAAGAAGAGAAAGAAAAAAAAAAAAAAAAAAAAACTTACTAATTGCAAACAAGTCTCTCTGTGCTCAATTAAAATTTAAACTAAGTGGAATAATTGTACATATGGCATGCATAATAATGACAGTGATAACATCCTGTTCAATTCCATTTAATGAAAATCTACTACTGCTTCTAATGGTATATAATAGTACCAAATTAAAAGAATTAAATGAAATAGCTGTTAAAAAAATACAGTCTTTCAAGTCTTATGCAAGCAGAGAACCAGTATCTGAAAGCACCCCAGGAAATGTGTTTGTGACTGTAAAATTCAAGCAAGTACCCAACTGATAGGGCAGTGTGCATTGCATTCACAACTATGGCAGAGTAGGAAAGAACTCTAACTTTTGAACCACACTAAATTATATAGACTATATGTAGTCTATATAATAGATAGACTATAGGCTTTGCAATTAAAAGACATAATTCAGGAGGGCTGCTCAGTCTGTAAGAGTTTGTCACCAAGCTTTATTGCTTCTCTTGCTGACTGGCTAGCAAAAATATTTGTAATTTTGACACAAACAACATTACATATATAGTTATTCAGAACATTAATATCTATATCAAGGTTTTTGACCTATTTTGCAGGCTGTCTTTCTCAGCAAAAGGCCCCATTTACACAGCACCTTGCCAATTAATGCACTCTGAAATGACACTTATTGCAAACCTAATGAACAACAAGTTTGATGACTAGTGTGATCACATACCTTATGCCATTAGCCCTAGGCATCTCAATGTTTTCATCCTAAATTCCCGTTCTCAATTTTTTTAAGCTTTGTAAAACAAGTTTTAGTAAAAAAAAAAAAAAAAAAAAAAAAAAAAGATGATCTTTACTTCTACATACAGATTGCAACCAATTTTAAACCTACTTTTAAACCAATTTTTAAGCTACTTAATTGCATTTTTAACAGACAAAAACATTGTAAAAACAGACAAATACATTCTAAGTTAACAAGGCACTATCCCATCCACAAAACACATGACAAGCATTTTTTAAACCCATATGCACTTCTATAGCTAAATGTATTGTGAAAAAGAATTATCTATTTACACGGCATTTTTAATTGCATTTTCCCACAAAGTAATCAGAACTTTATCTTTTTATTAGCTTCTAATATTCAGACTGGTAATCCCATCAAAACTGCAGACTTCAACTTCCATAAAATGATTTGATTACAAAATGCAATGGCAAACATTTAGCCAGCTAACATCCAATCCATTGCTTTCACATGTGTGTGTATATATATATGTATCTACAACCTGTTGCCTTAAACTTGACTCAGTAGCAATTTCCTTTTATTCTTCTATTAACAAAAATAATAAATCTTATATTTTACACTGGTAACTTTTTGTGTTTTTTGTTTTATTCAAGTCACTTCATACACCAAGCAATCACAATTCTTCAAATGATCAACACAGTCTTCCATACCTCAGGGCTGAAGGGAGAGGGGGAGGGTGAGAGGAAAGGAAAGGGAGCAGAGACATTAAGGCATCAACCAGTCAGCCTTAATTGATTAGGTTACTGTCAAGGTTTTATTTCTTCTTCCTCTTCTGAGGAAGTGATTTCTTCTTGAAGGAAAGTTGCATTTAAATCTCTGAGGTAAGGAAAACATAGTAGGCATGGAAACAGAAAGTTCTTGCATGGCTTCAAGGGAAAGGCAGTCTGTTGTTGGTTGTAGCTAGTTAACATGGAAATATCTGATAGACATTTCATGGTTATTCAGAAATAACTATCTAATAATTATGCAAATCAAAACTTCCTCAGTCAGAGTGCAAGGATTTGCATAATTGCGAAATAAACATACAATTACGGGTCAGTAGTAGCACAGCATCAAGGTACTTGAGAGGAAATGTCTCAGTATCAACTGTATTTAAATTGAAAAAGTGTAGTAATTAAAGGCAATAGACGAAACATACACAAATATGACTTCTATGAAAAAAATCGTTCTATGAATCAGAATAAAACACCAAATTCTCAGCTGCTGAGAGGCTGCACAGCTTTGCTGATTGAAGCCAAACTACACTCATTTATATAGCTAAACAGAGCACTGGTAGAATAAAGCGTGTGCTGTGCAATCAGAAAGGTATATGGAACCTAGGAAAGATTTCTTTTAGTGACTTACAGGATTTTTTTTTTTAATTTTTTTTAACTTCCCCTGCAGCATGAAGTGTGGTTTGCAATTGAGATTGCCTCTGATATTATAGAGACTGGATTGATTCCCTTCCAGTAGCAAAGAAGCAAGTGCTGGCATCATCCTGCTTTCCCAAGTTCTTTGCTTGCACTACACACCAGCATCAACAGGACTGGTGTGATTTGGTCTTAGTAGCATGTGTTTGCACAAAACATTTTTGTTTTCAAATGACAGGATTTTTTAAAAAATATAATATCTTCTGTTATAATCTCTCTCCAGTTATAACAAGTTTGCATTAAAATTAATGTGTTACAAGTTTAATTTTAAGATTCATAAATGCATAAAGAAAATTTCTTAAACACATTTTTACTTGCATCACTGTGGATTTCATAAAAATAAAAATAGGAAAAACAGGAAAGAAAATTAGGCCTGCCCATTTTTTCCCAGTGTTATATGTAAGAGACTAAAAGATCCCTCAGTACTGTATGGGCTGATTTTCAACTGACTACTATAGGAATGTATGATCTTCTGTATACGCCTTTGGAACATTTTGGACCTGAATTTGTTCACAAGGACAATAAAAAAATATCTGTTAAGACCAACCTTGGTACAAGACCAAAGGAATGTTAACTTGAAAAAATAAGCAAGGAGAGAGAAATTTCTAATTGTCAGAATACAGGGCTTGACAACAGCATTTGAGAGCACTCATGACATACAAACTTGGGAAAAGGGTAAGGAAAATTGTTTCTGAGTTTCTCATATGGAATGCCACGTTGCAAGAGGGAGTTACTATAAGTGTTAGCCATGAGCAATGCAGGCCTGAACTTGAAGGATATGCTTTCCAGTTCTTCTTGCCAACACACCACGCTGCCTGTAGCACAGGTTGTTCTAGAAATAAAAAACATAACAAGAAGAGATGCACTTCTTTCAATTTTTTGAACAACTCATGGTTTCTTGGGGAAAAGGAGAATAAATACTTTACCTTTGAAATCTCCTTCTGTAATTACAAATGGATATAAAATAATGGATATTCATCATCTACAATATGCACTGCAAGTTCTTGTCAGACTTAAATTTTATTCACCTGTCATTGTAAAGAACAGCACAGTCTCACTTATTTTAGAAACTTAAAGAAACCTTACTGAAGGTTTCTTTCAGTAAAAAAGAAACCTTCACTGAAAAAGTATACACGATAGTGTAACCAAGAGATCCTTTAAATCAAATACTGGTCCACATTAAAGGAAAAACTTGTCATGGTAGTAATAAGAAGCACAATAGGTACACATTCAAGGAATAAACCTGAAAACATTTGTTACATACTGCAGGAGGAGAAAGAAAATTAAACACATAGATATTGTGTCAGTTGAATTGTGTCTATGCACCAAGATACTAAGGTATTTCATATTTTGCTTGGCCAAGAAACACATGTTCACTGATTTTGAAAAACATTGTATCCACCAGAAGGCAGGTTGACAAAACAGTTTTCTAAATAAGACATGTATCAGTCTCCTTCTCCCTCCTCCCCAAAAAATCAAGTACAGATACCAATATGTTAGCATAACATATTATAATATATGCAAAATAATAAAGCTGGGCAATAAGTATTTACAGTGCAACTCGTAAAATGTTAAAGATGACAAAAATTCTAAATTTTTCAAAATGTTTGATGACCAGTTGTCTAAATCAACACTCAGTTAAGAGTAATCAATGAGTATAGAAATACAATAGAGAATGTGGAGAATGGATTTCAGACTTCAACAGCACATTCTCTCAGACTAACAAGTCTGGAATATTTTTAGGGGAGAGAAGTGAATCTGCTTTAGCATTTGACACGCACACTTACAGCAATTTAAATAAACACTAAAAATAAAAATTAATGTAATGTAAGCAAAAAAAACGCAGTGGGCATACATTTGTGGGACAGTGGGGTCTGTAAGATATTTTGACTAGAAATCAGTCATGGGATAATTCTATTACAAATTAATGTCACTAGGAAACTAGAAAGAGCCTAAAGTCTGCTGAATATTCATATCTTATGAATCTAAAGATATCAAAAGCAGAACAGTGGCAGCAAAAGTGCAAACTATAGTGAAAGTGAAATATTTGCCCAGCTCCAGAATTGTTCAAAAGTATTCCAATCAGTTGTATGCAATATAACCATGATACTCTAAATTTGCACTTGAATATTTTTTTTCATTTTAATTAAAAATTCTTAGGAAAAATAAAAGCCCTACTCATCCACCTACACAGCACTTTGACAGTCTGTTCCACCATGATAAGTGCTTCATCTAGATACCATAAACTGTTATTTGTGTTGACAAGTAATCCTTTTCAATCAGCTACAGCGTACTCATGGTAGTCTTTCTTCACCAGTTCTATTATAAAATCTGATTAAACATATACGTGTGTGTGTGTGTGTGTGTGTGTGTGTGTGTGTAAACATAAAATTCATGTTACTTTCTTTAACTCAACTAATCCAGACAGACATTAAAGTTCTGACAAATGTCTAGCCTACGGCTTATTAATGCAAGAGAAATTAATACATATGCGTGAGTGTATGTAATTTCCTGATTTATTTTTCTATAATTTCAGAAGCCAAAGCAGATCTTGAGAACCCATCTCCATTGGCAAAGTACCACTGATTTCTGAAACATGAATTACATGGCGTCACTTTAATCACCCCACTGATGGATAGCTTCCCTCATAAGAAGCTTTTCTACATCTGGAGTATGGTAAGGTTTAAAATTAAAATGCTAGATATTACAGTAATCTTCAGTAGCAATAATGCTGGAGAGTAAAACTCTGTTCTACAGTGTAATTATTAAGCATGATTTCCAATTATCTGATCAAAACCTCCCTCAAGCACATGTAAAATAAGGATTAATAAAAGTGTACATCTTGTCTGTGATGCAAGGCCAACACCTCTGATATGGCAGGCTGCAGTAGGCCCAGATTCATGCTGCCCTTGCCCCCTCAGCACCTGCATGCGTATTGTGGGCATACTTCTCCAGCCAGGCAAAGGGCATGAGTTGCCCGTGAACTGTGGAGCTGGCAGACTGTTCTTCCCAGCATGAGCTACTGCCAGGGCATGCTGCACAGACAAAAGAGGTCATTTAGGATCACTGGATGGGCCTGACTTTTAGAATTTGGATAGTTCAGTTGGAAAGGACCTTTAAAGTCCAACTGCCTGACCACTTCAGGGCTAATCAGAAGTTACACCGTACTATTGAGGGCATTGTCCAAATGCCTGTTGAAAACTACCAGGCGCAGGGCATCAATTATCTCCCCAGAATGCCTGTTCCAGTGTCTGTCCACCCCTACATAAAACACTTTTTTTTTAATAACTGGACTGAACCTCCTTTGGTACAGTCTTGTGCTGTTCCTATGTGACCTGTATTCAGTTACCAGGGGGAAGAGACTGGCACCTTCCTCTCCACTTCCCCTTCCCAAGGATTTGCAGAAAGCCATGAGGTCACAGCCTTTTCTACAGACTGGACAATCCAAGTGTCCTAGGTCTCTCCTCCACAGGACATTTTTTTCAGACATTTTACAAGCTTAGTTGCCCTCCTCTGGACACTTTTGAGTACTTTAAGGTCTTTTTCATACTGTGGAGCCCAGAACTGTACACAATATTCAAGGTGTGGCCTCACCAATGCTAAATATAGTGGGAAGATTACATCTTTTGACTGGCCAGCTATGCTGCCTTTAATGCACCACAAAATCAGTTTGTCCTCTTGGCTGCCAAGGAACACTGCTGGCTCATGCTGAGCCTACTGCCCCCAGCACCCTTTCCTGCTGAGCTGCTCTTCAGCCACTTGTCTCCCAGTCTGTACCTGCTTCCAGCACTACTCCATCCCTTCTTCCATCGTTCACTTATACTTCTACTGTGAACATCCGGGAGGTAGCTACGGACAAGTAACCTGCCTCCCACATCCAGGAATGAACAGAACAAGGTTTAGAGTAGAAAATGGGGGAAAAGGTACAGAAGGCTGCCACCTGCCTGCCAGGATTGGCAACAGCTGTCAGCTCCAGCTACTGGAGCCTCCTGCCTGTTCACTCTGCATGTGGTGCCTACATAAGTCACATTTAGGAACACCTGAACCCCTGAACTGGACGAAAGAGCAAGCATCACCTTGCTTGAGAGCAAGGCATTCACTCATCTGCCAAGCTGAAGGCAGGAGACCTGCTAGTTTTGTCACTACAGAACTTATCTAGCTACACCACTTCACTCACTTTCCCCCCTCCCCAACAAGTCTCCATGCTTCCGTTTCCACTACACCTGTGGAACTGGATGCTGTCCTGTGTTTGCTGTTCTCATGCTTCATGCTGTCTGGGTGTCTTTGACACTGCTACATCAGTGAATGCCTTATTCACATCACAAAAGACAGAATAACTATACTAACCAATGGAAATTTCTACCAACAAGAGCAGTTGCACACTTCTCATATACACGTATAGCCTCCTCCCCAAAAAAATTAAATGAAAATCTCTTTACCACGAAGATGGGGCCACAAAAATTCAGGATAAATTTCCCTTCTGGTACCCAGGCTGTACCACTTCTTAATATAAAGGCTTATTGAAAAATAGATATGTAATTGATTTTTTTAAGAGACACAAATGAGAAGGAGCTGTTAACTGTGTTCTAGGTTAAAAATCTTTGAAACCTCACAAAGCAAAGTTCAGACAAGATTGGAGGTGTGCTTTTGTTTATAGACCTCTGGTAGATGGTAAGTTAATAAAAGCCTTTTGTGCTGAATGCAGAGCTCAAGGTATTGTGTCTAAAGCAGATGGCAGACAGTCTCTTTGGAGAAAGAGACAACCTGGGTGTCTGTGAAACATGGTAACCTACCCAGCATCCTTCTCAAAACCACACAGCTCCTCCAGCCTCTACTATCCCCACATTGCAGCCCTTCTGCTAGCTAATCAGTCTTTGTTTTTTGCCAAAAGATCCTGAGGTTTTACCTACAGAAATAGCAAGAAAAAAAAAAAAAAATCTTAATTATCTGCTCCCACATCACATTTTGCCACAGGTGCTGTTATATCTAAACACAGGTTATGAGAATTCTGCTGTTGGTCAGAATAAACACAAAACATTTGTCCAGGGAGATATTTAACCAATAGTATTATCTCAGCTTTTGTTCATGTAAAATGGCTAGTGAGAGGGAAAGCATAGGAAAGCATTAAGAAACAACAACTACTAAAAACAACAACAACAAAAAGTTATCTTTCTTAAATTCTTGGGAGTTTAAAAACTACACAAAATACACAGAAAATAAAATAGTAAATGTGCAATGTATGATGAGGCATAATGAAAAGGTAAAACAAGGAAAAAATATACCCAACAAAGGTATAGTCTTGACTGTGATAGCCAACACATCTTCAAAATACAGTAGTTTATTTAGCCATCTAGACAGCATTAAACTTGTTGCTTTACAGAATTTCATAGAATCATTAAGGTTAGAAAAGATCATCCAGTCCAACCATCATCATACTACCAATGTCACCTGCTAAACCATGTCCCTAAGCACCAGGTCCAACCTTTCCTTGAACAACCCCAGGGACAGTGACTCCACCACTTCCCTGGGCAACCCGTTCCAATTCCTGAGTGCTCTTTCTGAGAAGAAATGTGTCCTAATTTTGAACCTAAACCTCCCCTGGCACAACTTGAGGCCATTCCCTCTAGTCCTATCACTAGTTACCTATGAGAAGAGGCCAGCCCCCAGCTCCCCTGATTTCAGGTAGTTAGAGAGAGAAATATGGTCTCCCCTGAGCCACCTCTTCTCCAGACAAAACAACCCCAGTTCCCTCAGCCACTCCTCAAAGGTCTTGTGTTCCAGGCCCTTCACCAGCTATGTAGCACTTCTCTGGACACACTCCAGGGTCTTGATGTACTTCATGTATTGAGGGGCCCCAAAACTGAACACAGTACTTGAAGTGTGGTCTCACCAGAGCAGAGTACAAGGGGTGATCACCTCTATGGTCCTGCTGGCTACACTATTCCTGATATAAACCAAAATGCCACTGGTCTTCTTGGCTACCTGGGCACACTGCTAGTTAATAGGGCAAGCATCAGTCAGCACCCCCAGATCCTTTTCCTCTGAACAGCTTTCCAGCCACTCTTCCCCAATCCTGTAACACTGCATGGGGTTGTTGCCAATGTGCAGGACCCAGCACTTAGCCATGTTGAACCTCATCCCATTGGCCTCTGCCCATCGACCCATCTTGTCCAGGTCCTTCTGCAGGGCCTTCCTACCCTTCGACAGATTGACACTTTCCCCTAGCTTGGTGTCATCTGCAAACTTACACTCAATTCCCTCATCCAAGTTGTCAATAAAGAAATTAAAGAGGATGGGCCCCAACACCGACCTGTGGGGAACACCACTGGTGACTGTTCGCCAGCTGGATTTAACTCTGTTCACCCCCACTTTCTGGGCCCAGCTGTTTAGCCAGCTTTTAACCCAGCAAATTCTGTACCTGTCCACAGGCTGCCAGCTTCACCAGCTTCAGAGAACACTATGTGAAACCATGTCAAAGGACTTGCTGAAGTCTAGGTAGACTACATCAACTGCCTTTCCTTCATCTACCAGGTGATTCACCCAGTCATACAACGAGATGAGGTTGCTCTGGCAGAACTTGCCTTTCATGAATCCATGCTGACTGGGCCTGACCCCCAAATGGTCCTGCATACATTATGTGAGTCCTCTTGTTTTCAGTTTTGCTAAACTGTTTTTGTTAGCAAGTTAGAAAAATAAATTTGTGTACATTTTTAGAAAACTTTACATTAAAAAAAAAAAAAAGAAAGAAAATAAGATGCTAGAAAAATAATATATTTCCAAACAGAAATTTACCAACTTTGCCTGAGCAATTAATTACAGGAAGGAAAGAAATGCACAGCTCACACCCAATTAACAAGCTTCTTGGGGAATATTCTAAGTACCTTTTAGCCTAAGAAGAACACACTTATTTATGTATTAGAGTCTTTACAACCTTAATAAGAATAAGAATTCATAAGTTTAACAGCATTCCAGTGTTCTTCAAGGAACAGTTCCCAACTAAATCTTCCAGTCTTGTACCAAAATAAGGGGCAGACCATTTTTCCCACCTGCCTGAGGAAGTGACATCCAAGAAGTCTGAAAAAAGAAATAGTTCCAACCACTGTTACAAGAAATTACAATACATTTTGAACTTAAATGTTAGTTCTGCATAAAGATGTTAATTTCTGAAACTTTCCAAAAATCCTTTCTCATGTATCATGAAGCAATTATTTCTCTAACATTTACAGACACCTGAAACAACTGTTGCCCACAAAACAAATGAAAACTTTGAAGACTCAGACCTATGTAAGGTATCAATATAAATTTAAAACTTTCCAAAACACTGAAGTGTGTAGTCATATATTCCAACAACAGAAGGCTAGTCATTTCATTCATAAAATACCATGAGAAATGCATTAAGTTTTGTAACTTTTCCCTCTCCCAAAGCCTCCAGCTTCCACAACCAACCTAATCATTTTTCCTGTAAATGCATGTTATTACCTCCTAGAAATTTAGAAAACAGTAGAGAAATAAAAAATAAAAAAGGAAGATCTTTAAAACAACAACACTTGCATTTTGCATTGCTGCAACACATCAAACAGTTTTTTGAAAGTGAATATACATATCAATGTTTTCTTTCAATTAGTTGCCTTTTGATACCATAATTGGCTTTTAATACTCAAAATTAAAGCCTTATCAGAAAAAATGGTGAGGACATGCGAACTTTCACCATTTCTCCCCACACATATCCCCTCCCCCAAAACAGAGTAACTTTGATTAAATTCAAGTTCTGCTGCAAAAATGCTCCAGAAATGAGTTTTTCTCCCTCCTAATCAAGTAAAGGAAGGATCAATGAGTTCTGTTCAGAGCTATTATTGTTCAGGAAGTGTTTAGTCTACCTTGGGCTTTGGTGTTTTGTGTTTTTGTTTGGTTTTGTTTTGTGGTTTTTTTTTTTTTTAATATATTTTTATGGGGTTTAAATATGTCATGGAGAACTCGTTGCAAGAATTTGAGGGAAAAAAATAAATTAAAAAAAAAAAAAAGAGACAGATAGGAAAGGTTTTGAAATTAGGAACATCAAAGAATAAAATTCCAGAGGACTGCACATAAAATATAATACTTAAGTACCACAGATGCAGCTGAAATTTTGCTTTCCAGCATTGATTCTTAATTGTTATTGGTGCTTATTACAGTTATTATTCTGACAGTTCAAAGCAGCACTTCCAATGTGTATCTATTATATCATTTTTAAACAAATCACAGAACTTCAAGAACTTCCAACTCTAACTAAACTTAGAACAACAAGGCTATAGTTTAGTGAACATTCATCTCTGATGCAGTATGTTTCTGTATCTACTTTGTAATAGTAGATACAGTAAAATAGACTGAGGAACTGATCTGAATTAAAAATACATCAGTTCCCTCAGAAGGCAGAAAGCAATATGAAGAACTAATTACATTGACACCATCACAAAAAGAAATGATGGTTGAACTCTGACCAGGATATCTTATTAGTGCCTTCAGAGATTTTGGCTGCAATTGTTCTCCATTTCACTTAGTCTTTTATATTTAAAATAACTTTACATACTGACCTGAGTCTCTCACTGCTCCTCATATTTCAGAGTGAATAATCCAGCCAGAAGTTTTTTTTTTATTTATTTTCCTTTTCCTTTTTTTTTCCTTTTCCTTTTCTTTTTTTTTTCTTTTTTTCTCTCTCTCTTTTTTTTTTTTTCTCTTTCCTTTAACCAAAAGTAATAAATTCTAACAAAAAATGTAGCATCCAATAATACCACCTAAACAATTGTCCACTTAGACACTTGTCTACTACCTTTACTGGAAGGTAAGGAAGAAGGGATTACTGCAAAATGAAGGACATTTAGACATTTACCATGCAGTTTCCACAAGACAAGGCTAACAGAATATAAGTTTTAGTTCAGAGGCCATATTTTAACAAGAAATCTCGAGTTTCTGTGAATGAGCATGATTCATACTACTGCCACCACCATGGCTTTTGGAAAGTAGAGATAAAGAGACCTTCTCACCACACAGCACCAAGACATAACAGCAGAGGCCTTAAACAGGGGTGTAAAATGACAACATCCTTGCAAACACCTGATGAATTTCCTTACCATACTCAAAACTATTAATCCAAAGATCTGATACACAGTATAGTGATACTGGTTTAGGCAGGTATAGGAGGACATAGTTCTAGCTTAGAGCAAATTGTTCTTTATTGAAATAGCTTGTGATATCCATAAATGACGATGAATGTTGGATAGTAGTCACTCATAGTTCTATAAGTGTCTGAAAAGGTTATTCAACTGTTCATTCATATTCTGTATTTGCTCATTTAAAAGCTGCAACCATACCAAAGAAGAATGCAATGGTATATCACCTGTGTTATCTGTAACTTTCTGTCAAGATAAGTATTTGAAGATAATCCTAAATTCATTCTGGTGCTGCCTGGGCCCCAAGAAATTGAAGGTCAGAGTGCATTCAGAGAAGGTGAGATAAGTGATTAAACATGAGTAACTGTAGTCTTCATATGTGGCATGTTATACAACCAGATAACTAAAGAAAATAGAACATTTTCAATTTTTTTAATGTAAACTTGGTTTAGTTTTTACATTTTAAATTGTCCATATCGCCAAGGTTCCTTTCTCTATAGCTATGGAAGCTGTGTGTCAAAGCGAATATGAGCATTTTAAGGTAATACATGATTTCATGAAAAAGGCTTTAAAGAAAGTATTGTAGTTGCAGTAAAGTTATCATTGACAATATTGTGAAAGAGTTGAAAATGACTGAAGATACTTGTTTTTAAGCCATAAGTATGTTTTGAATATTCTGTAAGGTGTTGTTATAGGCAGAATTCTGCCCAGAAGACGTTCTGTGATACCTATTCCTCTAACTTTAGACTGATGAATGGTTATACTGTGTTAAGTCAACCTACCTGGAGCTTTCAGCCTCTAGGTGACTTCAGGATTCTGTTTTGCCTGTCTTTTTCTTTGCTACTCTTTCTTTGTCTTTTAGTCCCTTATTTTTTTTTTTTAAAAAAAAAAGGCATTACATTTTCAAGAGCTTGTTAGCTCTTTCGTATTGAAAATCAGAAATCAGCTGCTAAACTGGGATTTCCCTGAATCAGACACTGGGCACCAGTGATCCTACCAAGGAGAACTTGAAGAGTATTGAAAGTGATAACAGAGCCCCCAGGGATACAGGGGCCCCAGTGTCCCTGTTCAGTCCTGCTGGATGAGAGGAAAGGTTTTACTGCATGTTAATGATTATGTGGAGTTGGTGCCACCAAAAGAGTTTTGGTTTCTGTTGGCATTGGATCCTGTCTGAGGATCACTGTCTACCTCAGTAAGTGGGAGAAACATATCTTTGCCAGCAAGATGGCTGATCTTGTAAGGAGAGCTTTAAAGTAGGAATGAGAGGGTAGGGAGGAAGTGATGGCCAGGGCTGCTATGCAAAGCAGGTGGAGTGATGTGAATGAAAAAGAACACAAATTAAATTAAAATAAATCAAATTAAATTAAAATTAAAATTAATTAAAATAAAATAAAGTAATAAAATAAGAAATAAAATAAAATAAAATAAAATAAAATAAATAAAATAAAATAAGTGGGTTTATGTGGAGTCACCTAAAACATTTGAAGATTAGCAAGGAAGTGTCTACAGGACACTATTATGACAAAATCTCCTAAATCCTTTCTGGGAAATCAGCATTCTGGAGAGTCTCTTTAAAGTGCGTGCACACTAGTGCACACAGAATTGGGAATAAACATGAGGAAATAGAGTTATGTGTGCCATTGCAGGTCTGTGATCTTATAACGTTCATGGAGATATACTGGGATGGCTCACATAACTGAATGTTGTAATGAAGGCTCTTTAGGAAGGATGGGTTATAAACACAAGGAGGTAGAGGTTCCTGTGAGGGAACACCTGGAAAGTATGAAGCTCTGCCTGAGATTAGATAAAGAGCCAAATGAGAGCTTATGACTGAGAAAGAGTAGTCCAGTATGTTGACCTGTGGTGTCTGCTATAGGCCACGTTAGGATGAAACAGACTGTCTGGAAAAGGGGAAACATAACCCCCATTTTTAAAAAAGGAAAAAAGGTACTGGTGGATGAAAAGCTCAACAGCACCCAGCAATGTGTGCTTGCAGCCCAGAAAGCCAACCCTATCCAGGTGTCCTGGTTTCAGTTAGGACAGAGTTATTTGATGCAACAGATTCTGTTGCACCAACAGAAGCATGGCCAGCAGGTCAACAGAGGTTATTTTCACCCTCTACTCTGCTCTCATGAGACCTTATCCAGAGTACAGCATTCAGCTCTGGGGCTGCCAGCATAAGAAAGACATAGACCTGGTAGAGTGGGTCAAGAGAAGGACTACAAAGATTATCAGAGGACTGGAGCACATCACCTGTAAAGATAAGCTGAGAAAACTGTTTTTTTTTTTTTTAGCCTACAGAAGAGAAGGCTCCAGGGAGACCTTATAATGACCTTCCAGTATTTAGAGGGCACTGAAACAAAAGATGGAGAGTGCACTGATAGGGCCAGGTGTAATGGTTTTAAACAAAGAAAGGGTAGATTTATATTAGATATTGGAAAGAAATTGTTTACTATGAGGGTGGTGAGGCACTGGAACAGGTTACCCACAGAAACTGGGTATGCTCTATCCCTGGAAGTGTTCAAGACCAGGTTGACCAACCTGATCTACTGGAAAGTATCTGTGGTCATGGCTGGGGTGGGGGGGAAGAGAGGGAGGGTAGAGGGGGTGGAACTAGATAATCTGTCATGTTCCTTCCAACACAGTATATTCTATGATTCCATGATCCTTTGATATCATATATGCATATACACATATAACATCATACACAGGGACAAATATTGACCCAGCCTCAGCTTATTTGGATCTGCATAGAGAATAAAAAAGAAAATGTAATGATGTTGTACTGGGTTTATGTGGCAAGGTTTTGGTAGTGGGGGCTACAGAGGTGGCCTTTGTAAGAAAAGTTCAGAAGTTGTCCTATGTTAGCTAAGGATCAGTTGCAGACGGCTCCAAAGGTCTGCACAAAGGCCACTGCTGCCCAGAGATGAGACACTAAGGGACAATGGTTGGGCTTCTGTGAGACTAGCTTTAAGACAGGGAATGAAAATGTTTTGCCACAAAAGCTGGGAGAGAAGAGTGAGAAGCAGCCCTGCAGACACCAAGCTCAGTGTAGCAGGAGGGCAGGAGGTGATCCAGACATGCAGCAGCAGTTCCCCTGCAGCCTGTGGAGAGGTCCCTGGTGGAGCAGGCTGTCCCCCTGCAGCCCATGGTTACCACATGAGCAGATCTCCACGCTGCAGCCTGTGGAGGAGCCACCGGTGGAGCAAGTGGATGTGACCTGAAGGAGGCTGCAGCCCATGGAGAGCTCCTGCAGGAGCAAGCCCTGGGCGGGAGCTTCAGCCCACGGAGAGGAGCCCACACAGGAGCAGGGGTCTGGGGGGAGCTGCCGCCTGGAGCAGTTTGCTCCTGATGAATGGACCCCACGGTACGGACCCATATTGGGGTAATTTTTGAAGAGCTGCTGCCTGTGGGAATGCCCCTCAGGATTAGTTCAGTAAGAATGGCATCCCGTGGGAGGGACATGCTCCACATGGAGCAGGAGCAAAAGAGTGACAAAGCTTTAGGGATTGACAGCAGCACCCATTCCCCATTCTCCTGCACCACTTGGGGGGAGGAAGTAGAAGAAGGTGAATGGGGGGGAAGGTGTTTTTAGTTTGCTTTTAGTTTTTTGCTGCTCTAGTCTGCTAACGGTAAGAAATAAATTACATTAATCTCCCTATGCTGAGTCTATTTTTTCATGATGATATTTGTTGAGTGATCTCCCCATCCTAACCTCAAACTTTGAGCCCTTCTCATCATATTTTCTCCCCCTTTCTCTTTGAGGAGGTGGAGTGAGAGAGCAGTTATGATTCTCATTTGCTCTGATGAGTAAAACTACCACAGTTGTATGTATAAATCTAGATTAATTCAAGCACTGGTCTTGTATATGCCTAAAAATGATTTTTATTTCTCTAAGCTGACATTCTTCTTTACAGATCTATTCACCATATTTTGACAGCTAATTTAATCACTATATAAATGTTGCTTGATTTTAGGAAAAGGCTGCAAGCATTAATAGAATATAAAAAGTGAACATTGTAGAGGTACTATGTTTAAGATGCAATTTATTTTTAGATATAAAATTCATCTTCACTAATATGCTGAAACTCAAGTAGATATGTTACAGTTGGCAACAGGAAAACAAAAGGTGCCATGGAGACGGAAGAGATAGTAATGATCCTTTCAAACTCTTTCACATTTTTGATAGTTCAGGCTGGCAGCAATAAAATCACTGAGAGAAGCCTGAAGCTATCAGAAGGGTCCTCAGGTGAATAGAGTGGTTAGTGGATGGAGTAGGAGTACAGGTGGTGTTTTCCTCTATCCCTTCAGGGGCAGGGAGGCAGTCTGAGAGGACCCAGAAAGACCAGCTGATAAATAGATAACTGAGAGGCTGGTGCCATTGCAGAGACCTTGCTTTTTTTGACCATGGGGTGATTTACTTGGCACCTGACCTAATGGCTGCAGATGGGTCCCACCTGTCTCTAAGAGGGAAACAGATCCTAGCCAAGGAGCTGGCAGGACTTGTTGAGAGGGCTTTAAACTAGGTACAAAGGGGTATGGTGATGAAATGAGGTTCAACAGACTTGAGCCTTGGGGAGCAATGCCAGGGTTGGGATTAAGGGCAATGGCTCAACTGAAGTGTATCTACTCTAATGCACAAAGCCTGGGCAACAAACAGGCAGAGTTGGTAGCCATTTCACAGCAGGCAAACTATGACTTCAGTTGCCATCGTTGAAATGTGGTGGGACCACTCCCATGGCTGGAGTGCCACAATGGATGGCTACAAGCTCTTCAGAAGTGACAGACAACAAAGGTGGGGCAGTGGTGTAGCTCTCTATATTAGACAGTAGAATAATAAAATCAAAATATCCTGAGTTGGAAGGGACCCACAAGGATCATCGAGCCCAATTCCTGTCCACAAAGGGTTCTACCCAAAAATTTAGATCATGTGACTAAGAACATAGTCCAAACACTTAAACTCCGATAGGCTTGGTGCTGTGACTAGGTCCCTGGGGATCCTGTTACAGTTCACGGCCACTTTCTTGGTTAAGAACCTCTTCCTGATATCCAGCCTGAACCTCCCCTGTCACAGCTTGACTCCATTTCCTTGGGTCCTACCACTGGTCACTAAAGAAAATAGATCATCACGTGTGCCTCCACTTCCCTTCATGAGGAAGCTGTAGACCACAATGAGGTCTCCCTTCAGCCTCCTCTTTTCCAGCATGAACAGACCAAGTGATTCTATGTGAGCTTGGGACTTGGAATGATAAGTTTGAATCCATGTGGACTCAGGGGATCAGAGGACTCAGGATCAGGGTGAAAGTCCACAAGGCAGACATCCTGGTCTTCCGGGTTGAAGAGACAAGCCAGGATGAAGAGATGGATGGGGCATTCTACAAGCAGCTGGTGGAATTCACACAATCACCAACATCTCTTCTCTTGTGGGACTTCAACGTCCCAGACATATGTTGGAAACACAATACAGCCCAGAGGAAGTACCCAAGTATCTTATGCCAGTAATTTGAAAATACCATAAATTGTCATTATTGTGATTGTGCAATTAATGCAGTCAGAGCTGCAGTTCACATCTGTAGGGAGAAAACAAGAAAAACCAAAGATCAACTGGAGTTGACACTGGCCACTCTGGTGTCAGATAACAACAAAAACAACAAAAGGCTTCTTTAAGTATGTCAATAGCAAAAGGAGGTCTAAGGGAAACATTGGACTGATACATGACACAGATGATGACCTAACAAGTAAGGAAGAGGAAAAAAAAAATAAAAGGGTTTTAGTGCTTTTTTGCCTAATTTTTTAATATTAATGACAGATCTTGGGCTGCCTGGTACTCAGAGTGTAACAGTGTAAGGAACCGGTTGTGTCAGCTGAATGTTCATAAGTCCGTGGGCCTGAAGGGATTCACCCCAGACTACTGATGGAGTCAGTGGATACTATAGCTGGACCCCTCTCAACAATTTACCAAAGGTAAATTGGGAGTCTGTGGAGATCCCTGCTAACTGCAGGCTAGACAGTGTTATACTCATGTACAAAAACAGCTGAGGGCACTGGGCCTGTTCAGCCTGGAGAAGAGGAGGCTGAGGGGAGACCTCATCGCAGTCTACAACTTCCTCGTAAGGGGGTGTCGAGAGGCAGGAGACCTTTTCTCCATTAACACCAGCGACAGGACCCGCGGGAACGGGGTTAAGCTGAGGCAGGGGAAGTTTAGGCTTGACATCAGGAGGGGGTTCTTCACAGAGAGAGTGGTTGCACACTGGAACAGGCTCCCCAGGGAAGTGGTCACTGCACCGAGCCTGACTGAGTTTAAGAAGCGATTGGACTGTGCACTTAGTCACATGGTCTGAACTTTTGGGTAGACCTGTGCGGTGTCAAGAGTTGGACTTGATGATCCTTAAGGGTCCCTTCCAACTCAGGATATTCTATGATTCTATGATAAGAGAAGACCCAGGAAACTGCAGACTTATTTGACCTCAGTGCCTGCAAAAGTCATGGAAAAAGGTTATCTTGGGTGCCATGGAAAGGCATTTACAGAACAAAGCAATTATCAGGAGTGGTCAACCTTGGGTTCATGAAGGTTAAGTCTCATTTTGGTAATTTGATCTTCTTCTACAATAAGGTCACCTGCTTAGAGAATGAGGGGAAGGCTGCAGACATAATCTTTCCAGAATTTAGTATCACCTTTGATGGTGTCCCTTATGGAATCCTCCCAGTCAAATTGTCCAGCTGTGAGATAAACAGGTTTGTGACTTGCTGGGTGGTGAATTGGTTCAATGGTAGAGCTTAAAGGGAGAGCTTGTAGCAAAGGGGGCTACATCTGGCTAGTGGCCAGTCTCTAGTGGTGTTTCCTAGGGCTCATTTCTAGGGCCAGTTCTATTCCACATTGTTAGCAGTGATCTGGATGCAGGAGTAGAATTCCATCTCAAAAATCTTGCTATGATTCTAAATTTTAAGAGGTTGTTTACTCCCTGAAGGGATGAGAGTCCTTGCAGAGGAATCCAGATGGATTGAAGCATTTGACAATCAGCAACAGCAGGAAGTTCAACAAAGGAAAATGCCAGGTGCTGCACCTGGGCTGGAGTAATGCCAGACTAAGACTTCCATGACAGGTAAAGACTAAGAGGTGAGTGGCTGCAGCAGCTCAGCAGGAAGGGACCTGTTGGTACTGGTGACAGCAGGTTCAGCATGAGCCAGCAGTGTGCCCGGGAAGCCAAGAAGGCAAGATGCATTTTAGAGCACATTAAACACAGAATAGCCCACCTGGTCATGAGATGTTTCTTAACTTCGGTGTATTGGCCTCACATGGCAACGTTTTGATGGGGAGCTGCAGAAATGGCCTCTGTGGGAAAAGTCCAGAAGCTGCCCCATGTTAGATAAGAGACAATTTCAGCCAGCTACAAAGGGACCCACCACTGCCCAGAGCCAAGCCAGTGAGCAACGTTGGCTGTCCCTCTATGAGAGCAGATTTAAGAGGAAAAAACTGCTGGGCAACTGCTGGGCTGAGAGAGAGAAGTGAGAAAAATGTAGTGAGAAATAACAATGCAGACACCAAGGTCTGTGAAGAAGGAGGGGAGGGGAAGGAGGTGCTGCAGGTACAGGAATTTTCCCGCAGCCCATGTAGAGGACTGTGTTGTAGCAGGCTGTCCCCCTGCAGGCCATGGTAACCTAGTGGGGCAGATCTCCATGCTGCAGCCCTTGGAGGAGCCCCCCGTGGAGCTGGTGGTTGTGACCAGAAGGACGCTGTAGCCCATGTAGAGCCCCTTTAGGAGCAGGCCAAGGGAGAAAACTGCAGCCTGTGAAGAGAATCCCATGGTCGAGCAGGAAGGTCTGGCAGGAGGTCTTGTATGTTGGGGACCCATGCTGGAGCGCATTCCTGAAGGACAGACTCCATAGTATGGGCTCATAGTGGAACAGTTCTTGAAGAACTGCAGCCTGTGGGAAGCCCATATAGGATCAGTTTAAGAAGGATGGCATCCCATGGGAGAGACCCCATGCTGGAGAAGGGGAACCATCTGAATCACCATGAAGGAGCAGCAGATGATGCAGTGCTATGGACAGACCACAGCCACCATTTCTGTGTTTGAGAGACATTTGGAAAATGCCCTTAATAACATGATTTAACTATTGCTTATCCATGAAGTGGTCAGGCAGTTGGGCTTGATGATCTTCAAAGGTCCCTTCCAATGCAACTGGTCTGTTCTATACACAATTCCTTTCATTCACAGGTTATTCAGTTTTAAAAATTGAAAAGACAAGCTTCCAAACTGCCAATAACAATTATTTTCTCCAAAAGTGTAACTTTTTAGTGAAAGATCTCAGATCAAAGGAAAATTACTATTAAGCCAAGCTGGTTGGAAAAACAATAAAACTTGACCAAATTCAGAATCAGTGTCTTTCAACACACAAATTTTGCACTGTGATGAATGACAGCAATAAAGTTGTATTAACTCCATGAAATATGTATGCTTTCTTTTTTTTCCTTTTCTTTTTTTTTTTTTTTTTTTTTTTTTTTTTTTTTTTTTTCTTTCAGGACATAGAAGTAGAACTCATCTGCAGTTATGTTAAAACAAAGGAACTTTCTGTTTACCTGCCATTGCCTTCTGGGCTTACAAAGCATGATGTAGACAGTTGTACAGTTGTATGTGTATACCATGGTGTTAGGTTTATATATCAGGATTTTGGCAGTGAGGTGGAACAGGGGGCTGCAGGGGCTTCCCCCTGTTGGACAAAGAATGTTCCAGCCAGCTTCAAAAGGGACTCACTGCTGTACAAAGTTGAACCCATCAGAAACATGGTGGCACCTCTGTGATGACATATCTAAGAAAGGCTGAAAAATGCCATGTGGCAGTAGCTGAGAGGCAGGAATGAGAAAATGTAGAGAGAAATATCCCTACAGACCAAAAGCCTAGAGGACTGCTAGGAGAGGAGATGAACCAAGTACTGATTCTCCTTCAGGCTGTGGAAAAGACCATGGTGAATCAGGCTGTCCATCTGCAGCCTACAGAGGACCACTTCTGAGCAGATATCCACACTGTCTTAACCCATGAGTTTTTTTCATCATACTTTCTCTCCCTGTCCTGCTGAGGAAGGGAGTGAGAGCAGCCAGCCAAGGTTGACCCACCTCAACCCTCTTCGCAAAGGCAGAGCTACTTGAGAAATTCTCTGACAAAAAATAATCCTTTTTTTCTGTGAATAAAAATACAGGCAGTAAGAGTCTACTAGACCTAAGAGTAAAACACAAATCTTATCCACTGTATCTAATTCACTTTGCAGTTTCCATGACTTAATTTTTATGACAAATTTTTAAGGAAAATGTTAACCTGAACTTAAAGACTGCTTGTAACAGAGGACTTATCAGAGCAGTTTGTTAATTGCCCAGTGGTTTCTCTTGTTGAAAAACAGTTTTTTTTGTTTCTAGTTTGAAACTGTGTGAAGTTTTAGTCTTCTGCCTTACATCTATCTGTTTCAATTAAAAAAAAAAATAAACCTTATTTCTAGACAGATTATTCATTTATAAATACTGGCAAGCAAATGGAGTTGTTCACTGCTTAATGAACTTTAAAATGAATTTTCTCTCTTCATTCTATCAGTTTCCTTCTGAATGTTCCACAATTTGTCTGTATCTCCCTTCACACCAGAAGACCAGAAGTGGTACATATTCTTTCAAGTAAGATTATCAGCAATTAACATTGCTGATTAGTAGTAATACAGCTCCTCTATACAGGTATCTTTTGCTCCTATACACAGTTTTGACACTGGAATTTGCACTGAGAACTCATGTTTATTTAATTATGTGCGGACCTTTGTTTTGTTGTGGGGTTTGTGTTTTGTTGTTGTTGTTGTTGTTGTTTAGTTATAAACTCTCAAAATGTACATCTCTATTCTATAAACACAGGTGCTGTGATTTCCATGCGTATGATTTTCAGGTCATTATAGGCAACAATATAACTCTACAAATATAATTTCAAACAATGTCAAATCAGACATCTTACAGAAGTTTATTGCATCGATATCAATACCTAATCAACCATATTTATAATTTCACTAAAACAAAGATTGGTAGGCTAGTTTCAGAGAACTTGATTTCTGTAAGCCCATCTTACATTATTCTGTTTCAGATCAATGTCAGGTTGACAGACCTATAATTACCTGAGCCATCTATCTTACTCTTTACTAAAAAGTGACATAACAGTTTTATTGCAGTTTTTTGAAACTTTCATTGCTCCAGGACTTGCTTAAAATCAGCATTAACACTTAGAGACCAACTGCAGAGGGATTCATTTTGGTAGTAATATTACTGCTGGAGTTTGTGACTTGAATAAATAACACATCTATTATTTACATGTTCTCTTCTTTCAAAAGATGTAATACTAAAAAGTTAAAAGGGAAAGAAAATATCAAAAAAAGTATTTTTTAAATAGAAGACTTGGAGAGAACACCCGTTGATTTTCTGCTTTTTAAATATGACTGATTTAAGCAGCACACTACTGCACAAAATCAGACATAGCTCAAATGTAATAAGTAAGCAAATATACTCTAAATATAGTTTAATTTTTATTACATATAATATATTATATGTAATATATTGTGTATATATTACATTGTATATATAATATAATACATATATAATTTTATAATATAAAAAGCAAATATACTCTAAATATAATTTGCCCTAATTGCACTCATAAAAGGTTAATATTTAATTTTTCAAATTTGAGACTAAATTCTCAAAGTCCCAAGTCCTTTCAGATTAAAAAGTATAGATTTATTAGACAAAAAATATGTAAAACTAGATTTCTGAAACTCTACAGTATATACACTTACATACTTATAAACATACTATAAACAGATCATTGAATAGCAAGCAACATAACATTTTATCCAGCAAACTCATTCTTATACATCTTATGCCTAGTCTTCATTTAAGGATACAACAGATCACATCCAGTTTCTTAATTAATCCTTCTCTCTTATAAAATCAAATAGTTTTTTAGCATGTTTCACTGTTTCAGCTACAACATCCTGGAGGTATCTTTGCACAGGTACACTTTATTACTATGAGTATTCACTTTCATCAGGACTATATTTAGGACCTGTTGCAGTGGACATAAAAAAATAAATGTGTTGATTTAAAAGGTGAAACAGCATCTTATGATGGCTCTGTCACTCTGTTTTATCTGTAGTAACCAGGAGCAACTATAATAACAAATAAATTCCACAATTATTTTGAAGTGCTTCTGGAAGTCTACAATTTCAAAGTTTTCTATTCAGGTAGATAAAAATAGAAATATTCTGATATCCACTGGTAATTTAGAGATTTTTGATCTTCAGAGCTGAAGACTGAGTAATACTTTTGTAGTGTAGGAAGGAGCAGAATCTGTGAAAAGAAAGAAAAAAATAATACATCTCAAATTCAGTTATATAATCAATCACAAATAAATGGAACCCTTAGCTAGAAACAGCTAAGTTTGGTTTTGTTTCAAAGTTACTCTACAAGTGATCTTTGTGAAGTTTTCACTTCACATTGAAATTCTCTTGATCCATATTATACAGCAACTATTCCTTTTCCAGTCAGCTTTTCAGAAGCTGCCATCTGCATAATTTATAGCACAAGAGCTCAGAAACAGGAAATCCAAGTATGAGTCTGAGTTCAAACAGTTCAAAACACACAAAGTTTAGTCTGTAAAGGCAGGTAAGTATATCTTCAAGCTGCTGTGCTCCAAGGAGTATAAAGCTTACCTGTGTTTAACAAGGCCAAATGCAGATTACAGCCAGCATGACTGCTGTTTTCTTAGACTCCACATTTCACAGGTATGTAAATAAAACTCTACCACTATACACTTCATAAGTATCTCTAAGTTAATGATCTCAGCATCCCTCCATTTCTTCTATTCTATTATTCTTCTATTCAATACTTCTATTTTAACCACTGTTGCCACCATTACCAGAGTCTGACACCTTCATAGCAGGTTTCACTGTAGAAGAATGTGGCTTGAATCATCAAGTGTTCAGTTTATGGGCATCAAGGAACAAAAATCAAGTATCAGAACAGAACATGAAATGTATTCTTCAGACACACCCTGTGGCATTTCTATAAGTTTTTCTTATAATCTTATAGTACCACCATACAGATCACTTACATGAAACACAAGGAATGAAAAGAGATATATAAGATTCATTCTTAAAAAAAAAAAAAAAAAAAAAAAAAGGTCTTGTCTCATTACATACAATCTCAAAGAAATTTAAACAGACTTTGTGGGTATTTTGGCTCACAGGAAATAGTCCCTTTATTTCATAACATATATTAATTAACAAGACTGAAGAGACTGTTATTTAATTACAGCAAGTAGGATAGCAAAATAATAAGCAAACAAACCTTCAGTTTATGAGTAATAAAGACAAAAGCAGTGGTTTTAGTACATTAATTTTACAATGGTAAAAGCAATTAGTACCTAGTTATTAGAGGTAAGCAATTAGTACTTTGATACAAATTCACAGTTAAAGAATGCTCTATTGAAGTAAAGAGCGTTATTTTTATAGATTGTGTTCCTTCTTGAGGAGGAGAAGCACCTCTTTAGGTGCCTCAAATCACTGATGATAATCACAGGAGGAGTAAGTAAATCTGGAGAATAATAATCTCTGCATATGTTAGCATTGAAATAAACTTAATGCATATAAAAACACACCATAAAGTTTCTGTAAATTTGTACATTAAATTCCAAGTGACAGAAATTTTTAACAGAACACATATCAAAATTTTCTCTTTTAGTCTTATTTAAAACCACAAAAGAAAATTATAATTTAAAGGAGTATTGCTTGTACTTTTAAAAACTAATCTTCCCAAATAATTATATTCAAGATAGTAACATGTCTACTGGAAGTCAACACATACCCCTTTCTTTTAGGTCTTCAATGTAGGCTTTCATAAACTCTTTTTCAAATTGCTCCCGTTCACGTTCACTTTCTATAATTTCTTCAGTGTCTTCACATACAATAGTTTCAACTGGGCTGTCCTTGAGACTTACAAATCTAAAGAGAGAATATAAAGCAAGAATATATTCAATAGATTTTTGAATATCACTGAGCAACATGACTGTCATTTTGGAAGTTACTACTACAGCCAAAAGAGAAAACATAAAGAACATTTGGTCTTTTTTTTTTTTCTCCTCTATTAGAGATTTCTTAAAGACAATCTATAATCAGTCTCAGTCACATAAATATTTCAAACAACATCTTCTGCATATTTCACTTTCCATATAAAAATTATTAGATTTATCTCTTTGTTTTCACCTATTTACTTAAATAATTCTTTGCAATAACACACTTTGATTTGTTTTGTTTTTTGTTAAGGGACTTCTGACAGATGACACTAATTTCAAATCTGTTAATGAACATTATGAACTCCATCCTAACTCAGCCTATTGGTGAGCAATTTGGAAATTTTGCTAGTGTCACTTAGTTGATATGTTTTATTTTTTTGTTGTTGTTATTTCTCTTTTACAATGGATTATTTGACATGTATTAATATATATTTTCAAATTTCCTGAAGCTACACATTGTAAGTGAAGAACTAGGTGTCTATATAAACAACTCATATAATGCTCAAATTAAATGCAAAGTATTCTGAAAATCTTTTATGGTATTATCACTGAAAAAATAATAATAAAAAAAAATATTTAAAAATCCATAAAAAACCTTTAAAAAAATTATTTTTTCAAACTAATCATATGGCTTGTTAATATCTCATAAATTGTTCTGTTAGTTTCCAATGTTTTCCTAATGAAAGACCTGAACATCACCTACGGAAATGCAGGAACACAGTAATTACTGACAAAAATATCTTTTAGTCCTGTCCAGGACTAACAGGACTAAAGTTTTGCAGCAACAAAATTCTGTTTCATAGCAAAGTGTGTATGAACTACTAAATTTATGTGGTACAACTTAAGTTTTTTTATGTGGTACAACTTTAAGCTGTGTTTGTCAGCACACTTTTGATAGCACTGCATTTTTCAGCTGCCTAAATACTGGTTCCATTCTGTAAGAAATATCTGACTCCAGAATTAAGGGTACTCTTTCCAAGTGCACACCAGAGTAGCAGTTTAGGCTTACAGATGCACACTGAGAGGCATGGCAGATGAAAATCAGAAACCTGTGGCTCCTCTTTGCAATTCCCAATATCTCTACTGCGTCCTTAAAAGTTTTGATTTGAGTTGCAGCAGAATTTGATTACCCATGGTAGAAACATATACTTGCAAAAGTATATCTTCCAAATGCATCTACCTTATTTTATTAGGAACATATTTAGTTCTCTCTCACTTTTACTTACTTTAAACCTGTGGTTGACTCACAGATGGCTGTCGGTATCTCAACCAGGTCATCACCACTGACAACTAGCAAACTGAGTTTTGGCATATTAACCAGAGCTCGTGGAAGATAAGTCAATTTGTTTTTCTGTAAGAGAAGTGTCTGCAGTTGATCTAATCTATAAAAAATGTAAAAGATATCTTGAAATATTTATTTCAAATGAGAGTATCTATTTAAAATAGTGCCAACTTAATCTTATTTAAAAATAAATAAATAAATAAATAAATAAAATAAAAATAAAAATAACATGCACCAACTTTGGCTTCCCAAAAATTATTCATATCAGAAACATTGTCCTCAACTTTAGTGGAGATTTTCAACCATGCTTCAACATTTCTAGATATTACTAGTTCTCTGAAGAACATGCCCAAGACAAAAGATTACAAAAATTACTGCACTTCCATACAAAAGATGTTGACAGAATGTTAAAAAGCCTCACCTTGAGTATCCCAGTTTTAATGAAAAATATGGGTCACCACCTTTACCTATATGATGGTTTCTACAAATTGTATATGTCTGTGCTAGCCAGTATATTTGAATCCATTGTTTTTCACTAGTAATTAGTACTGTGGGGAGAAAAAAAAAAAAAAAAAAAAAAAAAAAAAAAA
>CM021763.1:46051595-46112687 GCA_011075105.1 Heteronetta atricapilla | reverse complement strand
AAAGCTAACAGAAAATGTTTTTATAAATACATTAACACCAAAAGGAGGACTAAGGAGAATTTCCATCCTTTACTAGATGTGGTGGAAAAATTAGTGACAAGAGATGAGGAAAAGGCTGAGGTACGTAATGCGTTCTTTGCCTCAGTCTTTAATGGCAAGACCAGTTTTTATCTGGATATCCAGGTTCCTGAGCTGGTGGATGGGGGTGGGGAGCAGGTTGTGGTCCTCACAATCCCCGAGGAAATTGTTGGTGACCTGCTACAGCACTTGGATGTATGCAAGTTGATGGGACCGAATGGGATCCACCCAAGGATACTGATAGAAATGGCAAAAGAGCTGGCCAAGCTGCTTTCCATCATTTGTTCTGGCTGTCGGGGGAGGTCCCAGTCAACTGGTGGCTAGCAAATGTGATGCCTTCTTGTAGATACAAGAAGGGCTGGAGGGTATACCCAGGAAACTATAGGCCTGTTAGTTTGACCTCAGTGCCAGGGAATCTCATGGAGCAGATTATCTTGAGTGTCATCATGCAGCACTTCCAGGGCAACCAGGAGATCAGGCCGAGTCAGCATGGGTTTATGAAAGGCAAGTCCTGCTTGACAAACCTGATCTCCTTCTATGACAAAGTGACGTGCCTAGTGGATGAGGGAAAGGCTGTGAATGTGGTCTACCTTGACTTCAGTAAGGCTTTTGACACTGTTTTCCATAGCATTCTCATCAAGAAATTGGCTGCTCATGGCTTGGACTGGCGTACGCTTTGTTGGGTCAGAGACTGGCTGGCCCAGAGTCGTGGTGAATAGGGTTAAATCCAGTTGGAGGTCAGTCACTAGTGGAGTCCCCCAAGGCTCAGTACTGGGATCAGTTCTATTTACTATCTTTATTGATGATCTGAATGAGGGGATGTAGTGCACACAGAAAGTTTGCAGCCATCACCAAATTAGGTGCGTGTGTCCATCTGCTCAAGGGTAGGAAGGCTCTGCAGGAGGATCTGGATAGGCTGGACCAATGGGCTGAGGTCAACGGTATGAAGTTCAACAAGGCCAAGTGCCAGGTCCTGCACCTGGGGCACAATAACCTCAAGCAGAGCTACAGGCTGGGAGATGATGGATTAGAAAGCTGCCTGGCAGAGAAGGACCTGGGAGTTTTGGTTGATAGTTGACTGAATATGAGCCAGCAGTGTTCTCAGGTGGCCCAGAAGGCCAACAGCATCCTGGCTTGCATAAGAAACAGCGTGGCCAGCAGGACTAGGGAAGTGATTGTCCCCCTGTACTCGGCTCTGGTGTGGCCGCACCTCAAGTACTGTGTTCAGTTTTGGGCCCCTCACTACAAGAAGGACATTGAGGTGTTCAAGTGAGTCCAGAGAAGGGCAACAAAGCTGGTGAAGGGTCTGGAGAACAAATCTTATGAGGAGCGCCTGAGGGAGCTGGGATTTTTCAGCCTGGAGAAGAGGAAGCTCAGGGGTGACCTTATCACATGCTACAGGTACCTTAAAGGAGGATGTAGCAAGCTGGCGGTTGGTCTATTCTTTCATGAGCCTGGTGACAGGATGAGGGGGAATGGGCTAAAGTTATGCCATGAGAAGTTTAGGTTGGATATTAGGAAGAACTTTACTTCAAAGCTTGTTAGGCACTAGAATAGGTTGCCCAGGGAAGTGGTTGTGTCACCATCCCTGGACATCTTTAAAAGACGTTTAGATGTAGAGCTTCATGATATGGTTTAGTGGAGGGCTTGTTAGTGCTATGTGAGAGGTTGGTCATAATGATCTTGGAGGTCTCTTCCAACCTAGATTGTTCTGTGATTCTGTGATGAAGAACATGGATAAAAGGGGAGACTGATTACTGAAGGTGTAACTCAGTCTAAGAGTTGTGGTGATCTCATAAATCTTTGTAAGTTTTTCAAAAAGTCTTAGCTGAATTACAGGCATGTTATCAGTCTTTTTGCATCCATTATCATGTATGATATCAGAGTATTTCTAGCCATTATGCTATGTACAAAACCAAGGTAAAACTAGACTTTGATCATTTCTGTTTGGTTGAATTTTGTATTTATTTCTTTTGAGTAAGTTTTACACTGAAGAATGCTGTTGCTGTTTTCATGCATTTATTTACCCTTCTCAGAAGGAGTTTTTATGAATTTGAAGGTCAAAATTTGAACTTCCTGAAAGTTAATAAGCACGAAACATTCTAACAACTCTCTATTTTATGCATCAGTTTTCAATTTTTCTCTTGTCCTCCTAATGTTGTAAAGGGATCCTGTCTACCTACTAGACCTGAGCTTACACACACATGCTTATTTACAGTGTAAAATTTTCCATACTTACAGAGAACGATCACAAGCTATCATGAAAATTTCACTGGATTAATAGATTTGAGCAACAAATCTAATTGGTTTAATCTGTCTAACAGGGGGAGCTAGCTTCTCTTCAGATGAGTCTGACATCACACAGTCAACACAACAGAGTTCCAAGCACAGCCAGCTCTAAGGGACCTTCTACAGGGCAAGGCAAAGCCCATCAGCCACATGTGTGGTGCCATTGTGAAAAAACATTTTAGAAAGGGCAAAAATTGCCAGACAGGAAGAAGAGTATAGAACAAAAAGAGTGAGAAAGAGCAGAGGTAACACCAAGGTCAGAAAAGGAACTGATGTTCCAGTCTGGAGCATATATCCACAGTGCAGCCCACAGAAGAATCACACTGAACAGATGGATATTTCTGAAAGAACTGCAGCCTGCACCAAGCCCGTGCTGAAGCAAAGAAAAAGTGTAAGGAAGAAGGAGAAACAGAGAGACTGCTGTGTACTGACTGTATTCCTCCACCCCCACCCCCTACCCCCCTTCTTCTCCTCTCCCCTTCCCCATCCTGTTGCACTGTTCAGGACAGAGAGAGGTGTATGGAGTGAAGGAGTGAAGCTGAGCTTTGAAAGAGAGTAAGAAAGGTGTTGTTTTAATGTCTCTGTTTCTCATTACCCAAATATGTCTTAGTTGGCAACAAATTAATGTTCCCCAATGTCTGTTTTGCCCATGGCAATAATTGGCAAGCAATCATCCTGTCTCTATCTCATCCCATGAGCTTTCTTATCCTTTTTTCTCCATTCTTTTTTTCACAGTTTTGTGTTGAAAAGGAGGAGAAACTGAGCAGCTGGGTTGGCATTTGGCTATTAGCCAAGGTTAAACCACCACCACAACTAACGTTGTCTGCACTCCTGTTTTAGATGGTTTAGACTAATGTAATATTTTAATTCATGAAGTAGTTACCTGCCAGTGGCTACCACCTTTTGTACATCTGAGAAAAATTAAATACCTTTTACATTATACTGATGCAATTGCTCTGTATAAGATCAGCCATAGTGAGTACACAGAAGGCCAAACACTACAGCCTTTTAAATCATTTGACAAATGTGTTCATTTAATTATATGTTCAGCTTCCAAAGCTGCCCTTGAAATCTTGATTCTGGGAAACTAATTTTATAAACTAAATCAGGAGTTTATGTAGCCTGCCTCCTGAGTCATTGCAAGTATAAATTAAGTGTTGTCCTCCAGAGAAACAAGAAAACATGATAGAAAATGACAATATTTTTCTTCTTGACTTCTTAGATCATACTGACTTAATGTCACTTCCAGCTTTTTTTTTTTTTTTTTTTTCCAGAGTTTTGCTGTTGCACCGCTTTTTTTTTTTTTTTGGTGTTGTTGTTTTTCTGTAGATTGTAAGTAAACCATTACCTGTATTGAATAAGAGACTTTCAGAAAGAACCAAACTTTTTGAGATTGCTGAGAGAAATTTTTGCCTCTTAGGACTCAGTCCTGAAGAAAACTTACGTATGCTGTTAGTTTTACACATAAAGGTTATTCATAACATATAGAAATGTGCAAGCCTTTGCCTATAATACCTTTAGAAGCAACTGGGAAAATATCATTGATTTTAACACAAATACACTGCTCTGGTCTGGAGGTTTCAGTATACTTTTTTTCCTAGATGCTTATATTTTATTCCTCTGTCTATCGGGATCTCCTTTTTTTCTGATTTAATTATAGATCCTTTTCATTACTAAAGTTTTATCTGTTTAAACCTCTACCTTTACTAAACTGAAGGAGAAGAGAAAGAAAAGGGAGACCTGCCTGTCTGTTCTTTTACTAACATTTCTATACACTGTCCACTCATCACATTCTCTTTCCTCCACAACATTTATGAACAGTTCTTTGCAAAATAAACTGCCCTTCATTCATGGGAACACATGAATTTGTGCTTAGGTGCTAGCAAGTGGTTTCATTTCTCAGAGAACAGTAAGTGTCTGAGCAGCCAGGCAGAGAGCAGTTATATATCCAACACAAGAAACAGTGTTGGTGCATGCCTGGGAATCCTTTTCTCAGTCTTTATTATATATTCATACCATGCCTCACATGTAATAGCCCTTTCAGACATATTTATACTCATAACAACATGCAGTTTTTTTATAGACCTCTCCATACTCTTTTTAAAAAAATGCATACATTGGGAACAAATGAAGGTTAGTAAGTGAATTTGATTGTCAAAATACACTTTGCGTCCACAGAAAATAGCTATTTGCAGCCTTTTCCTTATCATCACTGGCCAAATCCTCTTTGGGATCACATCCTCCTTCATATATCAGAATAAATGTGAATAAAATTTAGTCACCTGAAAAGCAAAACAAAGAAGCTTGGTCCTGTTTAGCTGCTGCCTTCATCATTTTCAGTGCTATTACTATCAGAACATTATTCTGAAAAACTGCAAGGAACGTGATTAAATCTGTTATGGTAATATGTTTAGAGTTATAAGTTATAATCCAAATAATAATGGTAGAAGAAACAGTTTGTTATCTTACTTCAAATGGGAGCTCTCTTATTTCCATGTTTCCAGACAAATCCAGTTTTTCCAGATTCTCACAGTCACCCAGTTCTGGAGGGACTGACTTCAAATTATTAAAACTCACATTGAGCACTTTGAGATTTTTTAAGCAGCCTGTTAGGGAAAGATAATTATAATCAGTAGTTCTGTCTTTGGGGGCGCTCCCCCCGGCCCGGGTACTAAAATAAAAAACTACTCATCTTAGAGAAAAAAAATCCTTCATGTGATGATGAGTAAGAGGTGAATAAATACCTTCTTCGGCGGTCACAAAGATGAGACCGCATTGCAAAAGTGCTATGTTGTACTCATAGGCTTCCCTTAATCAGCAATGATTTTGGTTAGAGTTTGAAAACAACAGATTTAATAAGACTTTGATCCTACCAGGGCTAACTATTGACCTCATCTGAAAATAGAGAAGTTGACATTCAACTCAGGACGATTGTCAGAAAAAAAAAATACACATATATATATACATCTTTATATATATATATATATACAGATACATATATATATATATTTGTTGTTATAGAACCTGTTGATTGGGAACAATTGTTCCTACCTAAGTTACTACATTAACTGTTCTGTCTCCAGTACACAGCATTGCCTAATTTTGATTATGAAAGATAAAGGATATCTTTGTTTCATTATTTGTTTAATCACAATCCCTCATCTTTTGTCAGCTTTATTTTAGGGCACTAATATTTTAGACTACATTTAGTCACATTGCATTCCATATTTTTTCTACTTATAGAATTCTACTTATAGCATAACCTTCAATAAAAATAGGTGTAGATACATAATTAAAATGCAAAGCGTAATATTGCAAAAATGCAAATTCTACTGCAACATAGCTAAATAGGAAAGAAGTAAGGAATCTGAATGTACCATACAGCTAATTCATTAGCAAAGGGATCCTTAGACACATACGTAACAAAACCAAGAGAATGTTCTATGGACACCTGTCCTGATATATTACATGGATGATTTTCCTCTCTAATTTATGATGAAATGCAGCAATCAGAATGGAAAGCAGTGGTAAGAAATTTAAATGCAATTCAGCAACAAGAAATAAGGAAAAAACACCTTGTGCCAACAGGCTCTAAAATACTGACAAACCAGGTAAAGATAGGCACAAGAAGCAAAATTCTATGTTTTATCACTGTCTTCCAGTTATCATCAAGTTTAAAAAAAAAAAAAAATCATGTTTTATGAGATTTGGACAACACTGGAGAGAATGTCTCTATTGTACATTACAAGTGCTCAATGTCATAATAGTAAGCTTATCCTTAAGGCACTAAGGCCTTAAGGCACTAAGGATTAAATTCCCTCCAGAACAAAAGCTGTGTAGAGTTGACCACCCTTTGCAATGTGTTCCTGTGCCTCCACAGGAAATCCTTACTGGAGGCCAAATGGTGCTTCCACAGGAAAAGGTAAACACAGAAGAAACATAAGGAATTAAATGCCTCATAATTCTTCTCTTATAATAGATAGATAGATAGATAGATAGATAGATAGATAGATAGATAGATAACAAATTTGCTCTTGACAGAGGCATGCAATTAGATGACCAATAATAGCAGCCCCAAATCACCCACACCTGCAGCATTTTGCATAGATCTCCATTTAGTCTCCCTTGCCCACAATATTACCTTCAAATGTTATATGGACCATCTAATTTTTCTCTGAATCTACAGAACAGCGTTAATCTAAATCTAAAGAACAGTGTTAGGTTAAACTCCACATGTTGCAACAGAGGAAAGTATATAAGCTCCCAGACAGCTTTCTCTCATATGTAGCTCTGACAGAGGTATTTCAAATTTCAGATTTGTCCTTTTAAAATGGTAACCTTCTATTTCATCTTTGCAGAAAAGTCCTGGTTTAGTTAAAATGACAGAAACAAAGTTTTCTGTAAGATTACAACTGGCATTGCTTTGGTAGTACAATATACTATCCTACACCAGTCATTGTAGCTGGTGAGAGAGTAATAGAAACAACTTGAGGATGTAAATCTGTGAATCTCCAGTTTTCCAGATCATCAAAGAAAAAAGACAAAAAAAAAAAAAAAAAAAAGGAAAAAAAGTTTACCCTAACCTTAACCTAACCATGACTAAGCCTCACTGAGTTTGCTATCATGATGTAGACAAGTGAAGGTATTACATCACATGCTAAGTGGTATAAATACCAATGTACCATCTCACTGCAATAAAATAATCACCAACATAGAAGTGCCTCAAAATGAAATAGAGAATCAGAAAATCCCAGATTAATTCCTCACAGTTAATTCTTCAGTGAAGAGGAGTAAGTCCCATTGACATGAAAAAGAAACTACTTATTTGCGGAGTAATGTTTTGTCTTGTCTTTTAGCAAGGTGATATTGTATTGAATCTGGGATGGAGTTAATTTTATTCATAGTAGCATGAATGATTTGTGACCAAACTAGTAATACCAAAGAGGTGTTTTAGCTATTGCTGCATGAACAGCACTTACAAAGCATCAAGGCCTTCTTTGTTTCTCACTGCCCCACAACACAAAATGCCCAGTAAGCAGGCTGGGGATGGACAAGGAGCTGTGGGACAGCTAACTCCAACTTACCAAAGTGATACCATACTGCATAACACTCTGCTCGGGAATAAAATCACAAGGGGGAGTTTTCCAAGATGGTTATTGCTCAGGGACTGATTAGGTATCGGTTAGCTGGTGGTGACTGATTCCTTTTGCCTTATTTGGTTGCTTTTGTTTTGCTTTTCTTTCTCCCTTTTCCATCATTAACTAAACTGTGTTTATCTCATCCCATGAGTTTTTTCACTTTGCCCGTCCAATTCTCTCCCATCACTGCAGCAGAGTAGGCAAGTGGCTGTGTGAGGCTTATTACCTACCAGATTTAAAACACAACAGATGTACCTGCTAACTTTTTAGCCACTGATATTTCTACCATTGTCTCAGTTCACTTACTCACTGGATAACTAATGTAGACAATGCACCAGTATCTTCTTGTGTAACTATGCTAAGAAGATGCATCTACAACACATACCTAGTAGATATGGAGCAGAATTAGCCATAACAAAACCGTAAAAATTTAATAGCCTTTTTAGGCAGAGTGATGGATAAGACTCTTCTAAAACCATGCCTTTCCACAGTTGTTATTTTTTTTCTCCTTTTCCAGTTTCTAATATGTATGTTGATGTTCACAACATGGTTCATCCCAGCTTGAAGGTATAGGAGAGCAAGAAGATACATATTTTTCCCTTTTCTTGCAATCTCTTTCTGATATGACAGAAGAGTACTGCAGAACTGGGAGTCAGTAACTAGTAACTGCTGTAGCTAAGATTATTAAAATTACAGGAAAAAAAAAAAAAGCAATAAATCTTAAACTGAATTTAATTCATTCAACTCAGGATAACATAGATGAGAATGCTCTGTGGGGAGCAGTCTCCTGCATTTCTGTATAACTCCTGTTTTTTCACCTCTAGTTCTCCAGTGGATTAAGTTATGTCGCCTGACAGCTGAGGGATAGGTGAGAATTAACCTTCACTCTAGGACCACAAGTCATTCACAGGACACAGTGGATAAAGACTTTACACTGCCTCTTCACCCCCATATGTTGATTTACCACATTCCATCTTAAAAGTGGTTTGCCTTTTGACATCCACTCCTCTCAGAGGCTGGTGGGGGGAGTTACAGAATTTCATCCCTTTCATAATTAGAAAAGGTTTTTCTAATTGCCAGTTATTCATTAGTAGAAATTTTATAACTGCAAATTCGTTTGTTAATGTTATCTTTAAACAGCAATTTTCCTTGCCTGCTGTTTACTTTTCTAAGGTTTTCATAAGTATCAGACATGTTGGAATTTATCTTACTAGCCTAAACAAGTCAATTCTACTAATTTGCACTCATAAAATAAAAAATTGCCTCCTAAAAATGTCTTAATAGAATTCTTCAGCATCTGATCCCAAATCAGAAAAACATTCTTGGATCTGAGTGACCACAACTCCATATAATACTCCAGACAAGTTCTTACTGTTTACTTGTACACTGGCAAATAATACTACTTTTCTTCAGTTGGGAATATCTTGCACAAAGATTATCTTATACTGCCTTTTGTGTGTCATACTGGATTTCCCTTCTGTGACTGCTAGCTTAAGGACTTCTCATCTTTAATCTTCCATTAAATGAAACCACATTTGGAGTTTATTGCCATAGTGGAAGAGGGGAGTAGAAAGGAAGACAGTATGAATGGCTTTCACTACCTCAGGTGCAGGAATTCACATTCTTAGTTGTAGTGGCCAGACACCAACCAACAGGCCTTATAGGCATGGACTACCACCATTGACACAGCCCTGGGAGGATACAGAAAAGGTGACACTCCCTTTGCAGCTGAACAAATGAATGGCAGGATTTGACCACCACACCTGCCACCAATACATGCTAATAATACTCAAGCACAACTTCTCAGTTTAAACTAGTGGTAATAAAATTGTTGCTGCTACAAAATTGTTGTCAACTATGCTTTATAGCACTGAATTTTCAGTTCTATAAAAATGCAAATTAGGGAGTTAAACAACTAACATCTCTGTTTTCAAAAGAGAGGTAGTAAAAGCAGTAATGAAATCCATAGCTTCCCTGGCAGTTTCACAATTAAGAATATTTTATTTTTAAGTGGGAGATGCAATGCCATAGTTGTTGCCTGAGCTAGTATTTATTCCAAGTTTAAATTTTTAATTAATTTAAAAAAAAAATAGTAGTTAAGCTTTATACTTTCTGATGGGCAATGCAACATAATAATAATAGTAACATAATTTCAGCATTTAAACAGGGCTACATAAGTTATCCTAGTAAGGTATTGGAGACAAAATGTAAGTGAGGCTACAAAGAGCTTTTATTATCCAAGGAACCCATTTAATACAAATGCAGACCTACTTGCATAAGCTGTAGTAAAATACAAAACAAATTTTGCATTGATCTGACAAAATCAAGACAAATTAGCTAACACAGCAGCTTGCTGTGGGCCAAGACAAATAGTTTCATTTCTTCCAAACAAATAGTTTCCAATCTACTTTGCTGACTCAGTGACTTTGTCTTTGATTTCTTGGAAAGGAGATATTGATGTTCAAGCTGGTGAACATCAACACCTGTACAGGTGACAGGTAAAACATTGAAGGTTTGGGGGTTTGTTCTGTTTTTGGTTTTGGTTTTTACTTCTGATGAAAACAGCCAAAGCAACCAAGCAAAAAGATGGATGAAATCTTCTTACACTTCTTTTGCAAAACGAAGATGTAAAATCCTTTTTTTTTCTTCTTTTTTTTTTTTTTCATTAGTGCTTATAAAAGCTGATAAAGTTTTATTTATTAATGTGTTCATTAAAAAATAAATAAATAAACATGCAGAGAGAAATGGTGGCAAGTGACTATTACAAGCAAAAAATAAAAAGCATAAAGCTGGAGATTTAAGTCTGTGGTCAGAAGACCAAAAATACAATGTAAGAAGAAAGAAAAGTTTTCTTGCAAAAAAAAAAAAAAAAAAAAAAAACAGGTAGAAAAACAAAGAATCTTTTTTGGGCTGAAGATACCCCCCAGGGAGGGAGGAGAGGTGGGAATTGTTGAGGATCTACTGAAAGGGCTGGAAAATGAAGTAATGTAAATAAAAATGCATTAAACTGAATTGAAGATACTTTAGTAGATCAGAAATCATATGGAAAAGTGATTTCTCTTTTTCATGTGAGCAGACAAAGACTCTGTTTTTCCTGCGCGCAAGATGATACACAGCTGTTGCACAGCTCCTGTGCTCTAGAGCCAGAATATCAAGATCACCCTAAAGCTGCTGCCCAAGAAAATCTCCTGGGTACATTTCTCCTCACTATTTTTTTTCTGTTATTCCTGGGAAAATCAAACATGACAACTCTGAGATGGACAACAGCCCTATTTTCCAGAGTTCTCACATTTCTCCATGTCTAGTTACTTGCTTTCTATGTGAACTTCAGTTGCCTCAGATATTTTAGTTCACAGACTGCTACTGCAGCAATACTTTTTTTTATTATTGAAAATATTCTTATAATCTGTTCTCTCACACTTTTAAAGACATCCTGTTAGAATCAAAAGTAGCCCAAACACAGCTTGCCAGTTTAGATTCTGCTGGATGATTTGTTGGTCTAAACTAGGGTTCAGTTCTGGCTGAAGATTAAAGACTCAACAGTGTGCATGTCACTGCCAGCTTCAACCATCTGTCATTACTCTTAAGTATGTTTTAGTTGTATTATTTGCCTACTTGTGGCTGTTTTGTAAATGGGACACAAAAAGATAGGTACCTTAGGACTTAACCTTTCCAGCAACCTTAATTTCTGATTCAGCACCAAATTGTCATTCTTTGCTAAGACAGAGTTCCAAAGCCAAACACAAATAGATTATTTTCCCTGTGATAATTTAGCAGTGAGAGAACTAAAGTCTGAGATTTCATTTTAAAGTAGCATTACAGATAAATAAATAAATAAGGTCTTATTAAGATAACAAGCATTTCCACTATATAGGAGATAAAAACTTCCCTTGGAAGCACATCAATTTACATGTCCATAAAGAGATCATTATACAAACTGAGAGAAAAAAATATTTGTAATTCACACCATAACAAGGGCAGCTTCATTGTGCTACTAGCAGATGTAGTAATAAGTCCTATCCTAATAGGACATTGACTAAAACTGGAAATTATTAAACAGTTTGGGCAAAAAATAAAGCTAAATAGTTTAGCTACATAGTCCAGAAGGGGATTTGTTGTCTTACTTCTTTTTAAGCATCATCAGTGAATTCAAGTCTTTGTCTGGATGAACTAGAACTGCTGCTCTGATGTGACTACTGTATGATGTGGTGTCTCAAAAGACACCATAGGTTTCAAATCCAGGTTTTTACAGATGAGGGTTTAGTACAGTCATGCTTCCTCTCATTTACAGAATCACAGAAATGCAGGGGTTGGAAGGGACCTTGAAAGATCATTGGGTCCAACCCCCCTGAAAAGCAGGTTCCTCAGAGCAGGCTGCCCAGGTAGGCATCCAGACGGGCCTTGAATATCTCCAGAGAAGGAGACTCCACAACCTCTCTAGGCAGCCTATTCCAGTGCTCCATCACCCTCACCATGAAGAAGTTCTTTTGCATGTCGGTGCGGAACTTCCTGTGCTCTATCTTGCGGCTGTTGCCCCATGTCCTATCCCCACAAATGACTCAGAAGAGGTTAGCTACATCCTTCTGTCTCCCACACCTCAGGTATTTGTTGACATTGATGAGATCCCCTCTCAGTCTTCTCCAGGCTGAACAGACCCAGGTCTCTCAGCCTGTCCTCATAGGAAGGATGTTCCTGGCCCCGTATCATCTTTGTGGCCCTCTGCTGCACTCTTTCCAGGAGGTCCCTGTCTTTTCTGTACCGGGGAGCCCAGAACTGGACACAGTACTCCAGGTGAGGCCTGACCAGGGCAGAGTAGAGGGGGAGGATCACCTCCCTTGACCTGCTGGCCATGCTCCTTTTAATGCATGCCAAGATCCCATTAGCCCTCTTGGCCACCAGGGCACACTGCTGGCTCATGGTCAACCTGTCATCCACCAGGACCCCCAGGTCCTTCTCTGCAGAGCACCTCTCCAGCAGGTCCATCATCTGATGAATCTTGGGAAGAGAAAAAATATCTGAACAAAAGTTCACTGTTAATGAACGGGAGAGTGCTGAGTGCTGTAACATTTTGTCTGAGGCAAGTAAACTACAGTTGTCTAGTATTCACTAGCCCTTCCAATCAAACATTTGCATTAAAAAAAAAAAAAAAAAAAAAAAAAAAAAGCAACAAAAATATTGAAAGGAAGAAATCAACATCAGCCCTGGAAGAATGAGTATACATTGGAGGGAAAGTGGATGAATGGGGATAGCACAACAATACTGAGCAAAATTCCCATAATTTAAATGCAGGTGAAAGAATAGTGATTACTACTCGGAGCACCTGAAAATTTCTTCCTTGTTTCCCAAGAAAGGTGTCTGTTGTGCCCTTTAAATTGCCCTCTACAGGAATCAGTTGTGGTAGAGTGATCTGTTTGTCCATCTTTATTCTGGAAATAGACTTTATTATCACTCATAATCACTTTTTCTTTGTGATCTTTTTCATTGCCAATGACCCAAATTACAAGAATTTAGGAAAAAGAAAAAAAAAAAAAGGGGTGGGGGAAAGAAAAGAAAAAAGCTTTCTTGGTCTCTGCCTATCTTGATTGCTAAACAGCTACCCCTCAAAACTTTCTCTCTCTCTTTTTTTTTTTTTTTTTTTCTTCCCAGGTTTTAAGGCCTCTGGAAGAGGACTGTGCCTTTTTTGCTTTTCTTCTTCACTACCTGGTGGAAGGTTTTAGTCCATTAATCTCACTGACCCGTCTGATTTCTGCAGTCAAAGTGCTGACAAAACAGTTATTTTTTATTTTATGGTCATTATCTGCTATTCATGCCTTGCTTATGATTTGTTAGTATATTTAGCTTCCAGGTTGAAACGATAAAATATATCTCAATGTCAGTGGGAAATTTTCTGTGTAATTGGTAACATTAGAAAATAAATCAAAATCATTAGTGTTACTCTGTCTGGCAGAAAATCTAGCAGTTCTTTCTGTGTTGAAGGGTGCACTCTCCTTTCCTGTTTTTCTCACATAAACATATGATAACAATGGAGATGAAGGCTTTAGTCTTCATTCATTGTCTGAAAGATATTAATTCACAGTGTACATAGGGATTACCAGGCATAGGGAAAACTGAGGACTACTATATTTGAAAACAAAGGTCAAGATGTCATTACACATAGGTGCATGGATTTGATTCTCAGGGACCCATAAATCCTCATAGTACACCCAATTCCTTCAGCTCTCAAAGGTACCACTGATTAGAGCAACACTCTCCCAAGCGCTCCAAAGAGCTCTCACACTGTCACAGACTTTCTGTTTCTTATGCTTTAAGATCAGAAAACACAAGAGCCAAGTACTAAAATTATTATTATAGTATAGCTTAAAACAGAAAAGGTGTATAGAAGAGTTAAGAATTACATCATCTCTCTAAAAACCTTGTTGTCATGTTGGAAATAAGAATTTATTGATAGGAATTATTACTGAACCAATTACAAAATTGAAATAATTGATTTTATGCAAGATTATACATCTAGATTTGTTTTTACCACAATCTTATGTTTCAATTCATTTTCCTTGTAATACTGTTTCTATTTTTCCTAACCCTTGACAGACATAAAACACTACCTCTTATTATCCATCTACTAAATACAGTAAATAGTTGTCCCATAGTCAGCAAAAATATGGGTCATTTTTTCTCACATTTGGGCCATACTAAGACCATGCAATTCAGTGACTATAGCCACAACCAGCTAACCATAAAAATTTAGACGTGACTGTAAATTGAAAAAAAAAAAAAAAGTGAGAATATAATTATCAGATGAAAAAGAATGAATGTTAATTCATTCTGAATGTTAATTATGAATGTTAATTTTCCACCAATATAACTAGATGGCACATGTATAAATAACTGAATAGTTTGAACCTTGAACCAACATACCAATTTCCACTGGGAGATGGTCAATTTGGTTTTTTGGCAGCTCCAGAATGCTCAGATCTTGAAACAAAGCAATGTAGGCTGGAATGGTTTGAATCAACGTATTGCTTACATGCCATTCTTTCAGGAAGGTCTGGTCTTTCAGAGATTCTGGAAATTCCTGTAAATAGGATTATATAAATAGAAATCATCAAGATAAAATTTTGTTCAGTCATGTTTCTAAATAGAGTGAAAAGAAATCCCATGGCCAAATCTCAACACTTTCCCTAAATTATCTTGATGTAGAACATCTTTTTGCCAGATCCTTATAGGAGTTATCTTTTGATAGTATTGCAGATGTCTGTAACCACATAATCTTTTTTTTTTTAGTTGTTAATGCAATTATTTTGCTCTAAAACTGAAACCTATTTGAAACACTCTGCTTGGTGCTTCCCATTGTATTTCCTTTTTCCAGCTGGAGAATTTTTCTAAAACACATTTTACTGCTTTAATTCATACTTATGAATTAAAGTATATTAATTCATAATATCATAAAATGCAACATGGGGACAAAATTGTGGGTGTATGGAGATTATCAATATAGGTTTTGCCACTAAAACAAAAAGTGTGTTCTTAATATCTGCCGAGGATACAACATTTTTTTGCCAAGATGGGACACTGTCCAAGGAATAGAAACATTTCAGATAGGATATCACTTCTTAGAAGTCTTATTTCAAGTAGGTAACTTAACTTCTTAAGTCTTTTCAACAGTTTGAGAATTTTTGCTCATTTGTTTCTTTTAATAAGAACAAAAATATTTAACTTTTATATCAGTCAATCATTGCGATTAGTTCTTATTTTAGTCACAGAGAATTTATTTTCTTTAAAATTTTTAGGATTGTTTTAAATACACAGCAAATATTTTGCTTCTGGGTAATTTTCACATGATATTTTATCTGTTCAAAATTTCCAAAGTATAACAGCTAAATTGGCTGAAAGAGCCTTTAATTCTTAAAAAATTGCTTCAGTTAATTGGTATTGAGTTCATATGTACACTTCTTTGAATTGTGTCACCAAATCCCTTTAACTGAATCAGATAAAAATCATTTCATAAAGCTGAAGGTCAGAACACTTAGTCAACTTACTAAACCAGCACATAATTTACCAGTCTGCCCTGGATTTTATATGGTTGTATGTTAGTAACATCTGGAATAAATAATTGTGAAGAGGAGCTGACTTTGCTCTATAAAAAGAGGTGTAATTATTTAAGCCTTTAATTCTTTTACACCTTCCAATATATTTTTCTGTGCACAAAGAATTCTACACAGTAGAAATTGCTGTTTGGTATTTTTTCCTTCTAAGTTTCATAGATGCCCCAAGACATTAACTAGAGTGATGCACTTAAACTGTGGGGTTTTGCTGGTTTGTTTGGTTTTGTTTTGTTTATTTCAGAATTAGGAGCAGCATTGCTTAACTCTTAGATAAATTAAAACTTCTAATTAAAGATATTCTGGACTGATGACCACTTTTTTTTTTTTTTTCTTTATTTGGTTGTTGCTGTCTCAAATTTCAGTTCTTTTCAAATATACATCTGCAGACACTTAGCCTATACATGTAGTTTCTGCCTTTCCATGTCTGATATGGATCATTTCATTTCTTGCTTCACTTTCTAACTATGTGTATATTGCAGTGTGATCCATCTTTTATATTTGTCAGTTTATGGCAGTTGAAAAATAAAAAAGCTTAAACGCCTTAGGACATGCAAGGAGAAATCTCTCCATCTTTCTGGTGTGGGTTTCCACTACTGCACCTTAAACACTGCACATTTTTCTACAGTAAAATAAAAGAATAAATGCCACTGCAAATTCAGTTAGTATTGCTTTTCTCAGCTTTACTGAACTGAAAATGTATGACATAAGGAATAATAAGATTTAACTGGAACATTAGAGGTACTACTGTAAGAACCCTAATTAACTAAGAAAGGAGATGCATAGCATTAATACAGGAGGAAAAAAATGTCTGGGAATCAGATATTATTTGCCACTTTATTTCTGCTGTTGTGCCACAGCCTAGGTCTGTCTTGGTCTATTACAGTGACCTGCTGTTTTTTAATACCTTGTTATAAAAACAGACTATCTTCCAGCTCCTGACTGTCAAATGCAGCTGGATGCAAAGGATAACACTTGCCCCTGTGAAGCCAGCAAACCCACAGTTCTCCCAGACCAAAGGGCATACCCCACAAACTTCTTTTTATATTTAAAAGACAATGGAGAACAAAAATCACTCTCAGATAAAGCTAAAGCTGCCCAGCTCCTTCAGAAAAAAAAAAAAAAAAAAAAAAGTAAAATAGACAAAATATTTAAGTTTGTCTACAATTAAAGAGAAAAGGGTTTTTAAAAAAATCTTTATTAACTGTTGTTTAAATATTGTCAAGATTATTGTGCAATAACTGATATAAATTCACGTATAAAGTTAAAACAATGGAACAACGTTCCATTCTTCTATCAGTTGTTCACACTCATTTTCTCTCTTTGGATTTTTTCTTTATATCTTATAATCATATTTACAATTTCCAAATGTAAGTTTACCAATTCTTTGCTATAATGTGCTTTTCTTTAACATTCTCCATCTTACCATACTTTTGTTCGTGTTGCTGGTGTGATATTTTACTTCATTTACAAACTAGATAGGGATGAGAAAAGAAATTTGCACAAGTTTTGTTTGCTTTACTCTCTGATTCCCTTGTGTTCTTTTGTAATCTTCTGCTACCATGCTAAAGCTGGCAGCCTGCTGATAAATTACTCCATGAAGACTGACACTTGGAGGATAGCCAGTCTTTTGCCTTCAACAGCAAAACAGTAACTCAAAATCCTTTGACTGGGGGATGGGAGGGGGTCGAGTTTGAAAAGGAAATAAATAGCAAACCTACAACCAGTTCTGATTTTACTATTTCTAATTAGTAGACATGAGCCTGAGTTAAAACTGTGACCAAAATAATCAGCTCTGAAAAGTTTAAATTCTGCTTCTATTCCTAGCCCTGTAATTTTATATGTCACTGGCCAAAATAAAACATTGGGTCCAAACTTCTCTCATCTTTGAGAATCATTGGATCCAGCTCCAAAACTGGGTTAGGCAGTTTATGGGTTTTGGGGAGGAAGAAAAATCTCTGGAAGTGAAATAAGCCTGAGAGATTTTCTCTGTTCATTTAATGCAGTGATTCTATTCAATCTGTTGTGGCAAACAAATACCTCACTGTCACTAACTGCTGGAAATAAATGGAAATTTCTCAGTGAAAAGACAAAGCATGTCAGATGGTAAAAATAGAAAACAAATACAAATCTAGCAATTAATTTGTTGACATTTTCTGTGAAGAAATTATATGAAGAAGATCTAGTAAAGAATTTTTCCATCACTCATTCATTGTGCACATTTGATATTTAAGTGGTTTAAATCTGTTGGATCCAGATTCTCTGCTGAGGAAAATCATCATAGCCAAGTAGAGCCCTGTTCTGTGTTTGCGTGAACATCATCACCACTCATTTGCAAATCACCACTAATACTGCAAATTCACAAAAGTTGTTTTTCCTGAACTTTTTCTGAAAATCATTTAAAATTCACTGATCCACTAGAGAATAAACATTCATTAGTTAGAAGCAGAAAGCAAATGCTCAGAAAGGAAAAAAGAGTTAAAGTAAATTCATTGAAAAATTCATATGAATATTCATACTGTTATTTTCTACAGTTTTCATTCAGCTCTAATAGCCGTGCTGTTTCTCTGAAGAAATAATTTAATTCAGTAGATACATGCTTACATGTACAAAGGATCTCAATTAAGTGTTTCATCAATTCTTCATCATTCTCTCCCAGGCAAGTAATTTGAATGCACAATTCAAGAGTCCAAAGTCCCTAAAGAGCTCTCTTTTACAGGGGGGTTTGCTTCGAAGCCTCTTAGAGAAATAACAGTTTCTGAAACATACCTTTGGAACCTCAGATTACTTGTGGCTCAGTATACTCTTCTCATGATGACAAGTCCCATGGCTTTTGTAAACACAAGAGGATTTAAGAGACTCATTGTTGGGGGCAATATAAATGGGTTCTGCACATTTTTTAAAAAGAGAAAACTCTGTCTGACTTCTTTCACAGTGCCACATTATGAGACTAGTCTGTTTGTAGTTGCAAGATCTTTTCTCTCCTTTATTTTTGGTTGTTGTTTATTTCAACAGCTAGGTATTAATTAATACTGTTCTGAGCTTGCAGAAATGCACCATACAGAGATGTAGACATTTGAGTCATAAATATTTGGTTGGTATATAAAAGAGAAGACTTCGTTGTGGAATTCTGACAAAGGTAAATCTATCTCACTGCTGCAGTTATCAACCATAATCCATAGCCACAAGTTACCCATTCTAGAGAGGCATAACCAAAACAATGCCCAAGTTACTTTCAGATTCAGAGAGTCTCAGTGAGTACAAGTTCTTCAGGTGTAATGGCTTGATATTGATACTGCTTACAGCATTGTTGTTTAGAAGATTTCCATTAAGATATTGCAACCAAACTCATAAACCCACAGTGACTTGAGACAACTGCAGGCTCAAATTACATGTCTCAAAAATTAACTTAAAAGTGAAGCATAACTACAAAGAATTAATGTTCCACAACGATTATTGATCTGCATTTCCCTAGAATTCAAGTCCTAGTCTCTCTAGCTCGTACTCAGTGTCTATTTATTTAACCTAATACTCATTCTAATACTCATTCTATAAGTTTTATCTTTCTCAGAGATGTTAAAATAATTACTTTATAACTAAAAGGAATAGTGAGTTTCCACTTAATTAAAATACATTAACATTTCAATAACATTTGAAAAGCAGAAAATAGGTGGCATGGAGGTCCTTAAGGAAGGAATTCCTATTAAGAATTCAAAATGTGTGACCTACTTTGATTTCCTCTATTACTAAGGTTTTGCAAAGTAGACCCAGTAAGATTTTCAAAAGAGCACTCTCCAGATGATTTTCAAAATACTTGTCCAAGCTATTCCAGTATACATTTGAGCATTTTATGAGACCCATTTTTATGCTTGCACTCAACAGTGCAGAATCAGTGAGCCCGATTCCCTGCTATGCTCTATGGATCTGAAGCATGAGGCAATAGCCTTTTTGTAACGTCTACATTTTTACCATCTAGACAACTGTACTGATGAGTATCTGGTATAAGCTATAATTCTAATTGGCTGCAACACTTCAAATAGCTCAATGAGTTGATTTGTGTGCTCAACTCATTTGCTGTTGAAGTTTCTAATGACAGACCTTACATGGAGACCTCTGGGAAAGATATGGTAAAGCCACTTTCTTCTTACAAAATCCCTGTTCTGGGGATTACTCCTCTGTGAGACTTAACTTCACAGCATTCAGAAAGAAAACTGGTACTGCCTAGAAGCAAGCCCAATTCTCAAAATTAAACCTGTAAGTCATACCAACAACCTACCCAGATTTATCTGTCTAATGTGTAGAGGATATATTACTGCTTCATTGATGAGAGGAAAGGAGAAATGTAATAGAAATAGTTATCAGGTAAAAGTGTGTGAGAGAGAAACAATTCAGCAGCTAGTTCCCAAAGGGGCATTTACTGGGGCTGCGCTGTTCACTGCTGCCAAATGTAAGAGACCAGCCAATATGAACACAAGCTAGTTAAGTCCCTGCAACACTATACAAGCAAGCCCAGTTTTGACATCTAGTGTCTGAGTGCTTAATCTCCCAAACTTTCAACTCATAAATGTATTTATGTGCAAAATCAATAACAAAAACTGAAATGCAATTGACACCACAGCTCCTGGTTACACCAGAAAAAAAAAAAAAGAAAAGAAAAAAAAAAAAAAAAGGATTTTGGGATGAAACTGTGCCATGTCCGAGGATATTTCTGCAAATTGTCAGATTATCAGCCAGTGCAGCTTTGGTTGTATATTTTGGAATTTTCTGTAAGTGCAATTTCTTCTGAAGGACTCATAGAGGAAAATAGTGTCATGTCTGATTCTTTGTTTTGGAAGTAACAGCTGACATTTAAAAGAGAAAAATATAGAGAAATTATATTATCTGAATAATCAATTAAGATATTTGAGAAAATTACATTAAGGGGAAATATATTTCCTTCAGAACTTTGTCAAGTGGATTTTCAAATTTTTAAAATAATTCTCACCTGTTAGAGACTGCCAGTGCTCTTTGACCAATGGTTTTCTATAAACAAAACAGCTTTGATTTTATCTTTGTCTGCAGATATCTGAATTATGTCAAAATATCTAAGAAAGCAAGATATTTTTAGCCAGGCTATATTTGGACAACAATACACAATGGTTGTGTGATAAGGCCACATATGATATGAAGACAGAATGACAGTGCATGATGGTTAAGATTGTACTGCTCAAGATGGCACAATGTATGTAACCATACACCTATATCTCTGAAATGTGATCTTTCAACATGTTATATTGAAATGAAATACCCTGGAAAACACAGTAAACCATATATGTTTCATTTTGCTTCTTAATGTAAAGCCATGTTTATGATAGCAAAACAAAATATTAACCAATTGGCAAAAGAGAAGAAGAAAAAGTTTTAGTTATGCAGTTCTCTGCTTCATGATGTAAATATCTGTAAGTGGTACAATATCAGTGTTCAAGGAGTTGTAATATCTCTTTTTTTTCCCCCCTTTCAAATACACATAAAAAGTTTACAATACAAGGGAGTGTGCATTATGAAACTACACAGCTTTAACATCATTGTCAATATCCAAGGTCCTTGAAAGCTAAGACATGGCTTTCAAGGACCTTGAAAGACAACGCTAAAACTCCAGCAACCAATCCCACCAGATAAATGATTGGCATTATGCTCTCCTTTCTAGAGCTAGATGGGATCTATAATTTTTTATTTTCCAGAAATTTTGCTTACATTTTGTTTATTCAGAAAAGAATTTAAGTAAGAAAAGAACTAAAGCTGAAAAAGAAAAGACTTTCATATCCAAGTTCAAGTCTGGGACAAAGTTATGTTTCAGGTCAACCAAAATAATTGTTTACTAGATAAGATTTATTCACCTTATAGACTGGCTTTTTCATTTGCACTTTTCTTAATGAAGATTTCAAAAATCCATTTCAAAATGATAAACTACACAAAAATAAAAAACTAATTATAATATTCTAATAAAAAAGCCTGTCTTCTTAATAAAGTACATTTAAAGTTCATTTTAAGTACAGTTCAGGCAAATCATTAACAACTCTAGAAAACTCCAGGCAAAGCGTAGTCCCTCTTTTGCTGAATTTCAAACTAGCATTAACTCAGAGCTCATTTTTAAGCTTGTATTTCACTTAATATATAACCAGAAGCATAAAGTTCATTTTTCAGCAAGACCATCGTGTATTGTTGTTAATACTAGTTTAGATTTTAACAGAGCTTGGGAAAGAAAAAAAAAAAAAATGTGTATATGAGTAGGGCCTTTAAAATATTTAGCATATTTGAAAACTAAACCACTAGCGTAAAGACAGTAAAAGCTTTTGTCACTTCTAGCACGGGGAAAAAGCATCATTATACGTTTGGCAATGAAAAAAAAATGTTTTGCAGCATTACAAGATACAGTGCAAAGCTACCCAATCTCTTTAATAATAAAAACATATTTTCTATATTTACCGTCCATTGCTGCCCAGAAAGCTGAAAAATAAATTTGTTTCTTTCCTTGTTTGCTTCATCTGACAGAGGACGCTTCTTCTGGAGCTGAGGAGTCTTTCCATATGTGTCCAAGACCTTCTCATCAGTGTCTACAAAACCATTCTTAAGGTATTTTGATTGGGGAATGCCTTTCTTCCGGCACTCCAGTATGAAGTTCCATTCCTGCTTTAACCTGAAATAGTGAATAAGCCGAAATCATAGAGCACAGAAGTCTTAAAGCTCGACCTTTATTTGAACTAATAATTAAAATATAGATATATACCTAATGTATTGGTCATTTAGAAAAACATTTCTGAAGAAAAAAAAAAAAAAAGAAAAAAATAGAAAAAAATCCTGGAGTCATGCTTAGATTTTTGAAACTAATATATGGATTTCAGATAACAGGATTTCATATAGCTTCTATAATACAGTGACACTCAGGGAATAACAGAAAAACAGACTAAGTCTATTGTCACTGAAAGCAGCATGAATGATGCCCTTTATTTCAGAGGAAATGACAGGATAGAAAATACTTTCTCACAGAACAAGGAACATTGTACATTTACATATATATATATATATATATATATATATATATATATATAAAAGACCTGGTGATATATATGCAAAATTTTTCTGTTTGAAAAAAAGAAGTCATTTTAACAAGTAAGGTGTTAGAAATATTCCCTTTTTCCTGCCCTTTCTTATTCAAGTATAATGATCTATTTCCATTTTTAAACATTATCTTCCAACACCAGGTGAAAGCAAAGGTCAAAGTTATCACATGCTAACTAATTTCAGTTTAAATTTCCATATAACTTTAGGCTTACCTCTAGGACAAAATATTACCTATATAACTCCAGGTGCAAATTCAATTTGATATAATTAAGCAGTGCTAAAAGCACATGCTTTAATTTAAGAGAGATTTATTTCAGCTTAGTCAATTAAGGAACAGGTTGATTAACGGAAGCAAGCCTTCCTTATAGCAAAATAAGACTCTGCAGAGTCTTTTTTCATAAATCTGTTCTCATATTTGGAATGATAGATTTTTTTTTGTTGTACAACAAGTCAATTATGTGATCTTCACCTTCTGGCAAAAACTTTAAGCTAAAGACATGGAGAAAACTGACAGGTGCAGAAGGGAACAATGCTGAGGATAACATGCCCTCTAGGGAAACAAACCCATGAATGGCACATCCTAAAAGGAGAAGCAGAAGCAAGTTTGTAAAGTTTAAGCAGGATTTAATAAATATTGTAAACATATTCCTAGCTAAGCAGTGGATTTGCTCTAAAATTATAAACTTTTAAATAATGCCACATTAATGAGCAAGAATATGTGGTTTTAAATCATGTGAAATAAATCACTTACAAACATAGATACAAAGAAAAATCTTCAAAACATGGTGCAAGTAAGCAATTTTTAGACATTAATAGAAAGATATAAGAAAAAAATGAAGAGCAGAGTATATACATGGGAATAGGATACTGTACATTAAAAATCATATTTAACTCATTGCTATAAAAATGAATATACAGGCATCAGAAATGCATGTTTAAACATGAAGGGTGTAACTCAGACAGTAGTGAAGTACTTAGCATGAATGGGTATTCTTACTGAAACATTAGAGAATATTGGAGAAACCTGAAAGCAGAGAGCACAGCAACAGTAGGAGACTTCAGCTATCCATAAACACATACCACACTAACACAATGTAGACCATATACAGTTTTGCAAATCACACATGACTTTATCAGAGCAGCTTGTCTGAGAGATCATAAGATGACTAGATTTAGTTTAAAGCAACGTCATACCATGCACAGGTCATCAGAGAACTACAGAAGACCACTGTTATAATAATCATCACAATGTATTCCTATGGGAGAGAGAGAGGGAGGGGGAAAGGGAGGGGAGAGGAAAGGAAAGGGAAGAGGTGAGAGAGAGGAGGGAAGGATAGGGTAAGGGAGCAGAGCGGAGAGGAAAAAGTGCAGCAGACTGGGTAAAGTGCTGGTAGATTGCATGAAGACAGCACCATTTCAGAGAAAGTACATTCTAATGAAGGGATCAAGTCCTCCTCTCACTTCCAAAAATGGGAAAAAAAGAAATAACGTTTATGTTCACATGAAGGAATGAGAAGGCAGTATAACTGACAAGTTAAAAGTAAAACCATAAAAAGGTAAGTGAAGTGACTTACTGCAGGTATACAGATGAATGGGAAAAGGATTTTTAGCACATCAGAAGCAAGAAGCCTCTCATAAAGAAGGAGGGAACAATAATTTACCAAGGTATGAAAAAAGCAGTAAAGACATACTTAAAGAAGTTATTAAGAGAGCAGGAGTTATTAAGGAAGCTGCAGAATAGTTAAACTTACCCTTTGCTTCAGTATTCTTTGGAGAGATCAGTATGCTCTTCAGATGTAAACATTTTGAGAACTTACTGACATTTAAAGTGCCAATAGAGGAGGCTTGAGAATAACAGAAAAAAATACCTGAAGTAAATCTCCCAGCTTCTGGCAGTGCCTAATTATGAACTGCTTTATACCACAGCAAGCTGTGATATGTAAATGAGTAAGGAAGAACAAAAAAAAAAAAAAGGGGGGGGGGGGGCAATCAGAAATGTGTTTACCACCACATTTCAGTCCAGGGAGTCCCTAGAGGAGTACTGAAGAAGTCACCATAGTCAAGGAAGAGTCCTTAAACAAACCACAGTATCTCAAAATCTTTTCCTAAGATACTTGAAATAGCAAAGACAAGAAAATGGGTTAGAGGAGACACATCTGCCTAGCCCTTTTTGTGGTCCTCCAAGATACTGCCTCTGTTACCTCTAGTTACAGAGGGACTGACTCCCAAGAATCCAGTTGAACTAGGCAGCAGTACCATAGGATATTCCCTCCAGCTGCAGCCTGGAAGCACTCAGATGACATCTGAGCTTTCAGGTTCTTTTACACATAAGCAAATTCAATTCTTACTGTTTATCTTGCCTATTTCAGTCTGTCCTTTAAACCTCAGAGACCACTAGTGCAGTAGGGGGCAGAAAATGCAATAGCAAGAGATCAACAGGAAAAGCTAGAAAACATTTTCATATACTATGAGAAAAATAAACAGGCCCAAAACACCTACTCATTGTTTTCCAAAACTTGTCTACTGGTGAGCATAACTAATTAACTATAAAAGCTCTCATTATTGTGCAAGATGGGTGGGAAGTGAAGTGGGAAGGAAAAAAAAAAAAAAAAAAGATATTAGTAAATTGAATCTCTGAGGAAGAGAACAAACAAACAAACAAAAACGATCGGAAACAATCTGCATCTCTCCCAAGGGCAAGAAATTGAACTGAAAACTCTGGCACTGTTTTTTTCTAAAATATTCCAAATAATCCTGGCTTTTGATGCCACTGGTCTTTCTCACATTCCCAACAGTCCTCCACATACAGCTTTTCTGTGCCTCTGCAAAGCTTATTTCTTAATTAATTAATGAATTCCATGGAATTCCTTCATTTTCTACCAAGGAATTAAACATTTTATTTAAGTATTAAAGCAATACATTGAAAAGGCTTAACCCCATGATGCTTTTTTTAATATAAATTTATCTTCACAGTCATACAAGAAATGGCTGACATGTTCCACAAGGTCAAAATTCTAAGAACATTAGAAAACTTAACAAACAAATGTCAAAAACCCTAACTCTAGGAAAAAAAAAAAAAAAAGGAAAAAAAAAAAACAAAAAGCACTGAGCTGCTCAAAAAAAACTCAGTGTTGGCTGTGTCAAGTAGACATCAGGAACACAAGAGCAGAGGGCTTAGATCTGAGATTTTACTCTCTTACATAAGAGAATATAAGAAAAAAAAAAAAAAAAAAGGCAGCTGCATTAAAGATAAATGAATAAACTGTCCTCTGACACTTTACTGATAATGATAACACATACAGACATAAAATTCAGAAGGCTATTATACAGTGTTAGACAAATAAAATGCATACAACAAAACTCACTGCTAATGAAATCAGTTGGTGAAATATTGACTTCAGAAGAAAGGTATTAAGAATTAAAACTGACAAGGCATTCAACGTGGATATCCCAGACTGAGATAGAAATACTATGTCAAATTTCTCTGTCATGTATCACTCTTACATCAAGTTATGTCAATATGCCATTTTAACCTTTTAAAGAATGTTTTCTTGTGGTTACCAGGCTAAGTACTGTGTACAAGCACATTTTGAGCAGATGGAAAGTGAATTAATAATGGAGCAACTAATATGCATAATTTTGTACAGTACGTATTAGAATGAAAACATGATATATGCCAAGGGCAGAGGGTCTAATTATTTACAGTCCCTGCTTGGAACTAACCAAATGTATGTACTAACCAAATGAATCAGTCAGGCCTTTGTGGCCTGGAGGTGTAGCTTCTGTCAAATCAATACGTGTAATTGAGCAGAGATTTCAGAGCTGTAAGTTGCATATCATATCCTATCATAGAATAGCTCTGGTTGGAAGAGACCTTAAAGATCATTAAGTCCCAACCCCCCCTGCCATGGGCAGGGATGCCACCCACTAGACAAGGTTGTACAGGGTTTCATCCAACATGGTCTTGAACACCTCCAGTGATGGGGCATCCACAGCCTCTCTGGGCATCCTGTTCAAGAGCCTCACCACGCTCTACATGCTACAGCTGAAGTCATACCAAAGGATAAAGAATCATAGAATCATAAAATCATTAAGGTTGGAAAAAAACTTCAAGATCATCTACTCCAACTGTTACCCTACCACCAATATTACCCACTAAACCACGTCCCTAATTACCACATCCAACCCTTCCTTAAACACCCCCAGGGACTGTGACTCCACCACCTCCCTGGGCAACCCATTCCAATGCCTGACTACACTGTCTGAGAAAAAATGTCTCCTAATTTCCAACCTGAACTTCTCCTGCAGCAATTTGAAGCTATTCACTCTAGTCCTTTCTCTAGTTACCTGTGAGAATCACAGAATCACAGAATTTCTAGGTTGGAAGACACATCAAGATCATCGAGTCCAACTTCTAACCTAACACTAACAGTCCCCCACTAAACCATATCGCTAAGCTCTACATCTAAACATCTTTTAAAGACCTCCAGGGATGGTGACTCCACCACTTCCCTGGGCAGCCCGTTCCAATGTCTAACAACCCTTTTGGTAAAGAAGTTCTTCCTAACATCCAACCTAAAACTCCCCTGGCGCAACTTAAGCCCATTCCCCCTTGTCCTGTCACCAGGCATGTGGGAGAACAGACCAACCCCCACCTCGCTACAACCTCCTTTAAGGTACCTGTAGAGAGCGATAAGGTCACCCCTGAGCCTCCTTTTCTCCAGACTGAACAAGCCCAGCTCCCTCAGCTGCTCCTCATAGGACTTGTTCTCCAGACCCCTCACCAGCTTCGTCGCCCTTCTCTGGACCCGCTCAAGCACCTCGATGTCCTTCTTGTAGCGAGGGGCCCAAAACTGAACACAGTACTTGAGGTGTGGCCATACCAGAGCTGAGTACAGGGGGACAATCACCTCCCTAGCCCTGCTGGCCACACTGCTTCTTGTACAGGCCAGGATGCTGTTGGCCTTCTTGGCCACCTGAGCACACTGCTGACTCATATTCAGCCGACTATCAACCATCACTCCCAGGTCCTTCTCTGCCTGGCAGCTCTCCAACCACTCATCTCCCAGCCTTTAGCTCTGCTTGGGGTTATTACGCCCCAGGTGCAGGACCCGGCACTTGGCCTTGTTGAACTTCATACAGTTGACCTCAGCCCATCGGTGCAGAGAAGAGGCTGACCCCCAGCTCCCCACACTTTCAAGTAGCTGTAGAGAACAATAAGGTCTCTCTCCCCTGAGCCTCCTCTTCTCCAGACTAAACAACCCCAGGTCCCTCAGCTGTTCCTCATAGGACTTGTGTTCCATATGATTCAATCACATGATTATCAGTTAGCACTGTCTAGTAGTCTTTGTCAAAGCATAAAGCTAATGATAACTCCTTAAAGGATCTTTGTGAAAATAAAAACTATTTTAAGCCTTTCTTTCCTCACGCTCCTCAAATAAAGTAAGATTGTCACCATGTTTTCAATATCCGAAGGTTATTGTTTGAGTCTTGATGAAAGACAGAAAATATATCTAAAAAAGTGTGGCAAACAGAATATATCCACACATACAAAATCAGCCTTCAAAAATTCTAATATTTGTCTAGAGAAATTAAATTTCTGGTCTTGGTACTTTAAGGTCTCCTGATAGTCCAAAACCATATTTCCATATATGACAAACGAGTTGGCTACAAATCCCAGCTCTCCTGAAGTTTACATCCTTTTATTAATAGTCTGTAATAAATATTTTCATCTTCCTCCAGAGCTTGATTGTGAACTTGTAGTCAGATTAAAGAAACAACTGTTTTCATTATTCAGAGAGTGGATGTTCTTCAGGTCAAGCCTAATTTAGGTGGGAATACAAACACAAAAAAATATTTTTTCTGGACTTCGGAACTAGATGAGATCTAAGGATCCAACTCAGCTAATTACTCCCATATTTCAACATTAGTCATCAAAATAGTTCAACTCATTTTAATCGGGCTGATTACAAGCTATTTACATGTCTAAAAGGTGTATCTTACATACTTCTGTATTTATAACACAAAAGCACATCTGTAGGACTTCACTATAGTATACTGTAGATGGTACAGAAGAGTTATTTCTGGCAAGCCATTAAAGTCTTACTACAGCTAAAACAATGATTGTCACTAAGCTTTCAAGACAATGCACTGTAGATATTAAGCAGAATCAGCAGGGAAATTGATTATTTAAGTATTTCCATTTTGGTGAAGTTTTCTTCAGCAAATTCTTCCCCAGATGTTACCTCACCACACCTAAAGGAAAGAAATTTTAGAGCACATAATTGAGATTTCTTATGATCAATAATTCAGTAAGGCTTTTGACACCATTTCCCACAGCATTCTCGTCAAGAAACTGGCTGCTCATGGCTTGTACTGGCATACGCTTTGCTGGATTGAAAACTGGCTGGATAGGTGGGCCCAATGAAGCATATGCCAGTGATGAATGGAGTCAAATCCAGTTGGAGGCAAGTCACTAATGGAGTCCCCAAGGGCTCAGTACTAGGGCCAGTTCTCTTTAATATCTTTGTCGATGATCTGGATGAAGGGATCAAGTGCACACAGGAAGTTTGCAGTCAACACCAAATTAGGTGCATGTGTCGATCTGCTCCAGGGTAGGAAGGCTCTGCAGGAGGATCTGGATAGGCTGGACCGATGGTCTGAGGCCAACTGTATGAAGTTCAGCAATGCCAAGTGCCAGGTCCTGCACCTGGGGTACAACAACCCCAAGCAGAGTTATAGGCTGGGAGATGAGGGATTAGAAAGCTGCCTGGCAGAGAAGGGCCTGGGAGTATTGGTTGATAGTCAGCTGAATATGAGCCAGCAGTGTGCTCAGGTGGCCAAGAAGGCCAACAGCATCCTGGCCTGTACAAGAAGCAGTGTGGCCAGCAGGGCTAGGGAGGTGATTGTCCCCCTGTACTCAGCTCTGGTATGGCCACATCTCGAGTACTGTGTCCAGTTTTGGGCCCCTCACTACAAAAAGGATATGGAGGTGCTCGAGCAAGTCCAGAGAAGAGCAACAAAGCTGGTGAGGGGTCTGGAGAACAAGTCTTACGAGGAGCAGCTGAGGGAGCTGGGATTGTTCAGCCTGGAGAAGAGAAGGCTCAGTGGTGACCTTATCGCACTCTACAGGTACCTTAAAGAAGGCTGTAGCAAGGTGGGGGTTGGTCTATTCTTCCATGTACCTGGTGACAGGATGAGGGGGAATGGGCTAAAGTTGCACCAGGGGAGGTTTAGGTTGGATATTAGGATAAACTTGTTTACTGCAAAGCTTGTTAGGCATTGGAATAGGCTGCCCAGAGAAGTGGTTGAGTCACCATCCCTGGAGGTCTTTAAAAGAGGTTTAGATGGAGAGCTTAGGGATATGGTTTAGAGGAGGAGTTGTTAGTGGTAGGTGAGAGGTTAGGCTCGGTGATCTTGGAGGTTTCTTCCAACTTAGATAATTCTGTGATTCCTTTTGAGAATATGGGAGTTCCTTGCTTGTCATTTTAGATTCTCCAACAAAATCACAAATCTAATTAACCTGATTGCAAAGAATTACTGTTGAACAAATTCAGTAATTGCACACTTCAAAGGACTGACCGTCTAGGAAAAGAAAAAGCTTACATTAGTATGAATTTGAGTCATTCCAGTAACTGGAGAGCAATTGAATTTATTTGGATGGTTTTTCCTTCTGGAATTGCCTACTGCTGTATAAGAGATCTTATGTCTTATGTCTGAGACCTACTGTCTGTATAAGAGATCTTGATGAAAAAGCTATGAATCTTAAGTGAAAAAATGAAGTTTCACTCGAAGACACTATTTCCTATAAATCAGGATGAAAACCATCACCAGAACACTACATGGTGACACCAGTTTAGTACTCCTGAGTGATGGTTAAATCAGAATTACTATCCATGCAGTATCACTAAACACTCTTATGGAATTTGTATAAGACCAGCACAGTTAAACTGGAGCTCAGCTCAGCCTAATGTTACTGACAGATGAGTAACATTTCCCTCAGTTTCAAGTGGACTAATTTAATTTCAGTCCTTCTGTCAGGCTCTTCAGTAGGTTGTCAAGTGTTGTGGCTGAGCAGCAACTTTTATCTTTCAACCCACTTGCGTGCACTATATTAGATGTGATGTATATATGCACAAGTGTGTAAGAGCAAAGGCAAATAACAAAAGTGATTATTAGTCCTTCAGAACTGCTCCCAGATTGTTACTCATAATTTCTGTTTGGGACTAAGCAATCCCAGATTGAGTTTTAGACTTGTTTAGAAAAATTTCTGAATTGAGTGTTGAGAAAGAGAATAAAAACAAACAGCACAAATCAAATCTCACGTCAGGCACAAATAGAGTTAGAACACAAAAATCCAGCAGAGTGAGACACCTGTTTTATTAAACAAAGGTATAAATCATGAGGGAAAAAGTCACTCTCTGCAAAGTGAAAGTTTGCTTTTGACTTCTTATATTCAAGTGCATAGCTCAAAAAAGTTATATAAGCTCTGGCTAGTCAGAGCTGGAGAAGAAATTTTTAGAGGAGAGACACGCTGAACTATTATCATTTCTGTGTACCTGGTTGGTGAATGAAGGAATCCATGCCATTTCACAACGAAGATTTAAATAGATAATCTGGGCAAAGAGCTCTATCATATCCACACTTGAACGCTTAAATGCTCAGCCTTAAATTTTTAACTTACCTGCTTTTCATACAGAAGACAAACATGATGCAATCCTTCCAAAAATATCATGGAATCATAGAATCATTTAGGTTGGAAAAGACCATCTAGTCCAACCTAACACTGCCAAGTCCACCATTAAACCATGTCAGTAAATTCTACATCCACACATTATTTGAAGATCTCCTGACATGGTTATCCAACTGCTTCCCTATGCAGCATATTCCAATGCCTCATAACGTTTTCAGTGAAGAAATTTCCCTAATACCCAAGCTAAACCTCCCCTGACACAATTTAAGACAATTTCCTCTTGTCTTATCACTTGGTGCTTAGAAGAGACCAATGCTCACCTCACTATAATCTCCTTTAAGGTAACTATGTGATAAGGTTTCCCCTGAGCCTTCTTTTTTCTAGGCTAAACAATCCCAGTTCCCTCAGCTGCTCCTCATAAGACTTGTTCTCTAAACCCTTCACCAGCTGTGTTGCCCTTCTTTGGACACAATCCAACACCTCATTCTCCTTCTTGCACTGAGGGGCCCAAAACTGATCATAGTATTCAAAGTGCAGCCTCACAACAACTGAGTACATAGGGATAATCCCTTCCCTAGTCCTGTTGGCCACACTGTTTCTATACAAGCCAGGATGCTCTTGGCCTTCCTGGCCATCTGAGCCACACTGCTGGCTTATATTCAGCAAGCTATTGAGCAATATCCACAGGCACCTTTCTGCTGGGGAGCTTTCCAGCAACTCTTTCCCAAACCTGTAGCATTGGATGGGGTTGTTGTACATCAAGTGCAGTACCTGGCACTTAACCTTGTTGAACCTAATACAGTTGGCATCAGGCCATCAATCCAGCCTATCCAGATCCCTCTGTAGATCCCTCCTACCCTCGAACAGATCAACACTTGCAACTAACTTGGTGTTGTCTGAAAATTTATTGAAAGTGCACTCGATCCCTTTGTACAGATTATTGATAGAAATATTGAAGAGAATTGGCCCCAGTACTGAGCACTGAGGGATGGGCCTTCAGCTGGATTTAATTCCACTCACCATGACTCTGTTGGCCTGGACACCCAGCCAGCTTTTAATGCAATGAAGCATACACCCATCCAAGCCATGAACAGCCAGTTTCTCCAGGAGAATGCTGGAGGAAACAGTGTCAAAGGCTTTACTGAAGTCTAAGTAGACCACATCCACAGAATTTTCATCATCCACTGAATGTGTCACCTTGTCATAGAAGGAGATCAGGTTTGTCAAGCAGGACCTTCCTTTCATAAACACATGCTGACTGGCCTTGACCACCTGGTTGCCCTGTAGATGCTGTGTGATGGCATACAAAATAATCTGCTCCACGAGCTTCCCCAGCACCAAGATCAAACTGACAGGCCTGTAGCTTCCTGGATCCTGCTTCCAGCCCTTCTTGTAGATGGGCATCACATTTGCTAGCTGTCAGTCAACTGGGACCTCCCCTATTGCCAACACATGCAGCATGGGAAAGAAGCAGGAGAAGTTGGAAACCATGGTGCAATTTGATAAATATGACCTGATTATCATGGAAATGTTGTGGGATAGATCACATAACTGCAACACTGGAATAGAGGGCTATAACCTCTTCAGATAGATAGGGAAGGAGGGGCGGCAGTGTTGCCCTCTCTGTTACAGAAGGGATTGATTGCCACGAGATGTTTGTGGGTGAAAGTTAGGGACCACATCAATAACGGACAGCTTGTGGTTGGAGTCCACATTAGCCCACCTGATCAAGGGGGGCCTGTGGCTGAGGCATTCTTTCTTCAGCTACAAGAAGCATAATGCTTGCATGCTCTCATAATGATGGAGGACTTTTACCCACCAGATGTCTGCTGGGAAAACTATACTGCAGAAAGTAAGCAATTGAGGAGATTCCCAAAGTGCAATGAGGATAAGTTCCTGATCCAGGTATTAGGCAAACCAACCAAAGAAGAAGTATTACTGGACCTGGTGGTCACCAGTGTGAAAGAGCTCATTAAAGAGGTCAAGATTGGAGGCAATCTGGGCTGCAGTGACCATGCCCTGGTTGAGTTTGTGATCTTGAGGAATATTGGCCTGACAAAGAGCACAGTCAGGACCCTGAACTTCCTAAAAGTGAATTCAAGATATTTAAAGACCTGGTGAGCAAGATCCCCTGAAACACTGTCCTTGTGGACAAAGGAGCTGAACGGAGCTGGCCACTCCATAAGGATGTTTTTCTCAGAGCACAGGAACTCAAGGTAGCCCTGTGTAAGAAAGCAAGAATGGAGCGCAGAAAATTGGGATGGCTGTGCAAGTTCTGCTTGTCAAACTGAGGTGCAAAAAGGAAATGCACAGGCAGTGGAAACAGGGACATGTGGCCTGGGAAGAGGCCAGAGATGCTGTCTGCATGTGCAGGGATGGGATCAGGAAAGCCAAGGCAAAGATAGAACCGACCTCGGCAAGGGGTGCAAAGAATAACAGGAAGGGATTCTGTAGGTACATTACTCAGAAAGGAAAGGCCAAGGAGAGTGTTTCCCCTCTGATGGATGACAAGAGTGAAATGGTGACAGCAGACATGGAGAAGGCTGAGGCTGAAGGCAACTTCTTTGCCTCAGTCTTCACTGCCAGTCTCAGGCTTCCCACATCTCTTGTTTCCCTGAAACCATAGATGAAGACTGGGGAAGCAATGTCCCTCCCACTGTAAGTGAAAAGCAGGTTCAAGACCACCTGATGAAACCAAGCAGGTACAAGTCTATGGGGCCTGATGACATGCAACCCAGAGGGAGGATCCTGAGGGAGTTTGCTGATGTAGTTGCCAAGCCTCTCTCCATTATATCTGAAAAATCCTGGCAGTCAGGTGAAGTTCCTGGTGACTGCAAAAAGAGAAACATCACTCCCATTTTTAAAAGGGTAGAAAGGAGGACCCAGGGAACTACAGACCAGTGAGCCTCACCTCTGTGCCTGCCTAGATCATGGAACAGATCCTTCTGGAAGCAATGTAAGACAAAGAGGTGATCTGAGACAGATAGCATGGCTTCACCAAGGGCAAATCATGCCTGACCAATATGGTGGCCTTCTAGGATGGAGTGACTGCATCAGTTGACAAAGGACAACCAATGAATGTCATCTATCTGGACATTTTTAAGGCCTATAACATGGTCCCACATAACATCCTAATCTTTAAATTGGAAAGATATGGATTTGATGGGTGTACCATTCAATGCATAAAGGATTGGTTTGAAGGTCACATTCAGGGAGTGGTGGTCAATGGCTCAATATCCATGTGGAGGCTGGTGACAAGTGGTATCCTCAGACGTCTGTCCTGGGACCAGCACTGTATAATAATTTTTATCAGTAACATCTCAATCAGTGGGATTGAGTGCACCCTCAGCAAGTATGCAGATGACACTAGGCTGAGTGGTATGGTTGATACCAAAGAAGGAAGAGATTCCATTCAAAGGGCCTTGGACAGGCCAGAGAAGTGGGCCTACATGAACTTAATGAGGTTCAACAAGTCTAACTAAGTGCAAGGTGCTGCCCCTGGGTCAGGGCAATCCCAGACTGGAGTACAGACTGGGAGAAAAAGTTTTTGAGAGTAGCCCTGCAGAAAAAGGCTTGGGAGTTCTGGTGGATGGGAAGCTTGATATGAGACAGCAGTGCATACTTGTTAGGGCTGCATCAACAGAGGAGTGGCTAGCAGGCTAAGGTAGGTGATTGATCTCCTCTGCTCTGCCCTTGTAAGGCCCCACCTGGAGAAGTGCATCCAGGTTCTTGGGACTCCAGCACAAGAAAGATGTTGATCTGTAGAATGGTTCCAGAGGAGGAACACAAGGTTAATCAGAGGAGAGGGCTGGAGCACCTCCACTGTGTAGAAAGTTTGAGAGAGCTGGGGGTGTTCAGCCTGAAGAAGGCTCTGGTGTGACCTTATTACAGCTTTACAATGCTTAAAGGGGTCTTACAAATAAAATGGAGAGTACTTTTTGCTCAGGCAGACAATGACTGGACGAACAGAAATGAGGGGAGATTTAGATTAGAGGTTAGAAGGAAATTCTTCAGAGGCTGGTGAGGCACTGCAACAGGTTGCTCAGAGAAACTGTGGATGCCCCATCCCTGGAAGTGTTCAAGACCAGGATGGATGAGGCCCTGTGCAACCTGATCTAGTGGGTGGTATCCCAGCCCTTGGCAGGGAGGTTGGAACTAGATGTGCTTTAAAGTTCCCTCCAAACAAGCCATTCTATGATTCTATGATTGTTCACCATTGCCAGAATCGAGACAATGTAGTGCAAAACAGTGTTTTAACACAAATTTCCTTTCATAATATGGACCTCCACAAACAAATAATCACAAAGCAGTGCACTTTTTTTTGTATATTTTGTGTTTTATAACCTATGGATTTAGCTTGGCCATGCCTAATAGATGTATGATAATAGATATATGCCTAATAGGGATAAAGAACATAAGTAAAATGAAATTACTTTTCCACAGCAATGCACTGTTTGTCTCTCTCTATTTTCTTTTTTTTTTTTTCATACTCAGTTGCTGATTTATACGTTCACTCCAAAAAAAGAGGTCCTTTAAACCATTTAATTGTATTTCTACAGTCCAACAAAGCCAAAGGGGAGACAAAGGACTGAATTAATTCCACCCAAATTGATCTGACACCAGTATCAATGATGTGATGGCAGGTGCCTGAGGAACACCTCTCCTATGAAGCCAGGCTGAGAGATTTGGAATTGTTTAGCCTAGAGAAGAGAAGTCTCTGGGGAGACCTTGTGGGGGCCTTCCCGTACTTGAGGAAGCCCTATAGGAAAACTTGGAATGGACTCTTCATTAGGGACTGTAGTGACAGAACAGGGGTTGATAGTTTTAAACTGAAAAAGGGTAGGTTTAAATTAGATATTAGGAAGAAATTCTTTATTATGAGAGTAGTGAGACAATGGACTAAGGTGCCTGGAGATGTCCCATTCCTGGAAGCGTTTAAGGCCAGGTTGGATGGGGCTTTGAGCAACCTGGTCTAGTGGAAGTTGTCCCCATTCATCATGTAGGGAGAAAGGCGGGGGGACAGGCAGAGAAGGTTGAACTAGATGATCTTCAGGGTCTCTTCCAACACAAATCGTTCTGGGAGTCTATCGTTCTATTTCAGAGGGACAGATATGAGCTACTTGCAATATTATCAGTGTGCTGTTCTGTAGAAATAGGTTTCACTAGCCAGCTGTTTTAACATCTGTTCTAGAAGCTGTAAATTCCCCAAATTTTTGGAAGTTCTCACCATTAATGCAAACATAGTTCAAGTTTTGCATTCAGTTGATTTCTGTCATAGAAAATCTTTAGGCTAAAACAAGAAATATTTTCCATGTGACTGCTTAGTGACCTTGCATGAACTAAATTACCTTTCCCCAAGGCAAGCAAAGTTCCCTAGAGGTTAATTGGGAGTTTCTCCACAAATAACACACACTGCATTTCACAATATATCATCAGGTCATTTTTCATAGTAACACAGCTGATGAGGAGCTGCACAGTCTCAAGGGCATTAGTGAATTATAACCTCTTTGAGAAAAAGAAGAGTTTGTTAATAAAAAAGAACAACAACAACAAAAAATAAAAAATAAAAGCATCTCTGCAGGCCAGATTCCAAACTCATCTGTTACACAAGCATATTTGCAGAAAAACTCTATTCATTTCAGCCTTACTTGGGAATTCACTCTGGCTGCTGGCAAAAGTAAATATCTAGAATCTTAAATGCTGGAATGCAGTCCTCAGTTTAGGAAGCTGCCTTCTTTGAATGTCTTTTTGGAATTAACATTTTGGGTTACAATCCTTTCCAAAATACTTACTTTCTTTAAATTGTCAATGAGCACTAGACTGATTTCAGCAGACCTACTTGACAGTGGTAAGATTTTAATCCTTGAGTAAGATAACAGAATTTGGTGATACATGCAACTCGTTGAAATAATGATATATATTTCCACAGGGAGATATTATTTCTGTTAGATAGTTAATCAAAATTACAATGATATATACTTCCAAGTTTACAACAAGCAAAATGTTGTAATGTTTTTGGCCCTACCTTTGAGAGCACTGAAAAGCATCTAACTTGTGATCTGACCTTTAGAAACTGAAGGCCAGAGGTCACAGCTTGCCTCATAAAATAAACAGGATTTTTCTTTTAACTGCTTTTTGCATTTTATTACCGGTATTCTTATGACTTGACTTTGACCATTACTGTATCAGCTTTATCCACTCTACAATGAACAACATCATAAGAATGATTGTGAACTTTGCCATTCATTTCAGCAAGTGAAATACTGATCACTCACAACCAGAACCAAAGCATAATTTCAGAGGCTCTTTTTTTTTTCCAGGAGCTCTAAAAGTAGAATTAACTGGAGAGGAATCTGGTTGTTAACAGGAAGATACACAAGACACAAGACTATGCAAATTGCAACCTAGAGGAAGAAAATAAAAATCATTTGTAAATGTATCAAATGTTCTCGGAACCTTTTATTCCTCTGCTTCATATCTTAAACTCCTTCCTAAATTTCGAGTTGGTGCAGGAAGATAGCAGAATGACTTTGAACCTTTGAACCTTTTTAGTGAAAAAAAAGCAGAAAAGACCATCAAGCTTTACCCTTTTAGCTGAAAGGGTACTGATAAATAACCATAGGTGGAAACAGAAAGGAGAATGGTTGTGGGTTTGTTGTTGTTTTTCTCTAAATGGAAAACACAGCTCACAATGAGTTTAAACCTGTGCTACCAAACAAAAATGTGAGAGCTGAAATTAGCAGAGCATAAAAAGTTACCCTCTTTCCTTCTTGCATACAGAAGTTCCCCATGTCTGGCACTTCTGATTTGCTTTTGTACCAGTGAATTAAGAATTTATCTTCTGCATCACAGAAAACAAAACAAAACAAAAAATACAAAAGGTGACCAAGGGGTGTTGACATTGGGACTGACTTTTCATCAATTCTGAAGGCAGCTGCATAGGCAGTTAGAAGTTACACACATGGATGTCTAACCATAATAGTCTTTTTATGAAGACTGTAGTGGCACCCCGTGAGCCAATAGCTGACATAGACAGAGGTAATATAGCAAGTATTCTGCTTTATCTGCCACAGAATTTTACAAATTGTATACTTCTTAAAGTCCAAATAGAATTGAATCTTGCCAGGAATGGCAAAAAGAAGTGCTTTGACAAGTACATCAGTGACAAAATGAAGACTAGAGAAAGTGTGGGTCTTTTGTTGAATTAAATGGGAGACCTGGTTATAGGCGGTAATGAAAAGAACAAGGTTCTGAAGGCCTTCTTTGCTTCAGTTTTTGCCAGCAAGACCAGACTTCAGGTCTTGACTTCATCCAGAGACCAGGATGAAATGTTGGATAAAGGAAGATGTGCCTTTAGTGAAAGAGGATAGGGCCTGGGAATACTTCAGCAAACTAGGCATACACAAGTCCATGGGTCCTGTTGAGATGCATCCAAAACTGTCGAGGGAGTTGGCAGATGTCATTGCAAAGCCACTCTCAAAAATTTGTGGTTGATTGTGGCAACTGGGAGAACTGCACTGAGACTGGGGGAAAGCAATTGTCACTACTATCTTCATGAAGGTCAAGAAGGAGGCCCAGGGTATTACAGGCCAGTCAGCCTCGCCTTGATCCCTGGAAAACTGATGGAACAGCTAATCTTGGAAGCCATTTCCAAGCACATGAAAGAGAAGAAAAATCATCAGGAGTAGTCGGCATGGGTTCACCAAATGGAAGTCATGCTTGACTTAACCTGATAAGCTTCTATAATGAAATGACTGGCCTAATGGATAAGGGAAGAGCAGTGAATATTGTCCTCCCATCTTTATTAAGGCCTTTCACATTGTTCCCCATAAGATCTTCACAGAGGAGCTGTTGAAATATGGACTGGATAAGTAGGCAATGAGGTGAACTGAAAAGGGGCTAAGCAGACAGACGCAGAGGGTAGTAGTTAGTGGCACAGTCTATTTGGAGGCCAGTAGCAAGTGGATTACTCCTTGGGTCTATGCTGGGTCCAGTCCAGATTAACATTTAAGGTAACAATCTGGATGGGGGATAGACTGCACCCTGAATAAGTTCACAAATTATTCAAAAGTGAAGGTAGAGGCTGAGGCACCAGAGGTCCATTCCACCATCAGCGGGACCTTGACAGACTGTAGAAATGGGCTGACAACAACCTTGTAAAGTTCATCAAGGAGAACTACAAAGTCCTGCATTTGATGAGGAACACCAGCAAACACAAGTAGATACTTGAGCCACCAAGCTGCAAAGAAGCTTTGCAGAAAAGAACCTAGGAGTCCAGAAGACAGAAATGTACCCTTGCCACTGCAAAGGTGAATGGTGTCCTGAGATGCATTAGGTGGAACGTTAACATCAGGTCCAGGGAGGCAATCCTTCTCCTCTACTCAGCACTGGTGAGGCCTCACCTGGAGTACTATGTCCAATTCTTGGCTCCCCGGTACAAGAGAAATGAAGCTATTAGAGACGGTCCATCAAATGACTGTTAAGATGATAAAACACTAGAGCATCTATATGAGAAAAATGTTGAGAGAGCCTGGAAAAAAAGAAGGCTCAGTGGGGATGTCATCAATGAACATAAATAACCGAAGGCAAACTGTAAAGAAAACAGAGGTATAGACTGCCCAGTGCCCAGTGACAGGGCACTAGGCAGTAGACACAAATGAAACACAGAATGTTCCCTTTGAACATCAGAAAACACTTCTTCACTGTGAAAAAGAGTCAGTGCTGGAACAAGTTGCAAAGAGAAGTGGTGGAGTCTCCCTTATCGGAGATCCTCAGAAGTTCCCAGGACATGGTCCTCATGGTTCTTGGCCACCTGCTCAAGGTGTCCTTGCTTGAGCATGGGGGTTGGACCAGATTACCTCCTGAGGTCCCTTTCAACTTTAGCCATTCTTTGATTCTGTAATGTAACAGCTAGGATAGAAATCAGATTTAATGAGATTTCATCACAAATAACGTCACTTCTTTTTTCCACCATCAGGAACATTCACAACAGCAAACTTTCTCTGCTCCTCAGTTCATACCAAAAAGAAAACTTATTATTGTTAATCTGAAGTTAGATTTTTTCTTCTTCTTCTTTATTTTCTTAGGATTGTTTTTTAACATAGGATTTATGTAAAGATGAGAGAAGCAAGATTGTCACTACAAACGTTTTGAAGAGAAAGTTCATACAGAAAAGGCAATCAAACTGCATATTTCCCTGATCTCCTCTTAAACAAGCTGTTCTGCTGCAGAGTCAGCATAACTGCACTGATATGAGAGTGATGAGAATCAGTGAAGCAGATCTTCAAAACGTTGCACCAAGTTCTAGTACCATTAAATGAGGGCACTGTTTAACCCTGTGCATTTTATTTTTAAAGTATAAAGTGATTTTTATTGCTTTGTTTTCTTCTCAGAGGGGAAAAATTATAAGTCATATATATTTAATATTGCCAACACAGTGTAATATTTCACTGTCTCTAAAAGGGACAGACATAAAAAAAGCAAAATATTGCTTAATGAAACTATAAGTTAAATATATATATATATATAAATAATAATGATTACTGTTATAAGCTCTATAATCAAGGGTTTTTTAATATCTGAACAACAACAACAAAGCCTTCCAGTAGTGTGTTTTGTTTTTTTCTACCTGCTCTCTTCTATTCAGAAATATTTGTATATGTCCGTTTATTTCAATCATTTATTTCAACCATTTTGCTTCTCTTGTCAACTCAATAAGATTTAAAGTATTTTGCCGTACTGTATTTTATGAGCATGTTTTCATGAATTCCATACTAAAAAGCAATATAGCATACAAGCAATGGAAAGGTACAAAATGCATGATTTTTCTCTTCAGATTCTCTTCACAGTAGACAAGTGAAATACACCATCACTAAATCACAATCTACATAGGAAAGAACCAGGGCAAATGAAATACATGCATAGTTACTATGTAGCTTGTATTACACTTCTCTTAAAATCCTATATGAGAAAGAGGTATGAAATCAAGAAATATCACACAAACACACACACAAACAAAAAACAGTCTAAATAAATAAAAACAAATTAAAAACTAATGTTTATATGCCAATATAATAATGAATTCCAATTTTAAAAATAACAGAAAAGTTGGCTTACTTCTCTAATGAACTTTTTTCTAATCTTTCTTTCTCTTTCCTCTGATGTTCTTTGTTCTTCTTAACTCGAGTTTCCCACAGTCCTCTTATGAGAGAAAAGTCAAATATTATCACCTGATGCCCCATACTGTTGACATTAAGCTTCTCCTGCAAGAAGAAGCCATGATGATCACTTTGGGAGAGAACAATGAGAAAAATAAGGTAAAGAACCATCATGTTTCATTAACAGGGAAAAAATATAAAATAAAAAGTAAAGAAATACTAACATAATATGTTTTCTATCTTACCTAATTTTTGTAGTGTTTTGTGCTAGCAGTAATCTATGTTACATACAACGTATTTTTACATGAAATTAATAGCTACAGATAAATGTTGAATTTTCTGGAATACTTGCACTTTTCCCTGTCAAAGATAAATACACAGTGCAATTAACTACCAATTTGATTAAGTAACACTGATTAAAATAACTTTAAGGACTTTATGGTTATAGCAATTTATGTAACTAGTGTAAAAATGAGAACTAATACAGTATTTATTCATCATAAGTCATGCAAAAGCACTCCGTCTTGAGTTCTTACCATAATGATTTTTATGGACCTAAGTAATACTGTCCTACTGTAGCTGTAGGTGTTTATCTCTGAAATTAGTTAAAAGATCATCTTTATAACACAAAATAAAAACTTGCCTTCTGCAAAGATAAGATAGTTCACAAACAGTGAACACATGATTATTAGGATATGTAAAGTTACCTTCCAACAATTCAAGGGTTAATACCAAAGTATTACAACCTGAGGCCATCTTTAATGTGGTGTTAACAACTAAGCTGAACTGGATCCTAGCTCACCAATCTTTTTCTATTCAGTTAAAAAGACAGAGACAGAAACTTGCTTTTCCCAAAATTCATCACACAGTTCTCTTTCTCTTTAAAGGGGAACATCACTGAGATTGGCCAAATAGGAGCTGTATCATCTTGGAACTTGAGGAGGGAGAAAACATTCTGGAGCACCTTTAACAACTGCAAGAGAAAACTTTGGATTTACATCTTATGAAATATAGCAATATGTTGTCCCACACTAATCTGTAGGAATGGTTCAGTATCAAAAAGGAAACAAATCACCTACTAAATTGCTAGAAAAATATAGGTATAAATCTTGAGATACAGGTAGAACAGCACTCTTGCTCTCTTGCTTGGAGTCACTGGTGAGGGTGTAAACCTCACAATATTTTTTTTCATGAAATACAGGTACAGATAATTTCTGTCATTGTTAGTTCTTTGTGTGTTGGACCACTGTGAACAAGTCTTATATAGGCAGCATCCTTGGAACATCCACTGATAACTGACAAAGCAATCTGCCCTTTTCTTTACTGGGTATTTCAAGGTTTCAACTATTACGTTTTCCTCAGACCTTCCTGTGATATTTTTTCCAAGCTCTGCATCCTTCAGTTTGGGCTATTAAAAAATAGCCCAAATTCTCTGTCCTTCTGTTATAATACTGAGGAGGAAGGGGAAAATATTCTCTCTTATGCATTTTTCCTCTTGTACCATCATAACTGGCCCTTTTCTCTTCACCCATATATCTCTGTATAATACATAACACATAAAGGAATAATTTCTTCTGAGCCAGGACACTGTATTGTTCTCTGGAAGACACATAGTGTGAATGAAAATGAATTATGCAGATTTATACCAAAAGGAAAAAATCCTACCTGTCCACCTTATTTGTCATGTTAGTAAGAAACATCCTTACTAAAAACCTCCAACTGCTAGCACAGAGATACTGATACACAGAGACTGATATTTTTGTACAACAAAGTCTTCTCTGACTTAGGGTGGTTAGATATCTGTTATCTTTGGTGAACATAAAGCTTCTCCCATTGCTTGTTTATCTTTACAAGCATTAACAATGAAGCAAAAAATTGTTCATAGCCTACCTGGAACTGACTGCTGAGAACAGCTGAGCCAACACCCCATTAATAGCAGTGTAATGAGAATGGTGACCTTATTCTCAGTGGAATGGTTTATCTATAATCAGATGCACCCTCCTAAAATGTTTTCACAATTAATTTATAGGAAACTGTTTATCACATAAAATAAAGCACTCTCCTCCATTGTCTAAATCAAGAAACCAAATGACCAGGACTTCCCCCTCACAGTAGCTGCAGTCACTCTGCAGGATCTAATCCATTTTAATAGATCAATTCATAGCACTCCGTTTTGATAGTAGGGCTATTGAAGGAGATGAATTGCTGAGAGACAGTGAAGTGGCAGCTGGACTCTCGACCTCTGCTGGAACTGGATGTCCTTAATCAACAAAAAGTGTGAATGAACTGTGAAGGTACTCTATTTTCTTGACTTGCTGCCCACCTTCCTGTCTCGCATGTTAAGTCATCTGTTCTTTATTAAGACACTGATTTATTATACACTCAGGATGGAAAAGTTTATACAACTTCTATCCACATATTGGATTAGACAGTGATGCATTGGGCTTTCTCTTCAATGTAAGTCCAAGTACAAGAGGAACAGGGGTGGGAGGTGAGAGGTGTCCATCATACCTCCTGAGGACTGTTCTGTTCCAAATGAACAGAGCTACAGATCCTAATTAGATCACATGGTGGTAAGGTTTTAGAATTACTCAACGGGATAAACACATTTGTTGCTATCTACAGCTCAGAAAAGGTCACTCAACAAAATTCACAGAGCTATCCTGGACTGACATATGGACAAAGAGAATCAACCAGGATGGCATGAAACATGGACATAAATAATTAACCATATTTTTCTCAAAGTTCAGGTGCCATTCATTATGAGATGTTACAGATGTTGTCCAGGAAAGGGAGTCTGGCAAGCAGGCTAATTAGACTAATCTGATACTAAGAGCAGGTTCTTCAGGGTGCTTACTCATGTGTGGAAAGAATTTGAGATGGATAAAACAACTACCAAAAATAATTTATATTTCTAGAACATAGAGATGATCCTATTCAAGTTCACACACAACAATTCCTTTCTTCCAATCATCATATTAGGTCTGCACAAGAACAAAATCTATCATGTTGTAGTCACAGATGGGAAGTTACCTCTGAGCTGGGACTTGCCACATAGACTTCTTTTAACTTCCCTTCAACTAACATTCCACACCTGTTTTCCTTCCCATACATAGCCTCTTCACAGATAATCACTATGTACATTTTACCCTTTGTTACAAATCACAGAATGTGTGAGGGAGGCTCTGGAGGTCACCTAGTCTGATTGCCACATTCAAAGCAGTCACCTATTCCAACTGCTACGCTCAAAGAAGGATGTATAGAGATGGCTGTTATATACATACCTCAGCCCTCTTCTCTCTCCAGTTTCCCCATCCTTTTGTAATTCGTCATTGTTCCTTTCACACCCTATACATGTTCATTAAGGACTAGTTTGGTCATTCTTGTGAGGATTACCCAACCCATCAACAAAGCAGTAAGTGAAAAACAATCATGATAGCTAGGTAGATAGATGATAGATAGATAGATAGATAGATAGATAGATAGATGGATAGATAGATACATGCATACATACATACATACACACATACATACATACATACATATATAGAGATACTTATATATGTTATTTCTCCTACATGAAATAGGCAACTTTGTTTTCAATAAGGACAAGTCCCAACTATGGAGCCAGCATCTGCAAAGCCGTGCTTCATAACTAGGCAGAGTTTGCAACTTAATGACATCTTCCTTGGGTGATACCTAAGGTGATATTATGCTTTGGATCATCAGCTCAGCTTTCTTATATGATGTACAATTATAACGTTCATTCAGTCTTATGAGTTATTAGGGAAAAATAATAATAAAAATAATAATAATAATTCTCTGTGTGTGCCTGTGGAAGCCAATAATCTTATCCCTGGTCATTTATACCTCCAAAGAAGTAATCTACAGGGCTTTCTTTAATCAATATCCTTAAAAGACAACATACTGGGAAGTCAGTCTGATTTCTTATCTAATTCTTGCTCGCAATAGTTAGCTCAGAAATCAAACTGACTATTAGGTTAAATATTTATTTAATTATTGAAATATTTTCCTTCTGGAATTAGGTACACATTACTTATTAAGCAATATTTTTAAGTAATTAATTTTAATTAATTAATTTTAAAATGAAAAGAGCTTCTTAAGAATAAGTATTTGCACTATGTGGCAAAGGGACGCTAGAGTCTTTAGCCACAGAAAATTGAACTAATGGCAGAGAAGTTTCCTTTTTCTTTCCTCATTCCTTCTCTACATTTTTCCTCAGAAAGAGGGAAGAGAAAGAGAAAACAAAAATATTATCTTTAATAATAAATATAATTACATTTAATATTATAAAATTCCCTTTCAGCACTATGGCCATTGCAACATATTCTTTACCTCAATAATAGGCTAAGTCATCCCTAGTTTTCATCAGTAATGCATACACAAGAATCCTTAAAATTAACACTTCTCCAATTCTAAACAAGGAATTTACTTTTCTTCCCATGAGGGCTGTGCTTTCAGTCTGAGGTACTATGACTACATTTTTCTTTTCTCAATTTCATCTTTCCAGAGCCCCATGCTTTCACTAGGGAACCTCAAAAAGCCCCTCTCCTCAGCAAGTCTCTCAGCCTTGCTCTACTTCAGGCCCCACTTCAACATTGAAACCAATTTTATTTCTTTCCAGGCAATTTAATAATCTACTTCCTCTTTGGGCCATTTGAAACTAAGCAGATGTGCATGCTCACACAATGACATTCTTTCTGTCTGTATTATTTTAATTCTCTGATTGCTACATGTTGTCCCTGTAAGCACTGAACAAAACAAATACCTTTACGTATATTTTATTGAGATTTCTGGTTTTAAGAAGAAGACAGAACTATTATTTTACTATCTTGTAAAAAATATATATATATATCATTTAACTACATATATAAATAGACCTATTAAAATCAAAGGCATTTCTTATGTGTTTAAGGATACTAACACACTTAAGCATTTGGAGGATTAAGTGGGGAAAAAAATCAAAATCTTAGTGATGACACTCATCATGTTTTCATTGAAATAATAAAACATTAATGCCAAATGTTATTTCCTGTAAGAGCTTCTGCTTAAGTATATTCATTGATTATTTTTATTTTATCATTTATTTTATTTTATTGTGTAAATTCACCTAAAGGCACCCAGACAGCTCTCTAGCATCCCACTTAGACTTTCTTCTTTCCACAGTAGAAGGACCCAGGAGCTCTAGATTAAAATCTATTTGGCAAGGTGTTGAAAAACTACAGAATGAAAAAGAAGTCATCTGCCTTGTAATGTCTGTAATCTTTATTATTACTACCTATTTGTTATTCACAGATTTAGTATACTACCTCCTAAAATCTGTCACTCCCTTCAGCTACTGCTCTATCATCCCCTTGTCTTTGGGGCCCCCTGCACATGAAGGAAGATGATCTGTTAGAATGGATCCAGAGGAGGGCCACAAAGTTTATCAGAGGGCTAGAGCACCTCTCCTGTATGAGGAAAGTCTGAGAGAGCTGGGGATGTTCATCTGGTGTGGCCTCATTGCTGTTTTACAACACTTAAAGAGGGCTAATGAAAAAGATGGAGAGCAGTCTTTTTTCTCAGTCAGATAATGACAGGACAAAAAGGAAATGGTTTAAAACTAAAAGAGGGAAGATTTGGATTAGAGGTTAGGAGGAAATTCTTCACTCAGATGTTGGTGAGGCACTGCAACAGGTTGCTCAGAGAAACTGTGGATGCCCCATCCCTGGAAGTGTTCCCGCCCAAGTTGGATGAGGACCTGTGCAACCTGATCTAGTGGATGGCATCTCTGCCCATGGCAGGAGGGTTGGAACTACATTTTCTTTAAAGTCCCCTTCAGCCCAAGCTATTCTGTGATTCTGTGATTCTATGATTTACGGGTCTGCCATAGACCTGCTAGACAATTCCATGGCCATTTTTGACAACAGCCATTGCTGTCTTGACGACTGTTGTTTTTGTTCTCATTTGGCCTCTGTTTCCAGAGCAGCATTTGACTCTTTGTTTGTTGTTTAGTTTTGATGTCCAACTGGTCTTAGGAAACAGGAGAAAATTTATAACTTGCAATATATCTGGAAGTGTAGCAAAACTGGTCAAAACCGGGCTATGCAGGACCACTCAGGCAACTTGTTTTGGTTTTTGTTGTTGCTGTGATTTTGTTTATTTGTTTGTTTTAAGTGTGAGTGCTTTTCTGCAACTCTCAGTCTTTAATGCTGAAAGAGTTTCATATCAGTTACCTGTGGGTTCAACACACGATGGCATGACCTATCTGATCTTCAAGAAGCAAACTGTTTAAGGACAGGTAAGCTAAAAGTAGCATTGAATTCCACACAGAAACACTACAGAAGTGCACGTCAGATCATCAGTTTCATTGAATGGACAGTATGAAACATTTCTGCACTCATCTCAGCACCTGAGATGTATAGATGCTCTGAGAAGCAACATCTTTTGAAAGGAAAGTAGTAGAGCATAGGGTAAAAGTGATCTTAGATATGATGAGTGCATTGCCTTCCAGAACTGACTATACCAACTCTTCTACAGCTTCTTGCTGTTTGTCAAGGTTATCTCTGTCTTGTCTAGAGTGTGTTGAATACAGTTAGTCATATGCCAAAATTACATTTGCTTTATTATATTACAGTCCAACCTCATCTGAACACAGCTGGTGACAGTGTTAATACAGGTCAACTTGCCTGTGCACTCTGTATTCTGTAGAACAAGACTCATGTCATCTCTTTAGTCAGAAAGTAGTCCAACATAGTTCTGCTACTACTAATACAGCCAATATTAGTCTCTGTTACAGTCCTTCAGAGTTTGTATGGGTCCTGGTTGCCTTTGAAAACAACAGTGTATAAATTTTCCATTGCTGAGTAGCCAAAATATTAATGTTTTCATTTCTACAATTTGTCTAATGGTCTTGTTCACCTGAGCCCTTTTTCTTTCAGATAATCCGTGTGGGAGACCTGCTGAGGTTTCATGAATATTACTGGCAGGATTATGTAAGGGAAAATGTGAGTGAACATTTCTCCTACCAATCCTGCAAATAATTTCTTAGGAAATAAGCTGACTCACATATTGAATGCTTCAGAATGACCAAGTTGTTTATCTCATGAGTCTTTAAATCATTCAAAGGGAACTTGACATTTGTATATCAACTGAACAAATTTTTTGTGTTATCAATGAAAGATTAAATTACAGAAACATTGTGTTTGCAAGAGCAATGGAAAGTGTGACACTGGTCACAGAATACAACAATAGTATGCTAACTGCACAATTCTTAAGTGGGACAGTGCTGCACTGTTCTACTTGGGAAGTGGGAGGGGACTGCAGAGCAGGAAGCTGTTTCCCCTACACAGTATTGCTGCTGGTAACAAGACTTTATTCTACACCATCAGGGAATTATTCTCCCCAGAAGTTTTGCAGGTTTATCTGTAGCTAAACCTGCCGAATGTGCAGATTTAACAGTCAGAGTTTCAGGTAAGGGATCCAAGTTAGATCACACCTCAGATCATATATGCGTGCTTAAAGGGAGAGCATGTAGGTAGGCAGGGAAACCCTGTGGATCACAGCTGGTAATCCCCTAGAAGCCTGGGTCTGTAAATGCTGTAAATGCTGGGTCTGTAAAATCCAGTAAATGCTGCTGCACCACAAAGTAAGTAGAAGATAAAAGGGACAAGCTGCTCTAGCCTTGAGAAAGCGGTCCTGACACCTGGACACAAGCCCAGATGTTTTGGGAGTTTGAAATATTCCCTCCTGCTCTCTCAAGAGCACATTCTCAGGCAGCCAGCTCCTAGATAAATAAACATAGACAGCAATACTTCCAGACTATTTAGTAGTCCAGCTTTCACTTAAGTTAATTTCAGAAATTAGTGTCTGCATATGACAGGTCTTAATCCTAAATGCTCTGATAAATCAAGTTATTTTTGAGTTTTCTATTTATTATATAAAATAGGTTTTTACGAACAAAATCTGACATTAGCCTCTTTAACATATAAATAAATAGCTTTTTCATAGTTTATATACCACAGCTAATCGAACAAATATTTTTTTCTTAACCTATTCATTATACATCAGGTAAGAATATCTAACTGTGAACATCAAAAAAAAATACAAATTAGAGTTAAAATTGACATAAAAATAAAAATATAGAGGAATATAGACATTGAAGGGCTGAGCTTTTTTTCCATACATTTTTCTAAGGGTATTTCTTATTGTCCAGTGCTGTAGCACAATATCTTACTGACAGTTTCCATTAATCAGTTGGTATTCTTGATATAAATTAACCAGTCTCACAAACAAGATTCCCTTTTATCACTGCAGTCTTCACGCCTTGATTTTCAGATAATTTTTCATCAGGTTATTCATTTATTAGGACTTTAATTATGGATTAATTAGCAGCTGAATTACAGTATTTCTTCTACTTCAGCTCTTGTAGCACTGATATGTTTGCCATCAAGCATGACAGATGTTACACATGCAAGGGGATTTATTACAAATGTATTCCCCTAACACTTCAGTGAGCTGACTAATTATTCAAGGTGATTCTTCCACTGGCAATGTAGCTAAAAAAACACTGGACTGATGTCTATGACACAAATCCATTCTTTATTTTTTCACAGGGCATTACTGAAGAGAGGTCTATTTCTCTTAAGATTGAGAGAGGTCTGATATATTTGAAGTGGGGATGTATTTTAAGGCTGTTTCTTGTCAAAGGAATAACAATGAGCTCAAAGTATATTACATATTTTTAAAAGTTGTATAATCTATGAATATAGCTGTAATCAACAGATGAAAACAATTGTCATAGGTAGTAGACAACAAAATCCTCAAAAAGCTAGAGAATGTATTACAAGTTAGAGATATTCCAACTTAATTACTTATTCAAAGACACATGGAAAATAAATTTACGCACAGTACCAATGAACAACACATGGAAACTTTCATATATTATTAGATTATTTTAATTAAACAGAAAGTTGCAGTCGCAGGGTTCTCAGACCTGTTTTACATCATCAATTTTTTTTTTTTTTTTTTTTTTTTTTTTTTTTTTTTTTTAGCAGAACCTTTAATTGACTTATTCTCATTCATCATATGGATAATGGGCTTTGGCCCATTGGAAGAAGGACTACTAGTCCTTCTTACACTGGCAGCAGCTTGTGGAGTTACTTTTATGGGTGGCACCATCATAAATATTATTTTAGATTGCATTTCCTAATTGAGAATAGCCAAAGAACAGAGAATAGACAAAAATTTTATTATGTACTTTTGCTCTCCAGGTCCATTTTCCATGCATTGAACTAAGAAGAATCCTATCCTATTACCTGCATCTTCCCCTATTGCAGAAGGTGAGCAAAAATCCATGTCTGACCTATGAGATCAAGCATTTTAGTCATTTCTCATTTACTCATGTGTTGAGTAAAATGCTCATAGCCTAAGAACTCAGATTAAGATGATAGAACAGACAATTTAGATAAGCAAAATAATATGCTGTTTTTAACTACTTCAGCAGCTAAATTAGCTTAGCTTAAGTGGTCCAAACCCCACCACACAGCCATGAGGTGGCAGCTGTATTTCCTTAGTTCTCTTCCCTGACCATTGATGTAGCCTTAGAATTTTCCACATTTTCCCATGCCTGTAGATAGGAGAAACAGGTGACATAGACAGCTGGGAATCCTTGTTCTTCACGTCCATCTTCTCTCTGAGCAAAGTGAATGAAACTCTCTGGTAGTATCCTTTTTGATCCTTGCAATGGTGCTGAGTTAACTACTACCAAAAGGAGGAGAACTGGTCTGTACCTTTTAGCCTACAGAAAGTAACATGTCAATGATGACAACATTTGACTTTAAATGAAAGGTTTTGCTCACAAAATATTTGGCAGGTTGGATTTCCTATACCATGGTAGATTAGCTGTGAGTAGCCTTCAGAAACTGAACTTCTATAATTCTTTTTAAGTTCCACTCTAAAATTTGACAGACAACAAAGATATATGACCAAACTACCCCAACCATTTTTTAATTGAAAATAATTCACACACCAGCATATGTCCTTGGGATGTAATAGCAAGGGTTTATTACAAATGTGTCATGGAGTGAGCAGTAGCTGGAGTCTTGAAAGCTTTCCTAAATTATACAGTTTGGGTTTGTCACTAGTGTAAATGTATTTAGAGAAACAACATATGGGGTGAAGCTTACTATCTTTAAAGTTATCCAGCAAACACATCACTTTGGATTAATACCTTGCATTGCAGCTGTTTTTCCCATATACATTAGCACTTAAAAATCCACAGCACAGTAGCAGCAGCAAAGACCTGATAACGACATTTCACTTTCACTGCTATTTCCTCCCTTGACCCCACACATCTGAAGAAATACAATAATCAGCAAAACTGTCACTTACCTACTACTAAAGAACACGAGTGTCCAGAGCTCCTCAGTGTACTCTGTGGTTATTTAATTTGGGACATGGAGGTTGTTTATGGCAGCAGTACAGCTCATGGCCAGCCAGACCTGTCTGAACCCCACAGCGTGACTAGCCTTCCAGATGTACTAATATGCTATATTTGTAAAGTGATAATATGATCTGTGGTCTTACAGCAGAGACATGGGCAGGATAAGATATCTACACTGCATGACTCAACATAGGACGAGAAACAGCAGTGCTGAGGGCAGAATCTCATTTACACCAAAGTGTAACAGAACTAATGTTATTCATGCTTATGTTTTTTCCTTGTAAAATGAAATCAACACAATAAAAATACTCTGTATTCCCCTGGTATATACTCTGCCTTCCTTCCTATGTCCATACAAGTATGAGAGATAGACACACAAGCACACAGACACTCACTGTGCAGTTGCCCTGAATGATTGATTTATAGTAAATTCCACTTCTACTTGCTCGTTTTTATGCCTACTGCTGAGAATGGATGACAATATTCCTGATTGCTTAGTGTTGCTACTGAAAAAAAAAAATAATAAAAAATAAAAAAAAAATCACTCCGGTATATCATGTCTGTCAGGGTGCCTTGAGGGCTAGCAGTTCCCTTGCAGCTCACCGGGAGGTCTCACAGGGACTGGGGCTCCCCATAGGTGCAGCAGAGGAGAACCCGCCAGCTGGGCTGGTCCTACCTCCCCAGCCAAGAGCAAAGCAGCAGAGGGCGCACCAGATCTAGGCACCTCCATGGGGAGGCAGGCAGGGAGAGGAAGGGCTATCAGCACCCTCAGGACCTTGAGGATTGAAACGTTTGGATCGTATTCTTAGTAAAATAAACCCATTCATTCCTAATTTTAAAATCTTTCTTAGTCAAAAAATAACTGATTTATACCTTCAAGCACAAAGAAAGACAATCTTTTTAATAGAAAGTTTAGGGTCTGTTGTTTACAAAAATAAGGTTTTCATTAAGAAACATTTCCAAAAACTGTTTTTGATTTAATTTCTTTTTAAGTTCAGCTTTTCAATTAAAATGTCATTTAATTTTCTGATAAAGAACTGGCATTTTCCAACCATCTTTGTTTATTATTCATCACTGCCAGTAATAATAAGCATTAATTACAACAGCTGGGCTTGGCTCAAAATTCATATACCAGTGTTACTTTGCTGTGTTTCCAGTGCTTGCACTGAAATCTTACTACATTGGTACTAGCAGGAGAAAATCTGGAAAAAAATAAAATAAAATAAATAAAAAATAAAAACATGAACTGGTGATTTAGTCTTTCAAGTTTGTCTTCAAGGAAGGAGATAATATCAGAATTCACCCTGAACTTTCTGGATGTAGCATGTTTCACTGCCTTGGTGGCATGCCTTAAGAATCTGCATCATAAGTCCTTACCCTTTGGTCATCTTATTTTTCACAAACATTGGTGATAAAATATTTATTGATCACCACTACCATATCTAAGTTGCCTAAGATGTATTTGTTGTCATTTACATCTGCCCACCTACAAGCACTTTTTTTTTGCCAAATAGCTATCAGAGTTTCCTGTAGCTGTGATGCATATTGGACTTTAGCTGCAAGAGCTGACCAAGCAATCAGTGAGAGAAGCAATAAGCATATATACTGTGGAGCAGAAAATACATCCTTTGTGTGATCAAAAGCACACTCCATATTTCTGTTTGAACACTGCCTATGAAAACACATTCCCATATTTTTGTTCGGAACACAGTAACATTAAATTATTCTTTGGGTCCTGCACCTGGGGCACAACAACCCTAAGCAGCACTACAGGCTGGGAGATGAATGGTTAGAAAGCTGCCTGGCAGAGAAGGACCTGGGAGTATTGGTTGGTAGTCAGCTGAATATGAGCCAGCAGTGTGCTCAGGTGGCCCAGAAGGCCAACAGCATCCTGGCTTGTATGAGAAACAGTGTGGCCAGCAGGACTAGGGAAGTGATTGTCCCCCTGTACTCAGCTCTGGTGAGGTCACATCTCAAGTACTGTGTTCAGTTTTGGACCCCTCATTACAAAAAGGATATGGAGGTGCTCCAGCAAGTCCAGAGAAGGGCAACGAAGCTGGTGAAGGGTCTGGTGAACAAATCTTATGAGAAGCAGCTGAGGGAGCTGGGATTGTTCAGCCTGGAGAAGAGAAGGCTCAGGGGTGACCTTATCGCACTCTACAGGTACCTTAAAGAAGGCTGTTGCAAGGTGGGGGTTGGTCTATTCTCCCACATGTCTGGTGACAGGACAAGGGGGAATGGGCTAAGTTGCACCAGGGGAGTTTTAGTTTGGATATTAGGAAGAACTTCTTTACCAAAAAGGTTGTTAGGCATTGGAATGGGCTGCCCAGGGAAGTGGTTGAGTCACCATCACTATCCACTAACACTTTGGACAGAAGACTGAGAACAGAAATGTTTCTAGCTTTCATGAAAACCACTATGGTAACAATTAACAGCTATTTAAGGACATATTTCCCACAAATACCAAAAAAAAGCCAAATTTATGAGAAGACTTACACAAAGACAGGCTGAAGATAGAACTTCCTATACAATTTTCATTTGCAGAAAAAAGCTGTTTAACAAAAAAAACCATTTTTGTTAGTTGCATTATTTTCACACTATTTGTTGTGGCCTTCAGTCTACAGCTGTCAAAGCTGCAGAATGACTGCAATAATACTGCAGAATCCATATGTCCCATTACATATCAGTTCAGCAGGGCAAATTCGTATATCAGTAACCTCTCAGTTTTGAGAGGTCAGCCCTTTCTCATAAAGTCTCAGTAAGCACCAAGGGAAAGATCCAATTTATAACTCCTGACAGAGCTACCACTAAGAGGTGGTTGCTCTGAAATGTGCCTGGAGCATTAATATGATGGGAAAAATCTCAAGCAATGTTTGTATTGTGGGCCATGAGTCACACTGGTTTGCTCTCTTACCTGTGCGATGAAGCCTCTTGTACAGACCTATGCTATTACACAAGTGCTTCAACAGGATTGACTTATGGTTCTTTGGTGAAGTTGAATGAATAAAAAGTCTTGATTAAAAAAAAAAAAAAAAAAAAATCTTCCTTTGTTGCTTTCTGGCAATTTTGTCAAGGGATCCTGTTGACATAGTAAGTCTTTAAGAGTCACAGCTCCCAAGTGATCTGGGAATAAGTAACTCTCAGAGAACCACAAAATACCTCAGGAATTGTCCCTGGTATTTCTTAAATGTCTTAAAAAATATTTCATCTTGTTGAGGCTGTCTGTCCAGAGGTAAATCACTCTCCAGTAAATGTGCAATGGCCTTAAAATCATGAGAGCAAGGATATCTACAAGTTTCTGAAGGATTTTGCAGGCATACTAGGGAAGAAATACAGCACTTAAAATTTAGAGTTGTACAAGACACTACAGATTTTGCCAATCTCCTTGAGTAGACAATGAGACTGTGATTGGTTGAGATCTTCCCAGGAGGCTGTTAGCAAAGTTATAAAGGATACCAAGATTAAACTATATTAGTACCAATGATAATATTATCATTAGTGCTTGATGATGAACCCTCCATGTGAAAGATGAACAAAGATGTTAAGTGGAAATACAGCTTTACTCAACCTCAGGCTCCTTTTAGAGCTACTTACACTTGTATCTGATTTAAACTGAATCACCTCATTTAAGAAACATTTTCTGAGCAAAATAATGGGCATGTTATCTATTGATCACTCTCTTATTACATTTAATTGTGCAACAAATCAAAGGCACAGGAGCCTGCTGGTGTGAACGAACAGAAATTAGATGCATGTTACATTTGATTGACCTGCAATTGCTGAGAACAGGAGGCTCTTTGGTAGGAGCCAGATTCAGTAGACAGTCTCATTAGATGTGTCATTAAAGGGAGCAAACCATAACTATCTATCCACACTGAGCAAGTCAGTGAAGCAGCACAAGCTCTTTTAAGGGGTGCACATCTTTTTCAAGCAGTAATAGGGTGCTGTCAAGGGATACAAACATGTTTTCTGAGGAAGATTAAACCTGGAAGAAGAAGGGCAAATATAGCTTAGTTCCCTTTATAGTCAAGTGTGTGCACCCAGAGTACAGGAGCAAACAGACCAGTGGGCTATCAAATACAACACCTTACCATGGCATCATTTCAGGAAGTGTGTCTGAGAGGATGAGGTGACTTGCTGGCCCTTTGAAAACCTCATCATCCCGTAGAACCCCCCAGATTTACAGCTCATACTCCACTGTAGTAAAATAAAGAAAATCGAAGTGTTCTTTCTCTGAGCCTGCTAAGAAGGAGCACACACGCTGTTGTCACCCCCCTTTTTCAGTCCTGCTGCTTTGCAAAACCACAATAGAAGAGGATGTTTTTAAGAACGAAACAAATGGTGCCATCTGCTGTCCAAATGACAGGGCCACCTAGCTCCCTTGCATACATAGGAACTAGCCCCTTGATTTTTCTGCTTTTTCCTTTATTTCTATGTATCACATGGAGGCTCAGAACCAAATGCACTTTGGTAGTCTACTTTGGAAAATACATGCAAGAATATGTTACTAGGACATGTAATTCTCTAGTATGACTTCCCTGTCTCAGTAGTCCCATCATAGCACCATAAGCAGTATGCAGTACTTATGGAGTATATATCTTTACTTCTAGACACAGGAAGTAATTTTGCTGGAGGAATAGTGTGCATGAACACCAGATACAGCTACAAACTAAAGAGAGATAGAAGCTACCTCTGCCTTCTAATCCAGAAAGGTGTTTTTGTTTTTATTTTTAATTCCTGACCTGCTATTAGTAACCTAAAAACTTCTCCAATGATCAGCAATCTTTGTTACTTAACCTTTTATTATAGCATATCTTAAATAACTCATGTTTGGAATTAAATGTTACAGAGGATAAAAAAGCAAATGAGCAAATAGAACTGTCTTTTGCAGATCCCCAACTCTAAGAGCAATAACCTTGCATTTAGTGAAATAAAGAAATAGAGATAACCAATAATTAAAAATAGGTTCACCAAGGATCTTTGTAGCTTCCTTGTGATAACTCATGAGGCTGTCATATAAGTCAAGTCAGCAAGTAAGGAAAAACTGTGACATCAGGAAACAGAAACAAAAAGAAAGAAAAAGGAAGGAAGGAAGGAAGGAAGGAAGGAAGGAAGGAAGGAAGGAAGGAAGGAAGGAAGGAAGGAAGATAGGAAAGAAAGAAAGAAAGAGAAAGAAAGAAAGAAAGAAAGAAAGAAAGAAAGAAAGAAAGAAAGAAAGAAAGAAAGAGAGAAAGAAAGAGAGAAAGAAAGAGAAAAAGAAAGAGAGAAAGAAAGAGAGAAAGAGAGAAAGAGAGAAAGAGAGAAAGAGAGAAAGAGAGAAAGAGAGAAAGAAAGAAAGAAAGAAAGGAAAAAAAGAAAACTAAAAACCTGCCCTAGAGTGCCAGGTGCCTGGTCTTAGCTTTACAGGGGAAAAAGTGTAATCTGACCTCATGTTGCCATCCTAACATGGTAAATCAAAGAAGCTGTACTGAAGGTTTACAATGAACTTTTGGGTTCTGTCTGACTCATGACCAAGTATTGCCCACTGGGACAGCAGACACATATATACTTCCCATTGTCTGCTTTCCACCAACTATGCTGGTGGCTAAGCAGACCATGAAGGTTCTCAAGTATGTTTGCAGACAATGGTTGGTTGGCACCAATTTCAGTTTACCTAGAAACAGCAGGTAGTTTTAATGTTTTGCTGGCTCAGGAGGCACCTCCTGGACTACACATGAGCCAGACAAAAGTGTTAATTTAAATGAAGATGTAAACCAGGTGGCTTGAATGGAAAATTTACCTCAAACGTTTATAAAACTTGCTGAAGTGCAGTCAGACATCTTTTCTGTCCTGACCCTCTGTGTCTACACAATATTTTGGGCTCTTGCCAAATTCTTATCACAACTTTATAAGGTAACGTAAAGCCATGGGAAAAAAACAAAAAAAAAAAAAAAAAAAACAGGTTTTTAGCCATACCTGCAAACTAAAAATAGAGTATGGTGAATTACTTCTCAACTCAGTGTCTTCCTACCTCCTATAGATTAGATGACACTGTGAAGACCTAATCAAATTATCAACAAACTTTCAGGCAAATTTCAGGCATGCAGCTGAAAAGAGAGGACTATCAGACAAGCATAATTTTTAGCTTTAAAGTGACACATAAGGAGCTATCTCAAATTAGCACAATAAAGCTCAATCCAGTGTAGAAATGAGAAGTTTGTCCTCACCATAGCTCTAGCATTGAGCGAGTATAATCTAATTCTGTATTGTTTCTCTCCTTGTGCTACTTCCTGCTCTATACTGCAGACAGAGCTGAAATAAATTACATAGTACAAAAATTTGGCCTCCAAAGATGCCATTTTAACACAGCAGATGTAGAGAGTTCAGGAAGAAACCTGAAAGGAAGAGAAATAACTTGATCGTGCCAGTCTATTTAGGTGTTAATGGTTTTCATTCATACAGAGTACTGAGTTTTAGATTAAAGGGACAAAAATATAAAGACCAAGAATAAGAATAGAGGCCTGGAGGTGGAAAAAGAAGAGTTTTAATTTTATGAAGATTCTTGGCATACATTAATATTGATGAGGCAATTCTCTCAGAAATAGTCAGGTATCTCCCACTGCATGTGACTCATGGGGCTAGTTAACAGAAGGTGGATGCCACTGAATCAAATATTTAGCAGTAATGGAGTAATGTCTGGCAAAACAGACTCACGTCTGAAAGGGCAGAGATTCCAAGTTTGCTGACCTTGCAGCCTATACACCTTCATATAGACAAAAGCCACAGGATATGTTTTCCTGTGCTGTGGAGACCTGAAGGCCAGGGAACTTGTGGGTGCACAGGACAGATGTGAGGCTCATTCCCAGGAGTAACAACAATCAGCTGCAGAAGAGGCAGAACTGGGTTTGGCAGGTGCCAGTCTAAGAGTGACTATTGGCACAAGTCCTAACAGTCTTTTCTGGGTCCCCCTGTCCAATCAGATATATCATTTTTTTTCTGTGTCGGCATAGACCCACCACCAGTCATGTTTCATGGTCTCTGGATTTGAGACACGCTTGAAGTTCTTGCCAGCTTTGCAGATGAAAAGCTCCTCACCTGCTACTTTGGTACTAACAGTGCACTATCAAAAGTGCTATCCATTATCAGTACAGTTTTAAGCAGCTGAGCTTTGTATTGTAAATGACAGTAAATACTAATGATGCTACAACCACTAAATATATATTATCTTTCAGTCTGTCAAGCATATGTTGCAAAAGGGGGTAGTGGCAATTACAGAAGGTAATTACAGGTGGATACAAAGTAGTTTATCATAGCAGATAACAAATTGCAAGAAAGGATGAAGGACCTTTGTTCTATGTGGGCAATTCATACAGACTAACCAATAACATTAAAATAATTAACCTAGTAGAATGTAATGATTTTTAAAAACAGCATAAATGGTATTTAATTTGTTTAAATGAACTACTCCATTAAGACTCTAACTCATCGTTTTGATTTAGAAAGTTTTAGTAAGACCAACCTTTAGCACAGTTTTAATAACTGTATTATAGATTTATAGATAAATGTCTGAGGTGGAAAATATCCTAATACAATGAACTCCTAATTACAGATGGCAAGAATTTCTCATGAAGTTTTAAATCAGTGAGATTGTTAATAATTTTAATAGAAATAATATTCTGTGTTTTTAACTCTAACATCAGGCATTTGCACATTTTTACCAGGGCTGAAAAAAAAAAAAATATGGTCTGTAGCAACAAAATTACAGGCTTCTAACTTGGAAATATATATATATGCCAATGCCTTCAAAAGCAGTTTCCCAGGGGACCTTGCTAATTAGTTCCCTGAGCAGCCTGAAGATTGCTTTCCCCATATCCAGGGCTGAAGTTTTGGTGGCAGTTCTCCTTCTGTCACCAAAAATTTTAAACTCAATCACATCATGGTCACTATGACCAAGATGGCCACCAATTGCCACATCCCCCACAGGACCCTCTCTGTTCTCCAGCAACAGATCTACGAGGACACCTTTCCTAGTAGGCTCTCTTAGCACCAGCACCAAGATGTTCATCTAGGTGCTTTATGAACCTCCTGAACTTGCTCGTGTCAGCTGTGTGGTGATCCCAGTTGATGTCTGACAATTTGAAGTTCCCTGTAAGGACTAGTGGAGTTGATCTCGAGGCATCTCTTAGTTCCACAAAGAATAATTCATCGGCATTATAATCCTGGCTGGGTGGTCTATAATAGACTCCCACAGCCACATACTCTTTATTTGTTCGTCCCTTAATCTTTATCCAGAGGCTCTCAACTTTGCCATCGCCAACTTCAAGTTCCACACAATCCAGCCCCTCCTTCAGGTACATCACCACCACCACCCCCACCTCACCTGCCCTGTCTGTCCCTCCTGAAGAACCTGTGACAATCTATTGTGACACACCAGCCACAGGACTCATCCCATCTGGTTTCACTTATGCCGATGATGTCATAGCTGTGGGACTTGGTCAAGACCTCTAGCTCATCCATTGTATTCCTCATACTGCATGCACTTGTGTAGAAGCACTTCAAATGTACCTCATTGTATGCAGCAGCTTGTGGAGCAGACCGAAGGACCTCATTGGCACATGGTCCCTCTGATTCCAGTGCACCATCCCTCAGCGTATCACTGACGGGCCTGGTTTCCTGGTTTTATCCCTTTCTTCCTTTGACTCTAGTTTAAAGCCCTATCTATCAGCCCAAATAACTCCTGGGCAAAAGTCTTTTTTCCCGAGAGAGGCACATCCCATCCCCCTCCCCAGAATTCACTCATCTGCCAATCTGACGGCAGGAGAGCTGCTAGTTTTGTCACTATAGAAGTTATCTAGCTGCAACACTTCACTCACTACCTGCCCCCCCCCCCCCCCCCCAAAGTCAATCTTCGTGCTTCCATTTCCACTGCAGCTATCTGAACTGGACACTGTCCTGTGTTTACTGTTCTCACTGTCTGAGTGTCGTTGACATTGCTACAGCAGTGAATTCCTTATTCACATCACAAAGGATAGAATAACTATACTAACCAATGGAAATTTCTACCAACAACAGCAGTTGCACACTTCTCATATACACATATAGCCTCCCCCCCCCC
>CM021763.1:46015233-46031721 GCA_011075105.1 Heteronetta atricapilla | reverse complement strand
TTTTTTTTTTTTTTTTTTTTTTTTTTTTTTTCTTAGGGATCTTGGTGACTTTTCTTATGATTTTTCAACAGATAATTATATTCACCATACCTTGAATATTATCTTTTCTCTACCTCATCAAAAGTTTAATATGAATACCATTTGTCTTTACTTTGGACTTTTCTGCATATACATCTCCTGCTATGATCAGAAGCATTCCTGATATTCATGCAAGAACATGTAAATACATTGGAAGAATTATATATATATAATTGTGTTATAAACTGCTATTTTAGCTACCTCGATATTCTTTAATCATGGTCAAAAAAAAAAGAGAGAATAAAGAAAAAACTAGACCCTCTCTTAAATTTACCGCTTATCAGAAACTTAGTTATTTAATAATATACATGCATATATATACATATAATCTTCCATGGAAAAGCAGTAGAAGGTGTAGCATTTTTACAGTATAATGCTTGCTGAGCTGAAGACTTTTAAACATGATTCATTTCAATCTCAGTGTGGCCATTTCCTGATTTGCATATTCCAGTTAAAATTTTCCATGTGACAACACGGTCAGTGTCTTCTAAGAATGTCTGTAATGGGCAATAGCAAGTCCTCAGAACTGCTAATAGATTGGTTTTCCAAGAAAAAAAAAAAAAAAAATGCTAAGGTGAAACATAACTACAAAGACCTATTGTGGAAGTCCTCTGCTCCACAGCTTCCAATAACATCCTAAATTGACAATAGAAGGGATTCCCTGCAAATTATCACTATGGATTTCACTTATATGCTTAACTATAATATTTCCTTGGCCTACAATGAAGTACAGATTTCATCATGAAGCTAGGTATATTATAAAGACAGGGAGAAACAGATCTTACCATTGGGAGGATTACAACCTAAATCAGGCAGAGCAGATGAGTTAGGGAGAAATTTAAATTGTTTTAAAGCTGCAAAACTGTGATCCAAATAAAAAGTAAATTTGGAGCAAAAAGTACTTCTGCAGAAAAGAGCACTAGATTTTCTGAGGCCCACCCAATACAATATCTGCCCTTAAACAGTGCCTGCCAAATTAGGAGCCTGCTGAGCAGGCGTACTCTTAATGTCATCAGTGAAAGTTTGGAAAATACAGTTTTCAGGTCTTTGTAATCCAGCAAGACCAGCTTTGTAGAAAACACAGATCTCCCAAAAGCTACAATGATGAGGTACCACTGGGGAGAAATGCATATCTTCTAATTGTTTTGTATTATCTAAGCATTAGCCTCATTCAGAATCTAGCTAAGTACATGGTTGTCTTTACAGCATTACCTCATATCAACTAAACAGACTCATCTGTGGGACAATATGACCCTTCTTTCTGATAATTTCATCCAAAAAGTGCCAAAATTTTAAACTGCTTTTGCGTTTCTTGCCTTCTCTTTCTCTCAGTTTCCAGTTCCTAATCTCATTGCTACTGTAGATACCACCTAAGTGGGTTAATAGACTGCTGCTGTGGAGCACTGAAAATCTGTCTAGACAATCAGTCATCTGTTTAAAACAGTCAAGTGAAATTTTAAATTAAGATGGGGCTTGCGTCAAAATGTTCGGGCTAAAAACCATTGCTCCATGGGATGGACTGGATACATGGTCACGTTTTGTGTCCCTTTTCTGAACTGATTAACTATCTCACCTGTCAGACAACCATCAGTGGAAATTTCTCACTTGCTCTTTGAATGATTCTAACAGAAAAACAAGTATTCAGAGAGAGGAATATTAAACAGAAATAACCACTGATGATTAAATAATGTCAGACCTTTGCATGCAACACATTCATAGTTAGGTCTAGATTTTCTTTGGTAATTAGGCATTGGTCCCTCTTCAGTTCAGAAGGAAGACTAGGTTGTGAATGCCTTTGGCTAACCCCACAATTTATGTCAAAGAATACAGTAGGCAAATAAATAAATAAATAAAATAAAAGGGGGGGAAAAAAAACTGTCTCAGATCCTTTTTTGTTCTTAGATAGAACTTCTGTTCAATGGACATCCCTGAAAAAGTAGTAGACACTGACACAGAGGCACTCAAATATCCCTGTATGGTCAGACTCAAGTATTCAGATTGAATGGTAGCAGGTACAGGGTGGAAGAGGCAAACAGCAGTACTATTACCCATTTGGTCTTGCATTCAATACTGATAGATGTGAGAACTTTGTCTGAAATGAGCCATTTAGTGACAGCATTCTTCATTTAATCTGAAACGAAGCAGCTTCCAGGAACAGTCCTTACTCCAGCAGTTCCCTCCAGGAAATATATCTGCAGCAGGAGGTGAGGAGTTCTGGCTACAGTGCACCTCATGAGAGTCTTCATGAGGTTGTGACAAACTAGAGAAAAGTTTGAAGGATCTCACACTGAATCTAAACTTTCTGAGTCCCAAATCTAAAAACAATGTCTTAATGAAAAAGTCTGAGCCAAAGCCTGTCTCTTTGTGCTTCTCAAGAGTTTTCACAGAGATGTGTGACAAAAACATAGGCACAGCAAGAAAAAACACCAGCACCACCATTAAAAACATGAGTAAGTCACTGAAAGCAGCATAATGCTGATCTTAAAGGGATTTTGATGGCACAGGTCTAGTGGAAGAAACTATTTCAGACACTTATTCTGACCTGTGCATTTCACTGCCTGTACAAAATTATTTTCAACAGGATCTGACAACTTTTCTACTGCAACTCTGACCACACCATGGATTTTGAATTGCTTTCTCTCTCTGCTGAGATAGCTAAAAATTCAAGTATAGGTTTGGAAACCCATGTGGAAGGGGAGAGGGGGGAAGTATTTTTGTAATCATATCCATAGTAGATTTTTTCTTTTCCACATTTCTAGGTGACAAAAGAAGTCTACCAAGATAACTTTTACACAGAAAGAAAGATAAAGCAGGAAAAAAAAAAAAAAAAAAGGAAAAAAAAGAGAGAGAGAGAGAGAGAAACAACTTTACAGGGCTTTGTTTTGGGTACACTTATATGGGTTTTAGAGTAGGTTTTTTATTTTATTTTATTTTTGCTAGCAAAGTCAGGAACAACGTCTTTAATATTGAATCAATGGAAAGGCTGTCTTTTTTCTTCTTCTTCTTTTTCTTTTTATTTTCTTTTTCTTTTTTAGCTTTTTTGCAATTCCATTTTAGGATAGATCTATATCCTCTTGACAAAGCCAAAGTTAATACTTGTTCCTCAAGAAGGGATCTGGAGAAATTTTGATCCTCTTTAGTGTCCTGTGAGTAGATGCCCTGGTTTGGAGGGGAAATGCCTGCTGTGCACAGCAGGAGCTGGTGCCGGGCTAGGTACAAGCTCACAGGATAGTCGGTGACAAGATCTGTTTTTTTCCCATATGTTTAAACTTAACCCCCTCCCTGCAAAACTTTTCCAATTGGCTTCATCGTTTTCAGTTTTTCATTGTAACTGAGTGACATGCTGCAGTTATAATTTATTATCTAAAGGAGTTTATTTTTTCTTTATTTCTAATGGGCAATTATACTTTGTTGTTGTTGTTAATGATTGGCAATTTTTCCAAAATCACTCTACAGAAAATATCATCCATCTTATGAGTTGATTGCTACTTTGAAGAGATTGAGTGATCATCTTGAAATGCTTATGCTGATGTGAAGCCATAATATAAATTGTTTGCTTGACCTTTTCAAGACTGAAAGCCTTACTTTTTTCAGTTCATTAAAATGTATTTATTTTGTAATGAGAGAAAGGGCTTCTCCTCCCATTCACCCTTTTCTCAAGAATGAGAGAAGTGGACATATGCTGAGGTTTTGCAGGATATCCTGCTAAATATCTCATTATGGAACAGTTCAGGCTTTCCAAAATTGTAGTCCCTATAAACACCCTAGCTCTATATGTAACCTACAGGAGCAAGTAAAGGAGAAGTGTATATCAAAGGTCCCTCATTTCCCTCTGGTATTTAAAAAGGTGAGTTAGTTTTCATTTTGTCTCAGTGTCATACTGTGTCTCATCCTAATCCTATAGACACAAACAGGAGCAGATCATTGCCTTCAGACTGACGAGAAAGAAAAGCTGAAAACAGACATTTTGATTTTCTGTGTCTTTTAATAACCTTGCTACAGCTTCTTGTCCTTGACACAAGCCTGGCATAACCCAGATCCACTGATCCTTTTGCATTACTGGCACAGATTTTGCTATTTCTTCAGGCATCTAACAGAAAGCCAATTCAGCTCTTTCACTGTGTGGATGAAAGCTCAACCCTTTCACACTAGGTGCAGTTCACAACAGTGCAGTCTTCAGCAGGAGCTACCTTTGTTGCCCCAACAGATGAGCTGCTGGAGAGTTGCTCAGCCAGAAAGGAAGTTCAAGCAGAACCTTTGCTGTGAAAAGACAAACAGGTGTCATAGGATTTAGTCATTTTGTACTTCTTACCCTAGCCATAGTAGTAGCACAGACAGGATTCTCTGTCTATGGAAATCCTAGATAAACACACTATAAATCCATTATCCATTGCAAGCATGCAGGAGGAGTTGAGAGGGAGTAAAAACCTGAGCCACACTGACTCCAGCCACTCATTGGAGCAGCAGCCCATGAATGTTCCTGTACTCACAGTTGAAGCATCATTTTTGGCTGTGCTCCAAATTCTGCCTAATACAAAGCCAAGGCTAGATGCTGCCCCAGCATGAAAAGGGTGTAACCTTTTGCCAACTTCTTCATACACAAAGATTACAGGAGATAATTATACATGTTTAAACTGATATGTTGCACTACAGTTTACCTTCCTCCACATCTCAGCATCTGCTCAAGAGAACCAGAATAAAAAACTTGTTACAACACCAAACTGAGAACACACCCACACCCACACAAACACGCAAAAAAAACTTATTAGATAAAAATAGATCTAAGTGATAGCTGTTGACAATGCAGAAGAAATAATCTGCTACGGTGCCTGATGACAATCCACCAGCAACCTATTTAACTATGCATAAAGCATGCTAAATCAGACTGAATCCGAGTACTGTGCTGTGGATTCCCTGGGTGTCTGACATGCCAAGAAGCTCAGGAACAGCTTAAACACCGCCAAAGCCACACATAGATGTAAACCTGCAATCTGAATGGCTGTATTCTACCTCGATCCCATCCCTGATTTCTGCAGCCATTCAGTGAAACAGTTAAAGCAAATGCAACACTTGAAAAATAAAACCAGACTCATAACAGAGATAATTGTGTACAGTTTAGTGACCTTTGCTGGCTTTTTAATATACTCTGATTTCAAAATGGGCACAGACTTGTTTTGGGCTTTATGCCACTGTCTAGGCCACAGCAAAATTTTTAGCTGCCCACATCATATGAATATGAGCATAGAGAGTTAGAAAATGTCTGCTACTAAATGAAAGGCAAAGACTGTTTGGGGGGAGGACAAAGAGAATGGGTGTGGTTTGGATTTTAGCTATAGAAATGCTCAGAACCTTCTTTCATACTCAGTTTAGAAAAGAAAAAAAAATAACTGACGTAATCTGATAAGTGTTATTTTCTACCAGTTTCCTTACCTGCTTTTACACAACAGCAAGCAGACATGGATCAATAATAGAATCAATAATAAGAATTAATGCTAAGGATATTAAAATTGCTATAATTACATTCCAGACAAATCTGGACACAAAATTGATTCCCTGTCCTGCAAATGTTGAGGTGTAAAACATCATCCTCCTTCACATCAGAACAAAGCTACGGATATATATATGTTTTTTCTTTTGTGTCTGTATGTGTCTGTGTGTGTCTGTGTCTGTGTGTGTGTAAAAACAGAAAGAAAGCCCAGTAGACAACAAAGAGAGAGAAAAGCAGAAACAGATTAACAGAAAGGTTTCAAAATAGGTAATAGACTTTTGTCTAGGCCACTCAAATTAATTTCTGTGAAAACTCAAGTTCACTCTTTAGATCAAATCAGAAAAACTAAGAATTCTAATCTGGGTCTCAGAAATCCCATGTGAGAGGTCCAACTGTCAAGTTATTTCTCCTTTTTGAAGGTGAGTCCCTGTTCTTGAACAATGCTCCGTCAAAACGATACATTCCACAGCATCTCATTTGGACATCAGGCCTTTTCCAATTTGTCAACATTTCCAACCAGCCATAGTTACAGGACTGCACCCCCACTGTCAAACTCTCAGAATGGTTGTCTGAGGCTACTTCTGTGCAAGCAGAAATTCAATCTGGCATAAAGACAAAGCATTTTCATTTTTTTTTTTCTTAGTATCCACTGATGAGTCATCTTTTTTGCTAAATGGACACTTGGGAATGGACATTTTCTGGAAGAGCATAGCCTTAACACAAAATAATCTATATTGCAAATAGGAATATGCTTTTAAAACAATATAACCAACCCTGTATTTGAATTTTTTACAACAGATCATTTTCCAGTATAGCCGTTATTTTTCTGTCCTTTATTCCATACTATAGGTTCGATTTCTCATTCAGGAGAAATAACAATTTACAAAATTATCATATTCTCTTCTCCTTCCTCCCGTAGCCACAGCACAGTATGCCCTCCTCTTAAATATGCTATTTAAGTGTTAGGGAGTCTATTCTGTAAACTAGAGGGAGAAAGTGATCACAGAAAAAAAGCTCTGCAGCAAAGTCTGTTACACATCTACCTCCCGTTTTTCTTGCTAGAAATTCACAGGCAGGTCTCTAAAAGACAGGAAGTCAAGCAGGAGTAGAAAACAAATGGCTGTTGTAGCTTATGGTTTCAATGACCTTTAGGATGAAGTTCTTTCTTACTCAGTGATAACCACTTTGCAAGCAATGTAAAGCTGAGATTCAATCACCATTGAATCCTGCAGTTGCATCAAGCCAGCAAATTATTTTTTTCAGAACTGTATTGTGGTGGAATCCTATGGTAAAAACAATCCTGCAGTATTAATGCCACCCAAGCTCTCACTGTGTAGGTGGTTGGAGGACCACACACCAAAAAAAAGAAAAAAAGAAAAAGAATGAATTGTATATAGTATATATGACAATACATTATAGCAGTATATAGCTTACATATTTTGTCACCTTGGTTCCTTGGTTTCTCAAGGATCCCCTTTGTGAGGTATACTTTATTTTCTGATTTATTTCTAAAAGAAAGTGTTCCCAATGGGAAAAATAATAATAATAATAATTTTTTAAAAAATAATTTCTCCATCAGACAACTGTGACTGTCTATTATTGCAACCCACTCCTAAGAGTTTCTAAAGAGATTTTGCTGAAATGGCAATCTATGTACAAGGAAACTTTTCACAGTTGCAGGAGAAAAGTAGTATGCAAAGTCTATAGAGCAGTACAAAAATGTTTTAGAAGAAACCTGCAATAGCAAATTCCTCAAAATATGTTTTGAATGAATGATAGGAATGGTATTCCTATCTTGTTAATGGATATATAAACATTTCCAGTTAGCAGCAAAGTCACAGTGTGGATGTAAGGGAACAGATGTGGCATGCCTCATTGAAAGGGCTGATTTATATAAAATGATATATTGTTTTGGCCCTTTGATCTGCAGAGCAGAGGATTATAGATGCTTCCCTGAAACTACTAGTGCTGCAAAAATGCCACCTACTAATAGAGAGTAACTCTGTACACTAAGAACTGCCACTTGTCCCTCCTTGTCCATGCTCCTCTGCACAGTCCACAGGAGAGCAACATCTGTGGCACTACACACAAACCTACATATGGAGGAAATAGGGAACATCCAGAAGTTATCCAGGGTGAGGATAGCCACTACATTAAAGTGTAACCATCAAGGACACTGAAAGAGAGACTAGAAAGACTCAATGTTAAAGAAGTCAGTGAATTTAGCCCCAACTGCACAAACACTATCACCAAGTGACATAACACTTCCACACATCAGAGCCACACCTTATGACCAATGTGCTCCTCTCCCACAAATGTTCCTGGTCTTACTCTTACGAGGAGAATCTGCTCTGCTGCTTAGTTTTAATCTATTACATGTACACACATAAACTGGCCTAGGACTGTGGAAGAAATTTTATACCACAAGGAAAATATCAACACAGTTTACTAAAAGAAGAAGCCATTTTTTTGTTGTCAGTTTTTATGTGTGGAAATGAAGGGCAGCTTTCCAAATGATAAATGTCATAGTCCCTTGGAAATCCATGCCCTTGTAAAAATAGAATGATTTAGCAGGGAAGATTTTCATTTAAAGAGGAATTTTATAAGTGTTCCCAAAGCCTCTATTAAGAACCAGTTAAAAGGAATTAAGCTAGGCCAAGTTTCACCATAAATGTTAATCATATACTTATCCCAAGCTGTAATGTCAACCCAAATTTGCAACTATTTTCCCTATTGTCATTGCCTGGATGAGGCTTACTGCTCTCTAAAATTCCCCAACTATTTCTATTTCATCTGTAGCCAAACTAAACAGTGTTAACAAAATATACTTAAAATGTGTTCTCATTTCAAACCCCTATATCCCTTGCAGACTCAGGACATAAGTAAGCTTAAACTGGTTCAAATCTTTTTCTACTCCTGAGGATGGCTACAAGCAAACACTGCTGAAAATCACCGAGTTTACAGAGATTTACTTTTCCTCTTCAGCCATTCATGTGTGTCATATTTGGAGGATCTAAGCACACACGTAAATATTCAGTTTAAATAAGGCTATATGTGGTGGTTTGACCGTATTAGGCAACTGAACACCACAACCGCTCTCTCACTCCCCCTCCTCAGATGAGGAGGGGAAGAAGTAAAGGGAAAAAAAACAACTCACGGGTTGAGATAAGGATAATTTTAATAAAGAGAGAAATATATTATCAAGGAAATATTATATTAGTTAAACAATTATTAACAATATTATTATTATTAACAATATTATTATTAATTAAACAATTCAACTAAAGGGAGAAAAGGGAAAAGGGGAAGAGGAAGGGGGAAAGGGAATAACAAAACAAGTAAAGGCTATGTGGAAATGCAGAGGGGAAAAAATTACTCTCTACTTCCCACAAATAAACGATGCTTGACCACGTCCTTGAAGCAGGGCCTCAATGCACGTAGCCGGTGTTCGGAGAGGAGGACAGACGTTTTCGCAACGAGAGCCCACCCCTCCCCTCTTCCTTCTTTTCCCACCTTTTATTGCTGAGTGTGACATCATATGGTATGGAATATCCCTTTGGTTGGTTTGGGTCAGCTGCCCTGGTGATGTTTCTCACTTTTTTTTGCCCACCCCCTAGGAGGGCTAGAGAAAGTCCTGATGCTGTGCCAGCACTGCTCAGCAGCAGACACAACACCAGTGTGATACCACTGCTGTTTTAGCTACAAGTGCAGAGCATAGCACTGTATGGGCTGCTGCAGGGAAAGTTACCATCCCAGCTAGACCCAGTACAACATCCACCCCTTATTCCATGACATTTGTGTCGCTCTCAGGTTCCCCATACTTTGGCATATTCTCATCATCATTGTTCCCTTTTCTTTAACAAATTGATAAGTAGATACATCTTTACACTCTTTAGGTCTCTCTCAGAAAATGTCCATAAGAACTGTTGACAATTTAGTCTTCATCTGCCGAAGTGATCACTCAGGACAGGCGGAGTTGGATGTCTGGACGCCAGCACAAGCTTAGCTCAAGTTCTTGTTGCACTTGCCCAGTTCCTTTCAGTGTTGACCTGTCGTTGATCTTGCAGCTAGACCCAGTACACTATATCAATTCACCTTTTTGTGAGGCTGTTCTCTATGTGTGATCTGTAAGATGACCAAATTTGAATTAAATAATTAGAAACTTAAATATTTTCACTATTGTGAGTGATGACCCAAACAATTTGGGCAGCTCCGCTGAGGAGGCAGTAATCTGCAAGAGGTGAAGCAAGGCAGGAAGCTCATTAAAATCAGATTTTCTGCCAAAAAAAAAAAAAAAAAAGTGACATTTGCACAAATATGCATATGTATATCACAGTGTGAAACTGCAGCTGGCATGCTGTCTGGTGCCTTTTTAAAACTTTATTATCAAGTAAAACTTTGTGTTCCAGAAAAATCTCCCTAACAATTTATTGTTCCTGGCTGCCAGAGATTCCTCCTCAGGACACAACACATTTTATGTTAAGGCTGTCACACTATAAATATAAATGCTCGCAATATGCTCAGTTTAGCTGACTCAGACTATTTCTGCCCTCTTTTTTTTTTTTTTTTTTTTTTTTTCTGGGAATTATACTAATGACTTTGATGCCACAACCACTGGTTTCTGTGACTACCATTCCAGTGTTACATCAATCCTGACCTGCAGAGTAACCAGCAAATAAATGTTACACATGCCCCTCTCCACTCTCAACAAATATCAGTCACAAATGTTTTATCTCATCATCATATAGTCATGCTTAAAAAGAGTGGGAGAAGAGAGTTTTACTACTTGTAGACACTTAGCAAAACAGAACTACACTAGTCACTTTTCCTTAAATCTGTAATCATTCTACCTAAACCAAATGGGCAAATTGATGTCAGAATGCTAATTTACAGGCCAGGTACATGCTGAGATTTGCTCTGTCCCTGAGAGCATGACTATCTGTACAGATTCCACTGTTGCTTTTGCTTTCCACCACTCTGGTCCTGCTGTCAGTGAAGAGCCCTTCAGCACACTGAGGTCCCGTTCCCCTTTGCTAAAAGAGCAAGGGCTCTTTTCCTTCTGTAGCCCCAGGTGTGATCTAATTGTTTGAAACTTCCCTTATTTTCCCAACTTTACTCATGGGGTTTCTAGTTTGTTCTTTATCACAATATTTTTATTTTTTATTCTCAGAAGCAGTTCACTGACTGTCTGTAACCCCTACAAGCTAGAAACTTTCAAAACAGTCTTTTGATACAGCTATCAATTCTCATTGCCTAGATGAAGATATAAACATTTGGTCTTGCAGACAAACAGAGCTTTCACCAAGCATCATTCCAACTGTGTCAGCTCTGGTTTACAGATGTGTCTTGGAGTGGCTCACCTATGCAGCTCCAGATCAATTCACACAGTTCCCAAGCTGGTGTGGAGGAGAAATGAAACCATTGTAAAGGTAGAACTTCAACTTCAACATACTCCTTGCAGAAAAGCAATCTGGAACACAAGGCAACTGCACACATTGGCACATGCAGCATATTTTTAACGGTTGGACCAGGGCCCTTATGGATCTCAAAGCTGTCACATGAGACAGGAACCCTTGAATGGAACAATCGACTGCAGACAAAAGGAAGACCTGGACTGCTGACAGGAGTTAAAATTATTATATACCATTTTGTTTCTATTTTAATTGCTTCTAACATTTAATTATTATTATCATAGATTAAAACAACCATTGTATCTCTCATTTTGCTTGCCATCTCTGGTTCCTACCAGGATAACTCTCCATGAAATATCAGACCTGTTCCTTACACGTATCTCATCACCAATAACCAGTTTCACAAAGTGGCACACATATATGTGTAAATATATATATACATAAGCTGCTGACTACTTGGAATTTGAAACAGGGATATGGTTCAGGGGTTTCTAATAGTTCACAATACCTGAAAACAAGTCCTATCCAATTCCTTCTTTCAATGTCTGGAAGCCAGCCAGACAATCCTGCTACCCCCACACACCAGCTCTCAAACTCACTGGACCTCTTGCTGAGCTTGTTTAATCCATAAGACAGAAAACTAGCCCAGGGGAAAATATATAATTAAATAAATATTTTTTAAAAAGTGTTTATTCTAGGTTAATAGATAGATTCAGATCCATAAATAGTCCGATGCTACTAGAGCAAGTGAAAATATGCCACCCAGACCATCTCCCAACAGAGGTTTGCTGCCTGCCTGGGGCTGTACTCATGACATTACAAAGAGGATACTGAGCTTGGTCAAGCCAGAGGACTAACACCTATTCCTGCTCTTTCACTTAGGGACTACTGAGGCTCTGAAAAGAACACTCAGAAACATCAAAAAGGACTTTATGTTCCTTAGAAAGATGCTGAAGTGATCATCACAAGCAGTGTTCTCCTCAGTCCTCCCTGTTGCAGACTGGGACTCAAGGAGGAAGCAGCATACAGATCAGGTGAGTGAGTGTCTCCATAGCTGGTACCATGTTCAGGGTTTCTGGTCCTCCGATATCAGGAGTGCTTTTGAGAGAACAGGCATTCTGCCATGGGATTGGGCACACCTGACGAAGTGGGACAAGAGAGTTTTGGGCAGCTTTACAGGGGAGACAGGCAGGAAAGGAAGGTTGGGGGTGTAGCCCTCTGTGTTAAGAAATAGATAGACTGAGTAGAGTTGCCTGTAAGAAACAGCCAAGAGCAGGTTGAGAGCTGGTGGGTGAAAATTAAGGTCCAGACCAACAAAGGACATCTTGTGGCTGGGGTCTACTACAGGCTGCCTGATCAAGAGGATTCTGTTGATGAGGCCTTCTTGCTCCAAGAAGCATTTTGTTCAGAGGCTCCCATATTCTTGGATTTCAACTACCTGGATGTTTGCTGGGAAAGCCAAATGGTGGGAAGTAAGCAATCCAGGAGACTCCTGGAGTCCATTGAGAACTTCCTCATCCAGGTATTAGACAAACCAACCAGAGGAAAAGCGTTACTGAACCCAGTGCTCAACAATGCAAAATATCATTAAAGAAGTTAAGACTGGAGGAAGCCTGCACTGACCACACCCTGGTTGAGTTTGTAATCTCAAGGGATATGGGCCTGGCTAAGAGCAAAGTCAGGATGCTGAACTTCAGAAGAGCTAAATTATAGTTGCTCAGAGAACTTGTGAATAAGATCCTATGGGACACTGTCCTTAGGACAGAGGATCAAATCAGAGCTGGCAACACTGTAAGAATATTTTCTTTGGAGAGTAAGAGCTCTCTATTCCCATATGTAATAAATCAAGCAGGAAAGGCAGGAAACCAGCAAGGCTGAATAAGGACCTGCTGGTCAAACTTAGGCAAAAGAAGGAAATCACAGATAGTGGAAACAGGGCTATGTGCCTTGGGAAGAGTACAGAAATGCTGTCCAAATATGCAGGGATGGAATCAGAAAAGCCAAGACACTGACAGAACTAAAATTGGTGAGTAATGCAGAGAATAACAAGAAGGGGTTCTACAGGTACATCAACCACAAAAGAAGGAGTAGGGAGAGTGTAACACCTCTGACTAATGTAGACAGAGAACTGGTAACAGATGTGGAGAAAGCACAAAACTTAGGTACTTAACAACTTCTTTGCCTCAGCCTTCACTAGTGGTGAGGCTTCCCACATCTGTCATGTCCCCAAAGCTCTAGAGGTGGCTGGGGGACCAGGGTCCTTCCCACTGTATGCAAAGAGCAAGTTCAGGACCTCCTGATGCAACTTAACAACTACATGTCTATGGTGCCTGATGACATGCATCCTAGGGTCCTGAGGGAATTTGCTGATGTAGTCACCAAGACACTCTCCATCATATTTGAAAAATCATGGCAGCCAGGTAAAGTCCCTGGTGACTGAAAAAAAAGGAAAATATGACTCCCATTTTTAAAGAGGGTAGAAAGGAAGACCTGGGGAACTACAGACTGGTGAAACTCACCTCTGTGCCTGGCAAGGCCATAGAATGAATCCTCCTGGAGGCAATGTTAAGACACATGCAGGACAAGGAGGTGATCTGAGACAGCCAACATGGCTCCACCAATGGTAAATCATGTCTGACAGAACTGGAGGCCTTCTACAATGGAGTAATTGCATCAGTTGACAAGGGAAGACCAACCAATGTCATCTACTTGGACTTCTGTAAGGCCTTTGACATGGTCCCACATTATATCCTAATCTCTGAATTGGAAAGATATGGATTTGAAAGGTGTACCATCCAGTGGATAAGGAATTGGCTCAATGGCCGCACCCAGAGAGTAGTGGTCAATGGTTCTATGTCCAGGGGGAGGCTGGTGATAAGTGGTGTCCCTTAGGGTTCTGTCTTGGCACCAGTGCTTACCAATATCTTCATCAATGACGTAGACAATTGGATTGAGTGCACCCGCAGCAAGTTTGCAGATGACACTAAACTGAGTGGTGCAATTGTTACCAAAGAAGGAAGAGATGTCATTCTGGTGGATGAAAGGCTCAACATGATCCAGCAGCATGCGATTGCACCCCAGAAGGCCCACTGCATCCTGGACTCCATCAAAAGAGGTGTGACCAGCCGGTCAAGGGAAGTGATTGTCCCACTCTGCTTGCCTTTGTGAGGCCCCACTTGGAGTATTACACCCAGGTTTGGGGCCCCCACCACAAGAAAGATGTGGAATTGTTAGAGCAAGTCCAGAGGCAGTCTTCAAAGATGATTAGAGGACTGGAGCACCTCTCCTATGAAGAAAGGCTGAGACAGCTGGGGATGTTCAGCCTGGAGAAGAGGAAGGTCTAGAGAGACCTCATTGTAACCTTTCATTACATAAAGGGATCTTATAAAAAAGATGGAGAAGGACTCTTTATTTGCATAGATAATGATAGGAAAAGGGGAATGGTCTTAAACAAAAAGAGGAATTATTTAGACTAGACATCAGGAGGAAATTCTTCACTGTCAGGCTAGTGAGGCACTGGAACAGGTTGCCAAGAGAAGCTGTGGATGCCCTATCCCTGAAGCCTTTAAGGCCAATCTGGATGGCCAAACTGATCTAGTGGGTGGCATCCCTGTCTGTGGCAGTGGGGTTGGAGTCAGATGATTTTTAAAGTCTATTCCAAACTGAGCCATTCTCTGATTCTATGAAATTTCAGCACATGCTTGACTTGTGAATTAGTTATATGACCTTGGCTCAGCTTTAACTGGAATGTAAATTCATCTTAAACAAAGACTAGAATCTTTGGCTGGTCAAGGCCAAATCTATGGAAGGGTTTAAATTTGAAGGCATCTGAGATATATGCCTCATCCCCTGAATTAGCAGTCACCACTTGGTTTGGGACTTCTTCAAAACCACTATTAAATGCCTAGTTTGTATTATGCCCTATAAACCAAGAAGGTTTTCTGGGGTCATATTCTAGTGCAGCACCATTAAAAAGAGACTAAACTACACTACAATACTTCTGAATGAAAAAGAGAGGAAACACTTTCCAACTATTCAGCCTTTGAATTGCTTCTCTCTTTACTTCTAATGTGGATCACCCAACTGAGTGAAAATTTCACTTTGGTTTCAGCTGAAAGCACCAAACTGCTAAACCAGGTCAAAATATGTCATCAAAGTTAAACAATTGCTTTTTGTTTATGAAAAAGATAAATTTTTGGATAGATGCCTAAGGCAATTTTGCAAGAAAGATATAGCTTGAATGCATGACTGTATAAGTACAATGTCCCCGAATGGCCCCTTCGTTGTATAGATACTACTGACACAAGTCTCAGTAGGATTTATACAAAGTCTTACTAGGATTTATACAACTAAAAAGAACCCATTCTTAAACCTGAGATATTCCACAGCTTTCTGAATGGTAGATGAGACAGAGGTACAAACCTGATACTGTCTGGAGTAGATGTGCATTCAGCCAAAATTGTGGTACAGTTTAGCACTACTTACTCTACTTAAATACATTCTGTCTCTATGCAGAGCCTGAGTTACTTAAAAACATTACCTTTTCTTTTCAAATTAAATGATTGTGTAAAATTTCCTTTTACTCAGTTTTTTCTTTTTCTTTTTTTTCCAACAAAAGACTATATTTTTTTTTCCTTGAAAATAAAAAAGTATCAATCTTGTAGTCTTTTGATGTTGGTGTTGATTCATTAGTCAAAGAACTTTTCCCTCAGAAGAAGATGACCAGGATCTTCTTATTGCTTCCCCTGTGTACCAGGAGAAAAATAATTTGACATTTTTTATTTTTTTTTTACACAAAAGACATTAAATACACTTATTTTCATTACAAAACACTTTCATTTGTAGATTGATTTTTTTTTTCATGTAGTTTAATGACTAACCACTAGACTCATTAGAATGAAAATCTACAGGACACTCCATTATAAGGTTGGTAACAGCCATAAATGTATGTCAGGCTGTGACAGAGCATACTAGGGTATTACATCTTTTTACTGCATCTACACAAGATTTCTGCTCCAAAGGAGTGCTGTTGCTGTTTCTTATTTGATAACATCACTCACATCTTGCTTGTACCAATCTTTATCCATATGCTTTCAGACAGATGCAAAATGACTGATGTATTTCTCTGTATTAGTCAGTGCTAATAGGACAATAACATAGAAGGTGGTATTATCATGTGGATATATTGGTCATGGCTTATTTCCTAAGGAGGGGAACACTTAGTTTAAATTTATGAACTGAAATCTATTTACAATCTCCACAGTCATTTTAATCTGGTATAAATCAGTTCTGCTTCTGAAAGGGACTGCTCCTCAGCTGGCCATGGCTTTTTATTCCTGCCTCCTGCTTCTGCCAGTGCTCCAGTGCTAGATTTCATGTGGTAAACTGCATCAGGGAACTAATCCAGATGAAAACTAACCATTTCTTCTTTTTCGTTTTTTTCTTTCTTTCTTTCTTTCTTTCTTTCTTTCTTTCTTTCTTTCTTTCTTTCTTTCTTTCTTTCTTTCTTTC
>CM021763.1:45999567-46013852 GCA_011075105.1 Heteronetta atricapilla | reverse complement strand
AAGGAAGGAAGGAAGGAAGGAAGGAAGGAAGGAAGGAAGGAAGGAAGAAAGAAAGAAAAAGAAAGAAAGAAAGAAAGAAAGAAAGAAAGAAAGAAAGAAAGAAAGAAAGAAAGAAAGAAAGAAAGAAAAGAAAAGCATGTCATCTTTCAGTGGAGTCCACTCACACATTGGAAATCATTTATGTGGACTACAGATATACAATACCCTGGATGAGCACAAGAGGGATTATGTGTACTATTAAAGTAACACCATGTTTTCTTTCCACCCTTATCCATACAGATCACTTGACCTACTGTAGAAATGAACAGCACTGAAGGCACCTAGCTAATAGGTAATCACCTCTTATGTACACAGAGCTTGACTGTAATGTTCAACATCAGCTCTTAGGTTGGCTCCACTCTTATCTTACTTGAAGCTGATAAAGGCGATGCATCTATCCTGCAGTTCTTCTCAAATCCCTGTGCAGAAAAAATCACTTTCTGGCAGATTCTGTCAACAACAAACAGCAGCACTTTTCTGTCATGTCACAGCAATCTCACCTCCATAGAGCAGCCAGGGCAACAGTGGCATCTGAGCAATTAATGTTGTCCCCATTCCTATATGTGCCTTTTTAGTGAGACTTCAGGGAGAAAGAAGGAATGAGCAAGGTATCACAGTGAGAAGTGTTTGCCAACTACTTTACAGTTCCCCAGGTTGTTAGCTCTTGCACTTACAGGGCTGACTTCTGATCTTAAACAAATGGAACAAGGTGTGAAAATTGATCAATATGTCTTTACTAGCACCCTCATTTTTTAAAGTTGCCTCCTGTGTATTGCTGGGAGTCTGGTACCTAGAAAAGCTCTCCAGAAGAACTATATTGATACTGCTTTTACTAAAACAAACAAACAAACAAACAGTAAGTGTGATGTTCTTGTGTTTACATATCTATGTTTACTTTTTCTGCCTTCAATCTATGGGAAGGGGAAAACCAGCAGACCATTTTAAATGACTACCCTTTGACATCTGATATTGTAACTTAAGGTGACCCTGTTAGACCCAGATGAAAATGAATATGTTATCCATAATATAGTAACAAAGAGCAGTAAACAAATGTAATGTAACTACAGCTGTTTGGTTTGAACTCAAAACATTAACATTATTATTCAGGTAGAGAAAATAAAGACTTGAACTAAAATTAAAACAAGAGTTGTTTGAGTTGGAAGTATTTGTCATAGAGAAACATTTTCATATGCATATAATCTCCAGGCATACACTTGTTGTGAATATGTGCAAAAACAATATCTCATCCTTTTATTGTAAAATATCTTACAGTCCTAATTCAGAGCAGCATCTGTGCTCACAACAGTACTTGAAAACATGTGACAGCTTTTAGGCAAGTACCTAGGAGTTAGCCCACATCTACAAGAGAATGGTTGAGGTTAGATCAATCAGGGTCAATAGTTGTACCAGCACTGTGAATGCCATAACCAGCATAACACTGATGTAGCTCAGCTCACCCTTCCAGATGGCAAGCATTCCCTGCAGAAAGAGACATTTAGTGACTCCAGCCATGCACTTCTATTCTTTTGTTGGAGGTCAGTGTCCCCGAAGGAGACAGGACATGTTCTCAGAACACTCTCCATACACTTCTGTACTAAGCCACTTGACTTAATTAGGACATCACTCTTCATAAATTAAGCCAGCCATTTAATTGAATTGGGTGAGGGGAGTTCACAGCATTAGTTTTGATGGGACAAAGCTGACAGTGTCAGCCATGGGGTCTTATGAACGGCAAGAGATGACAATGTCTTTAGCCAGTGTTTTTTAGTGAGGATCTAACCTAAGAGTCTGATGTGGCAACAGCTATGCTAGCCAAACTGCAATCTGTGCAAGCTTGGTTGGTACTGATTTATTGAAAGCTGCACTCTTTCACATGCTCTCCAAAACAAAATGAACCTGTATTGCTGTAGTTTTCTCTTACAACTTAGGTAAAAGCAATATGCACTGCAGGGCACAGGTAGAGCCATTTCAGAAAAGATTGACCAAAGCTGTCTTTTAACCACTGTCCAAAGCAGCAGGTCTTTTTGCTTGTGCAGCTGAGGCATAGTAAAGTTGTGAGTGGTCCTAGCCTACTTCAGTACACGATTAATAAAATGTAGGTGTCTGCTGATACTGCACAGACTGTGAATGCTCACTGATGGGTCTGTCATAGTAAAATAAATAAATAAATAAATAAATAAATAAATAAATAAATCAAAGGTTATTTTATGAGATTACATCTCTTGTGAGATGGCAGAATTGTCATGAACCTTATAGTGCTTTTTTTAGTATAGCTGGTAGAAATGTCTTAGGCTCTATCTAATTGTTACAATTTTACAGAACTAGTACCCCTTGCAGAGAACCCTGGTATAGACAAGAATCTAGGATTTTTAATCTTTGTTATATACCTTCTGCAGTTTACCGTACACCTACTGAAGTTCTGCAGAACAGTTTTTTTCTTTCCTATGCAGCATGCAGTGATGCATACATACATCCTTATTTTATCTTAAATTAACAAAATAAACTGGAATTGAGATCTTCCTGGCCTGGGCTTTTTACTCATCATGGGCTCTTAAGTCTCCCCCCAACTGTAGCTGCTCTCACTTTGCTCCACCCTTCAGCTATGCATGTAAATCAGATGCAGGCCAAGGAGTCCCAGCTCGGAGAGATGCTCACTCCCTGCATGGGACCTCAGTGAGGGCTCAGCAAGGGGTAGAGCTGGGAACTATGTCTTTTCTACATTGCTGTAAGCTGGACAGAAAAAGTTTCCTTCATCACGCTTTCTCTGTCTCTTGGTTCTGTGTATGATGTGAAGACTGCTGCATGCAACAGCTTCCAGTGAGTGTGTTTGAACTTCTGCCCACTGCTCAAACTTTTCTGGAGGGCTGCAGAGCATTTCAAGCTGCAGGAAAATGTACTGGGGAAAACGCGTTAGGTAAGGCTGCCTGCGCTGCCAGGTACCTCCTCTAGCCAAAGATGCTTTGCTTCTTAACTGTACTTTTTGGGGTTGAGAATCAGGAAGGGAATGTTAAATACCTGGAATTGAAGGCTAATGTCTCTTGCCTTTGCTGTTTTTGTAACTGGATGATAATAGCTCTGCTGTGGTAAAGGAACGGTACATAGAGAGACATTTTTGGCTGATTGTTAACCAGTAAGTGTATTGTATCTATAGCTTTCTAGAATAAAATATAATGTGTATGTCCTTCTCCCCCCTCCCCCCCTCCGTTTTTTTTTTTTTTCATTTCCGATCTTAATTTGAGATTTTTTTTAATGTGTTAATTAATATTACTGCTGGCATAAAATATTTGTAGCTTTATAAACCATTGAGATTATAAATTTTGAAAATGTTTCCCTTCCCTCCTTGCCCTCCTGTTCCTTCTCCTCCCCTCCCTCCTAACCCCCCCAAATCAAAATATCTTTCAGTGTTTGGGTCTTATTAAGATGAATCTAATTTATTATTTTTAAATTTTTAAAGAATTCTTTTCACTGTGACTGTGGTCTGGCAGGCCTTTCACTTAGGAAAAGGTAAAGATAACTTGTTTTCCCCCTGCCCCATATTTTCTTGTACATTTACAGTATGTATTGTTTCATTACAAACTATCATTTTATTCCATTTTTGCACTTCTTATCCAGGCCATGAAGAAGAAAATGAAAAAGATGTGAAAAATCTCAATGTCACAGCACACAAGCTACAGCCTAAGAATGAAGGGACTATTATAAATGCTCTCAGTGACATGAATCAGAGTTATGAAAGCAGAAAGCAACAGAATTCCAGGTCATTTGTACCTTTTACTGGAATTACAGAGAGTAGGTAACATTATTTATTTAAACACTGTCATAGGATTGATTTTTAAGATACTGTACCACAATAATGCTTTTACTGTTCTCCTGAGCACAGAGTTGGCTGAAAGCATCCAACCTATTGATTTTCTGCAGCGGCTCATTTAAATTTATTCCCGTAGCCGGTTATGAAATAGTGCTAAAATTTTAAGGTAAAACTGGAGATTTTTCATCTGCAAAATGTTTAATGGTGATAAGATGAAACAGAGGAGAATACTAGGCATTATGAAGTGGCTGGCCCTTGAAAAAGATTTTGTAAAATTTTGTAAAATTCTGTGCATTTTATAAAAGTCACCATGACCAAAAATGAAATTTATATATATATATATATATATATATATATATATATATGTTGAGCTATATAAAAGTTAACAAGAAGGTGTATCCCAGGAATCTGCTAAATGCGTGAGGGAAGGTTCCATTCTCGAAATTAAGTGGAGGTTTCCCTTAAAAATGTTTAATTTCTTCAAAAATTAGCAACATTTCCTAGTAATTGCTTTGTTTCCTCGTGTGAGTGAAACCCCTATCCATCAAAGTGGAATATTTAACTTGAATATATGCTGCTTCTAGTAGACATGTCATGCTTTGCTTCTTGAACATCCTGTAATCCCTGGTAGTTTGCTTCTAATCCCTAACCAAACAAACTTGGCTTAACTGAACAAACACTCCTAACAGGCAGCTAATTTTATTGTCTCCAGAGACAATAAAACTAGATATCCTTAAGATTCTTTGCCAACTGGAGAGACCTGGGAGAACAAGTGAGAAAAGGGGGAGGTTCAGAGCCCCCTGAATGCTTGGTGGACTCAGTAGTGTAGTCTTGTTATGTAAATTCTGTAATTCGATCTCACAGGTAAAAAACTGAACAGAAACTGCTGTCTAAATGGAGGAACCTGTATCCTTGGAGCTTTCTGTGCATGTCTAAAGCATTTCACTGGCCGATACTGTGAACATGATGAACGGCAAAGGTAAAAACTAGACCAAAACTGGAGAGATGCTTTGGCTGATTACTTCTTGTGGTGGGATAACAGTGGCATACCAAATCTCTCCCTTGTCCTTGACAGCAATTGTGGCAGTGTTGCCCATGGTGCCTGGGTGCTGAAGGGCTGTTGGCTGTGTCGGTGTGGCTATGGTACTCTGAACTGTCTCTCTGAAATAATGCATGAAAACTGCGGTAAGGATTGGTCTTAAATCAAGATTTTTTTATTTTTTTTATTTTTGCCTAGTGGGCAACAGAATTGCATTGTGCAAGGCTGAGCTACCTGGAGGATGCTGTATGTGCTCCTGTTAAATTTCTCCTTGGGCCTACTTTGCTTCAGAGGATGCAAAGTGAGATAGTAAACAATGTTGCTGTTGCTTATTATAGTATATTACCTAAAGCACTTTTAGATCTTTATAATCCTGTGCAGAAGGGAGCTACTTCCCCATTTTCCCTGAAAAATTGCAAGGATGATTATTTTTCATGATTTGCAAAATCTGCATATGTTTATGACTTCCCATTTAACAAGGAGAAATTGTACTACAAAATTACCAAAAGCATAAAAGAAATGGTTTGATTTTTTTTTTTTTTTTTAGATCAGAATCAAGAGAAAACATAAATGTAAACTGTAGTGTGGTAGGAGTAGAAACCAGTATTATACTACAGAAACCACCTTTGCCTTGAAGTCTTATCTAGTGACAAATTAAGTGCGGCAACTAACTATTGCCAGTTAAACTCCTCTGAAGAGTTAAACCTTCTTCTTCCCTTGAGTGTTCAAATTAGATGGTTTTCTATTACAGAAGCAAAAGACCTAGGAGGCCTGGGCATGCTCAGTAAGGGCAGTCTTACTGCTTGCCTTCCTACTCTTGAGCTCTGCTTAACAAAGGCAGTAAAGGTGGCACTATAGAATCGGCTGCTCATCCTCAGAGCAAGGACTCAATGGCTTTCACATGCATGATGTTAAGCCTTCCTGCTAATAAGTGGAGGAGCCTCTTCCTGTTAAAGGAAGGGGTTAAAAGGCTACATGCAGACTTGAGTGCATACCTCTTGTGAAGATCTTGCTCTTGCTTTTCTTAGTATTTACTTTTGATTATTCTGAGATTAATGCCTGCAAGAGCTGATAAGTGCTATCAGTTGCTCCCCAAACGATCATTGATGGGACATCTATTCACAATCCATCTCTTGAGAATAGCTCCTTTGATTGGTTTTAACAACTGATATCTGTAACTTAAATACCTGTGAGATGTCTGAGAAGTTTCAAACTGTTGAAAACCTTTTTTTCTCTTTAACCATTTTATTTTCTTGATACTTTTGTAGAATTGAAAAGAGAAGAGGAGGAAATTACCAGACTATATTCTAATGGCCTAAGATTACAACAAACAATGTTTACACTTACTTGCCTCCTCACCTTACTCCTGGAGTTTTGCTGCTGGCAGATGTGAAACTTGACAAAGGGAAATATAAATATCTTAAGATTAATGTATGATTCATCATGAGTCAAACAACTTCTTTCTTCTGTATTACTGCAGAATACACGTCTATGTATATTTTTAAGATGTGTTAGTTAATGTTAAACATTTTGGTTTATTATAAATGCAGATTATATAAATGTGAAGTATTTATTATATAATTATTTTATTTCTACTACCAACGTCTGATTCCATCAAGTCTTTAGTTCTAAAATATTGCTCTTCCAGTGGAAGAAGAAAAACCAAATGCTTTATGCCCTAAGTATTGTAAGTTAAAACAATTTTCTGTGTACACTGTACAACTATTTTAACAAATAAAGCCACTTTCATTTCTGAAGAGCTTTTGTATTTGGCTTTATTTAAATGAGAAAATTCCAACTACCATTTTTTACTGTATTGTATCCAGAAACAGAATGGTAAGAAAAGGGCAGGGGAGGATGAAGAGTCTGAAGTTTGAAACAATAGGAGGGTTTTAAGGGTAAATTTCAAGCCCTAATATATGAACAAACTAAAAGTTAGATATATCTTTCAGTTTTCATAATATTTATTGTAGTTAAATTTTAGCTATATATAATCTTAGGCAGGAAGCCTATGTTTCTTAAGATCTCATAGCTGATACTTGTGTTTTGGAGGTTTATTTTGTTTTGCACCTTGGAAAGGTGAGTTCTTTTGTTTTTAAAAGGACAGTGAGGAAGAACATCCTTAAAATTTTGTACAGGATATCTCTCCTTAAACTTTTTGTATAGGATATCTGGATTTATTTATTATTTAAACATGAGTATTTCTAATAAATAATTAAAAATGTTTGGAATGCATAACCTCATTTTCAATGTAAATTTATAAGACAAAAGAACCAGTTTTTGTATTTAAATTATAGAGAGCAACCTAAAATGTATAATCATTCTCTGAAAGTTAAGCTACTACATAGAAACAATCAGATTTATAATTTTGTTTGCTCTAAAAACATCATTTATTTATAATATAACTAAGAGGTCCTTAATGACTCTCAAAGGTTATATATATGTAATTCTTAGCATTTCATAATTGCAACAAACAAAGACAACAATGTAGTTACTAAGCAGAAAAAGATTCACTACCGACAAATTACTTAATAAGGTGGACGCCTTTGAATCTGTGGCAGTTAAGTAACATGTTGACTTTTATAGGAACCATTGTGTAAATGTGTGTGCATGGCAAATGCTACAAATATTCAAAATTCTTGTCACACCCTGGAGTTGAGGAGTAAGGTTTCTTGCCCTTTATATAAGATATACTAGACCAGAAGTGGTCCTTTTCTCATATTACTTATCATAAACTCAGCTGTACCCATAAATCTGTGTTTACACAGACTTTGAAAAGAAAAGACCATCTTAGGGCAACTAAATATCAAAGAAAACAGCTTAGAGGAAAAATGGTTATTCATCAGATGCTGAAATTGCAGAGATGCCACTGTGAAAACATCTTGGCTTGCCATAAAGCATATCTTGGAAATGATGCAGCTAGTAATGTTCTTTAAATATGTTTTACTTTTTGAGGGAAAGCAGAAAGATATGTGGAAAGTACACAGTAAAAATATATCTGAAGCAATACTCATTTTTTTATTCCTACAGAAAACATACAGAGCCATAAGAAACTGCAATTAGTGAAAGGAAAGAATGGCCTAATGCAGGGTTTATAGTAGAAGAGCTATTTCTGTTGCAACAACATCCACGGCAGATTTAATCAGGAAAAGCTGATCTGGAATGACTCCTTATTAGATCAGCCCATGTGCCTGCAGACACATGTGCCTGCAGACCCTGATGGAGCTATACATTACTGGATCGGTATGACTTGAAGTATTAGAGCAATTGAAACACCTATCTAAACAACATTTTTCTCCTGTACAAAAAACAGTCCGCAATGTCTTATTAGAAAAAGCAAGGTACATTTTCAAAGCATTGCATGGGAAACTTAGCTCAGTGAGTGATTCTAATTAATGTCTATGTAAATCACTGCTCACTCTAAATGCTGGGATTTGAAAATTTTATCCTGTGTACATGGAAAAACTGACAGACTTTGCATGTGTGTGTTTGCTTTTTTAATGATAAAAAATCTTTATCTTATGTCATTGTATTCTGGGTTACAAACAAATCTGGAACTGATTGCTTCAGGACTGTTTTACATCTACTCTGTTATGTCAAAGCATATCCTCTGTGCTGGTTAGTTGTGAAAGGTTTTTGCCTGGCCTTTCTGTCAGAGTCCTGAAAGATGAGTAGGAAGAACAAAACAAAGATTCTGTTATCCTTGCATACTTCTGAAGCAGAGGTTTCCATAGGAATTGAGTTTGAAGAGAAACAGGTATCTCCTTAAGTTAGAGGAAGAAACAGGTATCTCCTTAAGTTAGAGGAAATAAAATAAATAAATAAAAACATTCATAAGCTGATCAATGCATAGTCTTGTTCAAAAATAAAAAATATAAGAAAGAAGAAAACAGAAAGCACTAAAGAACAAAGGAAAGCATGCAGTCACAATCTGTGCTTAGGTTAAAACTGTCTCTGCTTTTATCTGTCTCCAGCTGTTTGAAAGAATAGATGAAAGAAAACATTATTTTCCTCCACTGCTACCATGTAGGCCAGGCCAACCTTCTAACACCACAATTACAGTCACTTTTGAAAGGTTTGTTTATAGCAAACAGTGATGCTTACTCTCCAGCCTCATGCTAACTCTTTTTATGGACGATTCTGTCAAAAATGGCACGTCCCAGCAAAATAGACATCTGTTGTCACGAGTTCATGCATGAGCCCTTTCTCTATGCAACCACGTTTAGGCAGGGTAAAGACCCTCAAAGAGAAATATTTATCAAATGCTTCACAGGCCCTAGACCTTTCGCTCCTCACAGTTGACTCCAAAACTAAAACAAATGGTGCATCCCATGCCTGGCCTCCACAGCTTCACCCCTGCAACCAGTGCAGCCTCTGCCTCTCCTCAGGGCACAATGCTGATAAGGTCCCAGATCCAGGCAGCATTGCAGCAGTGTGGGCTGCCTCCACTGACCCACACTACTCTGAGCTCCGGCACCACATCAGGCACACGTTCACAGGGACAGGCTGACATCTGCCCACAACACACTGCCCATTTAAAAGAAGCCATCCATTTTTAAAAAATACCGTTTAGTGTACCAAGGTGTCCTAACACAAGCCTGAAAGTTTACGTCTGCAGGCACTAGAAAACTGTCACTCCTTAGGCTTTTTGGATATCTGTTATTTATCTTTCAAGGAGACTTTTTTCCTACCTAGAAGAGATGAATTTCTGTTTGTGAGAAGTGTCAATGGTGCCTCTAGATTCCAACAGCTTTCCCTCACCTATAACTGTGAAAAAGTTTGTTTGTTTGTTTGTTTGTTTCTCCAGTCAGCCAAAACAGAATCAGAAGTAATTTCCCCCACTTGTTTACCCAGATAAATTTAAGGGGGAGTTGTTTTGTTTTGTTTTGTTTTGTTTTAATTCTGTGATTCTGTAATTGACATGTGAGATTGCTTAGGTCTACCTTCACACATTTCATTACTTATCTTTCACGAACTCAACAGTGTGCAGCAGGTTGTGTGTCTGGATCATTGCACTCACCATTTCCATGTGCACGCTTCCATAGCAACTTTATATTTTAGCTCCTGTTTATTAGAAAGATTTTACAGTGGACTGCCTCACTGCAAGTTACAGGCGTGTGTCAATGGGGGACAGGGGGCAGAATAAAACAGGATGCCTTATATATGTTGGGCTTAGCATTTTTCTTCATGTACATGCTGGCACTGCAATAACTTTAATTAGCAATTCTATTCAATTGCTGCAGCAGTAAATACAAAATTACAAAGGCAGCAAAATTACAAACTTATAAGGCAGCCTATGAGGCTTCAGTTCATACATGCTTTATATGATAATATCTAGAAGAAATACTGTGATAGTACCAGGATAGAAAACTGGTAAAGGTTTGAAAGCAAACACTTGGAAAAGCATTGACATTATAGCCCCATTAGTTAGAGAAGTTGCGTTGTCCCCACTGAGCCTTGCTGAACATACGGACTCGGCAGATTTTTCTTTTGATAGCCAGTGAACTTCTCTGGGCTTCACAAATTCCCTGGGACATATCTAATCATCTTTCACCAGCCCCAGAGACGTGAGCTGAATCAAACACACAAATTTTGAGGATCCGTGTCATATTTTTCATTAGCTGATACACATAGTGATGACTGGAGTAGGCATGCTACTAAGCTAACATGCTCCAGTCAGCCAGAGACAGCCCCTCAGCAATCAGGCAGCTTACTTACTCAGTTCACCACTAACATCCTCTCATAAAACTGGGACTTGGGTCACAAGTCCGAGCTTTGCAGGACTATGAGAGGCATTTGTAAAACATTCATCTAGTTTTCTACCACCAGAAAACACTACAGTGATTAATATTGAATTCTTTTATAGTCATGAAGAGCCCAACTAAACAGAGTTTTATTTGGCTCATCTTACTTGAAAAATATTTCAAAAAGGTTTACAGGAAATCTCCTGTATAGACCAATGAAATAGTTAGTTCTGTCTCCCGTACTGACAGAGAATATCTACTAAATTTTTGCAAAGTTTTATGTGGAAAGCTGGCTCTCTCAGTTTTGTAAGGCCAAGATTACCTCTTTCCACAATGTACATAAATATTTAAGTACCATGAAATATTTAATTATAGTTGAAGAAGTGATACAATGATGGAAACATGATATTCACAGAAGATCAAAGAGACTAGGTGTCAAAGATCCTCCCTACCTGACTATATAGATGAACTCTTCTAAAGACAGCTTCTTAGAACCAAAATTATTATTATTATTAAAAAAGAAGGTGTAGATTAACAGACCTGGAAAATCTCATGCTTTCCATGCCAGCCTTGTTCTTTCAGCTGCAACATTATGTCCTCTCACCTCAAACCTATATAATGGAGCACCAACAGTATAACTTCTCTGTTGCTGAGATACCTCATGGGGCAGAGACTGCTGGACAGCCCAGCCCACTGTTGTAGGTAGATCAAAGTAGGAGAGACCAACTTAGAAATCTGAGCAAATATTATTATTCTACTTGTTAACCCAAAATTTCTCTCAAAAATATGGATCTGAAACATGATGATATCATTATTCTAATCCATTTAATAGTTCAAGGCTAAGTATGGAAAGATGTATAGAAGAGTTGCTCTGTTTAATAACCTTTCATCATAGACAACTCTCTCTGTGTGTTTATGCAGCACTTTACATGCTTTTGCAAAGGGTAAAGATGTTGGGTAACTACTTAGTTTCACACAAAGTTCTCACTGGACTGCGTTAAAATTCTGGTCTGCCATCACTTTCTTGTCTACAAGGTTTGCACAAATGATTCAAATGTTACCAATATGCATCATAAATGTCATTGACTAAATTAAGCAACACCACCACAGAAGACAGGAAAACAGAGCTCAATCCATTTTAAGGATCAGATGGCCTTCATAATCTAGTATCAAAGCTGAGAACAATGTTTACTGATGTTTATCTTTGTTATTGGGATCTCCTCCACATGCTTCAAGACAAAGTATCCAGATGTTACAATCAAAGATGGAAATTTCTTATTGCTTTTAACATTGGTCTTCAGAGGATGAAGGGTATTATTAAAAGGAAACAAGAAAAATAGCAGTGTGCTCCCTCTTTTGTCTCTTTCCATTCCACAGTTCTTGGCAGAGGCTATACCCCAGTTCTGCTTTTGTGGAGATATGAGTAACAACTCAGTAGAAAAAATATATATATGTTGTGCAGAAATACTGTGCAGTACATGTCCAGCCATCCAATAATATACAGCAAAAGCCAATTCAGTGCATTCCTATGCCATCTTCTCCTCTCAGCTAAACACTTCCTCTTAGTGATATGCCTGTCCTGAGTGATGCTAACCAAAACCAGCTGCAATAGTTCAACAGTAAGACAGTTGTGTTTAAAGACACATAGGCCATCCTCCAGTCCAACAGGTCCAACAGGTAATTATATACACAGATAAAACTGGCTGCCAAATGCATACTCCATGTGCAAACTATATGCTCAACACTGCAAACTTCTCAAGTAGTTTGAAGTGAAAACAAGACTGCACAAACATGTGTACTGTGCCCTTTGTAGTGACACCAGGCACAGCCATGCATTCAGCCAGGTTCATTTACTCATTCCTCTGGGATTTTTTCCTGGTTTTATTAGCCTTGTTTCTAGCTAGATCACCTTCACTGACAAAGGAATGTGTCAGACACATACAGCAAATATGAAGGGGAGACCACAGTTAGATAAGCCAAAATTCACTACAAAATCCACTGCTTTAGTGCAATAGGCAAACTAGTTATACTGTAGGTCTACTTCCAAAAGAGGACAGCAACCAGGAATGCAGAGACAATAGAAAGAAAGAAAAAAATTATGAAAAAACTTCAAACTCTTGGGCAAAACCCTTAGTGTGCACACACATTCCTACTTCAGTCATGCTTTTATCAGCCCTGTTGATTTTGTTGTTTATTTTCCATCTTACCAGTGCTGATCTTAGATCACAACACCAGCACAGGTGCCACTCACCAGGAGATGGCATCATTAGAAGTTAATAATGCCAACTCTTTACTTTGCAGTCAGATAGCAGTGTGCGACAGAGCACAGCACTAATGAATGACTTCCTGAGCCTCGCACCACTGATAAAACCTAACATACCCAAAACAAACCACAGCAAGTACAGGGCATCATTTTTTAAAAAAATGCAGTCTTCAGAGATGAAGCCACTATTATCTGTTTCTTTGGCTACAAATCATATATCTTACCCTATTTACTAAAGCTGAGCATACTGTCAGTATGCTCAGCAAATGTTGTTCATATATTTAGTGTATAACCAAAGAGAGATAGTTTTTCTTAGGCAGTTAAGAGAAAGAAAATCTTTGGCTGGTGAAAGGAGCATACAATTAAATAAAGGTTATCACAGAACTAAATTTATGGCAATAATACAGTAATTTTTCAAGTTGCTTTCACTATTCCACTCGTACTAAAATCAAACTTGCAGAGAACAAATAAGCATGATCTGACCCACTGCAGGGAGGAGGAGTGATTCTTGTATCATTGTGTGACAACTCACAGAAAGTGAAATAATTACCTTTAATCTTACTGTTATATCAAAGGGACCAAGAAACCCACTTGCTGGGTTAAGTGTGTCAGAAAGACAAATTATACCAGCCGTGTGTGCATGGATTCTGAGGTGCTGAATACTAATTTTAAAGGAGTTTTATCAGATAGCCAGATGAAAAGAAGTAACAGGGACTTGTTACTTTTCAAGAGTATATGCCTTGCCTGGCTGCTGTCAATTAAAGTTTGATGGAGTGCCAAGATATACATATTAAATAAGTTTGAAAATATTTGTTTTTAATATTTTTGGGTTTGTATAGTTATTCAGATCCTGGACAATCTTATATAATGGAGGTAGAAAATAGACTATTGTATTTTGATAATATCTTCTAGGCACACCATAAATAAGTAAATGATGATAGGTTAATTAAAACACTTCACAGAACTCAGTTTTATAGATTGATACTAAAGAGGAAAATGTGTCTGTGTGTGAAATAACATTCCCAAGAGACAAATCAATTTTCTACTGCATTTATTGTTTATTTCTTAACACTCTCATGCACTGGCCTTGATATTCTGCATTTGTGATTATCTTAGGTATAATAAAAATATTTATTTAATAATTCAAAATATATAGAAACAGGTACTATTGTATTGTGTATACTGTCTGGTTTCCTTTAAGTACCATTCTGCTTCAGGAACAAAGAGTAAAAACACACTCATACTGGAGTTATGACAGTGTTCCCCAAATTACCAAAACATTAAGATCAGAAAAAAAAAAAAAAAAAAAAAAAAAAAAAAAAAAATGTGGTCTGGGCCCCAAAATGAGCTTTTTTGAGTGACTTAATGAAAAGTATATACTGTCTGTCAGTTTTA
>CM021763.1:45985566-45999467 GCA_011075105.1 Heteronetta atricapilla | reverse complement strand
TTAGTGACTTAATGACAAGTATATACTGTCTGTCAGTTTTCTGACTCTGTACAAAATCATTACCAGTGTAGCCAGGATAACATTATATCTGTGACACTGTCAAAAAAAAAAAAAAAAAAAAAACAGGCAAAAAGGCGGTCAAAATCACAGGTATGTATTTCTTCTGCTGAGATAATCTTCTATGTATCGGTACAATGCTGTCTGAATGTTTATTCAGTTCCCTATTAAAATCTATCTGCAAGGCGATATACTCTTCACAAGTCTTAATCCTTCATTTTCAAACATCATTGTCAACTCTTCCTCATTTCCAAAATATAAAACTGTTTTCTGCCCCACAAGCCTCTAGTGGGCACATGGAGTACAAAACTGTTCATGGATCTGTGGAGGACCATCTCTCACTGAGCCCACCATCTTCTACAGTTTTAGTTTAAAACTTCAGAGATCCGGGATCTGGTTTCTACATCTTCGGTAAAGAAGGAAGCTGATTTTCAAGAACAGACTTAGGATAAAAATAAGAAAAAATCATCTCTGACAGTAAAATTTCTTTTAATGTCCTCAGTTTCAGGCCAGGTTTAAGGAGTAACAGTGTAAAGAAGAGAGAGAACCAATAAGATACTTCAAAACCTTGAATTTTTTACTGACCATCCTTAATCTAAACAATGGAAGCATAATATAACAAGAAGGGATTTTTCAGCTATGGCTGATTATTACTACAGATGATTTTATAGACAGTAAGATTTCTGGTTGAAGATTCTGGTTGAAGGCTCTATGGCTGTCCCTAGATTGTCTTATCAAGGATATATGATTACTAATTTTATTGAACATTACATGTAGTTACCCTGCTAAAAAACAACCCCAAAATTCACCAACGTAATTGGCTCTGCATTGACCACAAGCTTGCAAATCCGTTCCAGAAGACGGACCTGTAAAGCAAAGTCAGTTCTCCCATAACACATGATGAATCAGCTCCTAGAGCAACTCTTCCTCTTGGTTAGTGAGGTTTAAGAGCATTGAGATATGTACAAAACAGATGGGAACATATCATGCAGATCAGATCACAGAATCACAGAATGGTTGAGGTTGGAAGGGACTTCTCTGCTCCAGTCTCCTGCTCAAGCAAGGAAACCTAGACCAGGATGCCCAGGACCATGACCAGATGATTTTTGCAGATCTCCAAGGAGGGAGACTCCACAACATATATCAGCAACCTATTTCTGGTGCTCTGTCACCTGCACAATAAGGAAGCGTTTCCTGATGTTCAAATAGAACATCTTGTGTTCCAGTTTGTTCCTACTGCCTCTGGTCCTGTCACTGAACACCACTGAAAAGAGCCTGGCTCCATCCTCTTTGCACCATCCCCTCAAGTATTGATGAGATCCCTCTGAACCTCCTCTCCTTCAGGCTGAACAGTCCCAGCTCTCTAAGCCTCTCCTTGTTGTAAAGGTGCTCCTGTCCCTTGATCATCTCGGTGGCCTTCCATTGGACTCTGTCCAGTATGTACAGATCTCTCTTGCACTAGGGAGCCCAGAACTGGATGCAGAACTCCAGATGTATCCTTACCAATGCTGAGCAGAGGGGAAGGATCACCTCTGTTGACCTATTGGCTATACTCTGCCTAATGTAACCAAGAATACCAATGTCAGGACCACTGAAAGACACCTGCAAAGGATGAACGTCAACGAGATCTATTTTTGTAATGAGGATCATATGTGTCTCTCAGCTGCCTACACAATATTGTGAACATGAAGTCAAATGGGGGAGCTATTAGAGATTCACACTGCATTCTCAGCAGTGGCAGCCTTTTTGCCAAGATTAGAGCCATTGGTATTGATTTCATGGGGCTTACATTATGTTGAAGGAGGTTACTATTTTGGGCCTATTTCTTTTATGGGGACATTGCTTTCCATAGTTACCTTAATACTGGCATGTAAGAGGAAGTTTTTGCACTCTCTGCATCAACAGACATCTTTGTCCATGTGGTTTTTCATTTTCAGAGGTGCTAAGCACTCATGACTCATCAAAGTTCATGCTGGCTGCTGAGCCCAATGCCTCAAGAATATCTGCATTACTTAAGGCACAACATGAAATAAGAGCAGGTACTCAGACCAAGATAACCAGAGTACAGCCCAATGAAGGACTTAAAAATTTCCATAGTTTCAGGTCTTCACTACACTAGTCCAAAGCACTGACATGCAAGAAAATCAGGGAGACTGACAAATCTCTGAGATCTTCTTGAACATCAAAATATATAACATTAATCGATTTCAAAGCCAGAAAGCAACCAGTTCATAATACAGTCCAGTAGGGCCAGGTTCTCTTGTCATACTTTAATAGATATCTGCCCAGAAGAGTTTAATATAGTAGATTTAGAGCTTAGTGATATGGTTTAGTGGGGACTGTTAGTGTTACGTCAGAGGTTGGACTCGATGATCTTGAGGTCTCTTCCAACCTAGAAATTCTGTGATTCTGTGATTTGTATGTATATGTAAAATATACTGGTTATAAGCTTTTGATTCATTTGTCTGTAGAGAAGCCTATGTTTCTGAAAGAAATATTATTATTATTACTAATAATGATAATAATAATATAGCTTTAAACATAAAGCAATGAGGTAGAGCAGGAAACATCTTATTTGCTGGATGGTGAGGTACTGTGTTGTCCTCATCAGACGTGAAAATTATGAACACTGGCAAGAATGGCCTTCCCTTCAAGACAAACTATTTCTAATCATGGGTTGACAGCAAAAAGTATCTTGCTTCTTACTCCTATCAGACATAAATAAGCTTTTTGTACCTGAAAGTTTCCAATTTTGCTAGGTTAGTTAATTAAGTTATTAATTCTTCTGCAAGCTTTGCGGAAGATGGTTGTCCTTCTGGTGTTAGATGGGATCCATCCAGACCCCCAGATTAGTAACTAGAGTAATAAAGAACTACTGGTCTATTTAGAGATGTTCTTGACCCTCCTCCAGGTAGTATCCTCCCCTGTATCTAGACTGTGTGCTTCACCCATCAAGACCTAATCTCCACTATGCAGAGAGCAGAGTTCTTGACTACAGAGTACCATCACAAGAGGGAAACATATACAAGCCAAGAGCAGGGCCTCTAGTGACCACCATTCATGCCTTTCTACTAACACTTTTTTGTACATACTGAGCAGGAAAGGAGAAAAGATAACAGTCCAGGGACCAGAGCTCCAAAGAGCCCAGGGATTTTCCTTGAGGACATTCCTACACACTGACGTGATGGAGAATAATCTTCTGAGCATATTCAATCTTGTAATCAATTTTCCACAAGAAAACATTTTAAATGGCTGCTTACCTAAGATATTTTCTTGATAATTCAGCTCCAGAACACCTTAGGCATAGAACAAACTCATACTAATGAGATTTTACCATCAAGTTAAAGACATTACATAATGGATTTTGTAAAGGTTCTTCTACTTGTTAGAGATATAATGACTCCTTATATTAATTTAATTAATATGTTTGACACATTAAGCATTTTAAAACTTCATTAGCAATCTATGTGTAAACAACAGATGAGGAAATAATTTATTCTGCTTTAGAAAAAGAAAAAAAAAAAAGTTCTTAAACAATGCAGTGTACCATTTCCTTTTATATATGTATATATTTTCATTTGAAATAACAGTGATCATCTTTCAAGAATTATGGACAAAATTTCAAATTTTTACCTAATATAATGCATTTGAATTCATATTTATAAAAAGGTCTGAATGGTCTAACTGAACAAAGCACTCACACTTGAAACATTATTCTAAACCAATTTGTGTTAGGAAAAGGAATGGCAAAACATTTCTATTTGTTTTTATCCTCTTTCAAGTTTGGCTTTTTCACAGCTCTCAAGTGTTTATCTCCAAACAGATTCATATAGCAGTTATTACAACTACAGTAGCATAGCTTTTGCAGCACTCAGGATGCCTATGTCTGTCACTACGTAATGGCCCTGGGTCACTCATGGCTGTCTTGTAAGTATGTGATCTTAATCTGCCATGACTTAAATTTTACTTAACACATACCTGGTACCTTTGTAATCTTGCCAGCAATCTTCACTCACTGAGGATTGTTTTAGTCAGAGACTTTTTAATGACAGCTTCTAAGAGCTAATGGTCAGTTTGGGTCTCGGTGTTTACAAGAAACATTGGGGTGACAACCTTTCACATCCGACACTACTTTTCATTACATGGTAAGAGTGTAAGAGTTAAAATCAGATTTCTCTCCAGGAAGAACACATGAGAGGCAGAATGGGCCCTCAGATCTCACATTAATGTTCTTCTAGGTCTCAGGTCCAGCCCATCTAGTCAGGGATGCCTTTTTAATGCTAACTGGTGCAATCTTGATAGGAGCCAAAAAGCAAAACATGAAGTGTTTCTTGGTTTAGTTAATTGGTCATAATAAAGCACTGTAGGAGAGCACTGATGTGCCCTGAGGTGTAAGACCCCCCTATCCCTTCTCTCTGATACACTGATAGTAGGAAAATGAGTATATCTAAATACTTCTATTCTTGATCCAAAGTCTAGTTTTAGTTAAGTTAAAGCTGGGGATACTACTACAACATCCTTGTGTTACTTTACACTGGGACTCAAACCACAGATTTATTCATGACCATTAGAGTTTTTTTGTTTGTTTGTTTAGTTTTTAAAGGATCAGGGATGATTCCTTAAGGATCTTAATCATCCTTCCTCCTACCTTACTGTCTTCTTAAGTAAAATTTCTCAAACTCATCTAATTTAATACTGAAAACAAAGTCCCTGTGGACCTTCAAATATTTTCTGGAAGCAAGTCTGAAATCTCAGACATCCCCAACTCATCCCATTTAGCTTCATCTAACTGAAGCACCTACAATTTGTCTGTATAGGAAAAAAATAATGTAACTTCATATCTATGAAAAGATATGCAGAAGATTGCATTACCCCACTGAGATCCTGTTCATTTTCCATGGACTGTATCGGCATAGAACAGCCCCAGCCTCAGTTCAAACAGCATGTGCACTGAAGCACACTGCACTGTCTGATTTTAACAGAAGATCAAAAACCTCTTTCCTGAACTCATTAAATTGATGCCTGAGGGTGTCTGGAGCAATTGAGTTCCTAATGCTGGTGTCATAGTAAGATGTAAGAAACATCCAGACCAGATTTGCAGGCAAATTCAAATCATCATCATAGAAGGCTTTCTGGACAGGTCCCTGTAGAAGTTAATTTGATGTGGACTTTAAGGTAATTTCAAACACATGGAAATGCTGACAGAGAGTAGGTGACACCAGCAGCCTTTTTTCTCCTTTGTAGCAGAATCCCCCTGTAGTGCAAGGAACCAAGCTAATTACATATACATCCAGGGGAAAGCAACTGTGTATCTAGCAGCTCCAGTGGTTAAATTTCAGCTTAATGCAATTTAAACTGCTTGAAAACCTTACATCCTTGGGAAAAGTAGAATCAAAAAAAAAGCTGCAAGCAAGCAACTAATGGGAAAATTATACGGAAAGGTATTAGTGGATCTTACATGTTATAGTCTTGAAGCAGAGCACTGAAGGTCTGAAGGTCTTTTGTAACCTAAATGATTCTGTGATTCTTTATCTAATTTCTCATGTCTGTGTTACAAAGGCAATAATACAATTGCAAATAAACACCAACCAACCTCTATAAATGTTACAGATGTCATGTAATTGGTGTCCAGAAGAAGTTTCATTCAGCTAATAAAACATGTCAGCTCTTCAATCTGCTGCTTTACTGACCTTGAGATCATCCTGTAAGAGGTACTATACAGAAAACAATTGTGTGTCATAGGCATGGATGTTATGATATATTCACCATCCAGAATGCACTCAGAGGAAAAATCCAATGTAGATGAAAGGTATTCCTGTGTATTGCTATATCTACTTAATCCTTCTTTTTTTTTTTCTGTTATCTAATCTAGTCCCCACTGATTTCTCACTGTCCAATCCAAGGCTTATCCCAGGAGAGGAAAAATGGTTTTGAAACCATAGTGTAATTAATTGACTTTTTCAGTTGTCCAGTCATGACATTTTTTCCCATAAACTTTAAACATTCAATGTCATATCCAGTAGCCAGGGCTAGAAACTTCTAAGCAGACTTGTTTTCTCCAGAAGCACTTTCTGAGTTGCCATTGCAGAATAACAGGGTTCAAATCAATGCATGTGCAATTGGGAACCAAGGAAACACCAGACCTCCACATAGGCACATGGCATAAGCTGTAGGACAGTCCCCAGAAAAACCTCCTGCCTGTTGTCTCACCATGCCTCACTCACTAGACCCACTGAACAACCCATTCTAATGGTTTTGAAGGACAGACTTTAAAAAACTCACAGTGCATATATTTACAGAAATATCTAAAACAGTTAATGATCATGGGAAAATAGATGCCTAAATTTATTCTATCTATCCTTTTACCTGCCCTCTGAGTTATCTGCTCCATTCAGGAATTTGTGAAACTTGGAGAGGGCTAATAAAACCATTCTGGGATGTGCTGCTCCTAGACCAGGAAGGACAAGATCCGTTAGTAACAGAAATCCCTCCTCACAACTTTCTGACTGTCATTGAATCAAATTAGAATGAGAAGGATGTGAATACTATATGCATAGTGAATAAAGAAAAAGACTGTCTCAATAACTTGGTACAGTGTGTGCTTTAAAATCTTACCTCTCTGGAATTTATTTTCTCTAACATCAAAGAGAAAAGAGTATGAGAAGTTCACTTAAATAGAAAGTTCTTGTAGATTTTGTGAACTACCTTCTCCTTTTGCCTCCTCCCCTTTAGCACCAGGTCTTAAACAAACAAAGAAAATGAAGAAGCCAGGCTGAAAAATTATGGCCAAAATGTACCAGATACAATTGCATGAGAGTAAGAGCTTCTTGCTACTTTTATTTCTACTTCTCCCACACAAGACAACAGAAGATTAAGAGCACAGAGGCTGAATTTGATTGCTACAGACAAGCAACACCCCAGGCGTTCCAGAGGTTTGCACTTTGTCAGTCATTTTACAGATTTTTCTAAGGTCTCTGCTAATGACATTAAATGGTTGTTTACAAGTACTTTTGCAAACTACAGATGAGTGCTGTCATATAAGCAGGACATGTTAAACAGGTTTGAGGAGACTTGTTTATGAAGTAAACAAAGACTGAGGTGCAACTGAAAATTTCATAAATAAGTTTCACTGCATAAAATCCTACATGACAGCTGCAATACTTTTGAGGGTGAAATATGTCTTTTCAGTCACCTTCCACCTGATTATTTCTTCTGAGCTGGGTAGCCCACCAGAGTACTAATTCTGTGCAGGATTTCTGGATGCTGAGTGCCCATTTAGCTTGCATAAGACACATGAATACACAGATCTATTGTTCGTTGTAAATACAGTCAGTGTGTATGCAATGTGTATCTAATATGTTGTAGGTAACCTGAGTGTGTGCAATGTCTACCACACCTTGGCTGACCTTTACACAGAACATCTAATCTGCACAAATGCAGAAATATCAATACATCTAGAATATATCAGACCAGAAATATATGTTCTGGTCTGATGAAGCCTGGACACTGAAGTAACCTCCTGAATGGAGATGCTTGCAAAGGTTTAGAAAAGATATTTTCTACATTTGACATTCAAAATAAAACTCTAATTTGTTGTAAATTGTGAAGTTACTGAAGCTCTGAGTCAAATTGCAGGGAAGGAGTTATGCTGCTCTGCAGCACCGTGGTGGTTAGCATCATTGTTATATACAACCTAGGTACCCAACTGTCCTTATAATAGTAATTATTTTAATATTGACCAAGTATACTTTATTTGCTTGAGATTTCCAAAACCAGCCAGATTCTTATCTAGTTTTCCAGATTTTCAGAGAATCATTTGTCTTCAATGCAATGCATATATCTGGAATTAAAATCTCTGAGAGCACAGGCCTTTGCTGCTATCATATGTTGAGGCAAGTGAGCTCATTTATGTGGTTTCATGTGATATGCAGTGGGACAACAAGTTGAAGAAAATCTGTACTTTAATATGCCTCTACAAGTTAAATAAACTGACCAGTACTTGAATGGATTGGAATTTTCCTTTGAGGAAGGCTGCAGCTGTCAGGTTTTGCTCACGGTGTTCTGCTGTAAAGCTGTCTGGAAAATAAATAAATAAATAGAAGGAAAAGAAGAGGAAAAACAAAATAAAAGAAGAAAGAAATATGAACTACAGAAAGCATCCATCTAGTGGCTGCTGCTTTTGCTACTTGTGGTCTGAAAAAAATGACAATAAAAGGTTAAAATAATCAGTAATGCTATAAATTACTACTCAAGCCAGCAGTCACATACGCTACATTAGCAACGTAGAAGGATTTAATGAAAACTGAGATCAGCTCATACCGTCAACTGTCATCAACCAAATCTACAAAATATTTTCCTCAGAAAATGAAATTTAATGATACAAGTTATCATCGCTAGTAGAGTTTTAACAACTCCAAATGGTAAAACTAGTGCTGGTTTAAAGCATTCTGTCAGCTAATTTTAACCAAACAGACAATTCCTATGACTATTGCCTTGAAGAGAACAGATTGTGTGATAGGTCATAATCAAGCACACATCCTTAGATTAACAGCTCCAAAGTACTGCATACTTCTGTAAGTCACCCTGTAATGCAAAACCAAGTGTGATTTGTCACACCACTTCAACCTTCATTTCAGCTAAGATAGTAGTGTGGAATTTTTCAAGCTTCACAGGATGAATATTAAAATGGATAATACTAGCATGCATTTTAAAGAATAATTCTCAGCACTTGCCAAGTCATGCTCTCTGAGGTATCTGCCAGTGTGGGAGGGATGCATGCTCTCAAGGGGGCCTGTGTTTCATGGTCATCTCAGGCAGGGGGCTGCAAAGTTCATTAAGTGATCTTATCTCACTACTGGTTCTGTTCAAAATAGCCTTGATATGATGAAGGATTTATATTACCCCCACTTCAAATAAAAAGTACCGAGGGATGCATTTCATTACTGCCCTGTGACACTGGAGAAGCCAGGGCTGCAGTGGTAATATTCCTCATTTGTTTGTGTCACAAAGAGGATTTATTTGCAGGGAGAGTGCAACTCCAGAGGTAAGTAAGTTTTTTTGTTTGTTTGTTTGTTTGTTTGTTTAATAACATTTTTTCACAATAATGTAAACAAGAAATGCATTTGTTCCCTAACTTTAATTCTCAAAAAAGTATATTCTAGAAAATATGAGAGTATGAGGAAAATGTCAGGGAAGAGTGCCCAGTTTAACAGCATTCTAAGGAAGCTGAGTAACATTGATTCAGAAAAAAATATTTACAGGCAATTTCCATATCACAACCCTGGATAAAACACCAAGAGATGTAGCTGTACATGGTCAACTGATGGGCTTGAATAATAGCTAAGGTTACATATGCATGCCTCTTTCAAAGGTTATTAAAAGTGATCAGCTACTAAGAGGCTTTTTAATTTAACAACAGACACTTTCACATGAATCAGGACCTGTTTCTCTTGCATGTTTTGTCAGAAGTGAATGATCTAATGAATAACATGAGTCCCAAGCAAGATTTATCCACTTCTTTGATACTAGACCATCAAGCCCTCCTGCACTCAAAAATCAAACAATGAAACAAAACACATTCAAGATCCTTGGTCTGCTACTAATAAATATTAATTTATATTTTATACTTGATCTTATTAATTCAGCAACTTATAGGATCAGGCTTCAAATGTATCTGTCAGAGAGGAAAATCTAGTGATTAGAAAAGATGTTAGATCATGTGAACAAACTACAGCTTCTTTAAATAAGCTTTAAAATTCAAAATTAAAAGCCAATAAGAGCTGGACAAATCTATGGAAAGTTCATGAAAGGCATTTGGATGTTCTGTATTGTATGATGCTTATAAAAGTTGTTCACTCAATGCTTGGCTGTGTGCAACTGTCATCACAGACCTGTCTGTGTCCTGGTGACAGAATTTGTGGGAATACAGACAGCCATCACAGAGAACTGCACACAGGGAGCAGGGGAAGCTGGGGAGCAGAGGGGTGATGAAAATATGCTTGTAGGGAAGGTTGGTGAGATCAGTATGAGCAGTCACAGAGAAATGTAGCTACAGCAAGAAGGAGAAAAAAAAAATCAAGAGTGTACAACAGAGCTGAGAAAATGAGCTGGAAAGATGTTCAAAGAAGGAGGTTTGAGGCAGCCAGATTAGGCTGGGATGTGAAACCCAGCGCCCCCCCACCCCCGGGGGGGGGGGGGGGAAGGAGGAGGAAGCTCAACAGTTCTTAGCTGTGGGCTGAAGAAATCAGTAAGAAGAATAGAATGCAGGAGAGCAAGTAGCTAAATAAATAAATAGGCACAAGAACAGAACAAGGATAGTAACAGATGAATGGATGACTTGGAGGAAAAAAAAAAAAAAAAAAAAAAAAAAAAAAAAAAAAGCTGTTGATTCCTCAAGTGTTTTGCTCAAAAGGCTTTAAGAATTTTAACACTCAGCTGGAGGACAGCTAAGCCCTCAGGTGCAGAAAACCAAGGCAGACAATCAGTTCCCTCCAGTTCAATAGTTCAGTCATTCATGTACCTGATATCCAGGAAAGACTGAACACCAATGAAGAGAACTAGAGCCCAACAGATGAAGCGGACAGAAGAAGATACTTAGTGTGTTGTGTTCAAAGGCATTGATACTGTCTCTGCAGCAGTATAATATGAAGACAGAAAACAGCCACCAAAATCATGTCTTTTTCATGTTTAATTTTTATAAAAGTTTTATATGAGCCAAATTTTGTTATAGCTCAACATATTTCAAGAAAAGTTTTTCTCCAAAGTTGAAAAACAGTGCCAGAACCATAAAGTAAAAAAAAAAAAAAAAAAAAAAAAAAAAAAAAAAAAAAAAACACTAGTAATCAGGAACAAGAAGAATGGCTGAAATGAGACAAATGAGACTACTGCATGGTTGCCTACCTGCAAACATTTTAATTTGCATATCCAGAACTGATTTGCTAGTAACTGACCTGCTATAACTCATGCATTCATATAACTCTTATTAGTATTACTCAGACATGTCAATGTGTTTGCCATTTTCATACAGGAAAAACTGCTATCACATGCAAAAGTCCAATTAATTTGATTGGAGATTTTAGACAGAAAAATACTTCCTGACTGAGCAAGTCCCAGCAACACAGAGTGCTTCAAGGTCTGCAAAAGTAGGAGAGATCGATGGTAGAATAAATCATTGTCTAGAATTCACTTATTTCATTGCAAACTCCATACATCACTCTTTAGAAATAAAAACATAGATTGATAACCTATAAGGCTGAAATACAAATGGAAAGAGCACAGTGTTGCACACATGCAAGCCATACATTTTTGCTGGTACAACACACTGCAGCATTTTCAAAAGAGACTAGGCTCATTTCAGGGCCTTGTGTGCACCAGAATTCCCCCAGGTTCATTGCTGACCCTGTCTAGCCAGCCTTGCTAGACCCTTTTGCATTTTTTTATTTTTTTATTTTTTGGAAACATGTCCTGGCCTTTGCAGGTAGGCAGCCTCTGCCCTCCCAACATACTGTCTCATTCCTGCACAACACTCATGAGGCAGGCTGAATTATGCAACCTGACACACAAACAGATGGGTACAGGGGATTGATCTACTTTCTTCTTTCCCTAAAGAGTCCTTCAGGCTCTCAAGATCTAAGTTAAATTTGAAACTGGTGTGCTTCCTCAGTCAGGCTCTATCTGAAAGCAAACCTCTGTTCATCCTTTGAGATGTGAATTGCTGCCAGCTGCAGTAGTAGGAGATAAATGATATACCCAAGATCCAAGGCAAAAGAAGGAAATCATGTCTGCAATTTCAAGCCCCATTTTCTAAACTCAAAGCCAATTTCTCATTGTTTTAAAGTCAAACATCAGCATTAGCACACACAGATTATACTCTCCTGTACCTCATGCAGTTTTTGATTAATCCAATGTGTGTATATAACAAACACAGTCACCAATGCTTGTACTTGTATATAAAGAACACTGACACTGAGCAAGGTCTATGAAAATGTAGATGGATAAAATATAGGATTATTTCTACAGAGATGCATAGCATCTTCAAAACTTGGAGTGAATGTGTTATGCCATACACAAGACAAGGATAAGAATAGTTTTCCTGATTCATGCAGATGGTCTGTAATTTTTTTTTTAAATAATAATAATAAAATAAACCAATCATACATTTCAAGTAACAATTTATAGTCTACTACAGGGAAAGGAAGAAAAAACAAAAACAAAAACAAAAAAAAAAACACTTTTTTCTTTACATGCTAATTTCTAGATAAGCAACTTCCAATTGTCTTCAAGAAACAATGTGTTTCTCCTGGTGTAATGGCTTCTCATAGAACCAGTAAGCTCCAGCTTCAATCTATTGATTTCCTTTACTTACAAAAGAGTCAAGATGTCACACTGAATTGATCTTACATTCCTCTCTTTTGTTCTACCAACACATTTTTTCAGTTCCAGATAACAGTGCCGGTGTCACTGTTTCCCTATCTTTGTAAGATTTCCTTTAATAAATTGAGTCTAAATATTATCAACCTGTTCTAAAATGATTAAACCTAAAAATAAACAATAATGTCCACCTTGTATAAGATAAAGCCTTCATAGAATTTATCTAGCTACTCCTTTCATCTGAGAACAACTACGTTTGTTCGGCTAGCTAACAACCAGTGCTCTGTCAAAGATGATTACCGAGAAGAGACTCTCATTATTGTCATATGGAAGGATTGTCACTAGAGACTTGAATAAAGCTTAGTTTAGTCCTCGCTCTTGCACACTACTTTAAGTCAGGCCTAACTGAAAGATCTATAAAAGGTCTATTGGAACTGCCTATATGATTTAACAGTGTATTTCTGCCAACTTGTTATAGCATACATCGAGATTATTTCTTCAGGATGCTTTGGAGGCTGCTTCCATGATGTCTTTCTCAATCTTCTCTTTCTCTGCTAAACAAGGTCCCTTTCATTTTCCACTTTGAAAAAGGTCCAAGCCATGAAAATAAACTGTACCCAGTTGATAATTGCTGGTGAGAAGCCACAATACAGGCTTAAGTCCTAGTACTTTCCTCCAGAAATAAAAAATGGAGTAGGAGAAGAAAATAGAGAGTTTTCTTCATTGGAAGAAGATGTTAGCACAGAAACTGTATCCTGAGAGACGTGAAATACAGATAGACAAGGTTTGATGTCACTGATTTCCCACAAAATCCTGAAGGTTTATGACAACAGCATTGAAATGAAAGGCTGAACAGAGTTGAATTATAATGTCTATGCGCATGATGCAAAAAGGCAAAGGAAACCAAGGGGGTTATTTTAGCAGAGTTGCTGAGGAGTTCTTGCAATCACTGAATGAATGGACTTAAATAGCAGGTTTGAAGTAAAAGGTAATTTAGGGTAGAATGATTCTACAGCTGAGTGGTAAGAACTGGGATGCATTGATACACTGGTGTTTATCAAGGAATTAGTGTTGTGCTGTGGAGGGATCAGTAAAATGATGATGCAGAAATTCTAGTTTCAGTTGATAAGTATACAAGTGTTCTCCACTGTCCAGAGGAAAGAAAACAAAGAGGAAGATCAAGGGCTGAGTACAAGAAAAAATCAACAATTTAAGATATTTTATTAATGCAAAATAAAGTGTTAGGAAAGAAGTATAGGCTTGGACAATGGTCTTAGTGTGCCTGAGTGAGCAAAAACAGTTTCACTGATGATAAACAGAAAAATGTATTGATGTATTGTATTGTACTGTTATTGCTGAATAACAATGGACAGCAGCTCTCTTTTGGAGGGTTTAAAACTTTTGCCTTGAGATTATTATTTTTTTGGGGGGGGGGGGGGGGGGGGGGGGGGGGGGTGACACAAATACGTAAAAAG
>CM021763.1:45936072-45979066 GCA_011075105.1 Heteronetta atricapilla | reverse complement strand
AAGAAGAAGAAGAAGAAGAAGAAGAAGAAGAAGAAGAAGAAGAAGAACAAGAAGAAGAAGAAGAACAAGAAGAAGAAGAAGAAGAAGAAGAAGAAAAGCTAAAAATTAATAAAATCACCCGGGATTATTAAAATCATTAAGGTTACAGTGGATGCTTAGATGCTCTTCAGACTACCTTTCACTATTTTTCAAATATTTATAAAACTGCTCCATGAAGAAACACTTCATTCTTCTTAATTTTCTTCTATCCATATTTTCACTTTGCTTTTGAGTGATTTGTAATTAAAATGTGATAGATACTTGTCTATCATCTTAGCTTTCATTATTTTACCCTTCCTTTGCTTCATCCTGACACTGAGTAGCAAAAAAAATGCCTGTCACATTCTCATTGTAAATGCAAAGTACCTAACTGTTTGATAAAGCTTTTAACACTGACAAAAATCAAACGTAGTAAAGTTTTATCATCCTCTGCTACAAGCACTAAATGGTCTGGAGCCAAGTCTTTTTAAATACTATTTATGGGAAGTACACTGCATTCTAGCACGAGAGTGACAGATACCCCATTTTAGCTGTATTAATGGCCTTTCTAGTGTATGGATAAGGTGTGACAGCTGTAAAGAATGATTCTGACAGTAACTTAACAGACCTCTTAGCAGTTTAGCCCAAATCAAGACAGCTTAAAAATAATTCTTTGCTCAGTAGTCCCTCCTGACCAATGTCCTTTACTAATCAAGGAAGTCCTCTTTGAAGCTCTCTAATTAAGGAGCAAATCAACATAACTCAGACTGTGGCCAGTCGTTGAATTTGAACAAATGGTGGAAGTCAGGCAAAAGACAGGATGTCTTTTTGTTGAGATGGTAGAGACAAATCAGGTTAATGGTTCAGCTATGGCTGGGTGAAGTGCCTGGCCCTGTCACAGCAGAATCTGCAGTGAAGCCTGTCCAGCATCTCACTGCAGAAGCATCCAGAAAATTGTGTTCAGCATGACTCAGCATCATATGTTCCCTGTTGTACAACCACTTCATCTTCATACAAGCATCTACATGTCTGTTTGGACTTTTGGCAACATTTACTGAAGAGGAGATTGACCAATTGGCCGATTCTGAGTTGTTTAAAGTTGGCAGCACTGAAATGAACCCACTATACAATACCATGTTGACCTATCATATTCTGCATTTACTGTAGCAGTAAGTACAAACAAGTTATTCTGCACTCTAGAAAAGTCTACACACTGAGGATTTGGATCCCGTGATACAAAAGCAACGTGAGAAATGACCCCTGCCACACAGAGTTTCACCTTGTAAACTGGACAGAAAGAGTGGAGGGGGAGTGGAAGGATGGGCCAGAGTCTGAGGTCAGGGAAGAGCCATACTCCCTGGGTTCAGGTACCAAGTCAATGTCCAATTGATCCACATATTGGATAATGGGACCCATGTTCACGGTAAACCAGCCCCCCAGCCAGAACGAAGTCCATAGTTTCCTCTAATAAATGTGTCTGAATAAAATAAAAACATCCTGAACCCAATCCATGATAGGTGCCATGGCTATGCAAAATATACTGAATGTTGAGAAAATCACACTACTTGTGTGGCTCGATTCTCACTATACAAATTTGAGGAAAACTAAGAGTATGATGCTACTGGGATGCCAGACTCATTAAGAGCACCGTGAAATCATTAAATCTGGAGAAGCAGTATTGATAGATATCTTTTGGAAGGGAAGTTAAGAAAGATGAATAAGGGATACTATATGGGAAGGGCTTAAAAGGGGTTCGGATGAAGGTCTAATATTGATTACAGGTTTTACTGTTTTCAACTCAGCCTTCTCACCTTTCGGTGTTACACATGAAGCCTCTCCTAGACGACACTGCTGGCATTAAACATGCATATGCTTCATACATAGTCTGCAGTAACTCCTCAGTGGAAGTTGTATTTGAGATATATTTAGACCCTATGACATGATGTTTTGAGGGCCTTTATTCGGAAAAGACATTCCCATACTAAAACCTTCAGCCACACTTTTCTTGCATAAATAGGACTCCATTTCATAGAGTCATAGAATTTGGATTTGGTTTGGAAGGAACCTTAAGGATCATCCATTTCCAACCCCTCTGCCACTGACAGGGATGCCACCCACTAGATCAGGTTCCTCAAAGCCCCATCCAGCAAGGCCTCGAACACCTCCAGGGATGTGGCATCCACAGCTTCTCTGGGCAACCTGTGCCAGTGCCTCACCACCCTCACAGTAAAGATTTTTTTCCTTATATCTAATCTGAAACTACCCTCTTTTAGTTTAAAGCTATTACCCCTTGTCCTATCACTATACTCCCTGCTAGAGAGTTCCTATCCAACTTTCTTGTAGGCCCTCTTTAGGTACTGGAAGGCTGCTATAAGGTCTCCCTGGAGCCTTTTCTTTGCTAGGCTGAACAACTCCAACTCCCTTAGCCTGACTTCATAGGAGAGGCTCTCCAGCCCTCTGGTCATTCTCATGCCCTTCCTCCAGATTTGATCCAACAGGTCCATGTCCTTCTTGTGCTGGGGGCCCCAGAGCTGAATGCAGTGCTCCAGGTGGGCTCTCATGACAGAAGAGTAGAGGGAGAGAATCACTTCTCTTGACCTGTTGGCCAATGTACTTTTGATGCAGCCCAGGATATGGTTGGCTTTCTGGGCTGCAAGCGCACATAGCTGGCTCATGTTGAGCTTCTCATCAATACACACTCCCAGGTCTTCCTCCTCAGGGCTGCTCTCCATCCATTCTCTGCCTGGCCTATATTTGTGACTGGGATTGCCCTGGCCCAGGTGCAAGACCTTGCATTTTGCCATGTTGAACTTCATAAGGTTTGGGCAAAACTGCTTCTCATCCTACAAACTGGACCGGAAAGAGAGTCAGGGTTGATGAGGAACGTGCAAATCCATTACAAAATATGTCAAAATACAGGTATATTTTTGAATGAGTTTTGAATTACTAGGTCTGGACTTATCCCACTTGGGATGAGAATTTAATTCTGAGCATAGCACTCTGAAGACCAAAGATAACGGAGTGCCTGCAATAAGTAGGGAAAATCAAACCAGAGAGCCCAAAAGACATGTTCTGTCTGAAAGCCCCCAGAGGAGTCAGCTGTGACATACTTAGCTCACTGATCTTTTAACGTTTTCAAGACAGTTCTCTGTTGGCAACCTGTGGTCTGTGGCTGCTGGTATCCTTTTGGAGAGTTAGCCCTGTAGAGGGACAATTTATAAAGTGCCATCATGTGATACCTCACTTAAATCTCTTAGTTCACTCTTCCACCAACACAATCTACTTTCTGTTGTGATTAAATATGACATCCTCAACCTAGCCAACACTTCCACAACTCATTGTACTTCTGTGATATGTATTACTAACACAAGCACACCAAGAGCATTCCTCACAAAGCAAAAACTCCCTCATCTCTTCATCCTCCTCTGCAACCATTTTTTCATTAGTGAGCACAGTGTGTAGAATGTTGGCTGCAGTTGCTTTAAAAGCACTAAACATTTCCCAGAGGTTTGATTTTATTCCCACCTCACTCCTTGCACATATTCCTTTTTATAATCTCACCACTTTTCCATCCCAGAGGGTTGAGTGGAATAGCCCTGGTGTCAGAGGTCACTGGTGAAGTTTACACTGAAATTTGAGTGCTTTATATTTGTGATCTTTTGCCCCTTCTCCATTTTGGGAAAGAAAAAGAACAAATCCACAAGCAGACTAATAGCAACCTGCCAACATCCGTTGTAGAGAATAGGGTTGGTTTTGAATTGTAAAACCAGTAAAGAATTTTCAGGCACTGACTCCTACTGCTTTAAAACTCACCTATTACCTCTAAAAACAGGGAGCAAGCATAAAGTTATTTAAATAGTTTTTCTTCTCTTTATTCTGGGATGAGAGTTCAATACCAAATTCCATCCGAGAACAAATTTTTATGGACAAGTAATAAAGTCCTTTGAAACTGGGGGACTATAATAGAAATGCTGACACAGCCTTATCCATGGGCAGGAGAGAACAGTGCTGGTATAATTACTCAATGCAACCTATAATCTTCATGGTGCTCTAAGTCAAAAGGAAAACGAGAGGCTTTGCATAATTCTGAAAATCTATCAGGGCTTTGATGTTGCTCTAATCCTACCCTGCCTAACAGTTCATTTAATGTCCAAGGGAATGAATGTAACTTAATGTGTCATTTAAGATTATTGTAATTAGAAAAGTTAGAGCAGAAACAAATGGGAATAAATAAATAAATATTTTTTTTTTTTTTTTTTTAAAAAAAAAACACCTCTGTTTGACTTGATGTACCCAAATTAAATGTTGTTGTCAGAATATCAAAGCAGTGTTTCATGATTTAGGTAATGTTTTACAGGAAGGCATGAGAAATTATCAAGTTCTCTATTGAAAAAGAAAAGCAAACAAAAATCAGCACACATCATCTTTGTACTCTGCAGATTATAAATAGGCAATATTACACTGAAGACCAAATTCTGAGATAGCTTTTTTACCCACAGAGAGGAGCCTTAAAACTGATAATCATCTATGCCAAAGGCCAGAGCAGTGGGACTTTGTGAATGGTCCCATGAAGTATCAGCTTCCACCCCAAAAGGAGCAGTGTAAATGGCTATTCAGTGGTTACTGAAGATACACATATGTATATTTGTATACTGAAATGGTACCAAAAGCCCCTGGCACATTTATTTAGCCCTCGTGATATAACATAATAACCCCAAAGCAGTCAGATTAACAAGACGCAGCAAGCCAGAGATATAGACTCTTTTACACAAGCTCTTGTGGACAGAACTCCTGGTCTGTAGAAACAGAGACCCTTTAAACCAGCTTGTTCACAGGGCAAAGAGGAGCAGCTGAGCTCAAGAAGAACCCTGCCACAGAGTCTGTGGCAGAGCCTGCCCTTAATAGACAAAAGAGCCTGCTTACCCCATGTCCATCTCTCAGCTCTGAGGTCTTTCATGTATTGCAGAACTCCTGAGGAGAGCATAGCACTAGTCTTTAAGGTGGAAGCTGAGTGGAAATCCTGGAGGGTCAGGACACCAGCCTTTTCGTGAAGATTACTCAACATGAGTTTACAGGGTTATCTTCAGCCTGCACTTTAAGGAAGAGATGAGCAGGCAAATACTAGTGCTTCTCCCTGTACCTCTCAGAGCCATGAGCTCTGCCTGCCCCTCTAGCCACCCCCACTTCCCTCCTTGTGTCAGGAGAGTTGTTGGGGAGGCTGCACAGTGAAGCACATCAGAGCACTCATCTAGCTGAAATAAATAGATATACACACATTTTTGCTTGGATGGTTTTCAGTTAGATCTGCTCCCTGATCTGATTTTCTCCTCTCTCACGTAATGGTGGAGGAACCAGGGTGCTGGCAGCATGGCTGATGGAGGGCAGAGTTACACAGCACAACACCCATCCTAGCATTTTAAGCCCAGGCTTCAGACACACTTCTTTGTGCCCAAGCCCAAGCTATTTAACATGCTACGTCCAGTCTGAAAATTAAAAACAATTAACAATGGTTAAAAATAATGAAATCCAAAACACTAGTGACATTTACCTAAAAACATGGTTTTTATTAGTAGGTCCCAAAGCATTTGACAATGAGACCTATTACCCCATCCTTCCACTGATGAGGAAAATAAGGCAGGGAATTGTCATGTCTTAAAGCAAATAGCTGGCCACTGCTAGACCTTGGTTGTGTTCCTAGACGTATGCACTAGTCCAAACCCTTATCAGCCAGAGAATACTGTCTGTTTGCCAAACACAATAAAAATGTGCCCAAACTGGCTAAGACATTGCAAACTTTACTGTATATGGCATTAACTCATTCATAAGTCATACATCCCGGTGTTATTATTTACTTCATTCGTCCTTTTCTAGAAACCAGTACTCCATGAGGTAATCACACAAATGGGAAACCTGTCCCATACAAGTTCTTCAGTTGTCTCTGAAGCAACGATTCATTCCTGTGTTTGGGTGGGGGAAACACCCTGCCAAATGATTGATTTGCCATATATCCTCTTCAGAATTTCAGGGTATAATAACTAAAAATTGAGTATATATACCACTTGAATTTAACAATCTGTTATTAAAATTGGTTCAAGATTACTTTTGGGAAGACCATCCATGGAACTGTCTGCACAGAAGTACTTATTTTCATCCATCTTCTGTATAAAGGATTCAATCATCCAACATAAGTTCACATTAGAAAGGGTTATTCAAACAACTGGCCATCTCAGGTCAGAGACTATTATATTCAACCAAAAAATTCACCTTTACCCATAAGTTATGAACACCACAAATTGCTTGTATGATTATGATGACCTTGATCTCTTATAATTTATTTCATCTGAAGAGCAATGTTTTTGCAAGGAAGCACAAATAAAGCTTCTCAGCTTTACAGTACAAATGACCTGAAAGAGACATAGATTTACCAGAACAGAGAGCCTTTCAGGAGCAAAAGATTGCTGCCTGGTGTAAAAATGATGTAATGTTTCTCTATTTTCATACTCCAGAAAGAATCAAACAGCACGTAGCTGAGCTAAAAGAGTGATTTAGCTAAGGAGCTGCTACTTTATCATTCAGAACATTGAATGTTCAAGGTCATTTTGGACTAGTGTTTAGTTTCTTATTTAATTTGCTCTGTTTCTTCTAAAGGCTCAGGAGATCTAGCATGTTGAACCAAAAAGACCAGGCTACAACATACAAGATAAAAAGAGAGCAGCTGCATAACTGTGGAGGAGCTATTTCTTAAACCTCAGTCATTTTAGTCTAAATGTTCCCCACAAGCCCACAGCTCTGCTTCTGTACTGCCCAGAGCTGCCCCAACCTGAACTGCACTCATGCCTCACTCAGACATGAAAATAGACAAGGTAGCAAACAAGTCCTCTGACAGGGCCAGTGTGGTTGATATATTTCTCACTCATGCCAAGACCAGCTTTCCTGGAAAACACAGCAGAAATAAAATACAGTCCTATGCAGAAGGGATAGAGAAAAAAAAAAATGCACAAAGACAACCCTTTTACTTTTCATTAGCTGTTCTATTCTGAGTAGTAATTAGAGCACATTCACAGCAAGGAGGAGATCCAGAATCTTCTCAACCCCAGCAAATTCCTGACTGCATCTCAGTGAAAAATCCTCAACTGCTTTGTTATTTGAACTCTCTCACGAAAAATAGATTCAAACATATGATGCTGAGCATGTGTATTAGTAAGCAACATGTGAAAAGAAACCAGCTTTCATGAACCTGTAAGTTGCACATAGACTTTATATGAGTATAGTATATTTACCAGAAAGCTGAGGGGAATCAAAATCACAGAATGGCCTGGGTTGGAAGGGATCTCAAAGATCATCTAGTTCTAAACCCCCTGCCATAGATAGGGATGCCACCCACTAGATCAGGTTGCTCAGGGCCTCATCCAACCTGGTTTCGAACACCTCCAGGGATAGGGCATCTATAACCTCTCTGAGCAACCGGTCCCAGTGCCTCACCATCCTCTGAGTGAAAAATTTCCACCTAACCTCTAATCTAAATCTCCCCTCTTTTAGTTTCAAATCATTCCTCCTCATCCTGTCAATATCTGATTGAGCAAAGAGTTTCTCTCCATCTTTTTTATAAGTTCCCTTCAAGTTCTGAAAAGTTACAATGAAGTCCCCCCAGAGTCTTCTCTTCTGTAGGTTAAACATTCCCAGCTCTCTCAGCCTTTCTTCGTAGGGGAGGTGCTCCAGCCCCTTGACCACCTTCATGGCCCTACTCTGGACCCACTCTAACGGCTCCAAATCCTGCTTGTGCTCCAGACCTGGACACACTTGGTCCAGTGGGACCTCACAAGGGCAGAGTAGAGGGGAGCAATCACCTCCCTTGACCTGCTGGCCACTTTTTTTGATGCAGCTGGCCTTCTGGCCTACAAGCATGCACTGCTGACTGATGATGAACTTTTCATCAACCAGAACCTTCAAGTCTTTCTCTGCAGGGCTGGTCTCAATGAGTTCTTCTCCTAGTCTGTACTCATGTCTGGGATTGCCTCAGCAAATAAGAAGACCTCCAGAATCTCCCAGAAGTCGCACAGCTTCATTTTGAAATGAGGATCCCTGCCTTACATTCCTTACAGGCAAGAAACCACATCTTTCCATCTTTCCATGTAAGCGTAATTCTACTAACAGTGACATGACCAAAGAAAAAAAAAAAAAAAAAGAAAAAAAAAAAAAAAAAAGGCAAACAGGGGCTCAAGCTGTTCAATAGGCCCAGGTTGTCATTAAAAAAATATTAGTATTAACAATTTGGGACTCTAGTATTCCATATTCCAGAGGTAATTTTCCTCATTTTCATTTTATACCTTCTTAACAAAAGCTGCCAGTTCACCTTTAACAGATGATTTCAATTAATGATTACACACCAATTTTTAATCAAATAATGAATGTACTATTTGTTCTGATAGTTTAGTAATAAAGATGGTGACACAGTAGACTGTTCTGACATAATCTGCCTCCTTATAAAATTCTCATCTCTGTTAATTGCCCTGTTAAACATGACTCAACTCAGAAGTCACTCTCAGAAACAATTAGTAAAGCACACTGCAAATAAATGACTAGAAGCTTCCTAATATTGCAGCCTAAGTTATACCACGCACAACTGTCAAACTCTGAGAGGACTAGCTACAACTCTACACAGTTCTCAATGTACATTGAAGAAAAACTAGCTGAAGTGAACACAGTCCTGATTAATAAAAGAGAAAGACAGGAAAGAGTAACTGTAGCTCATTGATGCATTTCAGTTGCTTAGACTTTTACACCACTCCTGTGTATGTTTTGAGTCTCTGCTTGGTCTTCTCCATCCTATACTCCAAGGCATTTCCCCAGTACAGTTTTAGAAGCTGATAACTCTTGTCCCTTCCCAAATTTGAGACCACCCCTTTTGGATGAAAAATCTTCATCAGGAACTGCTGGCATATTCACATTTTCCAGTTACATTTACATCTTCAAATCTTTAAACTATCCATATTTGGAAAGAAAATCATGCACTGGCAATTTAGCTGAACACTTTGTTAAGGTGAAGGTCACACCACCCCAGTCATGCTGGGAAAAAGGGTCCCCTCTCCTTCACACTTCCTATGTCTATCATCTGGAGACAGTATAATGATTTACAAGTCTATTTGATACCAAGACAGTATCACTTAATGCTATGTCTCCATGGCAATATTTCATTAATCTATCTTCCTCACTTGTGGGAAAGAACAGAAGTGTTATGTTCAGGAGCATCCAAACACCTTGTTATATTGCCATATGTAATTTGCCTCTTAATCCTTTGCCTCTTCACAGTACTATCTTTATTCATATTAACTGGTTCTTACTATGGGCAGATGTTCAGGATAAAAAAATTGTCTCTTGCCATTTTTATCTTCATACATTGTAAAATATCTACCAGAAACTATAAAAATTATATGAGAAGTAAAATCAACATATTCCTCTGATTGCTTTCTTGGCATTCATTATTTTTCCAGTGCCACTTCTGAACAGCTTCACTGGAAGCAAAGGCTGAATTCTGAATGATGTGATTTTGACAGCCCTTAATAAGAAACAAATGACACATGTATTTGCAGTGATGCAGGTGGCCGAATTTGACTCAGCTGTAACAGAAGCATGCAGATGCTTCTTTGACTCAACTAATGGAAGAAGAGGAGGAGAAGGAGATATACATTTAATGTTTACTTTGGCAAAATATATATCCGAACCAATCTGACTGGGGAAAGTGTCACAACATGGTGTTGTCATCTAGAAAGGATTTACAGGAAAGGGTAGTAATGTAGAGCTGAAAGACCTGCAGACACAGAAAAACTTTAGGTCACAGAGGCCAAAAGAAAACACATGCCAGGCTCAGGCTGGAGAAGGAGCAGCAGACACTAATCATGAAATCTCTCCTTAAACTTAACAGGGACATGTACAACTTCCTGGCTGTGGTCCAAAGTTTATCAAATGACTGAAGCTGCGCTACAGGCAGCATAGCCACTTGTTTTGTCCTGGTGGATATAAAACACAATAATTAAGGGGAAAGAGGAAGCAAGAGGGATGGATTGAGTTCCAAGTTTCTCTGATAATGTAAGGGTTGTTTAGCAGCTAACTGAAGGGAAGTTTTCTTCACTTGGTATATTTGCATTCCTTCAGTAAAGCATGAGAGTTCTGTGGGAGTATCTAGAGATACGAAGTCTTTGGGAAGAATGTTGGAAAAATCCAAGGTAGAAAGAACCAATCCTGCAGGTATATTGTCCAACCACTGAAAAATCCTGAAGACAGTAAAGAATGGTACAGAAGGGGATTGTGCTTCTATCAACATAGAAAAGAGCAAAAGGAACGCTAGCTATATGACCAGTCCCAAAGGAAAAATAAAATAATAATAATAATTAAAAAATATCCTTCAAAAGCTGTAGAAGCATAGACCATTACCTATAATTTCAGTTCTTTATGATGCCAGTATTCCAACATGAACATGCCGAGTTCTTTAATTATAGTTCCTAATTGAAAATCTCTGTAAGAATATTGACTAGAGAAAGATTTTTGTGTGTGTGCGATCACAGCTGTGGTGAAGATTCTGCGCATTGACAACATTTGAGATCAAATATTTTGTTTATTTTTTAAAAAAATAAATTATAATTTGTTTCTATGCCTGCTTATTCTTTAAGCATAAAACCAAGGTATGTATATATTTTTGTTAGACCTGTAATACCAATTTTTGAGCATATGTGGGCAGGAGAGCAATGTATGAATTGGGGGTGATAGGGTGGGCAGGAGTAGAAACTGTGAGTGCAGGATGTAAGTGTTGTCACAGTAAAGTTGTTATACCAAGCAAATAGGTTTAAACCTTCAAGCCTTCAGTGGAAATACCATGTTCACCACTGAGAGGAAGTCTAGACAGTAAGTATTCAGACAAATGTTCTTACTTCTGTCTCTTACAGTAGTGTGTAATTAATCTCTGATGGTAACAGCCAAAAACCTCCATTATAGTTGTAATGCAACACTGCACAAATCACTCAGAGAAAAATGTTCCCTCTGTAGCATTTTTATCCTGACTGTTAGTGAGTTCTTTTCCACACATTCAGACTACATAGAAGATTCTTATGGGTGTCCAATATCTCCTATCCTTCAGCCCTAGACAGATGTTTTAAAACTTTCTCTCTAGCCCCACACGTACAAGTAGAAAAAGAAGAGATTTATAATACATATGTGGATACTTTTCTGCTTTCTCTTGGGCTGCTGTTAGTTTGTAAGAAAAGACACTGCTTAGTGTGACAAAGGCTATGTGCATGGGTACTAGAAGCGGTGGTGAGGTGGGGTGTTTGTGTGTCACTCTGGGCGTGGAACTTCACAAAAGGGGACAACAGCATCATTCAGCAACCAAACTTCTTGTGAAAATCTTTGTCCTGAAGATGATTGGTGTAATTACACGGTGAAGTTAGCACCATATCTTGACCCCATGTTTCATAGCTTGATGCACATTCACATTATTAGTACAAATGGTGTGTGTGTGTGAAACTGTAAAGCAGATCACAGAAATAGTCAGTTAAAAAAATATTTTTTAAAAAAGGTCTTGATAGCTACATTTTCAAACACCAAATGATTTATTTTAGAAACAACGCATGTGAGCCCAAAGGACTTTAAAATGAGGAACTCATTGATATTTCTGTGATAAAACATGACTGGGTAGGAAAAAAAAATTTAAACTGATGTGCTCTTCTCTTCTGCAGAGACACTCATATATGTATGACTCATATGTAGAGACATAATTGAGCCCTAAAGCTATTGCCCTTTTGACATCTTTAACTCATTAACAGGAAATTAACTCTCACTTTATTTGAGTCAGTACCATGCAGACCTCTCCTTGAAACAGACAGCTCTTGAAAAACAGGGCATTATATTCTCATTCTGAACTTAAGTTAGAAAAGGATTTATCTAACCACCAATTAGTAAGTTTCAACCTATATTTGTCTGACTGGACAGTGTAAATAAAAGATCCAAACACATCTACTATGATAATATGGTACATCTTCATGAAACACATATCGGCTTTTAAAAGCAAGTATACCTCAATGAGAAAGCATGTTAGCATCCATGTTTGGTTTTATAAAGTGATGTCTTTAACATATTGAATATGCCAGTTATTTTTATTGGATGACTTTTTTGCTCTCATTATGGAGAAAATCTCATTAGTTCAAAGAATCACTAAGTCTTAGCAATGCTGACAGACATTTGTAAAATTAGTAAAATTTGAAAAACAATGAGATTCCAAAATATGAAGACAGCAAGGTCTCCCTAATTAACTCCACTAAAGGGAGAAGAAGTTTCAAATTCCCCCAAAAGAGTTTCCAACAATATAAAAGAACTAATTTAAGTATGAGCATAATTATTTGTATACAATTTTGCTTGTCAACTTTAACCTGAAAAAAGTGTTTGTTTTTTTTTGTTTGCTTTATTACCTTGACCATGAACTTTATTTGTACAGAAAAACTACATTTAGACAGCTCCTGCCTCTTAAAATTCCCTCTTCTCCTACATTTTAACCCTGTAACTATCCCAAGCATCCTTGAAGCCTTTATTTCATTCAAAATTCACATGCAGAAATGCCTTCATAATGGTGCCACTAGGATCCAAAAATGTGCAGGTGAGACTGTAAATTTTCTCTAGACAAATGTAGAATATGAAACTGATATTTGGCAACACTGACCGGAGGTAACATTTCCATGAGTTTATAGAGAAGAATTATACACCATCTTTACAGGATTCAGACAGCTGCATTGTCCTGCTATAATGTGTATATCAAAAAGATGAAAGCCATAATCTTAGTAACTGTTTTGAAAATGTTTTTTACCATTAGATAGGCAGATCTATTTTCCTGAAACCATTTATATTACTACTTTCTCAGCAATATATTTATTATCATCTTTATGTAACATTCATATTGTATATGAATGAGTAAGCTCTCATCATGTTATTTTGATGTATTGGAATACTTTCATTTGTGTCTTACAAATGGGGAGCTGAACCACAGAGATATGAAACAACATGGAGGTGAGGTAGCATTAAGATTTTCTGAATAATGTCTTCAGAAGAAGTGTAATTTACCAGTCTAACCATATTTTTGAGTAGGTCACTGACTTTAGCATGCTCAGTTACAGTTACAACACTGCTAAAGGGTTCAGTTGTTCCTGTGCTGTAAGAGTATTTGAATTTGATCATAACCTTGGCATAAATGCACACAAATAGGAGAGAAGCTGCAAATCTCCTTTAAGAAATGAAACAAGGAAATCTGTAAATCTGTAAAGAAATCTGGAATAGGGAATTTAAGGAAATTGATAGAACTGAAGAAAAGAGTGAATGAGTTTACTATTGTGTCCTAATAATTCTGAGATTTAACCAATGCTTCTGAAAAACCACACTGGTTTTACAAAGCCAGGCAAATGTCAGCTTGGTGATAAAACCCAACAATGACGAACTCAAGCAATGGAAAATTCAAGTCAAATGCCTTGCTTATTCAATATCATTCACCATCACCTGCCTGCAAGCACTCATGTGCATGCACACACAAACTTTCACTCTGACAGCCATTAGGTTTTTAAAAGATATATTGCCATATATAGGTGCCATATTTTAGGTAGGTGCCATATTTTATTGTACCTACCTAAAAGCACAAGCTTTCAATTTTGCCTTACAGAAAAAATCAAACAGCAATCCAAAGAAAATCATGATTTTTTTTGTTTAACAGGCAAGCATCACAAGACAAGGTTATCTCCGAGGTTTTGTAATACTTCTTCTTTATTTAAAAATAAAATCTTACTACTAAGACAATTATTGGTATTTCAAAGCCATCTCCAATAAGATGATTTTATATCAAGGTATTTCTGATAAAATGTTTAGTCAAAATAAACTACCCACTACTAAACCTTAGCAAAAACAAAACTTAAAAAAACAAAAAACAAAAAACAAAACAAAACAACAACAAAAAAACAGAACCATAGAGAAAATGACCAGGCTTTGAATCAAATCATGTTGTAAGGAGTTTGAACATCCAAGCGAGCGATGGCCAGTAAGTAACTTACCAAGTTCATTTCACTCTTAGTATTCCTGTGGCTGTTATATACTCCTCAGGGCTCACTATGACTACATATTCATCCTAATTTTCCGTTCAATCTAATTTTAAAAATAGATATAATATGTTGTAAACAACCAAAAAGGAAATGTTAGGCTTTAAAATTAAACCTAACATGGGCTGCCAAAATTTTCATCTTGAGATGTGAAACAGTGAAACAGTAATTCACATGAGATAAATGTAATAAATTGCACTGAATCACTTCCAGTGAGATTATTCAGGGCATGAGAAAGTTTAACCCATGTTTAAGGCTCTCTATTCCAACCACAAATCCTTCTCATTTGCCTTGAAATAAGTGCAACTGCTCATTTAAACCCTTGGATGTGCTGTAATCATTGCAGAGCTTTCAGTAACAAGGCATTCAAATATCAATTACTAATTATTATTTACTACGATTAACCTAAATCAAAGTTGGAAGAAAGGACTACCACTTCAATTTGTAAGTCTTATTCTGCTTAAAATGTCCTAGTATGCTGAAGATGGTAATTGTTTCAAAGTTGTTTGTACAGGTGTTAAGTGGTATGGTGGAAAGAAGTAGAATCAGTCTTGAGGGAGTAAATCATTAGAGGAGGAATGAATTGCTCTGGAAGATTAGTGCGATAGGGCAAAGCTACTCCTCGCTTCTTATGCCTCTTAAATAGGCAATCATTCCTGATTGAACTCCAAGGGCAAAATCAAACAAGTAGACAGGATTATTGAACTGGATCCATCTCTGATAGAATTTCCAGAGTCCAGTAACTAAAACTGGAGGGTTTTCTGTGTGTAAAGCACATGGGTCTTCTTCCTCATATGTCAGTCTATTGTTAATTTAAACTCCTGGTACCACTGGTACACAATCATGTGAAAAATGTCTTCATTTAGTCACTGGTCTTTGTGAGTTCAGAGGAATCTTTGGAAAAAAGTGAAGCCCAGCAGTGAATTCAGTATCAAGAAACAGAATGCAAACCAAATGAAGCTGAAAGGCTCAGGCCTAGCAGTTTGAAAATAAATGTGTAGTGAGGTTAACCAGTTATTTTTAAAAGGCTAAGATTTGACAGTACTGCAAAATATTCTGTGAGGCATGCAAATGTCCAAAGGTGTAACGGGTTTCCTTTTGACTGTTCCACACAGATTTTTAAGAGCCTAGTAACATTTTCTTTGTTAAAGCAAGGCAAACTTTTGCATATAATGTATTTTTATCTTAGACTAAGTCAATGCAGACCAGATTCAAAATCCATATTCTCAATTTTCAGGACAATGTTGGCACTTCAATGTTGTAGAGATAAAATAAATCAGTCTTGAAAACATTGCATGTAACTTTAATATAAATAAATAAGTAAATAAAATGAAGAACCATATAGAAAACATAAATTATTAAATATTTGAATCAAGTTTAAAATATTACTTTTCAGAGTAATTCCTGATTTATTCTAGGGATTATACTTTGTTCTCCCATAGATCTCTATTTATGTCATTAACCAGACCTTAGTCATGACAATGACATTACACTTTAAGATAAGAGAAAAAGAGAAAAGGGAATGAGAAATAAAAAAAGAAAAAGAGTCCTTTAGGTAAGAAATGCAATTTACCTTTAGTTCTGTTGCCCCCAGAGACCACTTCATAGCAGGTTCTGTGATAAATCCACCACCCAATGTCATGCTAAATTGCTAGGTTAATGAAGAGAGGTCAAGTAGGGAAATGGGAGGTGAGAGTAGAAAGGTTTTGATGGTCTGTAAATGATCTGCTGCAGGGAGTACACTGTTAAAGCTCAGAGAGTGAAGTACACCAAATTCTTCTTGGATGATAAGGGAAGTATTGGCTGTACTTTCATTTCTATATTTCATTAAAACTTTGCTGACAAACTAATTCTTTTGTGTGTGAGTGTGTGCACAGAGCAGGGTAATGTTATAGCAGAGAAATAGCATAGAAAGGAGTGAAATATTATCAGAGCAGAGGGGAATGTGAAGCTTTTTAGCTTTTTAGGTTAGAAATTACAGTTTCTAAATAATAAAAATTCAGTGTTAAAAATGTTTGCTACTAGTTACAGGAAAAATAAAATATATCAATTTTGTTTAGTAACTTTATTTTTATGCTTCTTTTTCCAGTAGTTACTTAAAACTGAGAGATCTCTTCTCCCATAAGACTTTTATTGTGTTTAGGCAGTGGTTTTTTTTCTTCCCTTTCCCACCTATATTCCCAATCTGCAGTTATATCTCACTAATTTCATGCTATAAGTTAATAAAGTTTTGTAAATTAATTACTCACGTATGTGTATCTTTGAATTTTACATTTCTTTTAGGTATGTCAGTACATTTACAAATGCTCCAGTTTAAAAATTGTAAGACATAACATTTATTTCTTGATTTATTCTTTTAAAAAGGCAGTGGTTTTGACAAATAAAGAAAATACTGAAAAGTGTTCTCTCCTCTTCCTGTAAATAACTAACATTAAAAAAAAAAAGGTCTTATAATCTCAGTTTTCAGACATCTTTGTGCATGAATGTGGTTACTATTGTTAGTGGAATTACCCTTATATTTTTAAGTTCAGGATTTGTTATGATGTTGCTCTCTGGCTTCTTCAGGGAGCCAGGCTCTATTGCATTATAAAAGATGCAGATCTTCTCAGAGTTTCAGAATGGTGTTAGGGGGGTCTTCCTGTTGCCATTTGTCCCGGTTTCAGTTAGGACAGAGTTATTTTTCCTCCTAGTAGCTGGTAGAGTGCTATGTTTTGGATTAGGATGGGAAGAGTGTTGATAACATGCTGGTGTTTTGGTTGGCGCAGAGCGGTGCTTATACTAGGCCAAGGACTTTTCAGTTCCTCGCTCTGTCCTGCCAGCGGGCAGGCTGGGGGGGCAGCAAGAGCTATGAGGGGACAGCCCCAGGACAGCTGACCCAAACTGGCCAAAGGGGTATTCCATACCATCTGACAGCATGCTGAACAATATATAGGGGTGGCTAGCCAGGGTCGGGGGGGGCAGCTGCTCGGGGTTGGGCTGGGCATCGGTCAGCGGGTGGTGAGCAATTGCATTGTGCATCACTTGTTTGTACATATTATTATTATTATTATTAATTTTCTATCTTAATAAACTGTCTTTATCTCAACCCACAGGCTTCACTTTCCCGTTTCTCTCCCCCATCCCAGAGAGGGAGGGGGGAGGGTGAGCGAACGGCTGTGTGGTGTTTAGCTGCCGGCTGGGTTAAACCACAACACCATTTAAGGGCCCTGATCCCATGTTACTCCTCATGTAAATAACAAGGTTAATATTTCAAACATTCCAGTGTATTTTCTTTTACTTTTCCACTACCTCCTGAACCCATGAAATAATAGCGGATTGATATACGGAACAGAAAGAGAAATAGCTAACACAAGTTATAAAATGTACATCAGCCTCTCTATCTCTTTTCAAAATTACTGCTTTGGTGCTTTTCATAAAGAATAATGTTTTGATGTCAATTGTTCTAACTACTTAACTACTGTCATATATTAATTCTGTGTTTTAGTTGCTATCCTTTTTTGATTTATATGTTTAAAGGGTATGAAAGAGAAAATTGTAAAAATTCCCCAAAGCCATGAAAATTGGCATACATCTTTAAACACCTTTAAAGAGAATAATAACTTCAGTTCCAAGAGAAAAAGTAAAAATGCCTCTGATACCTTACATTTCAGTGAGTTAACATATAGTAAGTTGTTCATCACAAGAGAGTACAATTGATTTTCATGTTTACTGTGAAGATGTTTCTACAGGGGAAAAAGGGCCATGAAGGTCACATTATAATCCATTTTCTAGAGAAGGTTTTCTGTTTCTATCTCTTAAAAATACAATCAAATACACAAAAAGCATCAATACATACAAAGAGGTATAGTATTTAAAAATAAACAAACAAGCAAACAAAAATCCCCTACAAGTCAAGGAAAACATACAAACTCCATGTCAAGGACCTTTACAGATAGTGTGGTTTCTTTAGCAAATGTCAGAAAGTCCTTGAACCTGTGGAGGCTGCTAATTATTTACACTTAGCCATTGGCAACACAGGTAGCAAGCCTTTTCAAGAACAGAATGTACACTTATACTCGTGAAAATGTCAAAAATGCCTGCTAAATTACCCATCAGAATTCTTGAAATATGTCATTCGAATGGATAAATTGGAAGTGCTGCACCGCCATTTCATTACTCTGTATTTTAATTGATGCAGAAAGCTAGAAGTAGCTGATGACTTGTTTAGAAGCAGATGCAGGGATCAGTTCAGAAGCTTATGCCATATCCTCCTCCCTATCCTCCCCCACAGGTAATGTAGCAACGTCAGGCTGTACTGCCAGTTAAACCCTGGATGTTACATGATCATGGAAACATCTTTTACCACATGCTCCTAATTTTTAGATGTGAGAACAGTTTAAAGCTCAGGAAGCCTGCATGTAAAGAACAAATCTATATTTCATATGCAGGAACCAACAGTCCAATCTCAGACCTGCTGGTCAGTGCTTTGGGACATGAATTATCAGAGCACTGGTTATTGTTGCCTGCAAATTGTCTTCTCCACCGCTGTGGGGAAAACACCTACATTTATAACTCTACATTTCTAAAGGAAAAAAAATAAAAATAAAATAAAACAGCAGTAACAGAAAAGCCTCTCTTATCCTGCTTTCTGTGCTATTACCAAAGTCAGAATACTTTACTTGCTACTGGAATATCAAAGGATCTGTGCAGAATGTTGTTGCCCTGATTCAGAGAGAGCTATTTCCTTTTATGTTTCCTAACATTTTCCCCAGCTCCCATGGAGAGTATAAAGAACCAATACTTTTATACTGAATGTAAGATGTGTGTTACTAGTGTCAACTGCAGCTATATGTGCAGTGTCTGCTCACTAGATATATATAATATTTGTGTCTCTTCCCTACCTGGAAACATCTTCCAAAACATTTCTGAAAATACACACTAGTCTTCTTAGTGACATATATTTCTTCCTTCTCTCTCTTATTAAGCCAGACCTCTCTAACCCAGAAATAGTCTATTGGAGAGTCATAAACACCTGTCTGGACACCAAAGTTTACATGTCTTTCTCAAACTTGGTAGCCAGAAATCCTGATCAAAGCAAGGAACTCTTGCTGTGTTTTTAAAGAACATCTATGAAAGGTATTTGACTGATTGCCTCTAAAATCTTTTATCTCCAATTAAGCACAGGAACAAAAGCAGAAGCCTGAAGATAATAGTATCTGTTACTGACAGAGTAATTTAAACTTATGAGGGGGATGCTGAATTTAGCCTTTGACCTTTTGAGTCTACTAACAAAAGAGGAAAACTGGGCAGATTCTTTGAAATAGGCAAACTGATCAAATCTTAAAAGCATTAGGGTGATAATGGTAGCCCAGCTGTCTGCAGCTAAAGTGGGTGCTTTACTTGCTCATCAGTCTAGTTTTTATGATAACTTTTTATTTCTGACTCTAGACCATGATCTGAAACAGTAACTGCTGTCAGAAAATGGAGAAACCTGCTTCCTGGCAGGTTTCTATGTATGTTCAAATTATTTTACAGGCAGACACTTTGAACATGATAAATGTGTCATGTGAGCAAAATGCAACTGGAACTTTATCCTAGAAAAAATAACAAGCTTAATTTAGATATACATAATTCCACTTCCTGATATTATTATTATTATTATTATTATTATTATCATTATTATCATTATTATCATTATTATCATCATCATCATCATCATTATCATTATCATTATCATTATCTTTGTTGTTGTTGTTGTTGTTGTTGTTGTTGTTGTTGTTATTGTTATTGTTACTGTTGTTTTCTGACAATGAAGGCTCTGTGGCACTACGAGTCAGGGAGAGTGGACCAAGGGTGGCTGCCTGCTCTGCCAGTGTGTCTGTGGAATCCTTCACTGTTTTCTTTAAGGCTTGAGAGTTGGCTGTGGTTAAGAGACAATAGGATGTCCTGCATGACTTGAGCCTTTTTATCAATACCCAGCTGTCTATTTCTGCTGTTCATGTCTCTAACACTGAGTCAAATCACCTGCCTAAAATAGTGGCAAACGGGTCACAGAGATTCCTTGCAGCTGCAGAAGAGCTTTAAATGCACTTTGCATCTTGTAAAATTTCCCACCAACCATAATCATGTACTATAACAATTCATCATCCTGATCACCATTGTGATTTACAGTCTCATTGCCACAAAACTGGTGCTTAACTGTCCCTACAGAAAAGAGGATGATATGATAGGGAAGCAGCAGAGTAACCATCTTGGGGATGGTTCAAGGAAAGGTTAGATTTAGTGCTTAGGGACATGGTTTAGTGGATGATATCAGTAGTAGGGTGATGGCTGAACCAGATGATCTTGGAGGTCTTTTCCAACCCTAATGATTCTATGTTTCTATATTGAGAGGTAGGTGGTTTGCTGAGGTTTGATTTTGTCGTGTCTGTGTGTTTGTCAGAAAGTTTCTCATTGGTGTGCCAATAAGCTCTGTTAACCAGCACTGGTCCCATCAGAGAACAGCTTGTCATTCATTATCTCGGGTTTTACCTGTTGCAAGTCCTTTTCTACATTAGGAACAATAATGTTTGTCCCACTACAGCAGTGTAGGGACTCTTAAAAAGACATGTGGTCTTTTCTATCCCAAAGATGACTCCTTTAAATCCAGATTTGAGGTATGTGCCTGACATAACTTATATAATTTTTATCTGTTTTTTTTTTTTTTTTTTTTTTTTTTTTCTTCAGAAAGTACTTTTTTGTTTTGTTTTGTTTTGTTTTGTTTTTCCACACTAAATTTGATGTGAAGCTTGTAACATTTGGATAAAAAATACCTACAGTTTATGGGTTTATCCAAAGTGTGAAACTTACTCTTTGTGTGACAGTAAATGGAGAAGAACACTTCTATTTTGTTTCTTTCAGTGGTGAATGATTCTAATTCATCTGACCAACTGTAAATTTAAGAGGAGATCTGATGAATATACATATATGTGTGTCTGTGTGTATATATATATAATATGTGCAGGTGCAGAGATATGAATACAGTTATAATTGTATTTATTTGTCTATGTACATAATGTATATGTATATAAGCACAAAATATACTAAAATACAAACACACTGTCTTTCTATATCCACTGGAGGCAATATTGATTAAATTTGATTCCTGAGCAACTATGGTACACTTCTTTCAGAGAATCTTCAGTTTAAATAAAACTATCTTAAGTGCATAAATTTACCTATGTTTGTATGTGACAGAGGAAAAAAAGGGGGGTGGGAGGGCTCTTCTTTGTTAAATATTTACTATATTGAACTATTAATGTTAGAATTAAGCAAACAAACAAAAACAACAAAAAAAAAGGACAACATTCTGATTACTTAGTTTGCTACTTTACTTAATGGTTTTACCAGGTTAATTGGATTTTTTTAAATCTCTTTAGAATGAATTTTTCTATCTGGGTTCCCTGAGGACTTTCTTGCAAAGGGAACAAAAAGCCTGAGAGCTTTAGTACTCTGACATTTTTGTTTCACATTAAAATAAATTTCTGAGTCTCCAGAGGGAACATTACCTCCAGCTACTTACTCCATATGCATTTGCAAAGAAAAATATGGCAGTGCTTAAAAAGCAACATTCTGGTGAATATTTGAGATTTACATATGAATACTCAGATATTTTCTCTCCTAAGCACCATAAAATCTCATCAGTCATTTCTTAAATGTTCTGAGTGCTGCTGTTTGCTGTTCTTTCAAAACTGTGAACAATGTCTTTAAGGATCCTCCATCATTGCTTGTTCAGCTGAAGTAGCTTCTGGGAAAGCTGAAAGGAAGTAGTTTAGAGCAATAAAGAACTTGAAACAACCCAGGCAAATCATTCTTGTTTCTGCTTAATATAAAGCTATTTAAATTTAAGTCTTTTGTTTGTTCAGGTCCCACAAAAGAAAATCTGCCTGAGTGGATGCAAGTTGGACCCAGGTCTGAGGGACAGAGTCTTCAGCATAAAGACTACCTTCTTACTGCTCAAGCCGTGTTCCCACTGATTTGGCAGCTCTGACAGGTAATAGAAAGGAACTAAATAGTGTAAATATGAAGCTCCAGGTGCCTGTAAGCTCCAGACCTGACTGATTATCTGCATGTGGTGGGAGGCTTGCAAGAATACCACCCTGCTCACCTTCCCCACAACTGCACGAATGGAAGGGCTGCACTATTAGAAAGAGGATGTGTTTCCTGTAAAATAAATCTAAGACAAAACAAACAAACAAACAAAAAAAAAAAAAACCAACACTCTCTGCATATTGAAATGGCCTTATTACTTTCAATGTTTGACAAATTTTTAGTATCAAAAGATATCGAAGGATCAGTCCTTCCTGGGAGATAACAACTCTTTTATCTTTTATACTACATATATACTTTATAGCTTATTGTTAATAAACAGATAGATTTTAAATTGTTTTCATAATGTAGTGAATAATGTTTTGTTTTGTTTTGTTTTGAAAAAGTTTTCTGTTGCATAATGGTTTTAGAAGTTTGTATCTACAGTATTTCCTGTTTTTTTTTTTTTTTTTTTTTTTTTTTTTTTAGGTGTGTGTTCACCTTTCTAGTTACTATTGCCATATGTAAATAAATATATTTCAAAACTAATTTAAGTATTTAACATATACCATTTGTTGAAAAATAATAAACATGTACAATGCAACTGTTTGTCAGAATTTTGAAAGTCTATTTCCCACATGTTAATTATGTACAAAACACCGTTCTTACTCTGAGCAGAGAAATTATGAGATATAATATTTCTTTCAAAAATATATTGATTTACTTTCACATTTTTTTTCCTGGTCTCAATTATACTTTTTATTCAGCAGAGTTCAGAATTTGTATCAGAAGTATTAACACTTTTAAATAAAGATATCCTTTTCAGTGTGAATACTGAGCTATTTTATCTGTGATAAGCAACTCATCAAATTGTTTACTTTTTACTTTAAAGAGTTTTATTTGAAATGGGACAGGAAGAATCACAAAATTCAGTTTCATTTCCACGTTTCATATATTTGATTCTGTAGGAAAGAGTCTGGGATGACTGTAGAGCAGATTTAGGCCTATGCCAATTGCACTAAAGTTAGCATATCCTTGAGGCCAAAGGCTAAAATATGTGTTCAAAGATGGGTTATTGTCATGTATTAAGCCTGATGACTGAAAAAGTATCACCAATTGAATGAAAAACTAGTCTTTCTATCAACACTAGGAATCTGTTTATGATACATATATTATTTTGGTTAATTTCATAATGTTAATGTTCATTTAGAGCAAACATAACATTGGCATTAAATATGTTGAGAACTAATAAAGCATTGTTCTGATTGTGTTATTAGTTCTCAAATAAAACATCATTCTGATTCTTTTATTAGTTCTCAACATATTCCATGAGTGAAGTTTTTACTTCCAAGAACAGTTTTCTGCATGAGTGGAATCAAAAGAAAAGAAAGGGCTGTTTGTCTATCCTAACACAGCAATTTTGAGGTAGCCTTCTATGGTACCTTATCTTGCAGTATGGTTCTACACATAGAAGAGTTCCTTGTCTCCAAGCTCAAAGTCAGTGCACTAGGTGTATGAGAAACAACGTATGTTTTTACCCAGGTGGAACACATTATATGACCATGTGTTTGTCTTCCATAATTCTTGCCAAGTTTGGAATTTTAGTCAACTTAATGTACAGACCACCAATAACCTAGCCGTTGCCTACAGCAGGGAAAATGGATTCATATATAGCCCTACCCAGTACAAAACCAGACAACATTTTACTCCTAATGTGACTACAGCAATCTTGCTTAATGACTACTACTAATGACTGCAGCAATTTTACTTAAAAGTATGTTCTCTGATTGATATGAAGCTGATGCAATGGGAAGAGGTAAAAAATGTCTGAACCAAAATTTCTTCAAAGAAAATCTGTTTCCCCATAGGGCCAAAGAGTTTTGTCTTTCCCTCCATTAGGGAAACCTCACTAAAATACATTAATTCATTCAAGAAAAGATAAAGATATCAAGAAGAGTTCAGAAATTGATATTTTTCCACCCAGCCTAAACTGGGACAGAAACTGTGTATTCATGAGATAAGCCTTGTTTTCAGCCAACTTTTCAGAACCAATGTATACAGCTGCACTCAATTAACTGTAAAGAATATCTGGCTCTGCTCTCCTCTTCCCCACCTACACAAACAAGGAGCAATATCACCAAGCTGATTCACCTAATAACTGATTGGTATTATTCCAGGCTAAATAAGCCACCTCATAAGGCAGCCCGTAAAACCATGGTTGGCTACTTGTGTCTTTCCTTATTGTAGAGGTAGGATAGCAAAACTTGATATGTAGCAGAAATTTGTGTTAATCCCTTTTAACACCTTTTTTTTTTTTTTTTTTTTTTTTTCTAGTAAGATTTTAACACTTAAGTGGATACATTTGTGAGAAACACTCCATAACCAATAACTTAGGCTCAGGCGAGGATCTCAGTGAAGTAGTAATTTATTCGCAATTGCAATGGCGGGCGCCCCACAAGCAGGAGAGAGCGCATCTACAAGTTCCAAAACACAGTTCATATACTTGTTGATGACAAGACCCTCTCCTGTTTCCCCACTGAGTGAGTAATCCAGGTTCACAATCTATCTGATACTTCACAAACAATGCATGGCCTTCAGTTGCCAGCCTGTTAAATTTCAAATTTCTTTTGACATTTTTACTGCTTGAAGTTGTAATGTTTCTTCACTTATCTGACTTGACTTGACACCGTGATTTTCACCTAATTGTCCTAAGGAGTCTAGTTGTCTGCATTTTACAAGGTTGCCTGTTAAGCTTTCTTATAAGCATATCTCAGTACTGCATTCCCTCCTTCTAAACAATGTAACTCTGCAAAAACAACGTTTCTATTCCCACAATTCCCCCCCCCTTTTATTTTTATAAACTGTTGATTTTTGAAAAAAAAAATATTATTATTATTATTATATTATATTATATTATTTATTTATTTAAGGTGTAATGTGGTAAATATCTTCCTCTTCTTCACTTTCTTTGCTCTCCATTTCCTCTAATATCATCATTTTATCTGAGTAGGGTGGTGGATCCATGGTCATATGTTTCAGTAATGCGGTTTCAATTAACCACTGGACAAGTCCCCTTACTCAGGGGATAATGCAACAGCCAATAGCTGTCAAAACTCCTGCTACTACAATCAAGGATGTAAATATGGACATTATCATCCCTTTCCATTTACCAAACCAAGATTCCAACCATCCTGTGATGGAATGTTTCTGCTCCCGAATTTTCTGCTAATTCATTGGCAAGGGTGGTAAGCCCTTGCAATGCTCTTGTTACTGTGCCATCCAGGGCCGTATTGTTAGGGATGAAAGTACAACGGTTGCCCAGCATCACGCATACACCACCCTTTTCTGTGAGCATCATATCTAATGCTATCCTGTTTTCCCAAGCCATTTTGCTGGTGGCATCTAGTTGTTCAGCAATTCCTCTTATTGCATCCCGGGTATAACTGATGAATCTCTGCTGATTATAATAGATATAATTAATCCAATCCACATTTTTATTGATTGTTACCCACCAGAACAGTGACTCAAACCCTGCAGCAATTTGATTCCTAGCTTTATGTTCATCCGGAACTCCTCTAGGTACCCCAATAGAATCTATGTATACTCTATCATCAAATGATATTCCTAAGCCTCTTTTACTTCTTCTGGGTGTTTGTGATGTTTCTCTTTCAAATGCCAGGGTGAAGGGTATAGCTAATTGAACAAGTGCACAAGTGCCTCCCCAATTAGATGGTAGGGTGGACCGTAAGATCTTCCCTCCGCAGTACCACCAGAGTTCTGCCCTGGGGATCTCAAGTCTTGAGCAATTTCCCATCAAGTCCTTGGTAGCATTCAAGGTCTTCGTGCACAAGGCAAATTCTCCCAGATGCCGGGTAGCACTCACACCCTGCTGTAAGAGGCTGTTTGGTTACCTATGGCTGTGGAGAATACAGGGGGAGCTCTGATATTGCTATTATGCAAGGAAGGGAATAGCAAAGAGAGAGACTTACAGGCTTCATTTCCCCAGGCAGTCTTTTCTTGGTACAATGCAATCATACATCGCATCCCTTGGCAGTCTTCGGTCCACCCCAATGGGAAGGGCACTATCTGGGCAATCGGTCGTCCTGAGGCACAAGCATAGCAATTGCTATGGTTGAGACTCTGGACAGTATATCTGACCCATTCTATCCAGGCATTCACATCTCCATACCCTGTTTCAATCTCAAATGTTTGTCTAAGATCTTTTATTTCTTTAACTGTGACAACTGCCTTACTTCGAAGAGATTCTCCTGTTTTCTCTCCTGCTTTCTCCTTGAGTTTCTCCCTTTCTATGATGGCAGGAGTGAGTTGTTCCCTTACAGCTATTCTCAGTCTAGCTGTTGGGTCTCGTCCAGTTACATCTGCTCCAAGACCATAAGTACGGTTTGTAAGGTAGTCAGCCCGATTAACTGTTATAGTTATTGGATTACATTGTAGATGCTGACAGTTGGGCTGTACCATTCCTTTAAATACGTTAATTTGTTCCTTTAATCTCATAAAGTAGATAGATGTGGGTGTATATGACCGTCCTTTATGATTGGTCGTCCACCACACATCAGCCCAATCCGAACAAGGGGGTCCTTCAAACATGTTGCCTGTCCTAGGTTCAGGGCAGAGATATTTGTGTTCTTTGCTCAATCGTCGTTGAGCATTTAAATCTCCACAAGTTAACACCTCACAAGCATCAAATGTGATTGTGGTGCATAACTCTCTGTCACATTCACCCATAATTTGACAGGATACCCTGTCTTTGCTATCATCTGGTCAAATCTTTTCCAAGTTTCCACTTGACCAAGGCCTCCTCTGAGGCTTATAGTTACCAGAAACAAAATTAATAATTGATTTTTCCCTATCATCATTCTTAAATTTTAGTCTTCCAAATAATTATTAATACACAACAAAACAAACAAACAAAAAAATAAGATGTACTATAATAAACTCCTCTTGGGAGCAATTCAATTTGTTATAGGTCTGTCCTTTTTAGTTACCTGTGAAAATAAAGGGTTAGTTTACAACTATAAGCTTTTATCCTGCTCAGAGTCTATTACGGGATTTTTCTTTTTGATTTTAACTTTCAACAAGTCTTCTGTAGGAACAGCTTCTCAAGCGCTAGGGTCGGTAGATGCTTTCACTTGAGTATAATGAGTCCAACCTTTTTCCGCAGTTCTTACAGCTGTTTCAGTGGTTAGCAGTACTTGGAATGGTCCTTCCCATTCAGGCTGAAGTTTTGATTCTCTCCTGGTGCGTATCAGGACCCAATCTCCTGCATGGAATGAATGTACTGGGAATTCCAAAGATGGAGTTTGAGCCAACAGTCCACGAACCCTGAGAGATGCTAAGGAAGAAGATAATCCAAGTATATAATTTCTGGGAAAAATATCTTTAGTTTCAAAAATAGGTATCTCACCGTTTCTACCCAGGTGCGGCAGTCCAAACAACATCTCATATGGTGAAACTCCTACATCTTTTCTAGAAGCAGTTCAAATTCTGAGAAGTGCTAAAGTGAAACACTTTGTCCAGGGAAGCTTAGTCTCTAAAACAAGCTTTGACAGATGTTTCTTTAATGTTTGATTCATTTGCTCCACTTTCCCTGATGAGGAAGGATGCCATGGAGTATGAAATTCCCATTTTATTCCCAAGGCTCCCATTAATCCTTGTAAAATAGATGAAGTGAAATGACTTCCTTGATCTGAATCTATATTTTCAACAATCCCATATCTAGGGATTATTTGTTCCAGGATTATCTTTATCACCACACTAGCTGTTGCTGATGCTGAAGGAAAAGCTTCTATCCATCCTGACAAATGGTCAATCAACACCAGCAAGTACTTAAATCTGCCTACTTTAGGTAATTCAGTAAAATCTATTTGGATGCTCTGAAAAGGTTGAAGCCCTGGGTCCTGTCCGCCCAGGGGCTGTTTCCGTAGAGCCTTCCTATTCACTCGTTGGCATGTTATGCAACTATTACACACTTGTTTAGCTACAGTATACATGCCTATACATATGTATTTCCTTAATACAGCGTGACACATTGCCTGGACTCCCCAGTGACTTCCTTGGTGTAGAACAGCTAAAATTTCTCTCATTATCTGTTTGTTTACCATTTCTCTCCCATCAGGGAGAGTCCACTGCCCTTCGGACTCTTTTGCTCCTAATTCCCTAAAGGCTTCTATTTCCTTTTTGCAGAATATTTGCTTTTCAGGTGGAGGTTTTATTTCAGGTACAAGAAGCAGCTTTGCTTCTACTTCCAATTGCAAAGCTGCTTCTTTAGCCTTTTCATCTGCAATCCTATTTCCCCATTCAACTAGGGAGTTTCCTTTTTGATGTCCTTTCACATGCACCACAGCAACCTCCTCTGGTAGTAACGGACTTTCCAAAATCTAATTAATTCTTCATGGACTAATTCCTTTCCCTTGCTGTTTACTAAGCCCCTTTCTTCCCATATTTTTCCAAATGTATGTACCACCCCATATGCATATCGTGAGTCAGTATATATAGTTCCCTGTTTCCCTCTTAATAATTTTAATACTTGATTTAATGCATATATTTCACAGGTTTGAGCTGACCAATTGCTAGGCAGTTTTCCCATTTCTTCGACATTCCCATCTGTTCCTTCAATGATGGTATAACCATTACATCTCTTTCCTTGTACCACCTTAGAAGATCCATCTATAAACAATATTTCCCCTTCCTCTAAGGGCACCTCTTGTAAATCTAATCTTACCTTTGTCTGGTAATTTATTAAATCTAAGCAGTTATGTTCTATATTTATTGGATCCTCAATTCCCTTTGACAAGAAGGAGGCAGGATTCAAAACAGATTCTGTAGTTATAGTTAAATCATCCTTTTCAATTAGTATAGCTTCATATTTTAGTATTCTGGAGTCTGTCAGGCACCTTCCTGCTTTCTGAGTGAGAATAGACTTCACTTGGTGAGGGGTAACAACAATCAATTGTCCTCCGAAGGTTTTTTTTCCTGCTCTCTTCCACTAATAATGCAGTTGCTGCTACTGCCTGAATGCATTCTGGCCATCCCTGGGATACAGGGTCTAACAATTTAGACAGATATGCTACAGGTTTCTTTTTATCTCCCCATTCTTGGGTTAACACCCCCAAAGCAGCACCCTCACGTACAGTTATAAAAAGATAAAATGATTTCTTTAGGGCAGGAAGAGCTAAGACTGGTGCTGTAATGAGGTCTTTTTTAATTTTTCCATTACTTCTTCTTCCTCTTTAGTCCAGTTCAGTATATTAGGTTCTTCCTCCAATAATTTGAGATATAATTTCTTTGTTTTCTGTGCATATGCTTCTATCCACAGTCTGCAATATCCAATTAAACCCCAAAATTTTCTCAACTCTTTCTTTGTTTTGGGGGGAGGAAGTTGCACAATTCCCTGAATCCTCTCAGGGTTTATTCTCCGTCTGCCCTCAGAGACTAAATGTCCCAAATACTTAACTTCTTTTTCTACATACTGTAATTTATCTTTAGATACCCTTAGCCCGTGTTCTCCTAAAAAATTCAGAAGTTTATTGGTGGCTTCTTTTACCTCTGATCTTTCTTCCCCAGATACCAATAAATCACCTACATACTGTAACAACGTCACCCCTTCTGGAATATGAAATGTTTCTAAAATCTTTTCCAATTCTTGCCCAAATAAATTGGGAGATTCAGTAAATCCCTCAGACAGAACAGTCCATCTATATTGCTGTTTGCGACCTGTCTCAGGGTCTTCCCATTCAAATGCAAAAATATCTCGACTTCCAGGATCTAATGGGCATGCCCAAAAGGCATCCTTTAAATCTATAACACTGAACCATTTGTGCTCATAACGGATTTTACTCATCAGGGTATAAGGGTTAGGAACCACAGGGTGGCGCTTCCGTGTTATCTCGTTAACTTTTCTTAGGTTTTGTACTAATCGGTATGAACCATCTGGCTTTCGTACTGGTAAAATTGGAGTGTTATATGGTGACATACAAGGCTCCAAAAGACCATCTTTAACTAAAGTTTGCACTATAGGTTTCAGGCCCATTTTTCCTTCATAAGAGACAGGATACTGTCGCTGTCTAACTATTCCGCTCCCTTCTTGAACAGTTATCTTTAAGGGAGTTATGTTAAGCCCTCTTCAATTTCCTTCCCTTACCCATACCATGGGATTTATTTCTTTTTCATCATTTTCTGTTAATAATTTCATTGTGATTGTTATTCCTTTTTCACAGGTCTTCAACTGTAATCCTAATTTGACTATTAAATCTCTCCCTAATAAATTGGTCCCTGCTTCAGGTACATACAACAGCTGCCCAGTGACAGTTTTAGTTTCCCAAGATAATTCAGTGGTTTCAAAAAGTGACACTACCATACCAAGTCCTTCTACCCCTGTTACTCGTAGATCATTATTAGTTAAATTGAGTCCCAAAATTTTATAAGCTAAAGAGGATCTGGCTGCTCCTGTATCTACTAAAAAATACAACCTCTTCTTTATTAGGTCCCACTCCTAAATTTATCAAGGGCTCTGGGTGGGACCACTGTTCAAAGAGACCCTGAACCCCCTATTCAGAGTTTATGATGGTAAACAATCTTTCTTCCATTTTCCATTCAGGACATTCTCGTTTAAGATGTCCTGTTTTCCCACTTTTATAACATCTTCCCTGTAGCTGCCGTGACTGAGGAGGCAGTGGCCACTTTGATCTCACATTCCTGTTTCCTTTTTCTTCTTGATTCCATCCCAAACTTTGTTTTTCTTGAAATCCGTTTTCCCATAGGTTCCTCATTCTCTGCCCCACCACTTGATTCACTGTGGAGATCATCATTTTCGTCTTTTGTTTCTGCTTTTCATCTTCCCTTCTGATATACACTTTCTGCGCTTCCCTCAAAAGTCTTTCTAATGGCTGTTCATTCCATTCCTCCAATTTCTGAAGTTTTCTTTGTATGTCCGGCCATGCTTTCATTACAAAATTAATATTCAAAAGACCCTGCACTACAAGATCATCAGGATTCATTCCTGAATACCTTCACATCCTATCCCTGAGCCTTTCCAAGAAATCACTTGGGGTTTCATCTTTATTCTGCTGAACCTCAAATGCTTTAATAAAATTCTGAGACTTAGGTACTGCTTCTCTAATTCCTCTAATTACCAGTTCTCTCAAGTCTCTCATATTAGTCCTATCCTGTATATTATTGTTGTCCCAATTGGGGTCCACATTTGGGAACTTTTGTTCTGCTGGAAGACAATGATTTCCACCTTTTGGGTTGATTTTTGTTACCACGTATCCTGTGAGGCAAAATCCCTGCCGGACAAAGCTGCTGCCATTTATATACCCATCCTCCACATCTTCTAAGGGTGTTTCCTAGAAGTCTGGTCAGCTGGAGTATACTGTGTCCATGGTCTTGATGCAATCATGAGTGGGTGATCTGGAAACTCTGTTACTGAGAAAAGAGGCTGGGTTCACAGTATTAGTGCCAAAAAATTAGTAAACTAATAGTCCATGATACACATTCCTTTTCTTCTTCAGTAGCTATCATTTGCATATTGCAACAGTGTCCCCTTTTCCCGAAGGTGTCTTTCAAACTTCAAGATCACAGGCTAGTTGTTTCCTGAATATGGTGGGGCTATTCTTGAACCCCTGTGGTAACACTGTCCAAGTCATTTGAGTTTTACATCCCCTATTAGGATTTTCCCATTCAAAGGCAAGGAGTTTCTGGTTTTCAGTTGCCATGGGCGGGCAGAAAAAAGCATCCTTTAAATCTAGTACCATGAACCAAACTTGACTGTTTTCCTCATTTTGTAATTCCAATCATTTTTCCCAATTTAAATTTCATGCATTCCAAAAAAAAAAAAAAAAAAACCCACCCACGCACCTGCAAGCCAGCCACTCCCACCAAATTTACAGACTAATTAACACAGAGAAAGAAGCTCCCTTAACCAACAAAAATTCAAGCCTCTCTCTTCGTTCCCTAGCTTTATTTCAACCAGTGGACCTGCTAGGGTAGGTGCCCCAGGTCCCCATTATTCTTGACTGTTGTAAGTTTATCCTGCAGCCTAAGACAATTTCTTTCTGATATCAGGGGGCCAATTGACCTAGAAAGAGGCTAGCCAATTGCCTGTGTTTTCTGAAGCCATGTCCAAATTGTTATTTATTTATTTTTCTTCATTGTATTTCAAAAGTTGGTCCAAAAATTCCATAGGGGTTTCTTTTGGACCTTGTTGGAACAAATACTAAATTCCCAATTTAACCAGATTTCGGTATAGCTGTTCATAATTTCTGGAGTGATTAGGGTCTCAGTTGGGGGGGGTCAGTCAGAGGAATGCAATCGTTGAAAGTTCCCTGAGCAGTCCCACTGGCAATCTGAGCTCGCACATGAACTTAGGTTGTTTTAAGAGTTATCTGCTTTTCTGTTTACGTGACAGCTCTCTTGGACCCATCATGGTCCCTCTGCCCCAGAGAGCTCACACCCATGATTTTTAGATCTCAGCCTTGGGTTGAGGCAGAACTATTAACATCCCTACATCCTCTTTCCCAGCTCATTCAACTTCAAACAGCTTTATCAAATACTACATACCACACCGTTAACATCTTCAACAACCTATTAACACTTCCTTTATCTTTCTGCAGCCTATACTTTTCTAATGCCAGTACCAAAGGCTCAGTTAGTGGCCAACTTAATTCCATACCTTTTCCCTCCAAGATGCTGAAACAACATATCAATATCCAACATTTCATCCTATTTCCCTTCTCTTCTCAAGAACACTGATTGCAAGATATCGTTATAGTCGATTGATCCATAAAGTGGCCATTTAGATTATATAGTGGCCACCACTGATTGCAATACTTCATGGAAGTCCTCTTGCTTTCTGTGCCCCCAGTTCTAACAATATCCTTCCAATGTGCCAATACGCAGTGAAGGAGGCTTTCTTTAAAACATCTTTGTTTTGGATATTACTCACTTCCTTGATTTCCCATTCCCATTTACTTATTTATTTATTACTATTCCTTATTAGATACTGGCCATTGTTTCAATTTCCACACAACCCTTTTTATTGCAGTTTTTTACTATCTTTTCCTAATCTTCTTCCCAAATGTTCCAGTTCTCTGGGATTAAATTCTTCTATTCACATACAAACTTTACTGTTTCAAGATTATTAGAGAGTCCCATTCCAATCACAGATCCACAGGACTTTGGTAAAACACCTGAAGCACTCAGCCTTCTGTCTTCTAGACAAAGGACACCACCTTTTCCATAAAATTTACATTTCAAAAAGACCGAATTTCAAGCCGAATGCCAAATTTTCTCATGCACTTTGCTAGTAAGCCCATACAAAACAAGGACTCACTCCTGTGTATCCATCAATATGGGGGTTTAAAAGGTATTGAGGCTTAAATAAATTCACTCTCCCCCTTCTTACCAGATTTCCAGGGCTCAAGCCCAAACCACCAAAGAAATGACTCTCTCTTTTCTGCCACTTTGATAATCAGTCAGCCCCCTCCTCCCCCAGTACTTGGGAAACTGACTAAACACCACAGCGAATACACCAAAACTTCTAAACTGTTACTTGGATAATGCTCCCACCTTCCTCCTTGTCACACTCAAAACATTTAAGAGCAAAAATAAATACACAAGATACACCGCCGGGCACATATATTGGGCACCACCATAAACACTTGGATAAAACAGCACTTCTTTTTGGTAATCACTCCATCTCCTGGAGGATCCTTTTCCCATTCTCGCATTGCTGCCCTTCTGATCATTCCTCGTTCTTCCCCTGAGAATAGCAGATTCAGAATTGCCACCATTTCTCCCCAGCAATATAGATTGGGTCCCAAAAACTGATTTAACTGTTCTGCTAATCCAATGGGATCCTCAATCAGAGATTTCATTTTCTTTTTAAAATTTCACACTTCTCCACTAGAAAGGGGGGCATTTACATATCCTATTTGTCTAGGTCCCAGCGGCACTTCATGGAGAGGATACATAGCAGCTTCATTAGTGTTAGTAGTATTAGCACCAGGGAGTGGAAAATTCTCAAGGTCTTTTTTGCATTGTTCCAATTCTTTTACAAGTCTGGGGTACCCCGTGTTCCCAGAGTTAATGTCATTTACAGTTCTCTTTTCTCCTCTTAGAGAAGGTGTTACAGTGACTTCTGCTGTTGCTGCAGCCTGGGGGTTATAAGGAGGAGGTAAGTTATCCAAAAGGTCCCATTTATCACTTGTCCCTTCCCCTTTCTTTTCCTCTTTATTCTGATTTTTGCTTAAAATCAAATTAGATCCTTGTATCCAACAAACTGCATACTCCGATTCTTCTTCCGAAAATGGAAATTTGTTATTAACATACAAGTTTAAGGCCTGACATACCCAATCTTTGTCAGACCCGTATTTTGGCCAAAATACTGCAGTTCCTTTAATTGGTTCTTTTGTCCAGACTGATACACAATATTTAACCATCTTCTTCCTATCTTTCTCCTTAGTTTTGGGGTTATTTTTCCAATTTCTCAGCATCCTTCCTAAAGGACAGTCAGTAGGCACTCCCCCAGGGATATCTCCCTGCCCCCTGGAACTCATATTTCCCATCTTTCCTAACCCTCGCCAGTATGTGCTACAGAAATTTCCCTTCTGCAGTGTACCACACACCAACGTACTGAAAAATGGGGGTTTACCACCAAGCACTTCCCCGTGCAAGCGTTACTGCACACCTGAGTTTACCAGATTCCCTGGTGTACTTCCAAGCACTTCCCCGTGCAAGGATTACCGTACACCAGATTCCCCTGGTGTAGTGCCAGCACTTCCCCGTGCAAGGGCTTACCATACACCAGATCACCCGACCCCCAAGGCAATACTTAATATTTCTTACCTTGGTCTGTGCACAGAGTTACCGGATCGATTCTTAAAAACCCAGAGTGCCTACGTTCTTCCTTTCCCCACTACTTCACGGATCCTGCCTGTTTAACCAGTCTCGGGCCTTCTGTCAGCTTTCCGCAGAACCGCCACCGTCGATGCACAGGACCGCTGAAATCAGCGGGGCATGCCTTCCTGCTGCTGCGGTGGTGAGGCTCCCCAATAGGTGACTGGATCCCGGACGAGCCCCCAAATTGTGAGAAACACTCCGTAGCCAATAACAGGCTCAGGCGAGGATCTCAGTGAAGTAGTAATTTATTCGCAATTGCAATGGCGGGCGCCCCACAAGCAGGAGAGAGCGCATCTACAAGTTCCAAAACACAGTTCATATACTTGTTGATAACAAGACCCTCCCCTGTTTCCCCACTGAGTGAGTAATCCAGGTTCACAATCTATCTATTCACAAACAATGCATGGCCTTCAGTTGCCAGCCTGTTAAATTTCAAATTTCTTTTGACATTTTTACTGCTTGAAGTTGTAATGTTTCTTCACTTATCTGACTTGACTTGACACCATGATTTTCACCTAATTGTCCTAAGGAGTCTAGTTGTCTGCATTTTACAAGGTTGCCTGTTAAGCTTTCTTATAAGCATATCTCAGTACTGCATTCCCTCCTTCTAAACAATGTAACTCCGCAAAAACAACATTTCTATTCCCACACATTTTATATACTTTTTTTCTTATTCATGTACAAATAAATGACAAAGAAAAAACAAAGAGAAAACTAATTCCTCACTCAGCATTCATTACATGTAAATGTGAGAACAGCTCACCAGAGTCCAGTTTAATTGTGATATCAGTCTCATCACAAAAGGAGAATTAGCACTATCAGAGAAAAAAAAATAAAATGACACCTACCTTAGCCACAACTAAATTAGATCAAATACATTATCCCACTGTACACATTATCCCATTGCGGAAGTGATCATTTGTTTTCATTATGTATAACACAAAGGGAGATGTGAAGTGCACAAGTCTGGTAAGTATTAGTCTAACAACAGCAAACATTTGTACTTCTGCTTTTCTGGTGAAATCTATTCATTACAACTGGTTCCTCATTAACAATTCAATTATCCAAGTGACTTTTCTCAATCTTTCAAAACACTGTGTGTGTGTTTTTCATCATCTTACTTTAAGTATTAATTATATTAAAATACAGGAGAGTTTTCATTTTCTCTTAGTCTTTATTTTTTTCTTTTCACAAATTTCACTGCAGTCATCATAAGTAAAAGTTGTCTCTTAACCTGGAAACAACCAGCCCTATCCTCATTTTCAGGGAAGCACTGAGCACATTTCAGCTCTGCAGCTTGTCATGCTTCTGCACAGGGCTAGACAAATGGAAGGATCAGACCTGGATATGGACCACAAATAAATCTGTATGTGCCTTGCCAAGGCCTCAGACAGAGACATCTCCTGCATTCCCTCGTGGAGCTGTTGCAGCTGGTTACCTTAACTTTCATCCACAAAGATATCCTGAAGTACCTGGTTTGCTCAGGATTTGCTCACCACTAAATTGTTCCCAGTAAAATTACAACATCTGGGAGAATCTGAAGCCCCATTTGAAGCGTTATCTGCTGAGACAGCATCAGAGACACAGCCTCTGTTCAGGAAGATGGTGTGGGCATCTGTATACAAAGTAGGTGTTGTTACTGTATGCAGAAGTTCCCTCTCCTGGAGGGAAGTGGGAATAGCTGATGGGAAGCACAAGTAAGCCATGAATCACCTGAATAGGAACCGTGCATTCCTGACCGGCTCAGGGCCTTCTCATATTATAGAAATAAGTATTTGCATGACAAAATATGTTGGAGCTATCAAAAAAAAAAAAAAAAAAAAAAAAAAAAGAAAAAAAAAAAAAAAAAAAAATAAAATCTCGCCTACCTGACACAACAAGAAACAGGAATTTCCGGAAAAAAAAAAAAATAAAAAAAATCAAGTGTCAAGTGTTACATAGAGACCATCATATTTCAAACCCCCATCTTCTACAACATCCAACTCTGAAGAGGAGAGCTAATTCCCTGCAGCAGGACATACTAACTCCTTGCATTTCTCTTTGTGTAGCTACACTTCTGAATTCAGGTTGAACTTATATATTGTTTCAATGCAGGTCAAACAGGTTAATGATTTTTACAATCTAAAATCATAACCAAGTCCCACAAAATTTCCATGTTCAAAACTCCACATCCTTCGGCAGGACTTTTGCTAAAGGCATGGTTGCAAGCTCAGGCCCTAGTATATGGTACTATTGTTATAATTTATACAATATTTGCACTGTTGTACACTGCAATAGCTAGAGTGAGCAGATGCTCAGGAAATTATTCAGTGGCATATGGCTGACCTTGCCATCTCATAGAAGGTTTTGAAACATTACATTTCTTTTTTATATAATTACAGGAAACTATTTCATATTTGCTCATGCTTGCTGAGACTAAGGAGACCAATGAATCTAGATTACAGAGGAACCTCAGTACAGCTCACAGTAACAGTTTTAAAAGGGATAGTTTGTCATTTGATTTGAAATTACATTATTGTAATGTTTTTAAGCCTTGACTAAGCAATTATAGAAGTAATATTTTTGTAGCACTACAGAAATACAAGTTCTTTCAGAAAAGAGGTGTGACCAGCAGGTCATTGGAGGTGATTATCCCACTCTACTCTGCCCTTGTGAGGATGCACCTGGAGTACTGCACCCAGGTTTGGAGCCCCCAGAACAATAAAGATGTGGACCTGTTAGAGCAAGTCCAGAAGAGGGCTACAAAGATGATTAGAGGACTGGAGCACCTCTCCTATGTAGAAAGGCTGAGACAGTTGGGGATGTTCAGCCTGGAAAAGAGAAGGCTCAGGGGAGATCTCATTGTGGTCTTTCAGTACTTAAAGGGATCTTATAAAACAAATGGGGAAGGACTCTTTATTCGTGTAGATAATGATAGGACAAGGGGGATTGTTCTTAAAAGAGGATAGATTTAGATTAGACATCAGGAGGAAATTCTTCACTGTAAGGGTAGTAGGGGACTGGAACAGGTTGCCAAGAGAAGTTGTGGATGCCCCATCCCTGGAAGTGTTCAAGACCAGGCTGGATGGAGTCTAGACTGATCTAGTGGGTGGCATCCCTCTCTGTGGCAGAGGTTGGATTTAGATGATCTTTAAGGTCTTTTCTAACCTGAGCCCTTCTATGAAAAATATATCCAAAACAAAACTACAGAGAAACATCCCTGAAAATCTTACTCTGAAAGTACTGAATATAATTTCAAACATCCTTATAAATCTGATATTTCTGATGCTCTATTGAGTCCTAAGTATCACCTGACATTCTACAGTAAGTCAGACAAGACGTCTTTTTACATGGAGGTCAGCAGTGAAAAATAATTTTAAAATGTAGTATAAAACCTGTTCAGAGAAATGGTATTAACCTGTGTAACTGATATTCAATTTTTTGACACCCATCTTGTATCTTTGTGGATGAATGACTATATCTGACTTCTGAATCACTACTTTTATACTAATTATCTTCAGGTGATTGTCTTTATTACCTATTCATCACTTTTTTTTCTGCTCTCCTGTCAAGCTTCCGTCACTCATTTAAAAAGTAGATACTGAATTGTGGGACTTAGATCAATTATCACACAAGAATAACTAAGAAATATAAATCAGTAACAATAATATTTCACATATAACAGGCTAAAATTTATTCACATGGACTGAGTGTATTTCCTCTTTAAAAATAGTGCAGATACCTTTTTTTTTTTGTTGTTAGTCATTTTATTTCCATCCAAAAACTAATAGATCATGACATAGTGATAAGCAAAATTGCTAAATACAGTGAGATCAAAAATCTTTCTCCTTGACTGCAAATTGCCACCAGAAAAACTACTGTCACACACCAGAATGCTGTAAGACATGTGTTGGCATTTCTGTGATCAAGAAATTATATAACCTCATATTGGTTTTCAACACCCGTACTATTTACAATCATTCGAGTCTTCACCATCTCAGTCCCTAAGACTGACATGACTGTGATATAGTCTTATGACCTGTTAACCAAGAGGATTCATTTCTGTTGTCGTGTTTTACTATAATTAAAGATTGCATGTTCAGTCATTTATAGCAGGGATGAAAACTCAGCTTGAGACAGAGAAGCAGGGAACATAACATTTCCAAGACATGCATGGGTTACACAGGGTATATAAATAACTTTTTCCTTTTTCATAGTTTGCTTTTTCTCTCTCCCCTTGTTTCCATTCTCTTCCCTTAGCTCAGATAGCCTCTAGCAAGTACAAGTCTCTACCCTTGTTTCTAAATCTTGGAATCTCCCCCTCCAGAGAAAAGGAGGATGAGTATCTCCTGTCCATGGTAGGAAGCAATACAGGTTTAGGACTGATCAAGAAAAGCCACAACAGATAATTTTCCAACTTTAATAACATTAAGTCCAAATTCATTAATGTGTTCAAACTGTAACATGCCACTGAATCTGGACTGAAGAAGAAATTTCAGCCATAATAACACATGATGATTGGTCCAGCTATTCTTTCATATTTAGTGTGGGTCTTGTTTGAGTGGGAGAGGTCTTCTGGAGATATAATTACCATGAAAATCAATAAATATATGTATATGTATATATAGACAAGATGAACTGTGAACTTGTGGGCATCAGGCAGATAAAGGAACTGTCAGAAAACAATTATTAAAATGTGCAGATCCTAGCTGGAATGAAATCATATTCTATTAGGAATTTTAACTGATTAAGTTAATTTCTTTCATTGAGTTACTTAGATTAAGGTCTTGAATTATATCTGGAAATAAAGGATGATAACAAGATAAAAGCTAAAGTGAGAATGTGAGAATATGCTAAGGAAAAAAAAAAAAAAAAAAAAAAAAAAAAAAAAAAAGGAGTAAGCTGATAAATTCTTATGATATGTCCATAGAAGAAATAGAATGGTGGTAATAGTATGTCAGTATTTTTATGCCCTGACTTCCCACAACAGAGCAGAAATAACATTGTTTTCATAACACACATGGGCATTCTCTAAAATAAACGTTAAAGTCTGTGAAGGCAGTCAAATATTATGCTGGAAGGTTTTGTTGTTATCGTTGTTGTTTTCTCTCTCTAAAATATACAGGTCATCAAAGTCCAATTATGGCCATTCAGAAAACAGTGGGAAGAATGAAATGAAAAGATAGAGGAAGAAACAGAGAGAAAAGTTATTACTCACTGGTGACATGGCCACACTAATCTTATTTACAGGGCTATTGAGCTTCTATTGCAAAAGCAGAATAGGAATGATTTCTGACACTTCCTGTTCTTACCTGCTTTAGAAATATCACAACACATTTTATTCCAGCAGTTCTTCATGCCCAAGAGTGGCTCCAAGAAAGCGCATTAAGGAGGAAGGAGCAAAGAGACGCAGAGGAAGTAAATATCTCAGCAATAATTTCTGTCTCAATCCCCAGTGTAAGTATAGGAGAGGGCAGTTTCACTGTGTTTATACAATAAATAGATTCCTGGATCAGCTAAGGAGTTGCTTTGAACAAATCACATTACTCCTCAAAGTCTAAATCTTCCCATCCATATAATGGAAACAAAAACATATATATTCCAAATGAAATGTTTCAAGGTCTGTAAGGAAAAATCTCTGTATTCAAGCCAAGCATTCCACGTTCTTTCAGCACTGATAGCTGCACCATCCTTGCTTTCTCCAAATTTCTCAAAAAAAAAATAAATAATAATAATAAAAAAATCATGCCTTCTTCAATATCACTTCCTCAGTGCTTACTTTCAAGGGTTTATTGTTTGAGATGTGAATGCAAAGGGCAAACTCTTATTTGATGTACAGTACTGTGTTGTCCAGATCATCTATTTATATGTGCTCAACATTTTGCTGTCTACACTGATGACACATTGGGAGAAACTTGGTGAATTTGTTTAAATATAGCTTACAAATTTTCTAGTCTGCTAATCACAGTTATAACAATAGAATCAAATTACAATAAGCATTACATCAGTGCCATTTTTTCCACCTAAACCTCAAATTTACTAAGTTCCAATAAAATGAGTGTACATGCCACATATAAAATTGTGATTTAACTTTTTTTCTTTTCTGCTTCAAAAGCCCTTATTTATAGGCTTCAGAAACTGACATTCATATCCCCACATGAAACTTTTCCAAGATATAGTTTGACTGGAAGTAACACAACAACTGAGAAACTGGATGGTGCTCTATATGGTTTTAATGTTAAAGAAAAAAAAAAAAAAAAGAAAAAAGAAAAAAGAAATATATATATATATATATTTTACTGTCAAGAGAGATCTAGCCTATTTTTTTAATTTATTCTAATTAAATTATGTCTTGGCTACATAATACTTAAAGCAAACTTTCATTTATCTCTCTTTAGAACAAGAAGACATGTCCCTTTCTCTTATACCTGAGTAACTTTTCACTGACTTAGTGAAGTTACCTTTCATTTATGCTGATTTCACCAGTATTAAAATTTGACCACTTTTCTTAAATTTGTTTATATAAAACATGAAAAAAAATGACATGTTTTTCAAGTAATTGATAATCTAACCAAACTAACAACAAAAATCTTGTAAATTAAAATGTCAAGCAGGCTAACACAACATTTGATAAATGACTATGTTGTTGCTGAGAAGTACATTTTAATGTATTTCTAATAGCTTGATTATAAAGGACAATTACCACATTTAAAATAGGCTGTGCTGAACATAACTAGATTCAGATCTAATTTTAAATGGACCTGGATGTAACATCTCAGCAAAAATATATTTCTTAATCAAACAGAACTGCACTAAATTATTAGAATGGATTTTTTTTTTTAATGTAATATATCCATTCATATAATTTACTTCAACTTTTAATCATTTTTTGTATCTGTGCCCTCTAATATACTTTTGAACTTTTCTCTTTTGGGAGAGTTCATAGATTGTTTGACTACCTCAAAGAAAATTAATACAATATTCTTAAATATTCTCAAAGATAATTGGTCTCAAAAGAATGAGAATGCCCATATAGCTATTTCTCCCTTGACAAAGCAACCTTTATCTAACACATTTTTTTCCAACTTATAATGTAAAACATTTAAGCTGAACACTTAAAAGGGTTTGGATTTGTCATTTTCTTTCCTGTGACTGAAAAATTAACTTCCATTGTCATGTGAGGAACTCTTATTTGGAAACAGGAGACCCTACAGCCCATATCTCTGCCCACAGCAGAGATACTCTCATAGCATACTCTAAAGACATGAAGAAGGATTAAAAGTGAGAGGAAATCAGACATTACCAAAATTCAGTATGTCTGTTTGGGGAATGCTTCAAGATCTTGAAGTTTGTCTTCTTTTCTCTTCAAGAAATCATTTATTATCTTTCACTCCAAAATTTTTCCTGCAGCAGAAATTGGAGGAAAGAATTTCTTCAGAACACCAAAACAATACATTATTTTAAGACCCTGCAGAAAATTAAACAAAGTTGAAGTCATTTTCACTCAACAGCTGTCAGATTGAACAAAGCTCATCAGGCCGAGTGCCTGGAGCCCAGGACCCTGAAGTTCAAAATGTCTGAGACCAGCATTGACTTTTACTTCCACAGTTGCCAAAATATTTTTATTTCTACATCAATCCTTATTTTTCTGAACAATCTGTCCTATGCTCATAAAGACAAATCTTTTCAGCAACAATGTGTGCTTTAAAAGAATCAGTTGATAACACTTATATACATTCTTAGACATTCTCTATACCTTTTGTAATGCATGTCCAGCTGTGATATAACTGATTTAATCTTTGTCAGTCTTTGGACTTAATTAAAGATGGTTCTTATCCATGTTTTCACAAAACCTATCACAGCAAATACTCTTAGCCCTTGTCTTGGGGGGGGGGGGGGGGGGGGGGGGG
>CM021763.1:45908463-45934071 GCA_011075105.1 Heteronetta atricapilla | reverse complement strand
TATATATATTGCTGATCCTTCCATTACTGAGTTTTGTTCCTCTTTGAAATAACTTTATATCACTTATTTTAGTCTTTATGTCAAAATAAGAGAAGGAAAAAAAAAATCAAAAGAAAAAAGCAAATATATGAGAATATAGAACCATAAAAATCATAAATGAAAAAGACTTGTAAGGTTATTTAATCCATTTCCCTGCCATTTTACTCTGACTCTTCAGTGCATTTGGTGGTGCTTAGCCCAACCTAACTTAATATGTCTGAAGTAATGGAGTTTTGGTCCTAGCTTCCCCTTGCAAAAAGAATAGTATTTTTTTTTTACTATTTTCTTGCAAACTTTGTGTTCTTATATATTGCCATTATCTGAATTAGTTCAGTTCATTATAAAAACAAACAAAAAATCCTCTAAGTTAAACTAAAATAAAGGGTTTGAATACATAAACATATTGCTGTGGCTACTAAGTCATGTCTTATATGTCATTTGATTAATTTTAATTCAGTGGATCCACATTCCTAGTACATAAGAAAGAGTTACTCAAATATAGTTAGGTTGTTTTTACTTTAGTACTGTTGCTTGGAACCAAGGACACTTTTTATGTGAATTCCCCAACTGTTCTCACTTACCACACTTTGGTTCACATCTCAGACTGCTAAAAGGACCTTTCAAGTAAAGCTAAATTGAAAGGTAATCTCCAAGATTCCACCCAGTACACACCAGTACTAACACAGTTTCAGACTGGAGTAGAAATAACCTGAGGTAGATATGTGAGCCAGTTACAGACCCTGAAATGAAAATGTGAACTTCAGGGTCTCACAACCAAGTGTTTTGCACTGCCAGTTTTGCACTATTTTGTACTACCTCCTACTACATATTGACTTAGACTACCACTTGCCTGTTAAACAAACTCAAGGTACTTTACTTTTGCCACCATCTAAAGTAACATTAGCAAAAGTTACCAGAAATCAAGGGGTATTTTTCTGTGTATTTAAGGCCTCAGATATTTCTAGCCAACATTCAAAGATTTAAAAGTATGATAATATTTCATTACTAAAAATAATAATGAAAAAGAAGATTTTAAACAGAAAAATTATTTATTTGTGTTACAATAGAATATGAAGGACCAAGGAGCCCATTAGGACTAAAGAATGACTGTGCTAAATTCTATGCTGTAAAAGGTGGTTCACCTTCTGCAATTACTTCCCTGATGCAATGAGATATGATAAATTAACAAAGGATTAATTCAAAGGAAAGCCTCAGTACAATAAACCATATGGAGTGAAGAAGAGCTCACTCATTTCTTAGAAAAAATTTTAAATCTGAGATGTTTAAAATGTTCCTGTCCATAAAGTGATTTCCTAAAATACTATCAGAATTTGAAATCATTGCAGGTGCCATGAAGCAGATTTGGCCTAGTGTTCAAAGAGATGTCTTATTTATTTATGTATTTATTTATTTATTTTTAAAAAGTACTTACTTAACAAATCAAAGACTAATTAGTAGATTTGAAAATGTTAATATGAATAGAACACCTGCTTGTGAAATAAAAATTCTTGCACAATATCTTTATTGCTGTTAGCTGAATCATAGATTTATCTTCAATGTTTATTTTCCCACGTTTTATAGATATAATAATCCATCCACTGCTTCTCCAATTTGAAGAATTATTAAGAGTGTATTTTGAACAAATTAGATACCATGGTACAACCTCTTAGGCAAACATTTTAAAGCCATTTCCTGTGCAATAGCAAAGCCAGCTTTTGAGTTCCAATAATACAATTCCACAGTGCAAAGTACTGACCAAATATAGACTTTGCCAAATTAGACTTGTTCAAAATATTTTGACAAGTTAATTTTGCACTCGTAGATTTTATGTTGGCCCTCATGATATCTATTCATGCCAGATTTTGACTGGGCTTTACACAAATATTTTGCTCTCTCTCTCATTTTTGTTTGGTTTGGTTTGGTATTGTATCATTACCATACCCCTCTGGACCCTGCAGCCTCACTCACATAGGGCCTCTGTATTTTGTCTTTCATTCTGGACGTTTCCTGCATTCAGACTTTTGCTTCACATTGGTCAGTCCATCAAGTGTTCCCTTAAGCTGCAGATCAAGATAGCATTTCAGCACTTTCTAGTTCTTGAGATATCAGACTTGTGTAATTACTTTTCTCATCCAAGATTTTAACATTTCTTCAGTCAGCTCATACAGGACCAGTGATTAATGTCTGTCTGACTTCAGTGGAAAGATGTGTTTGCCAGCCTGGAGCAATATAAATGGCATAATATCTTGTCATCCAGAATAATCATTGACTACATGGGATAGAAGATATCACTTACAAGACCATCACACTGCATTGCTTTCACCTTGTCCCCTATTTTTACACTCTCTCTGGCATGTTTCTCCTGGCAACTTTCCACATTATATCTGCTCTTCTGGTGCACACAGACAGAACCCCAACAGACCCTATCACTACCAGCATTGTCCTCTGATATAGTAGAGAACATGGTATTACGAATCCTTAAATTCTGGGTGTAGTTTGTCTGCCCAGTTGCAGATAAAATATTGATCACCCTGATCTTTAGGCCAAGGAAGATTGACCCCACTGGCCAAAACCACACAACTAAGGTACATCTACACGGCATAGGTGAAAGTTTGGGACTAACAAAAAGAAGGACAAGATGCTAAGATAACATTCAGCAAGTGAATACTGAAGTGATGTCCTGAACAAGTAGCTGGTAGATGCATTTGCTGAGTTGCAAAACAAAGCAAATAATGCAAAGGTGATAAGAACACTTTCCCAGACCATAAAAAGACTGTAATACCATCTAAAGGTGCTCATCAGTACCTCCCATTTTGTCCTGTTTTATGTATCCTGCATCCTTAACATAACCCTTACTGTAATCAGAGAGATTACAGTATGTCCTGCAGTCCCTGAAATTGGCAAAGAATTAGCCAGAGAAGTTGTACTGGGTCTGGCTGGGATGTTAACTTTCCCTGCAGAAGCCCATAAAGTGCTACGCTCTGCACTTGTAGCTAGAACAGCAGTGGTATCACACTGGTGTTGTGTCTGCTGCTGAGAAGTGCTGGCACAGCATCAGGACTTTCTCTAACCCTCCTAGGGGGTGGGCAAAAAAGTGAGAAAGAAACATCATCAGGGCAGCTGACCCAAACCAACCAAAGGGATATTCCATACCATATGATGTCACACTCAGCAATAAAAGGTGGAAAAAGGAAGAAGGGGGGTGTGGTGGGCTCTCATTGTGAAAATGTCTGTCCTCCTCCCAAACACTGGCTACGTGCGTTGAGGCCCTGCTTCAAGGACGTGGTCAAGCATCGCTCATTTGTGGGAAATAGAGAGTATTTTTTTTTCCCCTCTGCACTTCCACATAGCCTTTACTTGTTTTGTTTTGCTATTCTCTTTTCTCCTCCCTCCTCCCCTTTCCCTTTTTTCCCTTTAGTTGAATTGTTTAATTATTAATATTTCCTTAATAATATATATATATATATTCTCTTTAATTAAATTATCCTTATCTCAACCCGTGAGTTGTTCTTTCCTTTACTTCTTCCCCTCCTCATCTGAGGAGGGGGAGTGAGAGAGCAGTTGTGGTGTTCAGTTGCCTAACATGGTAAAACCACAACAGAAGCCCATCTGAGTAATATTCACTGTAACTGTTTGTGTAGTTTTCTCTTAGAAATTACTGGAGACAGTGAAACTTACAAGAATTTAAGTACTTACAGGATCACCTGTGTGATTATTGTTTTTCTGAACATTATTTGATCATCAATGGATTGACAAGAGTCACTCTTGTCAGACTACATGTAAGAAGGGCAACTGTCCTCTCCGTGCTGTGTAGCAGCATGTGTTGATCATCTGCACTGAATTAGCAGTGGAGCTAATCTCCACACAAGCTTCCTCTCTCAGACTCAGGTTCTCCCCTCTCTGAGTCTTCTAACATTTGCAACACAGTTCATGTGTTTGTTCTTGCCAGGAACCCACACTCTACAAAGAAATTGACTTGGTTGTAAGCAGATGCTTTTACATATCTAATTTTGATAACAGCATCTACGCAGCTGACCACATGCAATACCAGAATCCACTAACCATTGGGGAAATATTTTTTGTCCAGATGCCCTCCACCTTCTTGACATACTTTACAGTAATACATCATTTTTTCACTCATTCAGGCAAAACAAAACAGATCTGAACCACTTATACAAGTGAATATCAAATTCTGAAGAGAGACAAGGGAGATGGATTCATGGTTCTCAGCATAGGAGATGGGTTAACATCTGACTCCACATCAACAAAGTAGAATACATTACTGCCAACATTAGCACATTTTTAGCAAGTTTTATCAAATTGAGCAGGAACTAAGGAGACACCAGCTGTAGACAAAACATCCTTTTCTTCCACACTCTTCCTGGTTTTAATGATCAGATGTAGTATTCCACCATCATCAATGCTCCTATGTTGCTATTACCCATGGAATGGCATCCATGGCAATGTTCACATTGCAGCTAAAGCCAGGCTGAGGGGATAATGAACCAGGAGCCAAGGTGACCCAACATATGCAATGCCTTCACCAAGAGGACTCCATCCTGTGGGATCTGAGAAGGGCAAGCCAAGCAAGGCCCAACAGCTGATAACAGTCCATTAGCAACTCCAAGCATGGCAAAAAGATGAAACATGTCCAGGATACCTCCAAGAGGCGGGTCCAGAGGAAGGCCACCCATGATATTGTCACTAGGTACTTTTGCCAGCTCTGTGCTCTTGGTCTTTTAGGACTGCAGACACCTCCAACACAGCTCAGGATCCAGCAGGAACTGCATTCCTGGTCTTGAGCAAAAAGGGGGTGCTTGGACAGGGGGGTGTGTCCCAGGTGAAGCCAGGCAGTACCATGAATGCCTTTTGAGGCCCTCTAGGTACTACAGTAAGGAAATAAATAAAAACAAACAAACAAACAAACAAAACAACAACAACAAAAAAACATTTAACAGTCATCCTCTGCAATTGCAAACACAAAGAAAAAAACCCATACATATAAATGATGATTTCTACACCTAATAGAAAAAAATACAGGTTGAGGATAGGAGAACTAAGTAGACTACTATTATACAACATCCAAGAATCAATCAGAACAATCAGTTACACCAAAGCTTAGGTCACTGCATGACAACTCTTAGCAGCCTTAAATCATTACAAATGAGTGACTGCAACTGTCAGAGACATACTTGGAGAAGTACATTATACACCTGTCAGCTCCTTAGGTGAAATTGTCAGGTTAGGATAACAACCTCTAAAAGGTAGTGATACCTATCTGCTTTTCAAAGAGGAAACAATTTATTTAAAATATTTTGTGTGACATGTCTGTAAAATAAATCTATGCAAATTCTAAAGTAATTTAATATTCATGCAGATTACTCTGGACTACCAGAAGGCCACTAAGGCTGTATTGTTTATTTGCATTTAGTATCAAAATGGGTCTTGCACGCCAAGTCTCAGCCACTTTAATTACCAAGAGCAAAGAGTTCCGATTATTTCTACGGGGCCTATGGTAGCCTAGTCCTTTGCCTAGAACTTCCTATTTATTCTTGCTGTTATGCACCACTGAAATTACACATCAGAATTGTGGGTAATTTCATTCTCAGACATGTTGAATTTGGGAAGTTTCAAACACAAGGCTACACAAATTGCAAGCAGGATTTTGAGATCCATGTGGTTTTTTTTTGTTGTTGTTGGTTTGTTCATTTTTGTTTCTTTTTGTTGTTGTTGGTTTTGGTCAGTGCTGCCTTCAAATAAAAACTTTTCAAAATAAATTTCATGTACCTCCTTTGCCATGAGAACACATGTCTTGGAATAGCTAGTAGCCAAAATGTGAGGCAATCTACTCAATATATGGGATAGTGCAAAAAAAAAAAAAAAAAAAAAAAAAAACTTTGAGTCATACAGGAGATTAAACAAGCATTCTGTTGACTGCCTCTCAAGTCCAGAGTATTTCATTATTTATATGAAGCGGAGCAGCTCCAAGAGGAGAAACTGTAAGTGTCTGACATCATCACCAGTGACTTGGGCATTTGCCTACAGTCATAGATCAGCTGTCAGATGGAGCATCCTGTCCTAGAGCAGTAAATTACTGGCCTTGCGTTACATTTCTTAGCTACCTTCCACTAACAGTAGTGGTGCTGTGTGTCTTTCTGAATGGTTGGTGGAAAAAAATAATTTTGCAATTCACCTAAACTATGGATTAAATAGGGATACTTGAATACAGCTCATTATTTTTCTTTCTCTTCCTTTCTTCCCATATGGTAACTACATCCACCAAGTGATAAATAATCAATTTCTCTTTATTGTAAGAGATAAAGTTACCTTTATCACCTATCCTTTACTATCTTCTACTCTTCCTACAGAAGAACCAACTTTTCTCTCTGATGGTCTCATTGATGTGTTTCTGTTTGAACTTAAAGTGATTGTTCTCAACTAATATTTAGCATAAAGTATGCTTTTTATTTCAGAATGTGCACATTTTTCTGAGCTTATAGTATCTGATCTAAAACAAAACAAAACAACAACAACAAAAAAAAAAACCACACCATACCTCTACATATTAATCTCTTCCAAACTTTAGTCATTGAAAGAGAATTGGAATACAACCTACTGTGTTATTGGTGGACCCATATTCTTTTACATTTCAAATAGAGACATTGGTCTGATTTTACACCACTTAAGGCTTTCAGATAAACTTTGGAGGATTTAATAATTAAAGACTTGAAGGCAAATGGAATAAATGTGAAGAGGATTTGCCAAAAGTCACTCATAACATGTTACATCATGGTTTCTATTAGACTGAGATAAATGTGGGCAGATAAATGTAGACCAGATAAACTGCAAATCTCAGAAAAATATTTAACATAAGGTCACAGGAAAATTATTAGATATGCTGTAAAACAACAGAAAAGAATCTCTGACAAGGTGGGTATGAAGTGGCCAAAATCAGGTAATATCTTTTAGCAAAAGTCCCCTCTCTGCAAGAATGTTAAAAGTGGGATTCCTTGGGAGCCATCTTAAAAGTCTTACTATTGTTTATAGTGGTGATATTTGGCTTAAAATGAAGGAGTGATTTAAAAAAATTTTCCAGAGGACACAAAAGTTGTCATCAGCAAAGGGGACTGAATACCAAAGACAAAAGAAACAGGTGACATAAAGGACTGAAATAAAGTGGCACAAAAGACAGGTCATGAATTTAGAATATAATTAAAATTTCTGTTATAAACTGGAGCTTATCAGTTGGAAAAAAAAAAAAAAAAAAAAAAGAGGGGAACTACATGTGGATTAATCTATTAGAGAGTGCTTATGAGAATGGTACATCCTTGGAAAAGACAAATCTGATTCCAGGAGAAGTCAGATAGTTATATCTAAATAAGATAATTAAGTGTTCATGCCATGTAGAAGATACTAGTATTCAGCTGGAATACTACTTATAGCTCTTATCACTGAGTAAGCAACTACAGTAGGTACAGAGAAGACCATGAGATCTGTTCAAGAGAACAGATATAAGAAGAATCCAGTGCCCTTGACAGATTTATCATCAAAACAACAAAGGAGAAGGGAAACAATTTATTCTACACATTCCATAGAATCTAGAGAAAGTAAAATGTTTATAGAGCAAATTTAGGTTGTAAATTAGAATAAAATGTATAGTTCTTTGAGCAGAAAAGTTCTGGACCAATCTTTCAATGAAAATATCAAGAGCAAGAAACAACTCATTTTAAGTAACTCATTTACCAAATTCATTTCATAACTTCATCAATTAAGAGAAGGATTATGCAATCAGGTTGCCAATAGCATCTGAGATCAGGAGGTCTCTTTCAGTCTTCTCTCCATTTGTCAGAATAAGCAAAACCTTATTGCCCTGTGCTTTTCTGTTCTAGTGGTACCAGTAGAGGGAGGAAGAATCTGTCTAAGCAAGTGGAAGTGCTAAATTCTATAACAAATTGTGTACTTTATAATTCCAGATAGCAGAAGGCTGGGCTCAAATTCCTGTGCTATTGAGAGTATTAACAGCTTAGATGGAATCCTCTCATGTAGCCTGCTTGGTGCTCCTACAAAGCAACACTTCAAAAGTGGGTAAAAAGTCTATTTATCTGCCAGGCACTCAGTAGTTCAATCTGAGACAGGCTGTGTTATTCAACATGTTCTCTTCAGATCTATCAGTTTTCTTGGAGGGGACAGTACTGATTTTTTGCAAGTCGTATAGAAGTTATGTTCCAGTGATCTGCACTTGTCAAAGAATAACTGTTTCTCCAGAGCCAAATTATGACATCAGCAGCACCTGCCAAAAATTATAGCACAGATCAAATGTTGCATTCAGTTTGTGCCCTGTAACTGTCTGGCCATTCCACTTGGTGTGTTACAGCCTTCACAAAATGAGAGTGTAGGTTTGGGTTTTTTGCCCCTGCCATTAAACCAATCCATAATAGCAGATGTCATCAGCCCCAAATAAAAATAAGTGACGGATGAAAAGATTTCATGAGTTATTCCTGGCAGTTGGAGTCCTCTTGAAAAAGGGAACCCAGAGGTAAAAGTGACAGTATTCAGTAATCACTCAAGAAATCCATACTTTGACAGAAGAGGAAGCTACTATACACTCAAAGTAAGCATTTATATTCTTGTATTTTGGCCAAAATAAGATTTTCTCTTCCTATCTTGATTATTAAACTCACCTAAACATACATGCACTTAGATTTATTTTATTTTTAATAAATTATGTGAATTTGAACAACATTTTATTCTTTTTCCCTCCATGACCTTGTATTATGGTAGATTTTATTGAAAGATAATCTGCACCTGTCTGATTTATAAAATTTCAGAATTATACTGCCTGTTTTGTTTTACTCTAGTCTTAACTTCAACCTGTTGTTTGTTTCTATGATGTTTTGGGGTATACCTTCTATAATAACATACATACTTCACCTAAGCGAAAAAAAAAAAAAAAAATCATAAAATCAATACAGGTTTTTCAATATGCAGACTAATTTAAAGCTTTTTAGAAAATAAAGATTTATTTTTATTATTTAAAAAGCAAAACAAAACAAATTGGCTTTGATCACAGGAACTATACTGTAATAACAATTCTATAATACTGGAAAATGCTCTATGTTTAGGCAAACAAATCCCAGAGAAGGGCAAAAAGAACAAGAGATTAATTAGTGGCCCAACAAATATAAAATAGCTCATGGTCATGATATGACCCTGGGGACTAGTTCCACCTGAAGTCAAAGATAGCCTTTCCATTGTTTACAATAACTTAAAAAAAAAATGAAAAAAAAAAAAAAGTAATTCCTTTCAGAAACATAAATGTTCATGTTGTTCATGTTCAAAGTTAAAATTGGTTAAATCCGTAATTTATTGAAAGTGTTAAAATTTACCCTATATCCACCTTTTAGAAAGGAAACATTTTAAAAAATATATATATAGTAAAAAAAAAAAAAAAAAAAAAAAAATCTTGTTAAAGATTCTATTTAATCTATGTAAGATTAAAAATGTTACACATTATTTAATCTTGATGGTTAAAGTATTTTCCAGTAAGAAAGAAAACATAAGGTTCATTTATTTTTAATAGCCAAACCAATTGATTGATTTTTTTTTGTTACAAATCACTTGGATTAAAATTTACTTTGACATTTTTTCTCAAAATATGTTTAGATAACAACTTTGTAAATGCATTAAAGTATTCTTCACTTGAAAATAAAAGATTTTCAGAGATTCTCATTGTATGAACAAGGGTTTTCTATCTACATAAAATACTGAATACTGAAGATGAAAGCTAGCTTATGATGTGTTGAAGGGAAAGACCAAAAGTGGGTTAAAAAATGCCTCCTGATATTTCAGACAAGATTCTCTCCTTTTCCTTGTTTATTTTACATAAACTTTACTAAAAATAGCACTTTTATTCAAAACAGCCAGTGTAATTGATGACTCTAAAAATGTCTCTGGCAGGATCCCAATGTAGAAAGATGGTTATGAAGGTGGAGAAGATAAATTCCTTACATTAGATATTTGTTTAATCTCTTCTCGGTACTTCAGTCAAAGTTGTATGATATTCTGATAATTCAAATTATGCAGACCAGGAAGGGACTGAGACCAGAGAATTTGGAAATGTACTAATTTAGTACTTTTCCAAAGCACATGTCTGCAAAACAGTTTAAAAGACATAAGGTTGTTCCACTGGCTACTTCTGTATTAATTTTGTGGCAGTGAATAAAAGCTCTGCATATGCTACCTCCCAGCTAGGAGCAAAATTCAATTTCCCTTACACACAAGAGAACTGCTGAGGAAAAAGTACTAATCACTCATTCTTTGGATCCCCTTTAAACATGTTCTGGGACAGCAGGTCAAAGAATTTAAACCAATGTATTATATATAGATGCTATCTGTGCATCATAAATTACAGCCCTCTTACAAATTCCTGCATGGCCATTTTCTATTAACTAACAATTTGGCAACACAAAAAATAATTCTTGTAAAGGAACAATGCTATAAGAAACCATTTCATGCCCTCATACACATATTTCTGACAGCTGAGTTTCAGAGTTGCCTAACAAATAAGCTCCTTTTGACAATAACTAATTTTATTTTTAATTAGATGCTGTTTTATCAGTTTGACTCACAAAAAATACATATATAGCTAACTAAATAAAATTAATTAAATAAATAAAATCAGTCAATTATACTTCAAATCAGCTTGTTGGACTCCACAACCCACAATACCCGTCTTATTTGTAATAAGTTTAGTAGATTTAGTAACACTCTGCCTAACTCTGCCATTATGCACTTGCTAGTAGTCCTTCATAGGAAATACATCACAGGAAGTGTCATAAGTAAATTTTTCAGCCCATAAATTACACTCACACCAAGACTTCTGAATGATTCATTATGAACCTTGAAATGCTGCTGTTTCCTATTTTACTTTCATACAGTGGAAACACATTTTAAGTCACCCTGCCATTAGTAACTAGAAAAATGCTTCCTCAACTTTCCTTTAGTTTCTTCATGATGATCATTCATTATCTGAAATTGAAACAGAGATGAGAGAGAACCCATTTTCCTTGCTTGCTTTCCAGTTAGACAAGAGAATCTAAGAGTGTTTTTGACTTACAAAGAAAATCTAACCATCCTGACAGTTTCTGAACCTTGAGTTATCAGAGTAAAAGAAATAAGAAGAAACTAGTTTGCCAGTATTAAATACAAATGTCAGTGTAATTCCAATTTATTTTATTGGTACATTTAAATGGAAACAGAAACTCAATGAACCAATAAAAAATAGAGAAGTAAAATAGAAAGAGTGATTGATACAAAGAAAACAAATGGAGGATTATTCAGAAAGGAAGTTCCTAATTATAATTCAATTAGAAAAAAAGAAGGTATTACATAGTGTACATGACCTTTACTCTTTCTATACATAGATATTGTAACGTGAGGTTCACAGAAAAGATATTTTCATACTTCACAGTATGAGAGATTCAAGCTAATAATGCCAGATGGCATAATCTTCCACAGTGATAGATACCATGTGAAATATTCACGGTTACTGATATTCCTAGGAACCATTATTAAGTCAAATGTCCTTGGCTTCCAAAATCTCCCAGAAACACACCTGACTAACATTTGCAGAAGTACCTCCTTTTTGAGGTACCTTCCTGACCATAACTTGTGTTTCTGAGTGAAGCCGCCAAGATCCAAGGCAGCCAAAACAGATAAAGAGGTAAAGATAAAGACTGGAGCCCCTCCTTGTGCCACTTGAAGAAGCTTAATAATCATAAAATCTTAATTTCTTATGAAAGGTTAATGTGTTGTGGCAGACTCTTACACAAGGCAAAGTATAATAGGGTTTGGAGGGCAAACCTACTCAGACAGTTTGTCAGCAGCTTGCACTTGGCTTCTGCGGCAACAGTATAATTATTTGGATTGTCAAGTGGACAGCTGCTACTGACAGAAGATCCTTCAAATGGTGCAAAGACCCAAGTGACCTGCTGGTCTAGGAATGATGAAATAATCACATTCCATCACTCACTGTAACTACTTATTACCAGAGCATTTATTGTAACATTTTCAATGCCTATAGAATTGGGGTGCAGATAGGGCATGTTCCAACGTGTCCACGACATTCTGAAAGATCAAACCTTAAATAATACTGTTATTCTAGTGCCTCAGATAGAGATAAAAGATCATAAAAAGATTACCAACATTCTCACATCACTGATATACAAAATACTTTTAGGACCTGGTACTTTGTTTTTATTGATCTTTCTTAAAAAAAAAAAAAAAAAAAAAAGTTTTTTGTGGATATTAAGCCAAATCTAAATATCTAGGAATACCCCAAGAACTCACCTTTGTGCCCTTTTAGAACTTCAGGATATTAAATACGGTATTTGGTAGGAAGACCTTGCACAATATTGCTGTAGTTGTGTTGTGTCTGACACTCTCTTTTTCTCTGATTTTCTGTTTACAATGTGGGACAAATAAGAGGTTTGATCACATTGGCCTATTTGATCACATTGGCATAGTCTTCTTAATACTTCATAAGTTTACCTCATAAAGTATGTCAATATCTGTAGAGCAGATTTTCAAGTAAATATCAGAGTCTATAAGGCAATAATTCGTCAGCTAATGCTGATGAGAGCAAAAGTATCTAGTGACAGTAGCATATAGAAAAATATAGAGAACTAAAAGGATTTCATAGCAATCCCCAAATTATGTACTGATCTAGTTATAGAAAACTTAGGAGCATGTTTTGTTTCTTTCTTCAACCCTCCCACTTTCTGGAAGGAGTTATAGCATGAGAGTGATGCTTTTGCAGGGGGGTTAGACCCTATGATCTCTTGAGATCCCTTCCAACCAATAGAAAAATAAGTTGTTCATACCTCACATAATTTCCTACCAAAGCAATATTTGGCCAACAACAAATGTAGCATATGATACAACTTTTCTGTTCCATACTTCCTTTGGGAGTATGCAACAGACTTTAACTTTTCAAAGAGCCATTAAGATTTGAAAGCCAACGTATGTTTGCTCATATCAGCAAGCATCTAAGACATTTGAACATTTTAAAACTTTTGAATACTAAATGTTTAGCAAGGAAAAGAATCCCCTCACTTCTGCCCTTTTTCTCATTTATTGGAGAAATTCAACTTTACATTTTAACAAGTTCTACTTTTAGTAGTATTTAAGTTTAAATTTTGATAAATTAAAGAACAAGCCCATAACAAGCTCCCTAGAGCTTTGCACAATGTATGCTTTGACTTCAGATTCATAATTCCCAGGCATATTTTGTGTTTTATATCATTTGAAGCAGCAATAGGAATCATTTAAGTGCAAAGTGTTTCCCTTGGATAACAACCATCTGTGATCTCTTTTAAAACTACAGGAGACAGAAAAAGAGAAAACCCTTCACAACAGCTCATCTGAACTTCACTCACTATATTTGAAAGTATTTTTCCCAAGTTCTTGCACAACCATTTAAAATCTCTCACATACTAAGCTTTCCACAATATTACAGAAAATTATCATGTGTAGTCTTTACTCAGTACCAAAAATATGGGTATGACATTTAACTATCACCAAGGACTGTTTCAATGCATGGAAGTTTGCAATAAGTCAGAGTAAGCATGGGCTATCTATACCCTTTAGACAACATATTTTATTTTAAAAGCCCTTCATGAGAAAGAAATTGCCGTGGGCTAAGCAAAATAGTGTCTTCCTCAGGTTCAGCCCCTAACTGATTTAACATCCAAATTGTTTTTCAGATAATGAGCAAACATACCAACTTTGGATGTCACAAGATGGGTGGTCATGATGCAGAAGGGTTGAAGAACTTCTGGGAGAGAGTCATTCAAGAGCAAACCAGACAACGAGAAGGTGAAGAGCTTAGGTTAAGGAAAAGTGCACTGAACAAGTAAGGGGTATTTTTTAATTTTTAGCTAAAAGAGCAGTCATATCATCATGTGCTTTTTTTCTTTTTTTTTTTTTTTTAAAAAAAGTAACCCATTATTGTAGTGCTTTATTCATAGCACAGATTGTATTCTGGGTCTTTGGCACTTTTCCTCTCACAGCTGCTTGTCTCATATTTCCATGGCTCTTCTGCATGGAAACTCAGACACCCCTCATCCCTGAACCTCTTGAACATTCTTTAAAGGCCTTGGAGTATAGCCACGTAAAAATAAAGAACCTTGGCACTATAGCCTGTGACAGCTAGAACATACCAGGACTTTTACCTGGAACTGATACAGCTTCAGTAAATAAATATAATTGATTCACATTAAAGCAATAGTTAAACCACCCATTTAATGTGTAGCATAAACAGATCCATAGCACCTTTATCATATTTGACAGTCTTTTACATCATATAAACCCAAAGCTAGAAATGGTACAATAAGGTTTACCTATTCCATGAAACACATCTCATATTCCTGCTCTACAACAGAAAAAAATAAATAAAATAAATAAAATAAATAAAAAGGCTATTAATTTTTTAAATTTTGTTTTGCCAAAACAGTATAAAACAACAACCACCACCTAGAAAGAGCTGTGGCTGTAGTATAAATACTCCACTCAGGTGTAGTAGATTGCCTCAAATATTTGCTCAACCTTTTGCACCTCAGAAGTTTGAATTAGGGCCTCCAACACAGCAAGTGAATCCCCTGACTAACGGTCAGTGCAGCAGAATAAGAAATGCATGTCTCTCTTGTGTTTTTCTTATGAGATTTTCTCTTGAAGTTGGCAAAGGCTTTCCTGCATAAGTTTCCTCAAAGTGGCATATTCATATGAATTAACTTGATTTCAATGAACTGGTATGTACTTGAAAAGGACTGAACCTTTTTTTTTAAAAAAAAATACAGATACTCTGACCCTGGAGGAAGCCATTGTCATCATCTTAAAGATGAGGAAATCAATATCCAGGTATACCATGTGTCCCATTTTCATCAGATGTGTACAGCCCTGTTCTCAGTATCCTACTCCATCTAGTCAGTAATATTCCCAAACTCAGATAACAAAGCTGTTGGAGAGAAAAGCCAGGAAAATGTTCTGCTGCACTGAAAATCTTTGTTACTATGGCTTCAAAAACAAAAACAAGCAAAAACCTCCACTGCCACAAGGAGACATCACAAAGAAATTCCAATCATGGTTGTGTCAATAATATTCTTAATTCCATAAAATTATAAATGTTAAAGATTTTTACATGATCTTGTCTGAATAAAAAATAAATAATAATAAAAAATAATTTTAAAAAATCAGCAAAAGAACTTTGAATAGGTCTTAATTACCTCAGGTAATTAATAGACACAGGCAAGTTCATTCAAGGTCACAAGCCCAAGTAGTTCACAAGTGTTCTCTAATTTTTAAAAAAGGTACATTCAGTAAATAATAGACACTGTCATTACAAAATGTACAGGTTCACAACCCCTTGTAAGTGGCACCTGGGAGAATTAAACAGCTCTAAATATAGGCAGGTGCTCCCTCTGTGACACCTAGTTTGGTAGTTAAAAAGAAACAGCAGTGTTTTGAATGGCAAATATTTACTACCTAATTGCACTGTTTTTTGAGGCTTAACTATACTAATGAGAGAATAGTGAAGTCAAGACAGGGCAGACCAAATGGGTAAAGTTTAAAATACAATCTGCAGTCAAACTCAGGAGCCTATCAAACACAATCATCCATGTGAAACAGCTAATGCTAAGTTATTCCCAGATGAAATCATTAGCTGCTGTTCTTTTTAATACATTAAATGAAATCTATAAATATATATATATATATATATATATATATATATATCAAAGAAAAACAACTTATATTCCATGATGCATTTGGCATTACCATGTGACATCTAATCCTATAGTATTGCTGGGTCAGGTGCTTCATAATGCCATTTCCTTGGAAAATGACCCTAGCGGCCATATCTTGTAGTAGTCCCTAGTGATCTTCTCTTCTCTCTGTACTAAACTTGTGCCTTGAAGCTATGTGGCTCCTCTTGCATGTGACATCAATTCCTTTCATTAAACACATACAAGGTCTGCAGAGATTTTGGATTCCGAATGTCTATATCTTCTTCTTTTTTATTTTGTTTCGTTGTTGTTATTGTTTCAAAGTAAAGCCAAATAGACATATTTAATTTTCTGCTTGCTCTTCTCCAGAGCATTATACAGTAAATTTTCAGTGAGGACATTAATAGTAATTTTTAATTTCTACATTAAATGACCTTATCAGAAAGACAGCGTAGCTTTGAGAATACCCCAGAGGAAAAAACAGAGCCCTTCAAACTGACAGTGTTTCAGCAGTTGTTTGACTCATTAGGAATCCAGCAATGTCACCCACTGATACCATCAGTGCTATCTCTTTCTTCCCTGCATTCCCAATCCAGTAAGCTGGAGAGATGTGTAGATGGTAAATAAATACGGGACAAGTGCTGTGGTGATGAAAGAGGGGAAAGATTCGACCCTGCTGAAAACCTTTGGATGTATTTTAAAGATTTGGCTTGGTCCTTGCTAAGCAGTTATCCTCTCTTTGCAGGCTTCGCCATGAATGGGCTGAGAGGCTGGAAGGCCGAGCAAAGCTGGTCCAGGCGCACGTGAAAAAGCAGAAAGAGCAGATGACATTGCTGTCTATTGAGGCTCTTCCCTCACCAGATAAAACTGTTGCTTAAGGTTACTGTGAAAATACAAAAAGCCCTGCACTTCACTCTGACCTTCTGCATGCCCCTATTAACCAGATACATTGCTGAACAAGCAAGAGCTCAGACTCTGGCCCTTTTCCAGACCAGTTATTAGAGCTCCTAGTGAAATCCTACATAAATTCAGTGCAAGAATAAGGTCACAGTACATAATCTCTTGAAGACTATGGAGGGAGAGATGAGAAGCAGGCATCTATAAATCCACATGATATATTATTATCCCAAAGTAGGACAACTTTATTTTGTAACTGCATTTTCAAATGACAACAAACTTATTTCTCAGAAAGAGTATCACTTGTTTAACAGGTATAATACTTTCAGATTGCTGCAAGTAAAGTTGTACGTTTCCATTTACAGAGCTCTCAGACTCTGGCTTAATGCAGGTGTCATCTGCCTTGCCAGTCAAAGCAGGCTGAGAATCAGGCTGATAAGCTGGACAAAAGAGGAAATACATTTTTAAATGGAATCAGGAAAAAGAAGGAATGAGGGTGATCAATGTACAGGAGAGTTTCCAGATCTGAATCATTAGTTGAAAAGAGGTAAAGATTTTTGCTTTGGTGCATAGATATGAAAAAGACTACTGACATTATCATGAACTAGTTTAAGAGATGTCTGAGTAAGTGGGTAGGTAAGAGAGTTTGGAACAGAAGGCAGTTCATCATAACAGTACAGGAATTCTCTGCAAGGTGTTGCTTGCCGTACCTGGTTTGCACTAATCTAAACACTTGCTGCATTGCTTCTCCTTCTAGGTTAGGTGAAATACAGGAAGTACTAACTAAACATAGGGTAATAACAGTGTGCTCTGTTTACTTGTGAGTCTATGTGTGTAAATACCACAACATCCCTTGGATGAAATCATTTACTTGTTAACTCTTTATTTCTTTGATGGTCAAGAGACCAGTTAGAAGTCTAAACTATTTTTCTATAAGAATATTGATCTAGGTGAAATTTTACCTTTCATCATTGTATACAATGAACAAGTAGGTTTGAATACGTTTGATAAATTCCAAAACAAAAATTCCAAATTCCAAAGCAAAAATTAAACCTTTTTCACCTCATGAAAATTCTATATTTATCCCTTTAAGACAATATTACATTAAAACACAAAATTTTACAGTTTGTTCCCACTTTTACATAATGATATTCTCCCATAGAAAAAGAGTATTTTATCACACACACACACACACACACACAAAAAAAGCTATTTGATAAAGGATAAAAATAATAAAGAACTTCTGCAAAGATTTTTTCTTCTTCTTCTTCTTCTTCTTCTTCTTCTTCTTTGTCTATTGGATGCTGAAGGGAATGCAGAATCAGATTTATTATTTGATTTTTCATAAAACCTAGCCCAAAAAGAAACAATAAATGCTGGGCAATAATAAAGTCTGTGTAGCTGCTTTTGGCTTTGTGGGCTCATCTCCTTCTTCTGTGTTATTTCTGACAAATTCTATAAAAAGTTATTTTAATGTGACACAAAGTAAGCAGATCAAACGGGACCTGAACCTGCTGCCACATACATGAAAAACACAATACGTTGCTGTTCCGCAGCAGTAGCCAAAGTGCATAGACAGGGCCTATTGAAATGAAGGACTAGAACTGCTCCTCCCAGCCCCTAACAACTGTTTCGTGTCATTGTGATGCCACCTGTAGCAGTGCAGCTTACCCCCACTTTATGCCAGGGTGACAAGAGGAGGAAGTCCAAGCAAAGAAGGCCCATAAACATTTGTTCTTCTTTTACATTTAAACTCAACATTTTTAATTGTTAGGAACACTTTCATGGCAGCATATCACATTTTTTATGAAGTGCTCAGTGAAGTACAGGAAAAAGACCACACAAGCAGATGCAGTCCCCAGGAAGTAATTTTCAGTGCTCCCCAGCAGATACCCAAGAACCATGCTGGCTCTTTGAGCAAGAGCTTTTCCATCCACAGCTCTGAGGGGGTTGAAGGATGTGTGAAATCACTTCCACTGCAAGCAGGTGGCATCATACTGATATTATCATCTTACTGAGTGTCACAGGCATGGTTTATCTCAACAACCACATGCAACATTTTCTGTTGTGAATGGACTTCAGATAAATCCACTGCAGGGACACAGCGTATACATAACAAGTGTGGAAGACTAAAATCCTCCCACTCTTAGTCAAAACTGTCTGTGAATTGTTCAAATGTGTATGCATTAATCATGCTTACTTATTCTCAAATGTATTTTACATAACAGCAGTGCCCTAGACTCTCCATGGTATTGAATATCAGATGCTTTTCCTTCCCAGAAACAAGTGGTGTTCATCCACTTTCACTGGTACTGCACATACAATCAGACTGATAAAATAATCAAGTACAGGAAATAATAAAGTCTATCAGCCAGATGTGGGCAGTATGTTGCTTGCTAATTCCAAATCTGAAGGCAGACAAGAAGGTGAAGGACAGTGTTTTGTCCTTTTGTTTTAGTTACTAAACTGAGAAAATTCATGCCTGAATTTAGGTGTCTCAAACATGCCTGAAAATACAAAACCTGTGGTTTTGTTTGTTTGTTTGTTTGTTTTAAAAGGCAAGGAAACAACACAGTGAATTCAACTTGAATCATTACATTAAATAAAACATTTGTCACATTCACATACTAGCTCCCTTTGATATCCAGGTTTTCCAGTTAGCCTATGCTCTTGAGAAAGTAGGTCCCTTTAGCTGAATGTGGTTTTCCTCCCTTGTCCTTAGCTTCTCCTTTTACCAATGGAAAAAAAAAAATAAAAAAAGGAAAAAAAAAAAATTAAAAAAAAGAAAAAAGAAAAGAAAACAGAGACACAAATGAAAATTTAGATTATATTTGCTACTTTAAGAAAACTGGACTAGCTATTCGAGAATAAAAAACAATTATCCAAATATTTTTTCCTTAGAGTTTATTAATTTGTCCAGAATTAAACAGAACTGGAACTGAGTATCAGTTAGGCTGCATAATCTGTATCACACTCAGCCTCCTCTAACATTGCTGCCAATTACATCTGCTTATAATCTAGTCCAGCGGTTGCCTAAGCCGGTAAAAAATAACTAAAATTGTATAGGTCAGAGGCTAATGTTTTTGGCCATGGGACTTAAACAGTATAACTGATGATGCAATAGGTGTGGATCATGTCTATGAAGCAATGCCCAGAAGCTGGCATATTGATGTCAGCTTTGGAACACCAGGTAGAATGCCCAGATTTATGTGCATGGCAGATAATGTGAGCACAGACTACCCTCATTCACATGGTTGCTATTAAGCACCGTGTCTGATCCAGGAACCAGTGACTAATGCATGAGAGACAGCAAGCATCCCTTTCTTAAACTGCCTCTGAGCTGTGACTTGCTCAAATCCAGTCAGTCCAAAAGGTGAATTTAAGGCAGGCTCATTCAGCTAGAGCCTGTCTTTGTTTGGACACTACACAGAAGCACTCACATAATCAGTTACAGATAGGATGTGCTAAAGAAACAACACTTCAACCCCTGTCAGCTGGTACACTTAAATTAGCACTTTAATTCAGAGCCCTTCTTAAGCAGACCGCCTGATTTTCTGTACTTATCACACACTCATTTGGGTCACAGAGCAGATTTAAATCATGCGGACCAGATTTCTTTCAGAGGAAGTTAAGCCAGACCAGAAGCCATACTCCAAGTGCACACCAAAGGACCCTAACTTCTGTGGACCTCAGACAAGCACTATTTCTTCAGTTTTGAGGCACCCATGCAGTGGCTATATAAATAGTCTGATGAATCAGATTAGATAGAGTGTGTTGTAAAACCCTGATCCATGCTTAATCTAATACAAGAACCTCAGCAGCAGTCATTTTGATCTACTGAGCTGCTTGCTCTTATGGATAAGTCTACCCAGCCAAAACAACAGAGATGGAATCAATGTACACTTATATGTTGTGTACAGATCCAAAGGTGGACCTTAACAGATGCAATGACTTTGCTTAGGAGTGATCATTTAATTATACAACCATGCAGATGCACTAGCATGCCCAACTAGACACAGCTTAGCTGAACTACTGATGCTGGGTGTTGGAACAGAGTGTTATCCCACACTGCTATAAAACTTATCATAGATCTGGCATCTGAACCATAAAACTGTTATATGTGGCTCAGTTCTACAGTTAAATGTGGAATAGGAATATGAGGATAATTACCAATTTCCTAGCCCAAATGTTCTTCCTAATTACAAACTAGCTGTGTCCTGAGGGATGCTGTTCTCTACCATGCCTATTAAATAGTACTTGACTGGGGCTTCACTGACACAGTGTGAATAAGGAGTAGTAAATCACATGAAACTTGTGCATTAAAATATTTCTGGATTGAAAAGGGCATCTGTAGATAAATGAGGATGAAACAAAGAGTAGTTCTAGAAAATCCTTTACTTCCTGAGGACAATTCTGTTCATGAATTAACCATTACTATGCTATTTATTTCTTACAGAGAAAGACAGAAGTTATCCATGGTGTTACAAATTTGGGACAAAACTGCACACCAATATTCAGTAGTCAGGACTGACAATGCACAAATCTACTTATTTTTCCTATTGCCCATCTATTTTAACTGTGTATATTTATCTGTCTGTTCTCAGACAATTTTTTTCATTATTATTTAGTGACCAGGGTTTCAAAAATAGTTCATGCTAAGGTGGACAGAAATAAGGGAAAATTGCAGCCCCAAAAAGACAGTCTGACAAATACCTCAGAAAGGCTATATTACCAGGGAAGCCAAACGTAACAATAGGTTGCTATGTACTGCCTCTATAATTAAAGGTACTTGTCTCAAATGTCACTGCTTAAATGAATTAACAATTTCCTGATAGTGACTACTGAAATGTGAGAGGCTACTGGCCCAGTCTTTATGGGGCACTCAGTGCCAGTTGTCAGCTTCAATGAGTCTACTCACAGTGGTGTGACCTCAGAGGTTCACAATCAGGGTCACTATTTTTTCCACACTAAACAGCAGCAGCAGGGAGAATTATAATTTCAAACAACTGTAGTAATAAAATAACCATCTGGCAATAATGACAATGAGGCAAAAAGATAAAATAGGAAATCTGAAAGATAATATTCAGTTTAGCTAGCTACACAAATTGGCCATTTCTGTAAAGATTCTTGTTTCATTTCCACTACATTTGTATTTCATATCCAACATGAATATCGGTGCCGTGTGACCAGAATTTCAGCTTCCCAATATATGTTCACAGTTCAGCTATGGGGATCAGTCAAAAAAAGCAAACAACAACAACAACAACAACAAAAAACAGACTTAATAATGAAAATGTTTTAATTCTATTAGATTTAATATCTAACACAAAGGAAACATATCTGCAAATATAAAAACTCTGTTTGCACTTGTTTATTTGGAAATTAGCAGCAGAAAGCTTTTTTTTCCAAGAGTTCTTGATAACATTAATGTTATTTTTCTCCCTCTAATGTGTTATTCTGGTTAACAATTGCATTACTATTGTTAAGAGCGTGAAACTGCAATATAGGCTTTGAGTATAATTAGGCAAGGAAAACACAAAATGACTGGAGTGAGCAACAGATGTATTACAGAAATAAAATAAAAATAATTTTAAAACCTACAACTATATTTATCCTGATGTCTTAACTTTAATGTCTTCATGGTGATGTTTATTTCACTGCAACTTCTCTTACAGAAATGCATTCTGTAAGATTTGTATTGATGCCTTTATATGTATTCTAATAAGTGAAAACAAACCAACACAGTTGTCAATTTTCACACGTAAAAAGCTCCAAATAATAATGCTTTCTCATTAATTACAGGGTATTTTTGCAACAGAGTTCTTGTTAGGGCTTAGTTAATGATAAAGTGCTAACTAATGAATTGGTACTTTGCAGCTTTTGGACAGTACGCAAGTTTACTGATTTTGTTGATACTGCCTTAATCATTAAATATGTATCCATAATAACAAGACTAACAGCCACTGAAAATAAGCCCTCTAAGCAGTAAGGGCAGCCTAATCTAAAATATCAGAAACAGCAGTTATTATCCACCATCTCAAATGAACACTTAATAACCTGGAACTAAATCCCTTCAGGCTCCATTTATGATATGTACACACTTCTGCTGCAGTGATGACAAATACTGCATTTTCCCAGAACTAATGACAACTCTATAATATGTACAAGGGCTGACAATTATGTGGAATGAGTCTGTCAACAAACTAACAGAATGCAGCCATGTTTGAAAAGTTTTATGCCTAAATCACAGGCAAATTTCAGTACTTCCAACCCCTAATAAACCCCTCTGGAGACATATTACAATTCTGTAACATGTTGCTGGTCCAAGGAGTTTCTGTATGTGCTTTGCTTATTTCAGTTTGGTTACCTTTGGCTATTATAAATAATTAGGAGCAACACATGAAAGTAATTAATATTTGACACTTCACTGTGTTCTGACAAAATACAAGCATTTTATGGGATGTTTTATTGCTCTAGTTGGTGGATGCACTAAAGGATGTCTTCTGTATCTCAAAAGCAAAATATTTTTTTATTCCAAGGCACATCTGAAGATTTCAATGTAGGCAAGGGCGTATCTTACAGGTTTATTCCAGGGATTTTGAGAGCACTCAGTTAACATATCACTATAAAGATTAAAGATGCAGAAAATAAGTATACTTTCACCTACTTTAGTTGTTGTATTTATAGTTTAACTTAGGTCCTGCTGTTGCATGCTCTAGAATCATGGGGAGGATAGAAGGGTGGGTGGTGGTTGTGGGGGGTGTCAGAAAGCTATGGTGATGAGACTGCCATCTCCCCCAGGAAGCAAATTTTGAAAAGTATGAAACTGAATAGCCCAAATCCTGCTAGATTTGAACTATTGTTTTCAACAAAAACCAGAAAATTTGAGCATGTACACTGCCTCGTTCCATTAGTGCCACTTTCTATTTCAGGTACTCTCTTACCTGGAATTTCTGGCACGTACTTGTAAGGGCTCCCATTCAAGTGCAAATTCTCCTGGCTGGCAGTCTTCGACGCACATTAGTGAAGTCTGCTATTCCTGTCGACACGTAGGAAACAAGAATTCACAGCTAGGCTGTAGAATTTTTGAACAGAGAAGCTTTATTTAAGTCATCAAAAGAAAGGAGCAAAATATGAATTGGGGAAAATATGGCCTACAAGCGTGAATTCTCATCATTGTGACAGGCTTTTGAGCTTTGCTCTGATCTGGCATGTAATTACTATGTATCCCTGATCTGAAAACTGTATCCCTAAGCATCACAGCTTCCTGACTTGCACATACACGCTTCATAAGAATAAACTAATACATGAAAAACCTGACTCAGAAAATTAATTATTAACTATTGAAAAAAAAAAAAAAAAAAAAAAAACAAAAAAAAAACCAACATAACAATCAGTTATGCTTCAAATTACTCCAGGTTAATATGTCAATGAAAAGGTAAACTGAGATAAACATATATTTGTGGATTTTACTCATATGAAATACATTTTTTCTACCAACATCCTTAGCAATATTACAAAGCTTGGTACATTTAATTAGTTATAACAGAAGGAATGAAAGACTTACACATGGAGAATTAGAACTTCAGTTTAAAAAATATATGTTGTTTTCTGTTCCAAATACTACATCCAGACACTATAACCTACATGCTTCAGCAATTCCTCCCTCAGGTTTAGGAATATCTGTTCATAATTCCCCATCTCCAATCTGGTTGCAGCATAGACACACTGCTCTGTCTCCTGGTTGCTTAATATTTGGTGTTCTGCACAATTTCACCTGGCTGTTTGCCAGCCATAAGAGGAACACATCTGAGTGGAAAACCATGATTGGGATGTAAAACACTGACCCAGCACATCTCACTAGCAGCCTCAGACACATAGGTTCTTGGAAGCTGTCAGCACAAAATAAAGCTGCTTCCAGAACAAAAGATTTTGGTTGTTGCTGCTGTTGCTTTTGTTTGGTATGTGTGTTTGTCATTGTTTTGTTTTTGTTGTTTGTTTGTTTTGTTGTGTTTGCTTTTATGTTGTTGGTTGGTTTGCTTTGCTTTGCTTTGCTTTGCTTTGCTTTGTACCAGAGGAGCAGTGCCCAAGAAGGAACATCTAAGTTCCCATAATGGTATTGGCAAACTGAGCCTTTGGTCTCCAATCTGGGGACCAAGTTTTGCTTTTTCCTCCACAATGCGTTTCACAAACCTCTGCCTGTGTTACTGAGAAGATGGTTTCCTCTATCTTCTCCAAGAGACAAAGAGATGCAGATCTGTGAAGAAAGTCATGCAGGCAGGATGGCCACCCAGGGCAGCTTCCTTCTCACCTGCCATTGCACCAACAGGGATAAGAGCCAAAGTGACCAGAAGCTCTTCTTCAAACCTACTTCTTGCAGCCTTCCCCAGCTACTTAAAGCTACCTTTCAGACATTAGCAACAGCCTGCTGGGATTATGAGAGAAAATATGGGAGCATTCTCTGAGGATAAGAATCTAGACATACCCTGCATTTTTATATTTATCCATATCTAGGTATACACTGACCCTGAAACTGCATGTGACAGAAACTGTTTGAAAACTGCTGGCTGTTCTCATGTAGTCCCCAGTGCAACCAGCTGCAGCAGCAGGGTAGTCACAGCACAAACCCCAGACAGAGCTTGCATTTCTGTGACAAGAAGAGGAATATATAAGCAAGAGAGGAATGGAAAGTGAGAAATGAAAGGATGGCAACGGTGCCAGGATACCGTACTAAGCAGACTAACAGAGCCAGATAGAAAATCAATCAATCAAACCAACAAACCACAACAACAACAAAGCTTTTAAACCACTTTTGTATATTTTCCTAGGAAAAAAGAAAAAAAAGAGAAGAAGAGAAGAGAAGAGAAGAGAAGAGAAGAGAAGAGAAGAGAAG
>CM021763.1:45889902-45901071 GCA_011075105.1 Heteronetta atricapilla | reverse complement strand
GAAAGAGAAAGAAAAGAAAGAAAGAAAGAAAGAAAGAAAGAAAGAAAGAAAGAAAGAAAGAAAGAAAGAAAGAAAGAAGGAAGGAAGGAAGGAAGGAAGGAAGGAAGGAAGGAAGGAAGGAAGGAAGGAAAGAAAGAAAGAAAGAAAGAAAGAAAGAAAGAAAGGCTAACAAAGATTTTTTTTTATTATTTTTTTTTTTTTTTTTTTTCCCTCTGCAGCTTCTATTGCTTTGTGTCTTGAAAACTGATCTATTGGTGCAGCACAAGATAAAAGGTCCAATTTCTGGTGTTTCCTAGAGCTCCCACAGGGATGTTTGGGTAGATTTACTATTACCACACCCAACTGCTGGTCCCAGTTGTCTGTCTACCAGGTACCCAGCCCATCTGAACTCACAGGTACAATTCAGTGAACTAGCTGAAGCCAATAGTGAAGGTCTTGCACTGAAACTTGAGTCCTTGCCCTGGGATGGCTAAAATGCAGACAATCTCCTAACTGCCATCTTGGCTAGGAAAAGAAGTAACCTGCAGATGATAAGGAGAAAAGGGTTGGTGGGGGTGGTAACATCCCAAACTCCTGCAGCTAAATCAGCCACAGCTCATCTGTCAGAGTCCTAGAACCCAATCAGCAGATATCACAGAGAATCATCAAATATAAAGCATTTGGTCAGCATCAAGGAAATGACAGCGTTAGTCTGTGCAGTCTAGTCAACTTTTCAGATTTACTAAAACAAGTGAACAACAAAGGACTCAAATCTTACTCATGTTAAGAAAGCAACAGAGAGCAACAGAGATGAACAAATTAGGAAAACAAGGAGCTAAATTTTTGAACACTTCACCAGGAAGACACAATGAGAAGTTCACCCCTCTGCCTGATGAGTATGATCATATTGCTTTGATATCTGAAACCAGGCAATGAGCAAGGGGGTAACATGATAAACAGCTGGGCTTTTCAAACATTCATAAGGCTGAGTGATGCTTTTTTGTACATGGAAGCTGTCTGCTTTATGCTGCCTTTTAACATGCTTGTTTTCTCTCCAGATGAATCAAGGACAAGTAAACTGGAATAGAGGGATGAGTGCCACAGCTTTTGAAATCCAATCTCTCTTGCCTTATAGTGCTAATTTGGGGATGGAGAAAATTATGTGGTTCAATTTACAATTAGGATTCCTCCATAATGATGCCTTTCCTCCACAGCTCTCACACTCAATGCAAAGCTTTTCCAGAAACCTAAAAATAAAGTATATTGCATAGTCCAGCTGTAGTGTTGTTTAACTTGGTGTGACAGATTGATAAACACAAATATAGACAACACAAAGAGACAGTGAGATGTTATGAACAAACCTGATTTGAAGTGCATGGCAAAGGAGCAATCTGAGCAGCTGTCAAAAGGGTAGACTTTCTACAATAACGTTGATATTCAAAATGTTCATTATTATGTGCCTATAAACAGTTCTTCAGAAAGGGGGAATGCATGTTGATATATTACTTTCACATATTGATGCTCACTCATCCCATCAAAAATACTACATTTAAGGTAGAGCAAAGCTCTCTGTGTTCCAAGTAGCAAAGGCAAAACCCATACTTTTTATTGGGGAAAATAAATAAATAAATAAATAAATAAATAAATAAATAAAATAAATCTATACAATTGCAAAACTGGTTAACTAGTATTACTTCCACTTTGGATTTGCTGGATTTCAGCAAATTTAGGGGAAAAACAAACAAACAAAGCTATACATATATATCAGGAATTATGTATATATATATCAGGAATTTTGATTGTCACCTCCATTAACCATGCAATCATCCCTTAGGAACTGGACTGAACAGTTTGATAATATTCTGTATGTTAACTCAGAAACATATTTTACCTTCATATTTGCTTCTTTTGGAAAGAAGGAAGAATGAACTGTTACCCAGAATGATGGTCTGATAGTCTAAAATAGCACCTAATAACCAAACAATTGTAAAGGAATTATTTTTCACTTCACCAAAGTTTCATTATGCAAGATTGAAAAAATAACCCTGCAAAATAAATAAAGATTGGGCAACACATGTAATACCAGCAGCATAACAAGGTCTCAGTCACAATGCCACTTGGCACATCAAACCCTCCAGGAATGAGAAGCCACAGTCTTTTAAATTGTAAACCCTTCCTTTGTTTAGCAATCAGAGTGCCCTCGTTGAATCATAAAAATGGCTTCATGTAGTGATGCACATGCACTTTTTTTTTTTTTTTTTAACTTCTGGCTAAACTAGATTTAAATAGGATTCAGAGTAAGTTGTAGTATTTTTTATCATTTTGCTATTCTTCATATCATAGGCGATGGCTACAGATAGATGGAGGATAAATGCCATGGGGGATAAATGCCTTTCAGCTTAGTGGAGTTCTGCCGTTGAATTCAGTGCTGCCAGGATTTCACCCCAGCTTCATTCATCAGCCAAAGAAAAATGGAGTTGAAGTCAGTTCACCTTTAGGAGCAAGCACACTGAGCTACTTAAGATTGCTTACTATGGCTTTAGGTATGAACAGCCTTATAGTTCTTTATTTTATCCTTGCATAGTGTGGTTTCTCTTTCTCCTTTACTCTTTCCCTTTTTCTCTTACTGGCACCAGCTCTTTTGCGAGCCAGAAGAATCCCTCCATCATTGAAAAAAAAAAAAAAAAAAAAAAAAAAAAAAGAGAGAATCCCAGGCAGTAAAGTTGCATCCACATCAGGCAGTCCAGACTTCCCTGGCAAGAGCTATAGTAGACTCTGGAGGTGACTGGAGAATACTAAATCAAATTACCATAGTGCATTTCACAACATTTTATAAACCAACAATTCCACAAATTTATTTCTCCTCCTTCCCTGTTATTTCCCCAGTTTACAGCCTTGAACATATAATTCATAAACACATAACATGTCAGTGTGATGTCTAAAATAAAAGAATTACAAATCAATTTTTCGTTATTTGCCCAGACTCTTCTGCCTTTTACAAGAGTTCAGACTCAAACAGCATAATGTTTACAGAAATTGTTAGACTGCCACCTATTGGAAATAGATATACAGATAAAAAAGACCTTGGTTAATCCGCATAAAATATTCATTTATTACCCAAGTGTTGTTTTAACTATATCAACTTAAAAGGCTTTAAAATGAATAGACTTCAAGTTCTGTTCATAATTACGTTAAAATTTAAATATGTGTGTAACTTAAAAAAAGAGCCTGTCAGAGGGGTAAAGCACGAGAAAGTGGTAAATAAAGATTTATAGCCCTGGAGTATAAAACAGCAAAAATCAGAGCAGACCCACAGGAGGAACCACCTGTTTAAAATCTGAGTCACATTATTAAACCTTGTATTCTCAACTGAAGTAATTTTTATATCAGATCCTAGTTTGCACTCTGCAGAGAGATATGCAATATTTAGGTTCACTCAGTTTAGTTATATTCTAGATTCTGAATGTAAATTAGTAATTTTACCTGCAGAAAGCATTTGCCTTGGGATAAAACAGCCCTGTTCTCTCATGGAAATCTTAAAAATTAGGTTTGAATTCACAGTCTTGGGAGAGTACAGCTTTTTTTTTTTTTTTTTTTTTTTTTTTTTTGTATCAAAGACCTTCAACTACCATTACTGTTTAGAAGATACTTGGGCAATGCCACAAGTTGACTTCTTTCCCCTATTTGTTTCTCATGAACAAATAAATTCCTGCTTTTTTTTTTTTCACTCCTTCTTCAACTATACCCTCAGGCATTCTAGCCTTCTTTAAGTGAAAATGTGATAATTTACCCTTGAAATTGCACTAAACTGCAAAAACTTAGAGCAAGTGACAATCCAACTCAGTTTTGAACCTTGAACTTGATCCTTGATCTGCCTGCCATCTCTCCTTTCTCACTGCCATTCAATCTGCAGGCTGGGAGTATCACTGCCTGAAGAGCATCACTAGTGAAATCCTCACACATCTGCTTCATCTCATCTTTACCATTGCAGCCTCCTCTTCTACAGCTTTTTTAACTCTCACACTAAAATGAACAACTGTGTTGCCTATCTCTTTTCTGCCCAGCCTCCCAGGCTTGATCAGAATCAGACTGTTCCTCTTCCAAGTCCTTCTATTAATTAGCACTGACCCCTGCCCGGCTCATGACAGCTTTTTGACAGCTCTTTTCATGGTTCTGCTGAGAGACTTACACAAAAACACTGAGCCCACACTTTTGTAGATAGTTATATTAAAAAATATTAAATAAATAAATAAATAAACTGAAGTTAATTATACCTGATGTCACAGCATACAAAAAGACATAGACGATTAATACAAGAAATAAAAAACAATGTGAGGCAAAATATACTGTATGGGATACTATGCATAATATATTTCACACATTCAGTCCTCAGAATTATTCTTCTTATCCTCAGACTCTTCTCACTTATCCTCAGTGGTCTGAAATTCCTGACTCAAATTATTTGGCTTAGCAGTGTTTGCATAAATGACACATGGAATGTACATACCAATTAGTAAAACACTTGCTGATTTTCCTTAGCTACAGTAAAGGCTAGAAACACCTTTCCCGTTTGTATTACTTATGGCCTGATATGGAAAGTGATCCTGTTGACAACTATCTAGTTCTTAGTTGGCTGCAGGATCACTTTTTAAATCAGTTCCTAGTCTATCACACCTTTATTTCTAGCAGGTGTCTGATATATATTCTCATTCCTCACAAACACCTCTTCTTTTCCTGTTAGCTTACATCATTCTATCAGTGCATACTTTTTTATTCCTTAGTTTTATCTCTCTTTCCAGATCCTAATGAGAATTCGCCAGGCTTCTTTGTGGTTTGTAAAAAAGACCTTTTCTCTTATGGCTTTCTTTTGAAACTTCAATCATTCTCTACCTACTCTTGGGGCATACTCTCACATATAATTTTGCTCCCCTAACAAGCACATTATCTTCTTCTGGGGACATATTTACATCAAAAGTTCATGGGAATCAAAAGCAATATTTCTATGGTGCAATAGCTGTAGACCCATGTCTGAGAATAATGATATGATTTCTACCCACTCTGTAGTATCTACACCTTTGTCACATACTATGAAGAATGAAATCTGAGGAGAGAACAAAAACAAAAACAAAACGCATGACAAAATTCTCATTGAAGTCAGCAGGTTGGCTTCATATTTTGTGCAATATTTCCAACTTTAAATAAGTATCTCTACCACAAGTATTTTAGGTGACAACCAGTACAGGTAAAACTTTTGGAAGATGTATTTGTGACAAGATTTTTCATAGTCCAGGTCCTAGACTAATCCTAGTCCTCTTTTTCCTTTCAATTTAAACTCTTCGACAAGTCTGGAAGAAATGGAAAATGATCCTGGGACCATTCCCCCACTCTGTATCTTCCACAGTGGCAGCCATGTGCTCTGCAGTCTGCTGATTCTTTTTCTGCTGGAGCACATAAAATGCAAATTAGATCAAACTGATCTCTATGCTGTTGTTTAGATACCTGATCTCATTCAAACAGGAAAGGAAAATTGAATACTTTAATTTTCATCCACAGTCTGGAGAAAAAAAAAAAAAAAAAAAAAAAAAAAAAAAAAAAGTTTCAATGTGATCTTTGGCTGTAGATAGCTTATTTCAATCACCCCCTGATTTTTTCTCAAAAGCTTTTTGAGAATATATTTTGAAGAGTTGTATAGAAATATGAGTTTTTCTGTGTCTCCAGGCTGAAAAATATAAAGGCAGATTTAGTAGTTGGACATGTTATACCAGAACTCTGGGCAGATGACATGGCAACTCTACATGGAAATGAAATTAATAGGATAGTATTTTTTCATAAACAAGTAATGTCACTGGATGAAAACTGAACAAATAAGCATGCAACCACCTTTACCCTCAGTCTGCACAAAACAAACAAATAAAAAACAAACACGAACACACACAAAACACCACCACAAAAAAAAAAAAAAAAAAAAAAAAAAAAAAAAAAAAAAAAAAAAACTAAGGCCTGAAGCCTTCTTCAGTCATTTTAGGATACCACTGATCATTAAATTTAACATGAATAGGCATACCAAATAAATGAGGGGATTTATAATTTCCACTTTAGGGGAGAACCCCTTTGACATAAATATCTGTAAAAAGCTCCCATGAGGTATGGCGAGAGATGCCTTTAACCTTTGCATATATATTTTTGGATCAGCTTAGCATCGTTTTGCTCAGAATGAAACCATATGTCACCTAATGGCTCAGGGGATATACTGGCATATGGAGCTTTTCATGCTTTCACTGCCAGTTTGAATCCAGCCCAGGTCAGTAAAAACCCACACGGCTGCATCTGAAGGTTGTTGGGTAATCTGTGTGAAATGAGTTGGCCATTTCAGCCCAGATCCTACAGCAAAGTTGTCCACCAGAACATGACCGCTACAGATGGCTCAAACTTGCCCTTCTGTCAGCACTATCATCAAGTCAGCCAGAGATGAAATAAACTGAGAGCGTGCACAAGCTTTCACTGTGAGGAAGCCACACCTTGAAATTGCTGAGACACAGGACAAATTTTTGAGACACAGTCCTATTCTAGGACCTACGGTACTCCTCAGCCGCTCACATGTAGTTTTTTTGCATTAACATTACACCACCTCCTCAGAGCAATTCCTTCATACAGATGTAACCTATTAGGCAGATCAAAGTTTAGTGTCTGCATTAATGCTTCACACAGTATAACAGTTCTTTGGGTAATGACAACTCTGTTGTCTGGAGTGAAGATTCAGACTTAGGAGAAGCATAATAAGCCTTCTCAAAAAGAAGGAGAATGCAGAACTAAACAGTACCACAATGAGGGGAGGTTAAAAGATGTAATTATTTTATGAACATTGAAGAAAATACTACACTATAATAAGCAGTTAATTGTCTTTGAAATACTATCCAGGAGAATTAACTAATAATATTAATATGTGCATTGCAGCATTGCACTAGAGAACACTGAAGGCCTAAGGAAAAAAAAAAAAAAAAAAAAAAAAAAAAATAAAATAAAACCCTTTTAGGAAAAATTAATGAGGAGCTTTTTGCTAATGATTAACAGGAGGGAAGGGATTTTCAGTGTATCAGTATGACATGTACGTTTTCTCTTTGCAGTAGTGAAAACACTGCAAGTCTGTATTATCAGTTCTCAGTTAGGTTTCAAAAAGCATAATTCTGTTTCTATTTCCTACTGAAAAAATTCTGAAGACAGATATTTTAATACATAGTGTGACACTGATGTACAGCTGGGAAATTAAGGTAGGCAAATTAATTGATAATGCAGTTCGTTATGCACTCCGTGGGAGCTGTGTCACAAAGGAGGCTAATAGTAGGTGTTTACAAAGAAAACAGAAATGGGGAGATTACATGAAAGAATTAGTGTTAGTGAGTCACTACTTCACTGATGAAACAAACCTTTTCTACCTATTTATGCAGGTTTTTTTGTGTTATTAGGCTTGATATTTTGCAGTGTTTTTTCCTATCACCATTTTGCAAAGTAGGTATGCCAGAGAAGTGGCATGCATGGTTTACACATTTGCCTTTTTTTTCTCTATTGTAAATTATATTGTTATTTTAGAAAAGATACATATTATGTCAAGTGCTGAAAAGGACACTGTCAGATTCAATATATGCTCCCCTTTGTCACTATAGTAACTAGACTGTTATCTGTATCTCAGCTATTCCTCCTATGTCAGACTTGACTCACTCACGTACAAGGCTCCACACTCCCTGTCTCTCAGAGTCTCTTCCTGCACCTCTCCTGTGCTGTTAAGCCTCATAAGCAGAGCTGTTGCAAAGATGCCAAGAGGGGGTGCCGCTGCTGCTATAACTTTGTGTGAAAAGATTTCAAATGAGGGTACAGGTGCATATGTTTCTGTCCCCACTGACTGCTGCACCCCAAGCAATAAGTTGAAGAAGCAACACTTTAGAAGATGAAGAAATGGCTGGTGAAAGCTGTATGCCATGTAGGGAGCTTGCAGACCCGCTTCCATATCTGCAAGAAATGGAAAAGTGTTATGGAGGGACGACATGGTATAGCCACAGTACATAAACGTGTCTGCAAAACTGCTCAGCTGCAGCCCAATGTTTATTTCTTACAGTGTACAAAGACAAGTTACTGGAAGTTATATTAAATTCTCCTTAAAACTCTTCCCAACTATCTCTGTTTACACCCACCTACAGATAAGAGGTTGATCTGACAAACCTCAGTCTTTGTTATAAAGTCAAGCCATCACTTCTAAAGCATTTTCTTTCAGATAATTTAGGTTATTATGATATGTTAATGCAATATACCTATATTTACTTTTTTATCTTCAAATTTTATTTTTTGCCTTGTATTTTTATTAGGATGACATTCAGACTTGCAGAAAATCTGTGGATTGAAAACTGGCAGAATAGCAGGACCCAGAGAGTACATGTCAGTTGTGCACGGTTTAGTTGGAGCCCATTAAAAAGTGGAGCACCGTAGGGTTCAATACTGGGTCCAGTCCTGTTTAACAATTTAATTAATGATCTGGATGAAGCTGCAGAGTGCACCTTCAATAAATTCACAGGTGACACAAAATGCAGGGAAGTGTCTGACTCATTAAAGGACTGCATGGTCATCCAGAGGGAATTCAACAGGCTGGAAAGGTGTGTTGACAAAAATCTCATTAAATTCAGCAAGAAGAACTGTGGAGTCCTGCACCTGGGAGGAACAATCCCAGGCATGGGGACATGCTGGGGGTCACTCATCTGGAAAGCTGCTCTTCAGGAAAGGACCTGGGAATCCTGGTAGACACCAAGTGTCTTGCAGCCAGATTGAACTAAAAGACAAAATATTAACAAGAGTAATTATTACTCTGAAGCAGAAATTTCTGTGAAAAACAGTACAAAACAAAAATTTGATTTGGAGCTATTCAAACATGTTCCCTCGTCCAAATCATCAATAAAGATATTAAAGAGGACAGGCCCCAACACTGACCCCTGCAGAACACACCTGGTGACCGGATACCAACTGGATTTCACTCTGTTCACCACTATGCTCTGGGCCCAGTCATCTAGCCATTTTTAATCCAGCAGAGGGTGTACATGTCCAAACCATGGACTGCTAGCTTATCCAGGAGAACACTGTCAGAGACCATGTCAAAGGCCTCATTGAAGTCTAGGTAGACTACGTCAACAGGCTTTCCCTCATCCACCAGGAGGGCCACCTGCTCATAGAAGGACATGACATTGGTCAGGCAGGACTTGCCTTTCATGAACCCATGCAGACTGGTCCTGATCTCCTGGTGGTCCTGCATGCACTGCATGATTATATTCAAGATGACCTGTTCCATAACCATCCCTGGTACCAAGGTCAAGCTGACAGGCCTGTAGTTCCCTGGGTCCTCCTTACCACCTTTCTTATACATGGGTGTCACATTAGGAAGTGTCCAGTCATCTGGGACCTCTTTGAATGGTCAGAACTATGAATGCAATATCATTGTCTTTGAGTAAAACCAATCACAAACAAAATTTGCTATATTTTTGAAAAACATTGTGAAATTTACTTTTTTTTTTTTTTTAAGAAAAAAAAAAAAAAAGTTAATGCCTTAAAAATATCACCTTCATCTCAAGGTGTTTTACATATGGAAGCACCTTTTCTTCTGGTACAGTTAAACAATTCCCAGAAATTCCTTTACCTCAAGTATTACTGAGGCACTTCCTTCACCTCTTTGACTACGAACTCAGTGTAGCTCTCGTTTCCCCAACCCCTTACTTTTCTTCCTGTGATGACTTGCACCACACATGCTATTCCTCTTATGTTGCCAAATTCCAGTCTGAGAAATACTGATACTAAATTACAGCTCTCACACAATGTTGCACAAGGAGTTTGAAAATAGTTATGGTACAGACCAACCATCTTTCCTCTGCTTTCTCTGCTACTGCATCCACATATCCCCTCTTACATACTTTTTGCTTCCATAATATTGCTATTTATCACACTTCCTGGTAAGTTTTTCAGACTAACTATAAACCTATATTAAACAAGATTTGCTAAGAATGCTAACAGCTTGAAATATGCCACTGATGCACACAGCTTGTTCCATCATTCTAAGTATGCCATAGATCAAACTATCTACCTGCGATGGTGAGCATACTAAATCACTTGAAGTTCCATTTGCATGATCATCTTTCCAAACACTCTTGCTATGTTGCTGACTCAAGCACTTTGAAAGACTGACTTGAAATTACTATTTAAAAAAAATGTGAACATTTTCTCACTGAGTATGCAGGAAATGAAATGTGTTAGCTCTTATCCATTTCAAATTAGATTGAGCACATAACTGTCTAACGTGAGCACACCTAGCAATAGTTTACATTTGTCTCTCCAGTAAGCTTTTTAATCAAAAGTAATTTAGTGTTAAGCATATTGAAAAGCCTTTCATTAGCTGTGGATGGGGCTTGATTTATTCATATGCTGTGTGACATATGTTGCTGATGTTGTAGCCTACCACATCTCCAATTTTAAATAAGTGCTTCAGTTCTGGTTGATATGTTTGCAAAGAGCCCATTTGCAGTTTTATATCATACAAGGCAGGAATGTTCAGTGCTCAAGGTGGCTGGTTTGTGTTGGTGACTGAATCACAGAACTAGTCACAGGGCATGAAGTGGCAGACGAGAGGGGATTTTTTGTTTGCTTGGGTCATGCTGGGTTTTGGTTTTACCAAAGTACTTTCAGGGCATGATTTTCATTTGCATACTGTTTTTGCAGCAGTTGCAGTTACCTCTCTGCAGTGCTTCTGCAGAACTGAGATGCTGTTCAGTACTTTTCAAATATGCAACAGCCAAGGTCACAAGGCCTTATTTTGCATAACGTAACCATCCTGAACATTCATTGCACAATTCCAGTGCATGGAAAAACAAAGCTCAGTGGTAGCGTCAAGACCTGGCTGTGGAAAGTGGTTCAATGTCTACATATACCAAGATGTTATCAAGCAAGGCACACTAGACTAGAGTTATAAAATGTATGTAGGAATTGCAGGGGGACTTTTGAGAATCCTGTTTAGTTTCTCATTATGCACAGACATTTCTGATAACTGTCATGTACCTCCTCATGCCAGCTATGTATTTGTCAAAAAGCTTTGCCTCACTTCCTTGCATAGTAGTTACACACTCCAGATTTGACAAGAAAAAAATAATAATAAAAAAAAAAAAA
>CM021763.1:45859860-45884902 GCA_011075105.1 Heteronetta atricapilla | reverse complement strand
GAAGGGAAGGGAAGGGAAGGGAAGGGAAGGGAAGGGAAGGGAAGGGAAGGGAAGGGAAGGGAAGGGAAGGGAAGGGAAGGGAAGGGAAGGGAAGGGAAGGGAAGGGAAGGGAAGGGAAGGGAAGGGAAGGGAAGGGAATTTGGAAGTGTTCCAAATTCCCTCAGTATTGTGCACTTTTGCAGAGCTTCCTTTGCTATTAGAAGGTTGCTGACCATGTCTGGTAAGAATTGTAAAAAATACTCCAGTGACAAAAACTAGGAGGCTCTTGCCACTTCAGGAGTCCTGGAAAAGGGTAAAAGGAGAGACAAGCAGCCCACCAGAATAAAAAATGAAGTTATTTTCCTTTCATCCCAAGGAATGTAATTCAGATGAATATCCATCACCCAAAATATTTGCATCTTTGTTAAAATACATGCCATCTCATGTGTGGCAGGAGATACAGTTCAGCTTCATTTCCTCAATACTGACCTTGTGTCTCTGAAGGGTTTAAGATGTGGAACAGAAACTGAAATTTTACTCTGTTCTTCCCCCCAACCATGAGGGATGAAAACTTGCTTTTACATACCTATGCTATATGCGCATACGTGAGTCTTGTCCTGCGGCTCTTTCCCTTTGACAATATTTGAACCTTACATTCAATTTCAGCCAAAAGAGAGAAAGAGGTATCTCAAAGGAAGTTGCTTGAAAATAGGCAGGCAATGGAAAGTGAGAGAACATATTAGTGCACCAAAGATGGTGAAACGAAAGTATGCATTCAGACATTACTAGACACCTGAGATATCCCATCAAAGAGAAACTCGGTGTTTCTCAACAGCCTCTGAATATTTCAGTTTCCATAAAAGATTAATTTGCAGCTCATACTTCTTAACCTCATAAGGCAGAGAAATCTACTGGAACCCAAGTCTTTACAGTTCTGGTTCTTATAGTAAGGTTTTTGTTTGTTTGTTTGTTTTTTTCATTCTCCCACAGCCCTATTACTACTTCCTCTTCTTCCTTAATTGTCTCGCAAATCAGCTTCATTTTTCTGTGTGTGATGAACTGTCTAAAACCTGCTAAATTAGTCTCCATCAGTATCACCCTGATTCCACTTTGCTTCCATGGTGAAATGAAGCCCCTTAAGCACTTCTGCTCCCCAGGTCCCTTCATCCAGCCCCTGGGACCAACTGCCTCTAGTTATCCGTTACTTCACGTAAAGAAGAAAGGCACCAGAGCCCAACAGTAATAAAGGAGTAAGACATATCTTCTACACAGGCAGAAAAGAGACTTTCTCTAGTCTCACATCACTGTGAAGTATTTCCTGCCTATCTCGTTTGACAAGAGAACTTCCCTCCTGCTCATCTTGCTGCCCCACAAAGATCTCCTTAATCTGTAGGGGGCTGACTGGTGTTTTACAATTTATGTTTCTGAATCAGAATGCTCTCAAAGGCAATCTTCACCTAAGCTAGAGCAGAGTCAAGAAGGTGATGCAAAGACAGGCACATTTAACTTGCAATGTTTCCTTCATGATAAATGGGTATTATTTGAATTATGAATTGACATTATTACTTGCATTTGCAATGCAGTTATCTGTCTCAATACACCAATACTGTGTGAACAAAGATATACTTTATGATATGGAACAGGGGAGGGAAAGAAAATATAAATTGTACAAAAATCATTTTCTTACACATTAACTTGACAATATTAAAACAACACACGATGGTTTTAATTTAAACAAAAAAAAAAATCAAGACTGTTTAATTAAATAAGGTTTTTGTCGTGTGGAACTTTTAAATATTTTATTCCACCAGCAAAACCTGCTGATGCATTGTAGAGATATCCTACCAAACAGATGGAAACAGAACCTGGATAAACATTGCCACCTAGCGGAGCCCTCCCTGACAGAGTGTACTGCAGCAACCTCATGACTTCACTGCAGAACAATTAACTAGGAGCTGGTATTGATCCTTAATGGAAAATGTTTCCTAAAATATACAAGCAACAGACAGTCTTCAACACAGGCTGAGAAGACAGAAAGAATATTACAATTTTGGTGAGCTGAATCTTGGCTGGGACATCTTAATTGGAAACCTTTTACCCCTGAAGCAGTGTTTCAAATCAGAAGACAAATACAATTCTTCGTTCTGTTTTATGAGTGCATGACTACTAAAGTGCTTTGTTTCCCATTATAGAACCCCACTTCACAAGCAAGGAGACTGAACATTAATTGTGCTCACAGAGGTGTACCCTTTAGGGCAGGGTTGAAGAACAGTGGGTAGTGTGGGAAAATATGAAGCACTCCTTAAGACACAGCAATTCATAGACACAGGCAATTTTGTCAGCCCGGCAACTTTCCCAAACATGAAACTTACTTTAAAAATTGAGATGTTTATCTCTGAGCGCAGATGAATCAGTGAGTTATTTGGGGAGTCATTAATGAACATCAAATAGAGAAAGCCACAAAGAGATGAGTCATATCACCATAACACCAAAGAAATGAGATATAGCCCTTCTAGTTCTTACTCCCTTTGTGGCTTTTTGTTTGCTTGTTCTGATGTGTTTTTTTTTTTTTTTTCCTCTCTCTCTCTCTCATCATTCAGAATAATTTCCAGCTATTGCACTTCAATTTTAGTTTCTGTAATGATATTTTTCTATAGAGCTGACTCACAGATGAAGGATTTGTCCTCCTGATATGGTATTAAACAACCTCTAAACTCCAGTTTCCTGATTTTTTCTTCCCCTGAATCAGCTAGTGTTAGCCCTAAAGCCTTTTCACTATGAAGTAGCAAAAGTTCAGTTCACTCTCTAGCATTATCACTCCTCAAGTGTTTCAGCTGGGACAGCTGGTAAGCCACATCAGTGCCAGAGACAGCAGTAGCACCAGAGATTACATCTCCTTCTCACAAGCTTCATAACAATTGACCTGAAACAACACTTCAGAGTCATTGCGTGGTCAAAAAGACTAATGTGACAGAAAGGATGGAAGACACCACATGGAAATGAGGCAAGCGGGCTTCTAGGGAGACAGCATAGTCATTTGGCTGAGCAAGCAAATGTAACTGCAAAAAGGAGAAAATAAATCTATTGCAACTTGAAAGGTGGCTTCAAGGTCACTCAGTGACACATCCAAGGTTGATTAAAGATAAAGACACAACTTGTTTCATTTAGCACCATAGACAGACAAATAAATGCTTAGTGAGCATTTATTCATTTGTGTTCATGTAAGAAAGAGGAATTAGAACCACAAATGAAAATGACAGAAACGCATGTTAGTGGTGACGTGTACCAGTGGAAAATATATCAAATGTATCTAAATTTCATCAAACTGTTAGCTTAAACTACTCCTACTTGTGATTCTGTACAGATCAATAACATTTTTCATTATACACTTTTATCAGTTTAATATTCTGCAATCAACATTTTATTACAGTGCTTTTCCTTAACCTTTGCCCTTTTTGTCTCATATGCTTTCCTTAATATTATCATTGCTACTAGGTAGGATATGGCCAAATAAGTTAGGAAAGAACGTTCAGAATTCAGATCCCAGGTTGGGCTGAGAGCTAGGGAAATAAAATAAAATAAAATAAAATAAAATAAAATAAAATAAAATAAAATAAAATAAAATAAAATAAAAGGGGGGTGGGGGTGGGAAGGCAAGGCAAGGCAAGGCAAGACAAAAAAAAAAAAAATTACCAGCAGCATTAAACGAATAAATATCCTATCATGTAATGTCAGTGATTCAGAATGAAGTGTTATAAATGCCAATTCCTATAAAGTATGGTGGCAGAGGTTAGAAAAATATCTCAGATCATTCTCCCAGTCACTGTGTAAAGGTGATTCAATATATTCCTTTAATTCCAAAAGCTGCATCTAAGAAAATGCGTCTTTGCTACACTCACAAAACACCTCTTATAACCATCATACATTACACTTACACAGAGAACTAGTTATCGATGATAGCTGCCATAAAAGATTTTTTCTTATTTACAGACAGTTCAGAGATGTTCCGTCTGTAAATACCAAGGGCTATGAAGGGAAGAATCTTCTCTCTTATATACTTTACTAGCATCATTTCTGCTGGCAACAGCTGTATAAGAACAAACAGCAATCATTCATCCCAATAACATTTTAGTGCATCTCAGTTTCCTTTGAATACAGCTCAGTAACCCTGACACTTCTGTGGCTACAGAAAGAAACATATCAATGGGAAGTGCCATAAACTGAGCAAATTAGAGAACAGTAAACTGAATTATGCAACTCGGGATAAACTAAAAACAAAAACAATGTATCAGGCTACCTGACATATCTCTCTGCAGAACATGCCATGTTCTGATATGTGAGAATTGATTTTGATACTAATGCTCAGCATGAAAATACAGCTGAACACACATGGCAACATAAAATCTCAGATGAAATCCTCCAAGGACACTATTAAACTACCGTGCAAAGCTTTTACCCAGAAACCCAGCATCACAGCCAAGAAAATCCATGAAGATCTAGTGCTGTGACTCAAAGGAGGAGATAAGCTATCTGAGGAGTAGGTGCCTGAAGAAGATGAGAGAAGATTCAGGACCAACACGTTATACCTAGAGACCCTTTCTGAAATCAGGATACAGGCAAGTCTCCCTTTTCCTTTTTTATTTCTTCCTAACAAGAGTAGCAGTGCAGTGTGTTTATTTAAAAGCAGCAAATTGAATTGACACTGTAGCACAAACACCCCTGTAGGCCTGTAATATCATTAAGCAGAGACCATCAGCCGACCACGGCAGCCAGAAGTAAGGAGTAGGACTGATCTGCCTTTCTCCACCATGGTGTAAATAAGGTGTCTCCATTTCCAAAAGAATCGCATTTATCCAGATTTTTATCAGTGCAACTGAGGGCAAATTTGGCCCAGCTTGTTCAGATGTCACCAGGGCCCACAATATGCATGCAAGGATGCATAGATGTGCAACGAAGTCTGAAAAACATACTGCCTTTTTCCAAAGTGTGTACAATGAATATTAAACAACCCCCTGAAGTTCCTGTTGCCACTTGCCTGGAATCAGCACTGCCATCCCTATTACATACAGCACTCTTTGGAATGCTAATGACTACTTAAACTAATTCAGAGAGGACGTGTAAAGAAATGGGGCAGTGACAGGGATCTGGCATATAGTAAGTGCAAGATTTTTCTGCAGCTTTACATATTCATTTTCTTTCTTCTTTATTTCAAGCAAACCAGGAATTTTCTTCCAAATTGAACTCTATCTGATAGCCTCAGAGGACAGAAAATGTGATTTCCACATCCGAATAGTTAACGCACCCAGAGGCATGTTAGAGAGATTTAGGAAAATGGAAAAGCTGCTTCATACCAGAATGCCATGTCAGAGACTGGAATGATCAGCTGAGTCACAGAGGAAATTAATGTGAAGTCTCATGAAAAGTGGAATCTCCTTGTAAGCCACAATGCTCTGTAACCTCTTATTTGTCTTCTAAATATATTTGCACTAGATTTGAAAGAATTACAGTACTAAAGAAGCAGGAAGCTTAAATACCTATGTTTAGTCAGGAGATAGCAAGAAGGTGATGTGACAGCCAATTATTTACATAACTAGAAAGACTTTATACACAACAACAAACAATCCTGTGTTACTTAGAAATTACCATATCTCACTTTTTTTCTTCTGTTTCCTGAAATATATCACAGCTAATGGATCAGTCAGCAGAAAATAGGAGGACTGCACTTTCTGGAGTTCACTTCCATTTATTAACTCAAAAGTGGAGGGTTAGTGGTTTGTTGTTGTTGTTGTTGTTGTTTTTCCCTGACAGGTTGCTTATGGCTTGGAAGAACCAGGACTGAGATAGTATTCATCTTAGATTATGGTAAACTAAAGCTAAGGGATCTACTCTGTTCTGGTTGTGTGCATGTATGTTCTCAGAGGGTATCTTCCCCAAATCATCAATTCAGTAAATCCTAAACTAGATTTAGTTTCTCACTAGACAAATATATCTTCTGAGGAGTACTTCCTGGAAGTAAGAGTCACAACTTAAATTTCATTTTTGATGAAAAGGGAAGTTGCACAAAATTCACACTGACATTCACTGGAATATTAACAGTGGATTATCTGATAGCTACATGGACTACTACATTGGCTCAGTTTGTAGCACCCTTTCACCTAATTAGAACAGTGGAGAAATTTGTTAATTTTTGTTCATTTTTACTCTTTTTCTAAGCTTCCATGTATACTTAATATTAAGGTGAGAAAGTTCCTTTGAAACATATATTTTTTTCAACCTGCAAATCTGGGGGCAAATTCTGAGCACAGAAAACATCCCCAGGAAAGGCTAGCATTTTTTACACACAACTCCTGCCATGTGTTTTCCAGAAGGATTTATTCTTAGCAGTGCCTTAGCGAACAAAAAGTGCAGTTTAAGTGTTTAAGATAGAAACAAGGTAAAAAAATAAATGAGGGAAAATAAAATAAAATAAAAATAATAATAATAATAAAACAAAACAAAACAAAACAAAACAAAACAAAACAATCTAACAACGATGAAAACCTAAAAAGCAGAAAGGAGAAGGAGGAAAGCAAATTATAATTATTAATAACAATAACAACAACAAAACAGATAATCCAGCCTTTTGATGAAGCTATGTACTAAAAATAAACCCACACAATGTTAACCACAATCAGCCTGACTGACATCACAACCTCTAAGCAATGCTGGGCTATGCTTTCATGACACCAAGTGGTTAATCTGTAAAGGTGCATTCTGTTGATCTCGAACATGCTCCACATTCAAAGGTCTGCTAAAAGGAAGCTACACCCCAAGGTGCTTCTAAAGACAATTCTCCTCAGCCCACTCTTGGCTGGGTTACACGTCCTAAAATGTTTTTTCATAAGAATGCCACATAATGTTAACTAAACTTTTCTATTATTATTTCACTCTGTCTCCTTCACCTTTCAAAGAATTTTTAGTTTATTCATGTTAAAAATATTGTTGTATACAGAAGCCAAATTAAGTATTTTACAAGATACCAGATAAAAGAAGCTAAATCCATATTCTACAAAGGTTAGTAAACACCTACAAAATATATTTTAAAAGGAACTCACAAAAAAAAAATAAAAGGGCCCAAACAGAAGCTGAAACTAAGCCAGACATTGGACAGATTTATCTCCTCCCCTCCTGCTATTACAGAAGTCAGAAAACAAAACATATTAGTGAACAGAAATAGAAAAATAAATGATGCAGTATGATTGTCATGTTCTTCAGACCAATTGTCTTTCAAAGTTAATGATTATTGGGACCCAGATGTATTCAGACTCTCTCAACAGAAAAATAAATAAATAAATAAATAAATCTTCTCATCTTCACTGTGATCAGCATTCAGGAAAAAAAAATAATAATAATAAAAAAAAAATCCATTTTTCCTTTATATTTCTATGTCTAATTAACAATTAAAATGAGTACAATGATGCTTACGTCTGCTTCCTGTGAGGCTCTCGTCACCACGATTCACACACATTTTCAGGTTATTCAGATAGTCAATGAATTCTTCACATTGGATCCTGTGCTTTGTGTCTCCCTGCTGTATGGTGAAACCAACTATGTTGAAATTTTTACTTGCTTGCTCATTTCTTTCATTCCTGACATTTCTATTGATTTAATTCTGCTTATAGTGACACAGAAAAGGTTCTCCTAGCAGGTAAATATTGCAAATTGCAGTTTAAATTCAATTTTAATTCATCCATTAACTTCCTCCACAGTCAGGTGACCTTTTACCAAGAACATTTATTATCTGTCTCAAGCTTTTTAAAAACTTGGTTTCTGTGAGAATAGCTTTGGCATCAAGTTACAAAGAAGAAAAATAGAATAAGAGCTCCTAAATGGATACTAAAAGTCAAACGAGACTGTGGAGAATCCTGGTAATGATAGCAACCTGCTGCTAGTATGCTTTTTATATGAAGAAAATTCAGCATTTACATATGGTGCCTACCACAAGCTTCAGATAAAATTTATTACAGTAGTCTTAGCTGATGATCACAGAGATGGATTGCTGTCAGTAGTTTCTTGTAAATAAGAATAACAATTTATGCCTAGCAAGCTAGGCATGAAGGAAAGCATCCCTCAGACTTCATGTTAACTCAGAGATTCACCAGGCTCAGTTGTGGTAGTTGAAGGCAGATACCTTCAAAGAAAGTCAGTGTTGTGACAAATCCTTAATGCATTTCATTTCTGAGTACCCTCACTTTCAGTTCTATTTGCATTAATTTTCCCTTCTCTGTTTTTAAACTGTTATGGCTAGTTGACTCTGTGACATCCTCGAGAAGGAGACACTTTCAAAAGAGATTTGCTGTTAACAAACAAGTGATTTTTATTCACTGATTTCTATTTCCATGTTAAGCATTTCATAGTTATAAAATAGCAACACACAATCACAGGGTAAACAAATCAAAAGGCACAAAATGTTCCCTATTTAGGAAGGCCCTGAACTACCTTGGGATGTTCTGGGACACCACTCAGTAAGAGTTTGTCTTGTAGAGGTACAATGTGCTATCCCAAGAGACTATGCCCAGCTATATGGGGCACAACTGTCAGCTCTTCAGCAATCAGAGGCAGCAAGGGTGCCCTGCATGGGAGGAATCCACTGGCTGACTTGCACCTGTCACAGATAATTCCAGGTGGCTTTGAACCAGTGTACTCACCATATCGCACACCAAAAGTTCAGCCAGCCACGGGAGCCTATGATGTCTCTGTTCATACATATTTAAGAAAGAGTGTCATCTACTGGGAGAGGAGGAACAGAGGATATACATAGAAGTAGACATCATTGAAGACACAGCTGGAGACTGAAGTCCGTGGAGGAACCTGCATCACAGCAGGGATGCCTTGAAGGGACTGTGGCCCATGGGCTGACCTGCATCTAGGCAGAGACACCACCGAGTGGCTATGTATGGCCCATGGACAAGCAGTGCCAGGGCAGGGACTCTACCAAAGGGACTGTGGCCCATGGTTAAATCAGATAATCATTGCGGTTGGAAAAGACCACCAGGATCATCTGCTCCTACCATCCCTCTGCTACCAATATTAACCACTAAACCAAGTCCCTCAACACCATGTGCAACCTTTTCTTAAACACCCCCAGGGACAGTGATGCCACCACTTCCCTGGGCAAAGTGTTCCAATACCTGACTGCTCTTTCTGAGCAGAAATGTCTCCAAATTTCCAACCAAAACCACCCCTGGCACAACTTGAGGCCATTCCCTCTAGTTCTTGATGTTGTTCTTGTAGTAAGAGGCCCAAAACTGAACACAGTACTCAAGGTGTGGCCTCACCAGAACTGAGTACAGGGGGAAGATCACCTCCCTGGTCCTGATGGCTACACTACACCTGATACAAGCCAGGATGCTGTTGGCCTTCTTGGCCAACTGGCACACTGCCAGCTTATGTTCAGGTGAGTATCGACCCATGCTTCTAGATCCTTTTCCTCTGCACAGCTTTCCAGACAATCTGTCCCAAGCCTGTAGCACTGCATGGGGTTGTTGTGGCCAAAGTGCAGGACCCGGCACTTGGCCATGTTGAACCTCACCCCATTGGCCTCTGCCCATCGACCTATCCTGTCCAGGTCCCTCTGCAGGGCCTTCCTACCCTCTGGCAGATCAACACTTCCCCCCAACTTGGTGTCACCTGCAAACTTACTGAGGGTGCACCTAATTCCCTCGTCCACTTCATTCAAATAAAGATATTAAAGAGGATGCACTCCAATATCTACCCCTGCAGAACACCACTGGTGACCAGTCACCAGCTGGATTTCACTCTGTTCACCACCATTCTCTGGGCCCAGCTGTCCAGCCTGTTTTTAACTCAGCAAAGAGTGCACCTGTCCAAGCCATGGGCTGCCATCTTCTCCAGGAGAATACTGTCAGAGACTGTCTCAAAGGCCTTACTGAAGTCTAGGAAGACTACATCAACAGCCTTTCCCTCATCCATATAATACAACGCCAATCCCATTTCCCCAAATTAGGGATGTTTTGCTTGTGATGTCACCTCAGCCACCCTCCAGTGGGATTTTTATCAGGATACTCCTAAGACGTTTAGTGAAAAAAGAGATCTACAGAACCTGCAACTAAGACATATTCATGTGGATGGTACATGACAGGTGGATCCTCACCAGCCCCTCCTGTACACCCAAGCAGAATGGATTTTTCTTAGTCGTGACTTTAGAGTTTCATAAGTCCTGATTTCCTCTGTGTATACTCTAATCTTCTGAAAGATGATTAAATATGAAAGACTGTTAAGTGTAAGTTATATACAATGTATGCTGTACAGCTTCATTTTTTAAGGCAACAGGTAACAGTTATATAGCACATGGTTCTAGGTAGATAGCAGGTATTAACATTAGAGACTCCATTGGTAGCATCCTCACCCTGAGTTAGTGTTACACTAGTATGCCAGCATGGTGCCTGGGTGAGCTGAACTGCTGGCAGCATTCTGTAAGATGCAGTATTAAACCTATACCTGAAATATTTACAGACCTCAGAGATCTCCGTGGCATTGTAAACAAGGTTATCCTGAAGTTCTGACTGAATTATATTTTTGTATGTGCATGCTGTCAATCTAAATTTTCACTGCATTCTTAAGTACTGTATATTCCTTCACTTTTTAAAAAAATTGTATTATTTGTGCATACTTTAAAAAGACCACAAGCTGAGCACTGCTTGGAGAGGAAAATGCAAGGTCAAATAGTAGCTTCCACAGGAAAGCTGCTTTTGTTGGCTTTTATTTCACCTCAGAGTGGAAAAGAGTGGTACAGCCACACTCAGCCTTCAAGTACAGGCCATACATTGTTAATGTGAAGGGAGGCATGCCAAGAATGCAGCATCAGTAATCACTAGAAGGAGTGGTAAAACTTCAATACAGTCAACTTCAAATAAGTACAGCTCTTGACCCAGAATCAAGGGTGGTATATTTTGGGATCTTTTTAAGCTGAACTTGAATTTTCAGGTACTAATTTCAAGCTTTTGCTCATTACAGAAGCAGAACCAGAAACTTTTTAGTAAAAAATGTGGATGTCAGGTTTATGCTTGTCTCTGGTGGCCAGGAGAATTAATAACAGAGACTTCTGCACTCATAACATACTACTTTCCCGTTCCCTCAGTCCTTCAGAAACATCTTGGTGCAAGTTTTAGCATACCCTGTAAAAATGCTAGACAAAATTCTGTGTCATGCTATACAACCATGGGAAGAAGGAGGTGGTGTACCCAAGAAAATTGAATTTGTACTCCTGCAGTAAACAGCTTTTCCCCTTTAGAAGGAAAAACTGTCTCTGGGACTCTAAGTCTCTAGAGATTGAGGAAGGTATGACCCTTTATTTATTTGATCATAAAGTATTCTAATTTGTAATGAAAACCGCACACAGACAGTATCACCTTCCTTGTGCAAAGACTTGTCTATCCAACATCAGGCACAACAATCAGGTTGTTGACTCATTGTTTATGCTTTTCATCTGGAACTGGACTCCAGTACATAACTTACTCCAGAAGATTACTTTCAATTTAATTCAAATTAAGCAGTTCATCTAGTTCAATTTTGAATGAAATAAAAGCCTTTTTATCAAAGTGACATAAGAAAACAGTGAAAAGATTTAAGACATTTTTATCACCTGAAATTCCTGGAGCAATCTAGAACAGTACAACACTAGAAGACCTCTCACAGCTTGTCCCACAGTACTAGGTGTCTGTAAGTATTCTGAACAACTTCATGTTTTAACATGCCTTTCCCTGAATGATTATCCCTTATTCTGATTTAGCCTCATTATTTCAAAATTATTTCAGATAAGCAGAATTCAAATAACCACATCCGTAAGTGGAGTTACTCAGCAATAGCCTCAGAAATTGAATTTATGTCTACTTTAACCAAAATTAACTTTCAAGTGTGGATAAGCTCCTGTGCTGATCCCATTTGTTCTGTCAGCCCAGTTTCATCTCTGATTTGATATTGCCAGACAATGACTATTGCTTCCTTAAAGAATTTCCCATAGTAGAATTAAGAGAAGCAGCAAAAAAATAAGTATGTTTTACAGATTGACTGATGTGATACCCAGCTAATTTATCTGTATGATCAAAACTATATTGAAGTCACTAGAGCGTATGTCAGGACCTAGGAGGCCATGGCAGGGCCACAGCTTGAATATTTGAGTACCTAATGAGAATTTTAAAATGGTGGCTGTTGATCATTCTTTCCTGAACCAAGAGAGCAGGTAATTTCAGTCTCAGAAAGTGATCTGATGCTAAAATAATGCGCTGCTATGCAGAAAGGGCAGAACCTGCTTTATACAAATCGCTGATGCATGATAGTCAGCATCAAGGAAACTATGTGCAAATTATTTTGGACATTCTATAAAGAAAAAATAAGGAAATTGAAAAAAATAGGCTTTTTAGGAGTTAAATTGATGGGAAATAGAATCTAATCAGCCACTTCATTCCTTTAACATCCCCCCCCCCCCCCTTTTGTTGTGTGTGTGTGTGTTAATATTTTATTCTCCAGCTCTTATCTTTTGTTGTAGACATAAGGGTTTTGTTGCACATGCTAACTCATAACATGAAAGACGATGGTGTAGTGGAACAATAGTACATTCATTGGAACTAATTTAAATGACCTCTCACCAATCTGCCAAAAAAAGATAACACCAGATCACTTGCAGACGTTTCAGTTACAGAAGTGTGTTTTAGCTGATATGTTAATAAGTTTTTATTCACGGTTCCCTGTAATGAAAGCATATTTAACGTATTTGTATTCCCCGGTTTTATTCTGTTCTTCACTTCTGTAGCTAGCTTTGTGCATCAACAAACTACTGCAAAAGAAATACATGTACAGAGAGAAAAGAGTCACAACTGCAACTGAAAAATAAGGAAAAGCCATAACTAAGGAAAAGCCATACATAACTTCATTAAGGAGTAAAAGTCTTCTGAAGCAGCTTAACATCTTTGTTGAAGCAAGTAATTATGTTGCAAACAGCAGAAAGAAAAACAGCTTTCTTGTTTAAACACTGTCCATACAGCAGGGGCCAAATTCCTCAGCCCACAGCCAAGGATCAGTTCCCAAGGCACCAAGCACAGGATTCAGACTGACGCCAGCACAAATCCCAGGCACAGGAAGCTCCCAGGGCTGAGCCGTCAGTCCTGGCTTTGGCATGCATTTTACTGCCTGCAGTGGTAATTTTCTCTATGAGCAAACCAAACACATTGTTTTCACTACAGATGTTTTTAAAAGGCCCTCTGAAGAAACCCAGCTGAAAAGCTGTGATCTTTAGAGTTCCTGACAGGATCCACATGACGGCCATTAGAAATTTTACCTTTGGACTCCTTTTCCTTATTTAAATCATTTCTTCAGGAAGGCCCTCCAACATGAAACATCGCTGACTTCGCCCAAGTTTGGCACATGCATCATCTCAGTCAGGCACACAATAACCGGAGATAATTAGGCAACATACTTAAGCCATTTTGAAAGGAAGGAGGGTGGACCTGTGCCATGGATTGGCATCCCTCAGGATACAAGCAGTCAACCAAGTTTAAATGCTTGCCAAAAATAAATAAATAAACGCCTGGCACTATAGGGGAACTGGACTGACATACCAGAAATCAAAGTGGTGCTACTCTTGATTATACATCACAGAACAAATGAGATCTGTTTCAAGTCTGTGCTAAAATTAGTTCAAGTCCTTAGCCTCCAGCAAATATATTACACAATCTAGTGGCCTCAAGAAGCAAACTCCTCACTGAACCTAACGTCATCAAGTTGCCGTAGGTATAGAAGGCAAGTGAACTGAATCCACGGCAAACCACACACCCAGCTCTCCATGAACATAGGAAATAGAAATAACCACAAGGAAATACAACCTACTTGTGTTATGCTCCTTCTTGTTGTATGATTCTTCTGCATTGTCAAAAAGAGCAGCAGATGGATGGGGGGGGGAGGGAGGCAGGAGGGGCGGGGAAGAACAGTTTAAGATTTTCCTGCTGAAGGTAAAGGTTTTCTGAAGAAAGAAGGAAAGAAGGGAGGAAGGGAGGAAGGGAGGAAGGGAGGAAGGGAGGAAGAAGCTACAGTATCTAGGGTTTTCAATAAAGTTTTTGTTTACCTTGTAAGATACTAGTTCAAGAGTCTTAAATAACAAGGCTTAACTTGGCATGAATACTCTACATGATTACCTCCAGTTTTCTTCTCATTCTTCATGTCACTATCCTCTGATCTAACTTATACAGTACTTTAAACACTAAATTAGCTTACTAACTAAGAGCCTTATCGGTAACAAGATATAAGGCAAGTCAGTTTGGCCAGCTTGGATCATAGCATAACTTTTATTTGCATTTTGCCTGTGTTTCCTCTATTTATGATTTCTTTAAAGAATCATTCAAATTTGTGGCACTTTGCCACAAAACAGCAACCACACATATAAACTACTATTCTTGACATATCATCTCTGGTTTTCATCTACAGCACACAAAGTAGGTAGTTGCAGAACAGAAATATATCAAATATTAAGAACTCTTAATAAATGCATTAAAGGCTCTTTTTATGCCTTGAAGCTATGTATTAATCAAGGTATTATGCATTTCACCTACAGTTGTTACATTTGGTTTTGTAGTAAAGTTTGTTGTTATAGCACTCCCTGAAGGGTTAGCAGTACAAAACTAAATATGTTCAACATAACAGGAGAACATTATTTCTCTCCACGTGTAAGTATGATCACTAAACTACTACAGTAAATTTTTAATTATATTTGTTTTGTTAACAAAACAAACAGTTAATCAGTATACAACACACACTGACACTGCAAGCAGACTTGCCAAGTCCCTAGTCTTGTAAATAATCCTGAATAATTTTAAAAGGGGAAAACAAGAGGAGGTAAGGAAAATTAAAGAGAAACTACATCACAAGATAGAAAGCACTCGAAAGAAAGAAAGAAAGAAAGAAAGAAAGATGAAGCCAATGTTTGAAAAATGACTGTGAATGATTCTCCTGGCTGATGAAAAGTCAGTCCCATGATTGTATGCCAAGAAGTCTAGTGTGCTCCAGTACACCATTACACTAACAGAACAGTGAAAGGCAGCTATAAAGGAAAAAGGCTCCTATCTGCAGGACATTACACACTTTACTGCTTTTTAATCACAACAATAGTTTAAGAACAGTGCATTCTTAGTTAACACTTAGCATAACACTTTTATTATAGCATTCTTAATGCTGATTTATTTCAGCAGATCAGTAATAACCACAGCATCTCTAGCTTAATAATACTCAGATAAACAAGACCAACAGATATACTAGTGCTAAATAAACAGTACATCTTGCAGTAAATTGATAATAACATGGTGCTTTATAAATACACACTATACACTCTAAACAGTGTGGCATGCTACTTGTATAGGCCACAGCAGTCTTGTCAGATATTTTGTACAGCTGTTATAAATAAAGGCATTCAGGTTACATAATTACAGCTGGTATTTTGTTTTACTAGCCAATACAGAGCAAATAAATTATTCCACATCTGTGTGTAATTATTTTTCTTCCCCTTGAAATAGTAGGAATCTGAATTTTCTATCCCCAACACAAAGCAACCCAGCTCTTGGTTAATTAAATATTTAGCTAAATTTCTTTTTGCGACTGTAAATTGCACTGCTGTGAAGAAAGTGACTTGCATCTTGAATGCTACATCATGGAGAATTAATTCTCCTTAAGTTACTGAAAAAATAAGACAACACTGATGAGTGTGCTTTTCATCACCTCTGTATTTAAGAAATGTAAAGGGAAGAGCAGAAAGGAAAAGAGTAGTCTCCCTAATCATAGCTCATGTGGACAGACTTTATGGTTTTAGTGGATTGTACCACTGTCTTTTTTTATTGCCCAGAATATTTGAAGTCAATGGATGTAGAGTCTTTCTTTCCTTCTAAGTCACTGGAATTTATACCTTTGTTTTTGTTAAGTGTACTTGAATGATTTTAAGCTTCGGCTTTCAAAAGTGACTGCTAATTTTGAGTACCTTCTCTTTCAGAGAACATGGTAGTGCTCAATTCCCATTCTTTCTCTGTAGAACAGCGTGTGGAGGTAATTGGTATGTGTATGTTACTAACACTTCTATCATACTCCATTAAAAGTCAGAACCACGCCATTGGAGGAGCTTTTGAGAACACTTTAGAGGGGTGAAAGCTGCTAGTCATCAGCAGCACGATGCTGAAACCATGTGCTAAGGACATGATTCCTCAGCTAGTTTAAGGCATCCAAATTGCATAAAAGAGCAAAGTCTGGAGGCAGATCTTAGGCAGTAATGTCTACCAGCTCTAACAGATGGACTGGCCTCCTCAGAAACGTAATTTAAAATCAAGTGACAATGACCTCTCTGGAGTCTAGGCATAAGACCAGCCACGTGTAGACCGAGCTGGAACAATTTCCTGTGAGTTTGTGACACCCCACTGCCCAATTCTTCATCAGTGGGCTCAGCCCCACTTGCGCCTTACGCAGGACTGGCAGCAGGTCCCCTGCAGGGGCACCACTGCCTCCTCTGCAGGCTCTGATTTCCAGCTGCAATGACAAGGGCCCTGCCCCCAGCTCTGCTGGTGACCAACAGCTGAGCTGTGCCCCTGTGCCCTGCATAGCATGGTCTGCGATACCCAGCAGCTTTACTGCAGCCACAGCACAGCCTGCCCACTTCATTCTCAAGATAAAGAGCAAAGCATGTCGAAAGTCACCAGTTCTCCTGGCTCTGATACATCTTGCAGTAGTCAAGGGCAGGCCACTCCACATTAGTGCTTCTGAAGAGCCACGGAGCGATGCAGCATGGCCCAAATTTGGCTTATAAACTGCTGGCTGAAGTGCTCCAACTGACAGCATAAAATATGTGTAACCATTAAGTGAACAAAGGAGTCTGACAACAGCAACAGTGAATTAATACTGTTCAAACCCTTATCTAACAGAACATACATTTCACAATTTTCAGAAATTTTGTATCAATTTGAGTTCACTGTGAGAGCATACTGGACTGCAAGATTAGTCCTTGAGGTAAACAGCCATAAGCAAATATGCAAGAAGTGCTTTACTAACATTCAAACAGTGATTTGCTGTCTCAGCAAAGTATTATGATGACATTTACCCTGACAAAGACACCAGCGGGATCTATATTATGAAATATAATTTTATTACTGAAACTAGAGGGTTGTACCAGCTGGACAGTTTTACCTGCAGGTATGTGTCAGAAACTTGTAAGCAGCTACATCAGCCAGGGATCACTTTCCCTCATGTTGTTGTTTATGAAGGAGTGCTGACTTGTTGTTATTGTTAGCTTGGCGCAAAGCACCTTATGCATCCTTAAGTACTTTTTGACAACAATTTTAAAACAGCTAGGAAGTATCCCAGCTGGGGGACCTGCTATGTTATATCATCCCAGGTAAAGGTCTTCTACAGCGCTCATTTGGCATTTTCAGACATTGTGAAGGTGGAGAGAATTTTTTCCACCAACTATCCTATGAGAAGTGGTGGTAATGCACTCTTGTCTAGGGAAGGTCTGGAGCTGAGCAGCTGGGGGTTATAGTGGTTCTCAGGCCAAAAGTAAGTCAATTCTATAACGCTGTTGCACAGCCACAATAGCAGCATGTTTAAACAGATGCACAGACCCAACACATGGACTAAACCTAGCACTTAAACACTGTTTCTAGTTTCAGGCACTGAACGTCAGGCATGACAGAAACCATCTAGACAGGCAAGAGGAAAATACAAAACATTTATTCTAGAAAAAATGGTGTATAAGAAGACATTGTAGAGAAAAAAAAAAAAAAAAAAAAAAAGGTTGCTTAATCTAGGACACAGAAGATTGAGGGCAGCAGAGCACTAGTCTGTGTACAGTCAGAAGACTGATGTGGTAAGGGATTAACCTGTTCTGTGCACTCTCTCCTGGTAGTATAAAAGCAACGGGCTTAATCTAAAATTTAATGAGTTTACATAAACATACAGGAGTTTATGTGACACTAACACTGTGGAAGTCTGCCAAGGGAGACTCTGGGATGAACACCACCAGGGGGCTTCACAAAGGCCAAAGCCCCTGGCGAGGCGCCGGTCCTATTCCTTCCAGCTGTATTCCCCTCTGGTACTGCTTGCTTGCTTTCTGCCCTCTGTCAAAATGAAGGTGTTGTCCACCTCATAAAGTGCCAGCTAACACAACCGTCCAAGGGACTTGGCTACTCCTCAGGACTGGTGTTCTTTTCTCAAGATGTGTTGAGTTCTCTCATTTGTGTGTGCTCTCCATCCTCTGCTGGTCATCTGCCGGAGTCCAGCCGAGTTTTGCCTCTCTGCCTTCAGCGAAGAACCAGGGTCTGCACTTTCTGTGCTGCAACTCCACAGTTCCCAGAAAACAGAAGTTTCCAGCTCACTCACGGCCCTCCGGCACCACCACCCTCACAGTGTGCCCCGAACCGGGGGCTGTGCGGCGCTGCCTCCGTTCACCCACCACTCTGCGAGCTGGATCTGCTATTTGAATTAGAGAAGCTGGCAGCGGATCTCCCTCCCCGTCCGCTCGGAGGCCCCAACCTCCCCGATTCCTCCTTCATCCCCGGCCAGCTCCGGGCGCAGGGCCGAGGCGATGCCCTCCCACCCGGCCCCGGCGCTTCCCCGGGCGGCTCCGCCTTTCCCTCCCCGCCTGCGGGAAGGCAGGGCCGGGCAGGGCCGGGCCGGGGCGGCGGCGGCGTTGTCGGCCATGTCCTCGCCGCCGGCCCCCCCCGTTACGGAGCAGGTCCGCAGGGCGCCCGTCGCGCCCCGCCCGGAGGCCGCGGAGCTGCGGGAGGCGTCCCACTGCCTGGTGACGGACGGCGAGGGGCGGAGGGTGCCCTTCGCCGCCCTGTACCGGGAGCAGAAGGCCATCGTGGTGTTCGTCAGGGTGAGCGGGAAGCGGCGGGCAGGGCGGGCCCGCACGCCTCAGGCCCCGGGGGAGTCACTCGAGAGGTTGGGAGCTTGCGGGGGAGAGCAAAATCGGCAGCAGAGCCCCCCGTACTTCGGCAGTTTTCATCCCAGACCAAACAATTCTTCAGCCCTGTCCTTAGGGAAACAAGGATGCTGTTCCCCGGTTCTCAGCTGACAAGCTGGCTCTCACGTTCCTAGGGATATAAACACTGGCAGGGCCCCACTCCTGGCGTCCTTGTTCAGGCTTGGGTGAAACCCACATTTGGTGACTGCCATGAACTTTTATCTGTTGCGTTCCCAGTTCCCAGTCACCTCCAAAACAGTTTGTGCCAAAGTCAAAATGAGGTGCCTTGATGCTGTGCCATAACATCTGTTTGTGACACGTCCAACCGACTGTGTTGCAGAGTTTTTTGTGTTACACCTGTAAGGAGTATGTGGAAGACCTGGCAAAAGTCCCCAGGAGTTACTTACAAGTAAGTACAACACCCCATGTATGTGTTTGTGTAGGGGGCTGCTGCAGTCCAGCTGATCAGTTTCCTCCTGCTGCAGGCTTACATGAGGCTTAAACTTTCACAGAATCATACAAAGGCTCAGGAGAAAGTGCTTTCCTTCTTTGCTACAGCTGCCATAATGCATCTGCCTGGGAGACAGGGATTTATTGCACTGCATGCTCTGTTGCAACGTCATTATTTCTCTTTGCACTGTTAGCTTGATGCTGTTTTTTAGACCCAAGCAATTAGGCAACATTTGACAGGCATTTCGTTTGGTATTAGCAGTGCCCCAGCAGCTGTCTACTCCAACCCCTGGCTACTGCCCATCCTATTATGCTGCTACAGCTGAATGCTGGTTATGCACGGAACGAGATCAGAAAAGTGATTTGGATTACAAATAGTCTCTCTTCTGTGATTTTTATTTTTTTTAATTGTAAGCTGCATCAGTTGTGTGACCTGTCCACCAGTCAGCTGCACAAACAGGAGTCAGAGAGTGACAGAAAGGAGAAATGGAGTGGGCAGGACTTGCTGTGGACTTGTATTTGTCAGGTGCTAGGAGACAGAAGAGAAAGACAAGGGTCCCCTGCTAGACGAGGGAGATCAAACTGTCTGTTCTAGGCTGCCGATTGCAAGTCTGACATATTTTGTTTCCAGCAGCAGCACAGCAGGTGACAGAGACCCAGCTCCATGCTGACAGCAGTCCTTAGATGGACTAAGAGCTTGGATCGGAAGAGGGTTAATTTCTTTGGCAGCATGCCTCCTCAGGACAGATTTTTCTGAACTGTTCAATTAGCATTACTCAGAATGACATCTTAATATCTTAATTTGGCTGCTTAAAGATATACATATGGAAAATCAAATCCTTTCTTTTTTTTTTTTTTTTTTTTTTTTTTAGTAAGACTTATTTTTAGGCAGGGCTTCTTTTCCCAACAAACAAAATGATTCTGTTTGGGATAGCCAAGCGTTATACCCCAATATTAAAACAAACAAACAAAAACACAACAACAACAGTCTGATACTTTAGTCTGATACTTTATTAAATTTGTTCTTGGCAGCTAAATAAACTTTTGGCCTCTATTAGGCTCAGGCTCAACGTTGCACCTGCAAAAGGCATGTTGATTGAAGTTATATATATTAAGTTATATATATTAAGTTATATATATTAAGGGTCATCGGTATATGAAAATCACAGATGTACTTGTTTGTACATCAGTGTTTGCATGCTGCTTCTTTAGATGCAGGTGTAACTGCATTGAAATTTTTCATTTCCAAAATCATAAGCAGGTTGCAATCAATTGAAAAGATGATGCTACTAATGCTACAGAAAACGTAAGGTTTACATACCTGTAGCTTAAAAATTATCTTTAAAATGTAATTTACCACTTAATAAATTTATGTAGCTGCTAACTGTGGGTGACAAAGCGCGTGTTCCAAATATGTCAGTGATGTTAATTTCAAATAATTTTAACTCAGTACACCGTGATCATTATTGCAGAACAGCAGACTGCTAATGCTTTGCAGCCATGCAGAAACACTGAGTTCCTCTTTTTAGTTTCAATACCTGTGTTCTGTTCTAGGAAGCAAATGTGAGGCTTATTGTTATTGGACAGTCATCTTATCATCACATCAAGGTAAATAAGGTAGTCATTAGATAAATTGTGTTTTGTATTGTGTCTTAATGATCTGCATTGAGGGATTTTGCTCAGAGTGAAAAGACGGTCATTTGCAACCACTGAAAACCAGGTCATGAAGCAATTGGTAGTACACGAATAAAGCAAGTAACTAAAGCTTTCGTTTTAAAATCCACTGAGACTTGTTAAGGAAAAATATTTTCCAGATTTCACTGGGAGCTTTGTTTTAGTAAATGCTTTAGGGCTAAAAATTGGCTTTTAGTTTCATTTAACATGACAAAAGTCACAGGTTTTAAAATTGGGGGTGTATCAGTATTTTTTCCACTGCGAGTAGATCCTAACTAATCCTAACCTTAAAAAATTACTTTTTTTTTGTATATACATATTTTGCAGCCTTTTTGCAGTTTAACTGGGTATACGCATGAAATGTATGTAGATCCACAAAGGGAAATTTATAAAACACTTGGCATGAAAAGAGGTGAAGGTAATAACTTACCAGGTAAGAATTTTTTTCTCACATTGAATTGACTCACAGAACAAGAATGCTCTGATAAAATACCATGATCGCAATGTAAATAGGAAGGGAGTTGCTCACCAGGCCATTTCTTGTAAGCTGTGCGTTGGCAAAACCCACCCCATTTCTTCAGTAGTCAGGAAACTATTCACAGCAACAGTTTGATTTTGTTGTTCTCTCTAGGTATTTTTGTATTTCCAGGTAACAAGTACTTTGCTGTTTTGTTTAGTGCACAGCCCTCATGTAAAATCAAGTGTGTTCTTGGGAAGTATTAAGAGTATGTGGAGAGCAATGACTGGCCCAGCTTTTGACTTTCAAGGAGACCCCGCTCAGCAGGGAGGAACTCTGATTTTAGGCCCAGGTGAGCCCATTTATTTTGTCTGAAAAACAAATGCAGTCTTCCTTCTGCTGTTTGCTTTAGTGCTGCCATCTCGGCTGCTGTCCCTGGGGACTCCCAAGGAGAAAGGACAGTCTAGTGTAGTCTATGAGATTCTGCTAGCTGAAGGAACCTGTGGAGGTGCCACTGTGCAATTCCACCTCCTGCAGAGACGGCACAAAGCTGATAGTGGCCCTGATGGAAAAACTGCCTTGAAGTTTGGATTTTTTTTTTTTGACATTGTGGTGTGCATCCACATTCTGCTTTTGATTTGATTCTAGGCATTTAATGTGTTTTTAATAGAGGAATAAATCATGAAGTGGGGCTAACACATGACAAAGTAATCTCCTCAAATCATTAGGAAGCACCATGCTACAGCAGATTTAATTCAGTTAGATGCCTCAGTGCCCTATGTTTCTACAACATAATTTTAAAAATCCATAATTTAAAATACAGTGTATTTTGCAACCTACAGCTAGCACACATCTGTACAAGAGCTTGTGGGAAATTAGAATGCTTCTATGATTCACTTACATCCTTAAATAAGTATAGTATTCAACTATTTACATGTTTATTCTCATTCCATTCCAGGTAATGAAGTTCATTTTTTGCACCTTGATAAAAACAGGTTGGATCACGTTCCCATTAACACAGTTTTGCAACTGGCAGGAGTTAAAACAGTAAATTTCATAAACAAACCCCAGATTATTGACATATGACGCAGAGAAAATGTGTCATTTTTCATTTATTCTCTACAAGAGCAATTCTCCAGTGAATTTCCACCAGCATCCATACTGTTGCATCTTTCTGGGACATCTGAAACCATATCTAGACTATCAGAGCACAGAATAAACTAGCTGGCACTGAAGATGGATACTGAAGTGCTATTTGTGTGTAAGATAACAAAAACTAAAATGCAACTGATACTTACTGCAAAAATTCCTGCAGCTTATTGTTTTCTCATGTTACAACCTTGCTAACACATTTGAAAAATCTTCCTTTGGGATGCACTAAACAAAAATCTGGTTTTGCTCGGGAAGAACTTGGGATTCTTGCCTTTCACTAAATCACATCGGCTTTCAACCCAGAACTTCTCAGTGGTTTTCAAGCTGCCGGCACTGTGTGGCAATCTTGTATTTAAAATACACTTTGAAAGCTCACTGTTGCCAACAGTGGGATCTAAGCCGATACCTACTTTTGCATCTGGCAAGGGTGGACTTTATGAAATACATTTAATAGTTTAAAATATATATTTTATATATATCATCTGTTGTCTGCAGTTGTTTTGTGTAATACAAAAAGGTGGGTCTGTAAAAACAAGGAGAGAGGGGTGCTAAACCTGTTTCTGGTGAGATTGTCAGTTTTGGAGTAGGTCATGGTTGTTTATTTTTTTACAAGTATTTGCAGCAGTACATTCTCCTGTGTATGTATGTATTTTCTGTCAGAGCAAGAGGTCTCTGAAAAAACATCGTTATTTCTGTCGTAGACAACTGAGCTGAGGACATTTTAGTTTGTGGTTCTGTCAGATTTTGTATGATGTATTTATCTAGACACGCCTATGTTAAACATCTATTGTTTTCATTAAAGTAGAATTTGCCCTGTTTTGAGGCATGAGCCACGTTTTAGCAATTTCAGAATAAAAATCTCTGAGATTTATGGAAGAGCCTATCTTCCTCTGTGGTTTATGATCTTTGGCCTTCACTGTACACTGCCTCTACTCGTACATATCTCACCTGCAAAATTTCACCAGTCTTAAGCCTTAACCCTATCATGATTCTTAAGTGGTATGTCTAACATGAGTTTTGTGCCTGCGTTCATTAAGGCAGGCCCAGAGCAAACTTCTGAGAGCTCTCGATGCCATTAAGATCACGTGAAATTAAATGCAGCACCCCTTGATTAATAATAAAAGGTTTAAGATAAATAGTGATAGGGAGCAATGTAATTACAGCAGAAGGTACTGTCCCTTAGCCCCTTATTAATTACATACACATTTGGACAGCACGTGTTTAATGAGAGGATGTAAAAATACCGCATTGGGTTCCCTGCTCTGGCTACATGGCACTCAGCACAGGGCTGTCAGCAGTCCTACGCAGACTTTGAACCCTGGCTCTTGCAGGGCGGCCCGGAGGCTCCCTCGGAAGGTGGCACAGCAGACACTGGCTGGCGCCTGCCCAGCAGCTGAGGCTCACAGGAGGGCAAAGCAGCAGGAAGAGAGATGGAAGCCCCAGACTGTGTATGCAAAATGAAGATGAGAAACGCAGGGATTTAAACATTTTGGAAGTGAAGGAACACCCAGTTTATTTGCAGTGCTCCCATGCTCATTTGTTTGTCCAATTGTCCCTGCTAAGGACACCGGTTCCAGTTCTACTTTTGTTTTCTGGTCATTTCACTTTCACCTTCCCCATGCTTTCGATTTTAAAGGAAGCATTTCACAAGTTAAAAAAAGAAAAAAAAACACAATATGAACAAATGACAGCTGAAAGCGAGGACTCCTAACATGAGTCAGAACGAATGAAGGTGCAGCTTGCGCTGTTACTTAGTCACGCCACCTCTGCACTGCCAGATGCTGTCCCACGGCCTCCACGCTACCCCAGCACAACCCACACGTGCTTCCCCAAGGCTCACAACAAGAAGAGCAGCAAGAAGAGGGGAAAACGACAGAGGAGGGCCCATCAGAAACGCAGCCATCGTTAAGGCACCAGCTGCGTGTTCGCTGTGTGCAGCTGGACCACGGCGCGAGCCCGCAGCACTGGTGGGACATTCAGAGGTGTGTGGCGACTGAGTGCTGGCAGGGAGGAGCGGCAGCACAGCACCAGGTCTGCTGCGTGACTTAAAAATGTATTTAAAAGTGTGGTTTAAAAAAAAAAAAAAAAGAAAGCGTTAAAAAAAAGGGGGGAGTACAAAAAAGTTAAAAAAAAGTGGTTAAAAAAAGTACAGAACAGTGTTTTTACGAAAGTTTTTACACAAAGAAGCCTTTTTACCAAATCGAAGTGGTTTTGAAAAAAAAAAGAAAAAGAAAAAGTGGTTTTACAAAAAAAAAAGGTGTTTTTACAATTTTTTTTAAGAAGTGTTTTTTACCAAAAAAAAAAAAAAAAAAAAGTGTTTTTACGCAGTTCAACGGCGGGAG
>CM021763.1:45812911-45859760 GCA_011075105.1 Heteronetta atricapilla | reverse complement strand
CGCAGTTCAACGGCGGGAGATGACCACCGCTGGCCCCGCATGTGGCAGGGCCTTGAGGCCAGCCGAGGCCACCCGTCCCGGTCCGGTCCGGTCCGGTCCGGTCCGGTCCGGTCCCGGTCCGGTCCGGTCCCGGTCCCGGTCCCGGTCCGGTCCCTTCCCGCCCCGCCCCGCCCCGCCCCGCCCCGTCCCGTCCCGTCCCGTCCCGTCCCGCCGCCGCTCCGCGGGCCCACCTGTTACGGCGGCCCCTATGACGTCACAGTCCGCACCGCGCCGCTGACGCCACGCGGCCTCGGCCCAATCAGCGGCAGAGGCGGGGGGCGGCGGGGGCGGCCGGGAGCCGCCGCCGCGGCGGGGCGGGGGGCCCGTCGGTGCACGGGGCGGCGGGAGGGGAGGGGGCGGTGTCCGGGGAGACGCGTCAGCCGCCGCCGCCGCCGCGGGGTCCCTCCTCCCCCGCGGCATCGCGATCCCCGCGGGGAGCGGCCGGCGGGGATGATCCGCGCCGCCTCGCCCCCACCGTAGCGGCGCGGCCGCCTCCGCCATGAAGCGGAAGAGCTGGGCCGAGGCCCGGCGCCGCGCCGCCCCGGCGCCGCCGGCTCTGAAGAGAACTCGGAGTGCGGCGGCGAGGGCGGCGGGGGCCGAGGCGGAGCGGCAAGGGCAGCAGCAGCCGCCGCCAGCCCCCGCCGGGACCGAGACCTGCGTGAAGATCGCCGGTGAGGGGCGTGACGGGGGCGGCGGGGCGGGGCGGGACGGGGTGGGGGTCCGGGCCGAAAGTTGCCCGCGGGGCGCGGAGCCGCTGCCCGGCCCCGGGAACTTTGTTGGCAGCGCTGGGGAACAGCGTTTGTGCGGGGCCGGAGGGGAACGCGCAGCAAAACACGGGTCTGGGGGAAAAAGAACCCCCTAGAAATGAACCGCCCGTGCCGTGTCGGCTCCGGGAACGGCGTTAGTTACTTCTGGGGGGAACGCGAAGTAAGCCCCGCGCACCCCCGGTCAGACCAACGCGTGGGGAGCGGGCGGGAACAAAAGGCACCGGTCCCGTCCTTGCTGAGGGCAGGGTGGTTTAACCGGAGCGGTGCGTGTCCTCACAGCAGCGTGCTGAGGCAGTCCGGAGACCACGCCAGTGCCTCGGGAGGCGGGCAGGGTGCTGTGGGAAGGATGTGAGTCCCCGAGGCACGCCGAATGCCTCTCTTTGAAAGGCTCCGATACTGTCGTGGAATAAAATTGCCCCAGCCTAAGAGACAGTGTTTAGTGTCTGATCTGCACGGAGGAACACAGCGGTATACTTACGGCGAGGTCTGTAATGACACATCGTTCCGAGCCCTCGTTTCTCTGTAACATCTCGGCTGTAGCTATTCATATCGAAAATTACAGTGGTGCGGCTCTAGGGTTAAATGTAGAAACCTGCAATTTGGCAGGTGATGCCTGCCTGGTATCAGTGATTTCGCTCACCAGAACACTGTGCAGCCCTGTCCAGCCCAGCTCTGTGGCAAGCAGGTCTCTCCAGCCACTCTCATGCAGCAGTTGCTCGGGTCTGTTGATACACTCCTGGCGTCTTACAGGCCCGTCAAATGACCGTGTTTTCTCTTCCGAAAAAATGTTCACTTGCTCAAATAATACAGCTCGGCACCTGGGATTTGATTTGTGTTTTTCAGGGGGATTTCGACATACACGGCAGTGCACAGTTTAGCAAACTCAATTAAATGCAGTAGGTTCTTACATTTAATAATATTTCATTTTGCCTTGATCTCACTGCTCACGGTGGCTGCTGTTTACAAGCTTCTAATAATGGAACAATTACAGCCTAATCTTCATTGCACTGGTATGACATATTTATTTATTTTTTGTTAATAGAGAAACCCTAAAAGAATGAGCCCTCAGGCTTGCCTTTTCATTCATCTGCTTTAAAAGTTGTTTAAGGTTTTGAACTGTCAGTTCTGCCTTCTTGTAATGAAGTTCTGAGAAATAAATTAATAGTTCTGGACTGGAGAAAGATTATAGCTTAAGGCCCTACTTTTGCAATTGGACCTACTGGTAAATATTTTAGCACCTGTAAAGGCTAAAACACCTGCATTTGCTTATCTGCTTACAAAAAACACTTCCTAACTCATTTAGAACATTGCAGGCTGCTCTCATTTTCGTTGTTGCAGAAGACAAGAGCACAAAACAACCCAAATAGCTGTAAAGATTTATGGATCTTTCATTGCCTGATATTACATTTGCTCTGATACATAACTGAGTTTGTAATCCATCATATGCATGGATTTTTTAATGCAAAATAATAAAGTAATTACTACCTTTCTGAATTTCCTAATGAATCATACCTATCAACCTTATGTCAGGGTCATCTAAATATTCTTGTTTGCTGCTAAGAGTAGTTCAGAAAAGCTGTGCTTCTAAAATACTGTTTATTTTGGTATGTTAAGCTACATGGTAAATTTAACCATTTTGTCTTTGTCAACTAATGCATGAGGCTGGCCGGTATGAATTCAATTTGCTGGTACTGAATGAACTTGTGTTTATTGGAAGCATATTCCCACATCCTTCTGATCTCTGAAAGACATAATTTATATGACCTAAAGAAAATGTAACAGTTCTGCCTGAGAAGCTAAAAAGCTAGTTTTTTTTTCTCTGATTTTTACAAGTAGCATCCTAGAGAAGATGTGTAATTAAAAGGCATAAACTTTGGGAAAAAGGTGTGTGTTTCTCTCTCCCCTCTCTCCAGTAGTTAATTCCAAAATAAAGTAATTATGAATAAGTTTTAATGATACTACATCTTGGGATGATTCTTGATGTCTGTTTGCCCTCCTGCTAAATGGGTATACAATTGGTTACAGTGAGGAACTAACTCTGGAAAGAAAGCCCTAAGCTGTACCATACGTGCCTTTTTTTTTCTCTCTTTAATTGAGAGTCATCTTACTTATGCTGTCATTTGGAGTTTTGTGAAACAGCATTTGGTTTAATATGTTTATAGATAGGTGGGTTGAGTTTTTTTTCTTTTTGTTCCTGTCTTTGAAACCATGGAGTCCAAGGGTTTTGCTTTGTCTTTCCCCTGTTGCTGGCTTGACACTATAAATCTTGTGTATTTTGAAGAAAACAATTTTTTTGGCATGCTGAAAACAATGTAGGGGAAATTTTCTCAATACCTTTAATTAGTTTTTATTATACAAGTCTCTCAGTACAACAGTTGTATTTAATCTTCTATCAATATAACCTCACTGGTGAGGCTGTCTCAAAATTAAGATTTTAAACGCAGGTCTAAGGCTTTCAGTATCTAATCCAGTACTGAAAGAGGGTGAACGTATGTAATGTAGTCTTGTAAATCAGCTGAGCACAAGGACTGTATTTAAGGAAATCACAGAATCATAGAAGCAACACAATGTTGTTGATCAGTCATGATGTGGCCCTGAAAATATTTTTTCATGGTTTGAGGTTAAATAAAAAGTTCCTTTACCGTGTCTTCATTTTCTTTTCCAGAAGGCCAGGCTATTGTTGTTATTGCCAACAGTATCATCACTTAAATTTGAAGTACGTTGTAAAGATGAGTGAATGAATCTTTCCAAGGATAGGATGACTAAAAAGAAAATCTGCAATTTTGCTCATCATCTCGATATTGCAACATAATTTGTCTTTTGTTTCCTCTTGTGTCTTCCTGTTATTTTGGGATCTTTAAATGCAACGTAACAAAATACTAGGCACTAACCCTGGATTTAGAAATGCACTTCTGCTACAATAGTAAATAACTCTCTGGTTGCATTCCTGGTAATTCAAAACAGACTAACGTGGTATTTTGTTGTGCAGTCAGCCTCCTCTGAATTTCTCATCTTGAGGCATCTGTTTAATAATAGCAAAGCAGAGTTTCTTTTTTTTTTTTTTTTTTTTTTTTTTGAAATAACCTTTGTTGTTTGTCTTACTTGTCCTGTAGCGAGTGCCTGTCTGGTGTTTAGTTGCCACTTGAATTACTGAAATTTCTTCCTCTAAGGCCTTTACAGCAGATCCGTAGAAGCATCAGGCTTATTGACAGTAAAGGCAAGGAGACTATTTTGTCATCTCTGTATTCACATGAATATGATGATGAAGTGGCAGCTCTCAGTTTTCTGTAGGCATGCTTCCATAGAACATTGTAGATCTGGAAAACAAGCAAAATGCATTTCTTTCTGTGCACACTGAAATCAGATGTGTGATTATTATAGCTTGTGTAGACATGCTTGTGCTAGCTTTAATCTCAGTAGTTTTTGTACTAGCAGTAGCAAAGCTGTGGAAACATAGTCCTCAGTTAGGGGTCTACAGGCTCATTTTGTTGTACACTGGATGCTTACTCAAATTAATTGCCAACAGTGAAGCCCATGTTTCTGTATTTTAACTGTTTTGTTATTTGAGGCAAACAAATGTAATTGAAGTACATCTAATGTACTGCAGTCATATCTCCTAATTGCAGTGCAGATGCAGCCTGGAAGGCAGTAAGCCCTGCTTTCTCATTCTTCTGAAAGACGATTAGAAAGATCTGTTCTAGTTTATGATAATTTTATGATGACCTTTTATCAGAAATTTGCAAGAATCTGGATGTACTCGAATACATTACATGTAAATGAGATACTGAAAAGTTAAAATTAACAAATGAATCATAAAAATATTAAAATGGAAGTCTTGCTCCTGCAGCCCAAACCTTTGTGGAGTCCTATTGAAATAAGTTTACTGCTGCTCCAGTGTATTTTATGTATAAACCCTGGTCCTGCAATTGGATCCTTAATGAAGAAATTCTTGTCTCTCTGTGTTACTCATGTTCAAAAATTAACACATTAATCCTTGGTTACTGTAAACAGAACTGGGAATGTGTTTGCCAAAAAAGCAAACAAACAAAAAAAAAAACCACCAGGTGAAAATAGACATGGTGAGTAATTTACCATTTGTATGGTATCAGGCTGGTTAGCCAGTAGAAAGGTAAATGCACACATGGGAGAAAACTGTGCAGCTTATTTCTAAAATCTCCTTGTAGGAAACACTTTAAAAAGATGGAGCCTGCTGTTTACGTAATAGGGAGCAATTGTTCATAGTGCACTAAAAGGGACAGCTTGTCAGGATATTGGAATTTGACACATGCTGCTCTTACTGTGAGGCAGTTCTTTCTGTACAGTCATTAAACTTGAGTTTCTTGCTAAATTCTTTCAGGTGTTTTAAGAATAGCTACAATTAACACGATCCAAACGTACCAGTGCAGAACTGAATAGTAACAGCGATTCAAAAGGCCACATGCACATTGTTCACTGAAGAGATGAATTCTTATTTTTGCTGGACATGTTCACAAAAACTGCTGAAAATTTTCAGTAAAAGTAGGACCACTGAGGAAATGAGTGATTCATATACTCCGAATCTTGTTTTGGAGAAAAATGCTAGATTGTTTCAGGCTTTTGACCTATTCAACTGTATTTCTTTCTTTATATTTTTTGCTCATTCTTTTGAGGATTTGGGATTACTCTTTCTCTATTGCTTTTATGTTTTCAAAAGTGATGTGAAGCTTATGTGAAGAAGTTGGCATGCAAGAGGGTAGCATGCCAGTCTGAGTGCTGCAGCCATTCTGCCCGGACCTCGATGTGAATGCTATGTGTGTGCACCAAGAGCTCAATCTTAGTCACAAATTAGAGTGGATCTAAAGGACAGATGCCATTGAGGGAAAAATCCTGGCAGTGTACAACCACTGCTAACCCGCAGTAGGCTGGTTGGTTCAGCAATCTAACCCAAAAGAAAACTTTCCCTTGTAAGAAACCTGGTGGCAGCTAGCCATTAAATCAGTTTAGAAGTAGTGTGAAATTATAGCTCAGGGCTGTAGTTTGACAGTAGTGTTTCATCTAGCAGTGCTGGTTTAAACACAATCCCTAGATATCATATCCTCTCGGTTCTCCTTTTTGCTTCCTCATGAGCCCTCAGACCTTCCCCCCGGTACATGTTAGAGCTCATTTTCAGGGCGGAGGGAAGTAAACCAGCAAAGCAGCTTTTTTTTTTTTTTTTTTTTTTAATTACCATTTTTCTGTAGGTGAGCTAGCATACCCGCTGCAGTCTCAAATTCATGCAAACACATTTTGACACGGCATAGGGAGGAATGCAATGGTGGGGACAGGTGCAGGGGAGTTGTGGGATCCCTGTTCTTCTGCCCCCAAGGAGTTGGCTTGAGCACTTCTCCAGGACTGCCCATCTGTGAAACGTGTTGCATCCACGTGGGGTGTCGGCACACTTGCTTCTCCAGACTTAACTTTCCCTTCAGGGCCAGTTTATTGACTTCTTAACCCACAGCATTACTCTGTAGGTTTTCTCCTTTGGCAAGTTTTCCAGAGGTGCTTTGGTCAATGCTGCAAGTTACAGAAGTTCCTAAGCAGTGCTGCACTTCCCAGCTAGTATTGCAGCTGATGTGCCAGCAAGATGGGACTATCGGAAATCAAATCCGTGATTTTTTTTGCTGTAGCTCAGACCAGAGGAAGTAGGTGCCTGACTTGCTCAGGAGTGAGTGTGTTTCCCAGTGGTTGCACCTGACTTGTAAATGTGTAAGCTAAACTTCGGGCTGGCATTGTATGGAAGTCTGCATTTAGCAGAAGTATTCTGCCTGGAGGGGGTGTAGGCAGCCCCTCTCCAAATATTGTTGTGAGTGTCGAGATACAGGCTTCTTTCGTGGTGTACCTTACAGCATTTAAAAATATATATATTTTCAAAATTAGCTTTTCAAGATTCAAGTAGTGATTTCTAAGTGCTAATCATGAGGGATTTTTGTTTGAAACAAAGTGATTTTTTCTCTGCTCTTAGGAAGAGGTGGTTCTTTCAGAAAAGTTACACTTTGGTATTTAAATACAGGTGATATTTGGATATTAAAGTAAATATATCCACTCTGGACAACTAGTTTGCAAAAAGAAAAAAAAAAAATTCCTTTTAAGCTTGAATTTTAACCCATGTATTTTATAATAATGACACTTTTTCAGCAGGAAGGAAAAAAAAAAGAATTGCTATGCTGCTGCAAGGCATCAATTTTTATTGACCAATTACCAGAAGCACAGCAATTTACAGCGACAGCACAGTCAGTGTTTAAAGTTCAGTGGGCCCACAGCTCCCCAGGCCATAAAAAAATAGAAATAAAAAAAATAATGAAATTGTATCTACGTGAATATCAGTGGTGCTTGTCAGGCCCCCCTCCCCGCCAGCTGAGGGGACACAGGTCAGGGCAGGCACCCCTGTGGAGGCCGCTGGGCTGTGATGGCGGCACCAGGCCCGGACAGAGGTGTGGGGGCATTTCATGGCTGGGTTTCACGTAGGTGCTGTGTCCCCGTGGGGGCCGTGGTGCTCAGAGAGCAGCGGTGCGGCCTGCCCCTGCGCCGGGAGGAGCAGGGCAGGGTCCCTCATGTGTGGGTTGAGGGAGCACTGCCAAGCGCAGGCCCTCAGCCGTGGTATGCCTTGTTAGCTGGCACCTGAGGAGCACTCCCAAACCTTTTAAAGTTGTTCTGCTGGCAGGTAATACTTCAAACATGTTGCGGAGAAGCGGGTTGTTTATAAAAGCTCCACATTTTCTTGAATTTCAGATCGCCTTTATTTTGCAATTCTCTGCCAAAAACCAAAGAGTGGAGCTGCAAATACCCATTATTTCTGCATAGACGATGAACTTGTGTATGAGAAGTAAGTACAGACTTTTTTTTGTTTGTTTTTTACAGATCACTGGAATAAATTAGAACAGCAGTAATGAGGAACCAGCCTAATTGACATTCTGTTTTTAAATGTAGCTGAGGGAAACATACTATTTCCATTATAGAGCTAATTATATGCATCTGTCCTCTCAGACTTATCTGCCGTAATGATTTATACGTCTTAGAATGGTTTCTTGGCTTCCCATCAGGATTTCTTAAAAATCCTTTCAGAGCAGAAGCTTTCATTATACCCATTCTTGTTAGAAGACACGTTGTTGCAACATGTTCCAATATATTCAGAAATGCACTTGGACTGTTGAGCTGAAAGGGATGTCTTCAGTTGCTGAAGTATGAAGTGGAGTGTTTAAACTTCCTAGAATAAGAAAAAAAGCTGGCAAAATTAATTCAAGCCGTGATGAGCCAAGAATGGGTATGTTCTTGCCCCTGCAGTGAACAGGATATGCCTTTGTGTGTGATTTGGAATGCTACTAATTTTTGAAATATTTTTGACCAAGGACATGCTTACTGTTTTTGAAATTACTAATGAATATTTATTCCCAATGTTCACTTTTCTCTAGCAGTAACACATGCTGTATCTTCCTTTAATTAACTTATTTTACTGTAGAGTGTACAAAGAACACTATGTGCATATAGTCAAACATGTTTTCAAAATATTTGGGAGTTACTATTGCCTTATTTTAATGACAGCCATTTGGGTTGCTCTTACAACAGTTTCTAAGTTGTCATCACAGAGTGGTATAATATTGAGAATTATGCAAATCTTGAGTGTGCTTGTTTCCTTTTGTGGTGGTGTGTGGAAAATGGGAAAAGGTTTGTGTTCCAGTTAAAAAATTACTGGAGACTCGTTAATGTGACGCCCATCTATGAGAAGGGTCATAAGGAGGACCCAGGGGACTACAGGCCTGTCAGCCTGACCTCAGTGCCAGGAAAGGTGATGGAGCAGATCATCTTGAGTGTAATCAACACAGCATGTGCAAGACAACTGGGGGATCAGGCCCACTCAGCATGGGTTAATGAAAGTCAGGTCCTGCCTGACTAACATCATCTCCTTCTATGACTGGGTTGACCTGCCTGGGTGATGAGGGACAGCTGTTGACGTAGTGTGCCTAGACTTCAGCAAAGCCTTTGACATGGTCTCTAATAGTATTTTCCTGGAGAAGCTGGCAGCCCATGGCTCAGACAGGTACACTCTGTGCTGGGTTAAAAACTGGCTGGATGGCTGAGCCCAGAGAGTAGTGGTGAATGTTGTTGAATCCATCTGGAGACTGGTCACAAGTGTTATTCCTCAGGGTTCCATTAGTGGTGATTTGGATGAGGGAATTGAGTACACCGTCAGTAAGTTTACAGATGACGCCGATTTGGGGGGAAGTGTTTATCTGCCGGAGGGTAGGAAGGCCCTGCAGAGGGACCTGAACAGGATGGGTTGATGGGCAGAGCCAGTGGGATGAGGCTCAATATGGCTAAGTGCTGGGTCCTGCACTTCGGCCACAACAACCCCATGCAGCACTACAGGCTTGGGGCAGGGTGGCTGGAAAGCTGTGCAGAGGAAAAGGATCTGAAAGCATCGGTCGATGCTCACCTGAACATGAGCCGTCAGTGTGCCCAGGTGGCTGAGAAGGTTAATGGCATCCTGGCTTGTATCAGGAAGGACTAGGGAGGTGATCATTGCCCTGTACTCAGCTCTGGTGAGGCCACACCTCGAGTGCTGTGTTCAGTTTTGGGCCTCTCACTACAAGAAGGACATCGAGACCCTGAAGCATGTCCAGAGAAGGGCTACAAAGTAGCCACACAAGTCCTGTGAGGAGCAGCTGAGGGAACTGGGGTTGTTTAGTCTAGAGAAGTGGAGGCTCTGGGGAGACCTTCTAACTCTATACAACTACTTGAAATGAAGCATGATGCACTTGTATATTACTACTCCTCGCTTTGTTCATCTGGCTTAAACTGTGTAAATGATTTTATTTTAATGTACAATTTTTCTTTCTTTTTCCAAATAGCTTTTATGCAGATTTTGGACCACTCAATCTGGCAATGGTCTACAGATACTGCTGCAAACTAAATAAGAAATTAAAGGTAACGCTTGCTTTTGTATTTAATATTCTTGTCTTTTTAAAGAACAAAAACAAATGGCCCAGATTTTTTTTGCTGAGATACTTCCCTGGATTTGTAAGCAAGCTAAGTTTTGAAAATGTATGCTAAATTTCATCAAGGTATATTTGGTGAGTAGGAGAATTAGGAGTGAAAAACTGCTTGCCTTAAAGATCCAGAAGTTGCAAGTGACAGTAACTAAGCTCTTAAAAGATCGGTTGCTAAATGGATACAGACTTCTCTGAATGAAAAGCTCCCCTCCTGGAATTCAGTCTTCTCAGCAATCTGATGATATTGGCAGCCTAAGCGCAACACATTTTGATTTGAGGTGGCAGGTTTTTTTGACTCTGGTTTCTCTTCTGGTACTGACATCTCTTTTTCTAAGAAGAAACATTTGATCTTTAATAGCATTTATCGCATGGTCCTAAAGAAGACTGTCATGTTCCCACTATAGGATATCTTCTCTTAGGGATGCTCAGTAATTTTCAGAATCGACTCTCCATTGAGCATAATGTCTTTAAAACAGAGTTCCTATATTAATTATAATTAATGACTTCGAGTTAGTTGACCTCTAACAGAAATTGGACTATAAGACCTGTTAGGCAGATAAAAAGCTTATTAGCATTGATGTGAATCACAGTTTGCCTCTTCACAACTGCTTAGATCTTGAAAGAGACACTGAACTGTGAAAATTGGGAAGCATGCAGAACATTATAGTTTAACAGAGCTGGTTTTTTTTTTTTTTTTTTTCTTTGTTTGTTTTGGCAGTGGGCATCTGTTGGTGTCTGTCACTGGTATTAGTTTGCATAATTCAATCTCACTTGGTCCCAGTGGCACTAAGAACAGGTTTACCTGAGGCAAGATTCTTTGATTTCTGTTTGCAGGGTGTTCTGAAGCAACAAAAGTATATATATATAGTAATCACTTTGAATATGATGGGTTTATTATTGGACAGGTGTATTCAGGTTGCTGAGGATATACTACTGTTAGTTACCTGGAATTTACTTGTTTTAAGTGTGCTGAATAGTATTTGAGCAAGTAACACTGCTATTTAAATAATAATACTTTATGACACTTTAGCCATCAGTCAAGTTTCAAGCACACCAAAATTTGTTTCAAGGGCAAGTTCAGGGATAGGTTTATTTTTTTTTTTTTACAAATGTCCTTTCTATTGGTAATGCTGTTCCACTTCCTCTCTAAAGTATTGGAGAAACTACGTGCCAAACACTGAGATAAAATTTTTTAAAGTTATTTCTGATGAAGTTTAAAAAAGCTTTCAAAATGCTTTTATTTAAGCCTTTTCTAGTGTTTCTCGTATTGTATTACTTTAGAAACAACTATTAGAAGAAAACTGATTTCTGTAGAGTCTGGATTTCTTTTAAAAAAAAGTATAAATTATGTTTTTAAAGCTGTTGAGACCTTAACTTGCTGTGATGTTTTTGAGAATGTCATGTATTTACTGCCATGTAACATATTTACTTCTCATAACTGCATGTCTATTGCATAGGGCTTGAAGTCAGAAATATTAAATGCATTCAAGGAGAAAAAGAAAAAATAGTGTAATTTGTGTCAAAAATTGTTTAGGCGGTATACTGGGGAAAAATACTGAAACAATCTAGGTGGGGATAGAGTAGACTCCACGGAAGCTTTTGAGGGATTCGTCTACTTGGTCCTCTGAATACAGATGGCTGAAAGGGTGAACTGAGCATTGCATTCCTCTAATTTTAGAAAAGGAGTCATGAAAAGTTTATGCTGCAAAATTAAAATCTTGTTCATTTCTTCATACAGTCATTTTCATTGATAAGGAAGAAAATAGTTCATTATACTGGCTTTGATCAGAAAAAACAAGCAAATGCTGCATTCCTCATAGGTTCCTACGCAGTAAGTATTTACATTTTTTCCATTATATCAGCTGGTTAAATGTGTTCATTCTTTCATACTCACTTTTTAAAACAGCAAGATAAAAGCATTTCTTTTTTCTTCAGCAATATTTCTACCAATATATTTTGCAATAAGGTACCACATACTAGGAGAGTTTTTAAAGTCTAGTAGGTCTGTGTTTTGGGTTTGTTTTGTTTTGCTTTGTTCCTCTCCAGTGCAATTTGTGCTCCTAAGAACAAAGAGCACCACTGAAAAAAAATCTGAGCTTTATGATTTTTTTTAATTTCATAAAATTTATGAATATTGTCATTTAGAAAAAATGACTGCTTTTTGATGTTTTTCCTTTCCCCCACATACTCACCCACATACTTTTTTTGCTTTTTAAAATAGACAAATATCTTGCACAAAGTACAGTATATCATTTCCCATTGCATTCACATTTAAAAATACTTTTTCTTCCCCTCTTCCTTCTTTTCTAATCTAAGTTGATCTCTTCAGTTAACCTATGAGAAGGTGTGAGATGACATGGTAGGTTTAGAGCCACAGTAAATCCTGGGAATGTATGAGGTGTCTGAGAATGTACTGAGTCAGGTCTTTGACCACAAAGGGAAAAAACGACAGTCTTTACATCACAACTACATCTGACAGAATTGGTGTTTGGTACTCAAAAGTGTAGTCAGGGAGTAAAATGCTGACAGCTTAAGAATGAAAGGTGTGATGTATTATATTCATGTTGTACTTTTACTTGTAATACACCTTGATTGTAACCATCTCTCTTGTTCACTTACTAACAAAATAAAGCGTAAACCTACGTGTTTTTGGCATGTTGGAGGTTTGAGGGGTTGGAGTTCATATAGCTCTAGGTCATTCTGTTTTACCAGCTGCAGGGTGATACAGTACTTGCTGTGATGCCGACAGTGACCTTGCTGCACATTATGCACATTTCCTGCTCCCCAGGGTTTCTCTGTTGTCTGTTTTCTACAGTAATCACTATAAATAAAGATCTAGACTTCAAAATCTGACAATCTGGTATTTGAAACACAGAAGCTTTAGGAATGTATTCTCAAACCACTTGGAAACTGGCAACATAAGTTACTAAACTTGTTTGCAGTTAAGGCAATATGTTAACTAGATAACAGCAGTGTTTAGGAAGACTACTTCTTTCCAGAAACTTCATGGTATCATGGGGCTAAAAAGCAAGAGCGGACTGGTTTCAGTTACCAGCCATTATTTGGAAGGAAGTGCTCATTTTTCCCTAAAATATCATTCTGAATGTGTGTAGTAGTACAGTGCAGCGCAACACCTGACATTTTGAGCAGAATCCACAATACAGGAAATTAACTGACAGCAAAACAATCTAATGAGAAAATGGCTATTACGGTTGGCTATTTAAAAGTATACAAAAAAATTAAACAGATCTTATCTGTGATTGTCTGTTAGCCCTGCTGTGTTGCAATAATAATATGCAGTTGGAAGGAATGCTTGAACAGGCTTGGATAAATACATAGGGTCTCTCTATGGATTATGACAGTGCAAAGTGGAGTAATGAAGAGCGGAGGCTATTGGTCACAGTAGTAGTGTGTTTTTACTTCAGAGAACCACTCTGAAGGATATGGAAGTTGCAGAGCACAGAATGGATGCTAATGCAGTTTCAGCTCCGGTATGAAGAGAGATCATGACCAACTAGCCAGTGCATGTGGGAGGGCTAGCTGCAGACAGCTAAAGTACGGCAGAAAGAGGCTAGGCAAAGTAACAGATGATTTTCAGAATTCAGAAACCTGCACTTAGTGTTTTTTTTTTTTTTTTTTTTTGCATCGTATGGTTTGATTTTTTTCTGCAGTTTTCCTTCAAGAACCAACAGCAAAGTGAAGCCCTATGGGAGTATTCATCCCCTCCTTGAGTGGGGAGGAGTCTCTCTTGAATAATCACAAATTGTAGATGTTGAGGGCACTTAAGCTAGAACCCGATTTTCTCTCAAATGCAATAGACTTTGGGTTTGGTACTGCTTTTTCTGTGAAGTAGGATGTAATTTCTTCACAGATTGATGTGGTAGGTATTCCAGTGAAAGAAGATCACAAAAGAAAGACTGTGCCCGAGGCTTACTTTTTTTCCATGGTGTCCTTTGATCTTTCATGAAGAAGCAGGCTTAATTACAGCAGGCAGTGCTGAAGTATTCAGGCATACACATCCCACATTCCCACTTTCTGCAGGGAGAACTGGCTTGTTCTCTTTGGGTCAAGCAGTGGCTTAGGATCTGCTCAGAATGTCTGAACAATATGTGTCTGTAATCATACTTCCTGACTGGAAGGAAAGATATTGAGGCCTTTTTTATTTTAAATGTATGTAGGCTTAAGCATCTAGCTACTTTTACAGTTCAGAGTGCTTTGCTTTTTTGATGAAGAAGGATCTATAGCTGTTAGTCAAAACCGCAAGAAGCTTTTTTGTAATTTTAATTTATCAGACCCTGTCCTGTTGGTAATGCTGTTCATTGCTTGAACTGAATTTTGTCTTTTAATTTTTGATCCTGTGCTGTGTCAGTGGTAGACTGTCCTATTTTGTTTTCTGTGGGTTGAATATTTTTTCTTGTTAGATATCTTTTTTTAGCTTCATGGTGGGTTCCCACATCAACTTCTTACTTTAGGTTGAGGAACTGTGTGGCAGTGCATCACAAAGGAGTTCAGGTGGGAAGAGCAAGGAAGTAAATAGAAGTAGCCTCCACAGACTTAGTCATGAAAGTAGTGCTGTGTGTGTTTTAAAGCCTTTGATGTAAGCATAGTTTTGGATGCAAGGTGCTCTGTAGATGCAGATGTCTTAAGTTATTTGTTAGGAATAGCACGCTGACGGCTTTCAAGAATAGCACAGATACAGTAAGTTTGTGTGCTTTGTGTTTTTATACTTTTTTTTTTTTTCTAAACACAATTACACTTGACCACATGACTACCTTAAACTGTAATTATATGTATGTTACTAGTTCTCCTCTGGCACTTGCATGTCTTTGTAAACTCTTAATATTTTTATGCTAGCAACTTGGAATTCTGTCTTTTAAAGGCTCAATGACCTTAAATTTATATTCTTAAACAGAATGTTATTTAATTTCTGCTTAAAGGAATTTGGATATATTGGCATGATTTATGATTTGACATCAATTGCTAATATATATATATATGTCTGTGTGTATTAATTGTGTGGGGGTGTGTTCATTTTGACAATTAAGGCAATTACAAAAGTCTTCATTAACTGTGGTGAAGTGTAAGGGCAGCTGTTAGAGTTCTGATTTACAAGCAAAGTCTATTCCCAGTCTTTCTTTCACAGTTGATGTGTTATAATGTTCCCACTCCCCCATCTTCATCTAACTTGTCTTTCTTTCCTCTTTAGTGGAGATAGTTTCTGAAGGGGTCATCCAGGCTACACACTTCTTTCTTCCCCCTCCCACATCTGCTGCTTCCTTCCAGGTGTACTTTGATGTGACAGCAGAGCCTAACTCAAGCTACAGGGCTCTTCAATGTAACATGGCCTTAAAGATGAAGAACAAAGTTTCCAATACACTGTTATATATGTAGTTTTATAGCACAATATGATTTTTTAGAGTAAATCTTAACCATGTAGTTCTTAATCCCTATATTGTTCATCTTCCATCTATTTAATTCTGTATTTTGTTTAATTTTTACAGATAATATAATGAATAATGGAAATAATATTATTCTGTGTAGATTAGCATAAATTGGTCATGTTCAGCCACACAAAGTATAGCTAGATATGGTATGTTGGGGTTGAATGTTTAAACTTTACTTGGGGTGGAAGGGGTGAGGGGAAAGAAGGGCTGGGGGAAAAAAACAAAGCAAAACAAAACAAAACCTTTGTTCTTCACCTTCTAAAGAAAAATTGCTTTTCCTTGTAAGCTATCTGCACTGTTCAGGCCTTACCACTCTACCAAAGCAGCAGTGATCTTCTGAGTTGATCTCTACAGTGGCTTCTCTTGATTTTCGCCAGGACTTGGCTGTGGGTGAGGAAAGTCTGCTTCTTCCACCATTGCTCCTTCTATACTAAGAAAGAAAATGTATCCTCTGTGCCCTGTCCACCTAATTCCCAAGCTCCCCCTCTCCCCTTGGCTGCATTAACTTAGTAACAGTGTTTCTTTTCTCAGGCCTGGCCCTAATTATGTACTTGGAGGGCGACCCTCCGAGGGTACCGCCCCATGAACTGCTGTAATTCAGGTCACCTTCTCCAGGACTCATCTCTGTACTTTGTCTATTTTCTCATCTTCTTTCTTCAGGGTAAGCAGCGTTTCCTTCATCCGTTCTGATCCATAGTACTGTTTTTGCCTTTCCAATTTGCTAGTGTCCTTCCTAGTTGTGGGTCTAATGTGGGGTAGGAGTTGGAAGTTGTAGAAGCAATTAGCACCAGCCTGTGTAATGATGAACTGTTCTGCTTTTACAGTGGCACTTGCAGAGTTATCTCTGGCTATGCAGTAGGAAATAGGTAAATCTGTTTACTTAGTGGTCCAAGCTGAGTAGAAGTAAATGGGTAACTGATACAGAACTCAAATTAGCATTGGGTAAAATGTGTTTACCCTCAGCTACATTTTGGTGCAGAGTGTTGATGGTTGACCAGTGAATAGAAAGAGGAGATGGACAAAGAAGTACTGGCACTTCATTTAAGCAAATGTTGCCTCAAGCCTTGTGTCTTTCTCTGTGTTCAAGTCCTCTAAAAAACTACCTCGTCTGAACTGTACTTTGGAAATCATGATTAGCTTTCATGATGGCATTTTTTCCTGCTTTTTCTGCTGGTTCTTACTCACTATGTTCTTACCAGACTGCTTGTCTCCATAGGGTTGCTCTCTGGGGGTCCCTCGTTGTAGTACTAGCTTGCTTTCTTAGTTGTCATGAAGTACTGATGTTCCCAGCTAGCAGGGTTTTCCATGCCTCCTCTCCACTGTTTAAAAAGTAATAGGAGGTTTCTTGCTTTCATTTGTGATGAACAAGGAGAGTTGCTAGAGATAGGCAAGATATTCCCTGTCTGCCACATCTATTGTCTTAACAACTGTGTTTCCCCTAATAAATGGACTGTTGGCTACATGTGCATTTCTTCAGTATGCTACAAATCCATACAGGAAGCTTCTATTCTAATAAATTTCTGTTTTAATTTTTCTGTATGTAACGTTTTCTTCTAAGGCATATTGCTAGAAAGTTTAATGTATTAACTGATAGGCTATTCATTGAGGTTTTAACAACATAAAACATTTAATACTTTTAAGTTACAGTAAAATGATGCATGTGTGTGAGCTTTGTTTTGAGTTTAGTCACATAGTAACTGTATTTATTCAGAATGGGTGGTTTGTGTTTTTTTGCAGGTTGTGGTGGTTCAGATTACTTTGGGTGACATTTTTGGAATAAATGTTGTATTACATGAAATATGCTTGCAAGCAGTTTAAATTGGATCATCTCATTGTTTTCTTGCTTTTATGTCAGTACGGTAAAATGTGTGATTTAGGTAACAACTTTAAGAAGATTCTGCACTTAAGGGTGGGCAGGAAAATAAAGTTGATTCCACCAAGCACTTCATCAACGTATTACAGACTTGAATTGATACAGTTTCTTAACAGTATAGCTTATTGAAATACCCCATTTAATTTTCCTGAAAAAGTAACAAATTGTCTCAAAGATCGTTATTATCAAACATATTTTGTCTTGGGTTCAGTATTACTGCTTTGCTTGGTAATTCCATGTTTTGAAGATGAAGATGCTTTTTTTAACAAAAGTCTCGTTTCCTTTTTCTACCAGGAATAATTCTCACCCTATTGTGAATACGGCTTTCAAGGTCGTAACGCTAATCTAGGAGGCCTCTGTTTAAAGTAGGACTAGTTCAAAAGCAGTAGTGTGAATCAGACACTAACACAGCTTGCTACAAGAACTCTCATTCTGTGGTTGATTTTAAGTGCTCATAAATGAGGAATTAGAAGCCAGGAGCTGCAAGCCCTTCCATTTCACTGAGTGAATATTACGGTGGCTGTTGGACAACATGGTGATGTTGGCAGGAGCAGTGCCCGAGTGTACCTTTCCCAGTGCTCAGCACTTGGATGGCTCATGACTGTTCACAGAGCTACATGCGGTCCCGTAATCAGAAACAGATGTCCTAAATGAAAAGGATGATTAGAGTGATGTTAGTGGTTCAACTGCTAATGGCAAATTTCTGGCTCTATTTTGATGTTCAGTAGGATATTTTTTTGTTTGTTTGCATAAGGAGAACAAACTTTTAAAAAGGTGATATACACAAGTGTTTATACAGGGTGATAAACAGTGTGTTTTTGAAAGATGTCAGTTCCTTATTATAACAATTTTACTGGAATATACTTAAGAAAAAAGATTTTAAAAGGCTTTTAGGAGTTTTTCCGTTTTATTTTTTTTTCTGTGTGCATGTGTGTATGTAGGGATCTATGTACGTGGACCTGCACTTTTGTATATGATTGTAGGAAAGTTCGAAAGCCAGTGCAGTTGTACTTTTGCACAACTTCATTCAGGTCTCCAGAAAACAGAATTTTCTATTTTTTTTTTTTTTAAAAAAAAAAAAGCTTGTTTAGTATTTGTCTGGCCCTGAGGAAGCGAGCCCTTTGGGAAATAAATGTAGTATTTGACTAGACTTTTCTCCATTTGTATGTACAAGAATAGATAAAAAACACACGAGAAAATACCTGTTTATGCAAAATATCTGTTGATATAATTGCTATAAATTTACATGACACATCTTTTTAATAGTAAGTCTTGTTAATTGTTTTATTAGCATTAGCTTCAGAAAACAGCTTTATTTGTGAAAGTTTCTGTAATCTTAGAAAGCACTGCAGAAATGTAAGTAGCCAAGCCTAGAGTCAGCATTTAGTCAAACTGGTTTCAAATGATGTATATTTCTAGAGGCATGTCTCTTCTAATTTTCTGTCTTCTCCCTTGTAAACACTTTATGAATATACAGATGTATCTGGAAATGTCTTTGTTTTGCTATTCATCAGCTCAACATTTCCATTCTCATCTTTTCTGAACCTTCAGTTCTGCTGACAGCCTTAAAAACCTCTTCCTACTTCCAACAGTTCTGTCTGCCAGAGGTCTCTTTAATCATTTCTACTGTCTGTCATTCTCTGCCTTTTTATAATCCTCAGCTTTATTCACCCACAACATTCCGATGAAGTCATTCATCTTTAAGGATTTAGTGACCTCCTCCTGGTCAGAAAGAGTAGCTGCCACTCTGACCTTACACTATGAGGTATTTCTCAGTGTGTCTGTATTACCTCTTCAGTCTGTATCAGGAGTGTGTGTTTGAAGTGAATTTCTCCTTAAATCCTTGCTCACTTCATTTGCCTCACTGCATGGAGCAGTCTAGAAACAATCCCAGCAGGTAATGGGTGTCCAGTCCACAGGACCAGACTAGGACCAGTCTGCAGTTAAAAAACATTGGAAGTGTACAGTACAGACATCAAGTCTTCATAGCCAGCCTTTGGTCAACAGATGCATTTCTGCTTCTGTGCACTAATCCAAATGCAGGTGTGGCCTCTGCTCCCTTGACATCTGTTGCTCCTTGTCCCACTCCTTTAGTCTCACCTACAGTCACTTTCTACATTTGGAGTCTGGCTCACCAATAGCTTGAGCCCAGGCTTACTCAGGTTTGGCCTTCATCCAGCCTTGCATGCATCCAAGATTTTTTTGCTGTGTTCTTTTGTGGTTTTGAACTGTGCCAGCACTGAACCTGTCTCCACTTTGACTGTCACAGCTTCTGCTGTGTTACTGCTAGGATACTTTCCTTGTGAACTAGGTATCAGTTTGTGGTCTTTCCCATTCAGTCTAGAGTTTGAATGCCATTCTTCCCTTTGAAGCACCTGGTACCATTGCACCTGCCCAGATGCCATCCTATTAACCCAATGTTTTTGTAAGCCACTTTTCACTGAGAACTCCCATCTGTCCATCTCATCAACTGCTGTCTCTGTTCACACATCACATCTTAAGTGTGGAGTAGTGTCACAGCTGAAGTGTACCAGGATCTCTCTTTCTTTCAGAAAGTTAGTAATCCAACTCTATCAAAGAGTGTCCTTCTTCAGTGAATATACTGTATATTGTTTCAGATGTACTGGAAGTATTGTGCATTTTTGCTTAGTACTTGTTCCTTTAAGTTTGTTTGCACTGAAAAATGCCATCTCCTCGCAGTGTGTTTTTTGTGTGTACTAAATGATAGACTTTCCAGTGCACCGTTGTTTTTTTTGTTGTTTGGTTGGTTTTGGTTGGTTGTTGTTTGGTTTGTTGGTTTTTTTTGGTTGGTTGGTTTTTTTGTCATGTTGGCTTTTTTAAGTGTCCTTGTCTGTGGTGAGTGTTTGTGTAACTGTATCAAGGAAAGTCCATACACTTGTGCATGTGCACATCTTCATGGTGTTTCTAGCAATTTTACTAGTAACGCTGTTTCAGAAATTTGATCTGTGCTTAAGAACTACCAAGTTTCAATACTATGTGATGTTATTTAGGCTTGCTGTAATATAATGTTGTTAGGGCAAAAACCTCCTCTTGTTGCTGTTAGATCTGCAAACAGGTGCTCCTTTGTTGAAGCTTGTATTGTTCAGGAAGCTGGTAAAAGCTCAGCTGAGATTTGGGCAGAATCCTTTCCCTTTGTGAGCTACAGGGAAGCTGCATTTTTTAGCTGCATTTCTATTTGCCTGTTGTACAAGTAGTGCTCTGTATTACCCAGCCTGGCAGCACTGAATACCAGCTTTTTTCCAGGTGACTCATTTCTGGGTACAAACTCTGCTTCTGCTGTTTCATTTCAGTCTTCTCTATTCATTAATGCCATTTCGAGTCTCTGGTTTGTAAGTTTGGTTTTTTTTTTTTTTTTTTTCTGAGGCAGGGCTCTTTTTTTTGATAAGCAAGCAGTGCTCTATGATTGTTGTGCTGTAAGATGCAAAGTGTGACTGTATCAAAGCATACCACTTGAAAATTTCTGAAACATGACCTTTGTAACCAATTCAGGCAATGAATTGCATGTAATGTATGCCTGCAGAATAGAAAGTAAATTTGGGCATCTGAGGAGGAGCTTTTAAATTATCCATCTAGTTATATTTTTTTTAATCTCTTTTTTTTTATTCTGGATGTAAGTTTGTAAATTTAAATGCAAAATTCACTTACGCCACCCTAGGGAAGACACAGGCACACATCCATACAAGGTATGTTTTTCATTACCTTACTAAACTACTTAAAGAAAACATGGTTTTTTTTTTTTTTCCTTCCTTTGGTTTTGCTAATTGCACAGGAAGACTGCTCAGAAAATGCTTAACAGTAATCAAATAGAGGAAAAACAAGAGAGGTCATGTTGCCATGTATGTTTTAGCTGTCTGTTGAAGATGTTTCAAGCTTTTTTTTTTTCCCCAATATCTATTCCACCTCCCATTTTCACCTCAAAAGAATGTATGTATGTTTGTGCAGAGAAAATATTGAGGATATGTTAAACTATTTGTTCAAACTGTTTTTGTAGCTGTATAAAAGAATTTTGAAAGACAATACCAACTTTTAAAGGAAAAAATGGCAAAGAAAAATGCCAGACTTAAATTTTGGGGGGTATTTAACTAATATGCATTAGGATTCCTAAATCTTAATGAAAACAAAAAAGGTCATTAATATAAGAGATGTAAGGAATTTTGCTGAATTTTAGTGAAAAAATAGCTTCCTGGAGTGTTTTAATGCTTACTTAATGCAGTTCTAAAGAAAAAGTATTCATATGAAGTTATTGAACAATGAAAAATATATTTTTTTATGTTTATAAAAAAAATCACCACAGTGTTATTATTAACAGTTGTTTTCTCTTGGCCGTGCTGGCAATGGTGCTTGACTATTGGAGGATGTGATAATAGAGGAGTTCTACAGTATTCCCTAAGCAAATCTTATTGTTAGGGGCTATCCAGGAGAGAGAGGTGTGTTGTGAGGGAAGACCGTGTGAATATTTTCATGAGTTGGTCTTCCTTGAATTCTTTTCTGAGTGGTTTTGACAGTGGAAATTTTGATATGTAGCATTTCAGGTACGTTCGTTGTGTTCTTAGGACTTTGTGTCAAGAGCTACAGATTTTTTTTTTCCCTTTTTATGACATCTGGATTTAGCTATTGGACACTACCTCACCAGTACAAAGGAGGAAGAATAGGGTTTATAATAATGTAAATGTACTGGTGTAGGAAAATCAAAACATGTACAAGTTACTGTTTTAGTCTTGTCTGTTGAGTACATACACTTTTGTAAACCAGATAATTCTTTGCTGATATCTTTTAATGTTTTAGGATTTTCTTTTACATCACAGAAGTTTAATACACAGAAAAAAAAATAGTTCTACGAAGTTGCCTAGCAGAGTTGCAGTAGAAACATGGAAGAATTAGAAAGATGGAAGCTTTTTCACTGTAGCTGAAAGTTGAACAAACCAGGCAAATCTATAAATTTTGTTTAAAAATATATGTTGATATGGGTTGACCAGTATTTTTTTTACTGTTTTGCTCAGTATTAGTTTTACTTGCCTTCTTTTGTTCGTGGTGGTATTCTTTCCCAGCACTTTCGAACTTTGTGTTGTACAATTATACCACCTGTAGTATACAAGTGACTTGAAGTTATTCATATGAATCTTAAAATATTTTTTCCCTCTTCTCCCATAAAAACAGATAATATACCTGAGAGAATCACCAGAAGATGTGTACAGGCTTATGTTGGCTGGAAGCATTTCGTATCTTCCTTTCAGGTAAATAACAAGATGTTGGAACCTTCCCCCCAGCCGCTAAGGTTTTAATATGTGGAAGGTCATGTTCCTGCCTGATCTTTAAAGTGCAGGCTGCTGAACTGGTAGTTCTGAAGTGTAATGATACAGAAGGTGAAGGAGCCACACTGCTTCACATACACTCTTGTTTAAATTTTTGATCTATATTGCTTCCTACTTGGCAGTGTTTTTGTGCTGGTAGTTGATTGTCAAACATCTTAAGCATGTCTTTTTACCAATGAGGAAATGTATAAAAATACTGGTTTGTTGTTGCTCGACCCTGAGGGAATGTAATGCTAGCTTTTTCAGACCACAAGCTTCTCATTGTGGTATGTGCTATGTTGCTTGGAGTAGCAAATAAAGTCAATCCACAGTATGGAGGAACAACTTCACCAGTTCTTCCAAAAATGAGTTTTAAAAAAGTTATACTAAACTAGCACTCTATTCTCTGCCTCAATATGCAGAAAAATGGCCAAAAAAATTAGAAGGCAAATTTGCTGTCCAAGTATATTGTTATGGGATGATTAATTCAGTACTTTCTTGTTTGTCTGCTGTAGCACCCTTGCCAAGAGCTGGGCTTTTCACGATTTGAATTTCCTTTACTTACCTCTCCCACCACCCCAACTGCCACAGTGCAAGTGTATAGTGGAACCTCTATTTAATAATTTACATACCTCCATCATCCCATTTCTCTTTTTAATTCTATTTTTCATATTTGCAGAAGGAAAAAATAAGTCCTCAATGAGATCCATAAAATTTGTGTTTCTTAAAATCCTAAAGATGTATGTGGATATCAGAGACAGTAACTTTTCACATACAGCCTACCCAAATCCCCAGGTCATCACTTCGATAGCACTACTGAATAAAAATGTAAAGATGTGTTATGCAATTAAAATTTTTAAGAGTTGACTTCTGAAGCCCACAGGATAAAGCATACAGTATGCTGAAGTGTCTGGGAATTTTACCATTATCTTGAATTTACTAGTATAATTAAACCAAATACAGGAATTTGGATTATGTGAATGATCAACTGAGAGGTTACTCTGGGCTCTGTTCCCTTCAGATCATCTTCATCTCTGAGGAAAAAAAAAAAATCAAAAAAATCAAAAAAACAGTATATTGCCATAGAATAATAAACAGACATGTAATGGCTACTTCTATCACAATCAATAGGAAAACTTGTTAGCAGCTGGCAAAGAATGTTTTTCACTTACCTGGATGGGATTCTGTTATTTCCTTTACCTGCTGACTTTTTTTCCACCTTCACACTAACTCATTAGGGAGAAAAAGATATAGATAAAGTGGAGAGGCAGCCATTCATGTTCTTCAGAAGTTCTTCCTTCTCTCAGCTTGAGTTTGAAAATGGAATATTTTTTTCCTTTTTATGTAACATTAATGATTCTCTGTTTCTTGATAAGAGCTGCATGGTTACAGGAGTAGGTGTTCTGCCAAGACATAATATTATCTGATATAGATTCAAGTTAAACTTACTTTTAAGTGACTGTAGTATTCTTGTAGAATACTTATTTTACAGTGCTTATCCAGTAATGGCCATGTACCAAGAACATGCTATTCTTCTATCAAGGAGGTTTAAAAAGCAGTAGTTGAAAGAAAGGGTTTTTTTGAAAACCATTTTCTCAAGTTTAAGTATAAACTATTTTATGTCTCTTAAAAAAATCTTCATGCATCTATAGAAATGTGTGTCTCAACAGATATATTAAGAAGATGCTCTTTGCATATATACAAAATAATATATGTATGCAGCATCTTTTTTCTTTTAAATGGAATTTGAAGAAAAAAATGCAGTATATTACAACATGACTTTTTTGCAAATGAACTTCTGAAGAAAATGTTTTAAGAGTGTATATTTTAAATATGGTACTTATTTAAACATTAGCTTTTGCCATAAGGAGTTCTTTCTATTTTTCAGATGTGTGTGTTCTTTGATGTGTGAATTGAACATGTCACTTTTTCTGAAAAGTGTAACTGGAATAATCTCAGTCTTAAATCTGTTATATAATATAATGCATTTATATTTTGTTATTATTATAAGATACAAGACAGGGAAAGTGAAGTAATTATCTGACAATTATTTTTTTATAGTAGAGATTATACTGAACCTATCTTTTAAAATTGTTTTAGAGAAGTGTCTTTAATTGCATTCACTTGGATTAAAATGGGAAAATTTAACAGTTTTGGACATCATACATTACAGGGATGCTTCATTTGGTACTTGCAGTTTTCATCTAACATTGCTGGACTGTTTTCATGCAATAAACAAGGTAAGTAGAAAAATATTTTCTTTTTGCAAAAGGTCAGTTAAATATTTCTCTGCCAGAAGAGAAGACTCAGGAAGTTAGGAGCCAAATAGAGCTGTACAGTAGCAGATTTTCTGACTGTAGTCTACCTTATTTTGTATTATGCATTGTAACAAAACTTCTAGATAAAGCATCCTTAGAAGTGAACTGATACCATATCTAATCAAATAGCAAAGTTCTTGAAGAGGAAATTTTGAGTTTTATGTAGGTAATCTTCTCAGGACAGTCATTTGCAGCTCTAATCCATAAGAGTTGTGTGACAGGTTTATTAAATGGCCCTCTGATAATACATTTTATGTTGGATATTGCCTTTGAAGGAGGTTTTGAATTGCTTATCAATACTTACAGGGAGGGGGGGCACTTTCAGTATGTACTAATGACTTGTAGTTTTGCTTCAGTAATATAAATGCAACAAATGTTAAAAGGCATGTGGTTTGCTTTTTAACCACAAATTATTGTAATATAATGTCTTATTGTGGTACAGTGGTTACATAATGTGGCATTTCAGGACAGGGGAAATTTATTTACATTCTTTTTTGTCTGTATGAATAAGGAAATGTGAAATGGAGAATTCTGCAGGTCTCCATCCCCTAATTTTTTTCTGGGGGGTGAGGGGGCATCTTTACCAAATACTGTTGTTTCTATTGAGTAAACCAGCTTCTTGCAGATTTTCAGGTTTTTTTTTGTTTTGTTCTCTTTTCTTTTCATGTTTTGACTTTGGCTGCTTTGTCAATAGTGATGAATTGCTATTCTTTTCAGTACTGGCAACCTGCAAAGAAAACCACAGAGGGCTATACAGTGAAAGGGGAGATTAGAATGTAATATTTAAAATATCTGGGGATTTGAGATTGTCTGTGTGTGCTCTTTCTGACTTTACAAGTGGGTAAACTGCCAGTTACACAAATGTTTACATTTTTATACTATATTAAATATAATGGCTGTGGATAATTATGGGGCATCAGGGACCACACTAATGTCTGCTAAGGACTGTGGACATAGTCTGTCTGCAGCCAATTTTAAATCAGTGAAGATATTAGAATCCTAATGAGAGAGAATATAATTCATGCACCAAATATTTATAATGCTTGAATGAAGACTTCAGAATGTATCCATATTTTAAATAGGTATTTTTTGCCAGTTATTTTTCTCTGGCATTTGGTACTGACAGCAGTAATAAAAAGACAATACTTCTGTAGTATGGAATTTGTAGCAATTCTTTGAAAACAGAAAGACTTTCTTATCTCACTTCACTTAAATTAAAATTTACAAATTTCTTTTGCACCAAAACTCAGTTGTTCTACATGTTTTCAGATGAATGAAGAAAACTTGTAAAGAGTAGAACAGGTATTAAGGAGCGTTTGGTACACTAACACAGTGATAAACTATCCTCATGGAGAAGATATTGTCATGTTAAAAGTTATATTCTGAATTTTAGGCTTTGCAGTGTGGTTTTCTGGATTTCGATGTGTTTGACGTAAATGAATATGAGCATTATGAGGTGAGTATTCAGTATCAGTCTTCTGATTCATTTGCTGTTATTAATGCTAAGATAATTGTTTATAATGTGTGCCATTTCTTTTCTAGTATTAGGTTTAATTTTTTTAACCTCTTTAAACTATGATTGTTAAATAATGGTGCATGGTCAGAGAGAGCGTATTAAATCAGATTTAAGCATAGTCAGCCTCAAACATGGGATAAAAGCAGAAACTAAAATTGAAATAAATACTTTTTTTCCCCACATTTTTATTAAAGCCCTGGAAAATGATGGGGAAGTGGGAATTTGTTCCTTGGCCACTTTTTAGAGGTCTTGCGTATTCTTGAGCAATGATGATGAGGAACTGGAGGGCATACAAGTCAAAGTCTAGCTGACTTCCAGAAAGCAGATAAAGTATGTATACATGAGCTCATGGCAAAGGTATAACAGCATTCTTTGAGGTGAAGAAGATAAGACTTGCAAACTCCAAGACTATAAAATTCACTTTGGGGTATGGGAAACTAATATGAATGAAAAGGACTACAATATTTGACTATGTGCACTGTTAGAAATACAAAGTTACTAGTTATCTGTAAAGAGAAAATCGAGTCTTCTTAGAATCTAAAAAATCATGATCTAAATAGTGAAGAGAAATAAGGTGAGGTCATAATTTAGTAATGTATAAACATTTTGAACTTAGAAGTTGCCTTTCATTTGAAGGACACCAAGTGAATAGTTCTAAAGCTGTAATTTAGAAAAAGGAGAACACAAGAGGAATGAGGCTCAGAACAATTGACATCCTCCTGATGAAATAAAAAACAGGCAACTAACACGCTTCCTTTGGCAAAAATAGTACATAATTTCAATCTAGCATGTATTTTGAAACAATAAGGAAAAGGCTGAAATACAGGGATAATGATAAACCAAGCATTTTCTCTTGACAGAGAGCAGAAAATGGAGATTTTAACTGGATAATACCAAACAAATTCATTGCCTTCAGTGGACCTCATTCAAGAAGTAAAATTGAAAATGGTATGCTTAAAAAAGGAGGTGGGGGACACAAGCCCACTGCTTTCTTAGCTGGTTGTTATCAGTAAGAACAAACTTTAAAAATTGTTCCTGAAACAGTGTGTTTTTTCCTTGGATCTTTTTCTTTTATAAGAACCCTGACAGTAAAATTTTAATGCTTGGTTTAATTGTATCTGATCTAGGTGATTGTGTTAAAATTCCATTTTCGGTTAGTCTATTTCTTTATGTTGAACATGAGTTTTATTTTGAAAGTGTTTTCATCTGTTGCTTTTGAGTCTTCATTGACGTATTTTCTGTTTGAGCCTTATTCTCCTTTGTATTTCCCTCTTTTTCTTCTAACAGGCTACCCTCACCATGCTCCAGAAGCTTATTTCCCATACTTCAGGAAACACAAGGTCACCACTATAATACGCCTCAACAAAAAGATGTATGATGCCAAACGTTTCACAGATGCTGGATTTGAGCATTTTGACCTCTTCTTTGCTGATGGAAGCACACCTAGTGATACCATAGTTAAAACATTTCTCAATATTTGTGAAAATGCTGAAGGTGTCATAGCTGTTCATTGCAAAGGTATAGTGTGCAAACAAGTTATATTATAAATAATGCTTATATATTATGCAGTTTCTGGGATATTTTCCACTCTAATTCTGTTATATCTAGTTACTGACAACATTGCCAAGCAGCAGGTTTTCTATACAAATTCTTTCTATGCTTTTAGTCTGCTTTTTGTCTTCTAATTTTTTAAATTCCAGGAAAATCTTTCCAGCTGTTTCCAAGAACAAGGTTGGGGAAAGTGAGCTTGCCAATATTAACAGCTCTTTCTGCTAGGAAGTGCTAGGACTTTCAAAGGATTCTTCTGAGCAGGAATTTCAATTATGGCAAGGTTTATAGGTCTTTCTGACAATATATGGTATAAATACAGGAAGCTGTACATTTTTGAAAAGGCCAGTATACTAGCTATACTAGCTGCACTGTTCTTTGGACCAGGCATTCAGAGCATGCCCAATGCAGCTAGTGTAGAGGGTTTCTGAGCAACAGCAATTTCTGTGGTTCTGGTGGATCTATGTTTGCCTTTCCACACCTGATAATTGTGTGATTGAAGGAGAAAGGTGATTTCTTAAAGCATTTGCCTGGGACCTCTAAAGACTGCATTTTTGTTACTGGATCTGCCATTCATTTGCAGCATGTTTAACAGTTTTAATAGTTTAATAGATTATACTGTGAAGTAGACTTTTGTGAAACAGCTTCTTGACTGGTGTATGCAAGTGCTTAATTTTACTCTCTTCCAAGGTCTGAAACCTGGGTATACCACTTAATTGATTATGCAGCAGTGGTACAATTACTTTGTTTTCATTCAGATGAAGTTGCTCAAGATGTCCTCTGATATTTATCATGCTAATAGTGTCTAGACTACCTTAGAGTCTTCAGCCTCCTATTAGTCTTGAGAAAGAGTAAAATGATGTAGCCTATTCTTAAAGCTGGGCAAGACAAAGGAAATGCTGTAGTTGTCTTGGCTGTTCAACTACACTGAAGATTTTACATGTATGTTGTTCAGTGGATTCTTAAATGAGAGGATTTGATGCACGGTTTGACATTTACAGCAAGTGATCAAGTGGGGGAGCCACTTAGCTGGCTATCTTCCTTCTCACCTTTGTCAAGGTAAATAGTACTGTTTCTAGGGCCATGTCAAAAAAAAAGCTTTCTTATTCTGAATTATTCCAGCCTGTGTTGGCTAGTGCTCAGACTTGCTTATTGGAAAATGTAGGCTTTCCTTGTGAACCAAAAAAAGAGTTTAGTCAAAGGAAGGATTGGAAGACCAACTGTTTTTAGTGCAATTTACGATGAATTTGTAATTAAAAAGCTTTGAGAATTTTGTGAAAAGATGAAAATATCCACATGCCTATTTAGTGTATTGCCTATATATATTGTGTGTATATCTGTGTGTGTATGTGTGGCTGTGTGTAAATAGACCTGTAAGGTCACTAGCTTTGGAAGGTTATCTTACTAAAAATACATGAACAATGTGTTAGTAACCATATATGTGGGAAAAAAAGAATTGAAAGGGTAAGTTTTACTTACTTACTGAGTTTTATTAGTAATAGGTTTGTTTAATAAAACAGGCAGTTAGTTATTTGTCTGAGTAACAATGTCAGTAGCTACAGAAGATTCCAGATGAAAATAAGTACATGAAAGAAGCCATTCTTTTATCTTACACAGCTGGTCTTGGTCGGACTGGCACACTTATTGCCTGTTATATTATGAAGCATTATCGGATGACAGCTGCTGAAACTATTGCCTGGATTAGAATAAATAGACCTGGTTCAGTGATTGGACCCCAACAACACTTCCTGTTGGAGTAAGTTGATTAAGTAAATTTGAAAATTCATTTAGATGCCTTTTTCTTATTATTTTTTGTACCCTTAAAATCTTTGTTGTTAATTTGTTGATTTGGGGGATTATTTTTCTATACCATGATAGGAAACAGGCAGAACTTTGGACAGAAGGGGATATTTTCCGTGCAAAATTGAGAGGAAACCGTAAAATTGCTGTAACAAGAATCCTGTCGGGGGTAGATGATATTTCAATTAATGATACTAGAAACAGGAGAACAATCAGAAAGGACATTGAACTGGTAAGCATCTGAATATTGTGCTTTTGTAAAAGTTGTAAATGCTGTTGAAGATCTCTTAGGTTCTAAACAAACCTATGGGTATAGTAAAACTGTGTTACTGGATTCTTTTTCTGTTTTCCTTTTTGTACCAAGAGTTTTGCAGATAAAAAAAAAAAAAAGATATGGATAGTGGTTATGGAAAATGAAGGTCAGTACACAGATGAGATAGGAGCATCCTTGTCCTACTGTCATCTTGTCATTAAGTAAATATTAGAACAAAAAAGTACTCACAATTTGCAGTCAAAAATTCTGTGACTGCATTTTGGACTGTTATATTACTTTCAGTGTTTTGTGGGAAGGGATGAAAGGTGTTTTCCTTTTTTGATTTCTAAGTAATTAAAACTTCTGTAATACTTCCTGCAGCTTCTCTTAAAAAAATATATAGGTATTACTGTCTTAAAAAGGCAGATGAAGGAGGGAAACACTGTACTTGAGTGATGATTGTATTGTACCTAAACAAAGATTTGAGATGTTTCTACTATTTTAAAAGTAGACAACATTCTGATAAATACAATTCACTGGAATGAAAAACTGGCAAACTTTCTTGTTGGAATAACTCTAATCAAGATTTAAAATAAGGTTAATTGTTAACTTTCTAAATGAGTATATTTAACTTTTTTTCCCCTACATTTATCTAGTATAGTGATGAAGATGACACAAACTGTATAACACAAGGTGATAAGCTTCGTGCTCTGAAAAGTAGAAGGCAAGCAAAAACAACAGCTGCATCTCCACTAACGTAAGTCCGTTCCTGAATGCATAAATGCCAGAAATACTTTTATTATCTTCACACATACTTACTGTAGCACCCAAAAGTTTGTTGGCAAGGCTGGTTTTTCTCATTTAAAACAAGCATGAGATTCACCTTCCTTCTGATAGCTTGGTGAGCATTAAGGAGGCAGGAGAACTTGTTTGAAGAATTGCATTACTCAATATCTTGTTGTCTCTGTTGTTTTTTGATTCCAATGCTCTGTGCTCTGCAAGTTCCCATGGTTATTTCTGAATGATGTATTTCTAGTTCATTCACAACAATTCCCTTGTCTTTCCTCTGGTAGTATAAAAATGGAGGAATACAACTCCAATTGGTGGTGTTTGGTTGGCTGAAATAAGGTATGTTCTCATTTTTGAAGTAAGGTCAGCTACTTAAAAATAATAGTTGGAAGAAGAATCTTTGGCTTTGTTTCATTTTCAGGTCTTTGGAGAAGAACTTTCCTAACTCTTGTGGACTTTGGGATAATGGCTGGTAGTCTGGAAGGCAGGAAGTAGCAGCGTTTCATTCAATAAATTCAAAGGGCTGTGGTTCTACTTGGGAATCTGGTAGTCTCTTTGTTTTTGACAAACACCACTGTAAGGCGAAGTTTTTAGTCAACAGTTGTTTGCATCTGTTGCAAATTGTAGCAACTATAGGGATAAGAGCTTTCTGGTTACCCTTACATAAACTGTGGAGAACACAAGACTTACAAAACATATCTGGGACCTCATTTAATTTCTAGGAAAGGAATGGTGACCTGTGGCTGTCAGAATTTTTTGCAAGTAACACACCACCAGAGTCATATACCAAAAGTAACTAGGCTTTTATTTTGCAGTCTTTCTGTAGGGATGCTGCTGCAAAACTTTTAGCTCACTATGGTCCTTTTTTTAAAGACCATAAAGTGTCATCAGACTTCTAGAAAAGCAAGAGGTATGTTGTAAGAACATGCTGAAGGTAAAGGAATGCCTTTGGAAACCCTCACTTATTGTTGTGTAAGAATTCTGTTCTGTTTTAAAAGAATGTCTTCCATCAGTTACAAACGCAATCATACAATAAACAACATATAAAGAACAAAGACTGTACCCAGCTGAAATTAAAACCAAAAGCAAACAACACACAAAAAAAAACAAACACAAAACACACACGAAAAAACCACCTGCTTTGCACGTTAGTTTCTAAGTCACATAGTGCCTTCATTTCTACTTCACACTACTCTTTCATAAGTAGTAATTTAAGTCATATAATAAAGTTTGTGGAATATCTCATTTACTGTATGTTCTATAGAATGAACGTTGACTATATGATAGTCTAATCAGAAGCACAGTATTAATATGCATAAAGACTATCAACTATTAAAAAACTATTCCCTCCACAAAGCATTCTGTAACAGGACTCGTTTAATTAAAACTAGTTAGTTTGTAGTTCTGTGGAATTAAAATAAATGATCAAGAGCTTCTGGTAGTTTTGCATAGTTTGCATAGTGTCCCTGGGAGGTGCGATGCTAACAAGGAGTTGCAATTTCCTTCCTCCTGTGTCCATCAGTTATTGTATGGTTTGCAGCTGGTACTGAAGTAATTTGGTGACAAATCTAGAACTTTTTACAGTTAATGTCACTAAACCAAAATATCACTAGGCATATTTAGTATCCCTGCCTAAGTTAGAAGTCTTACATACCTGAATAGCTGTCAGTCTTTTTTCCATTATAGTTCAGAATCAAAAAAATAATTAATTCCGCTATGCAATAGATGAATTTTATCTAAGCAAACAAACAACAACAAAAAAATAAGTTCTCTATGCAGTTTTATTTCAGAGAGAAATAGAAAATATCAAACACAAACAATGTAAGAGCACTAGATGTTGGGAGAACTATTAGCCTTTTTGTGCTAGAGGCGTGACTTAAGTTTAAGTCCCAAGGGGTTTGTGTATAGTGTTTTGTTAATGTTTGTTGAATTTGGTTGTAAAAGCTGTTCATGCCTTGGTGAATGGATGCTTTGTATATGTTATAATGAGCAATATGCTGCACCTTTGGCAAAGGGATTATGAATTAGCTTTTGCTCTTTTGAACACAGGAAGACACTATATCCTCACCATCTGGGCGCTTACATAAATTCTTACTAGAATCTGATCTGGCTGTGATCTAGAGTTTCTGTATTAAAACACAAGATGGTGAAGTAGGATCTATCAGTACAGGCTGATCAAACTGTGTAGAAGTTAGCAACAAGTGGTCAGAGATACACTGGTGTAGAAGGCATGTATTTTCAAAAGACTGATGTGGACTTTCTTTGGAAGAAATAAATGACTTCAGTGAGGATTTCAGAAATACTGCTTTGCTTCTGGTAACACGTGGATACATCTGACAAGTTACGGTTGCATGGATTGTGGTAGTCACAGAAATAAGAAAATGCTTGGCTAAGATTATAGAGCAATATGCTTTTGAAGAACTTGAAACAAGCTAAAATGCACCAATAGCTTTTGCTTTTGAATTTTTGTTCACCTTTTCCTCCCCCTCCAACCCCTTTTTTAGATGGCTCCTAGCTATGCTGGTGTCTACACTGTGTAGCATTGTCATCTGGTGGATTGTATGTGGCTCCCTTCTTCCCAGCCTGCTATTCTGTCTAGATGGTTTAAGAACATAGTAACCATCAGGACCCCCTGAGAGAGAGCCACTGTGTAAGTGTCCCATTCCATTTCTCTACAATAGCTCATGCTTTCTGTCTAGTATGTCTCATAAGTGCATGATTTCATACCATGTTTCTTACTGGCTTTGTTGCAAGAGTAAATTTCACTGCTCTCGCTTTGTTGTATTTTTGTATATATTATTTGGAATAACTGAGTGATTTTTATGGCTGGCTTGCAATACAAAAGGTGCAGAGCTTTTGTAATTAGGATAATTTATAATTTTGAAGCCTTTCTTCTCTGCATGCTTCTGCAAATAAGCAAAACTATGTTTATAAAAAAGAAAAAAATGCTGTTTTAAAATGATCTTCTCCTTTGCATATTGCAAATGAAGATGTTAGCTCCAATTTTACTTTGAAATTCATGAACTTGCAAAGGTGGTTAATCTCCCAAAGGATGGTTTTACTCATGTGAAATGCCAGGAATTAGAATTTGTTAGAAATGGCGGTAGGTCTTTGTTTTTATGAGTGGATTATAGTATTAAGCCATAAGAGGCAGTAAAATGGGACATTTTTCCCCTTATAGCAGAAGATGTGACAGGTTGAAGTATTAGGACAAGGCACATTTGTTTTCCCAGGCAGTCTGGTTTCATCTTCTTCTGTTCTTAATTATTTTTATAGAGCTTTATGAGACTAGTTTGACACTTCCTTTCTGTTACTTAAATTCAGGAACTGGATAAATCATTAAAAATGTATTAGTTCCTTGAGTACAATTTTTACTCTTTTCTTCAGCTTTTATCAGAATGGCTGCAGTGGTTGTTGTATCTAGCTTCCACTTAAAAGGTGCAATGTTTTCACCAGATGGTAACTTTCATCTTTTGGCCAAATTAAAACTCCAACAGCATGAGGAACTACCAGGGAACCCAAACAGCTCCCTTCGGCTTGCTACCTTGTCTCCCTGGGGCTACTCTGCCATCATCATCCAGGAAGCAAAATGGTTACTTTGGGTGAATACTTGAAAATTCAGTGCTCTTTGAGGAAAAAATGGGTCAGGAAAAGTGTTTTATACCCCAGTAGTGAATAAAAAAAGGAATTCTATCCTGTCAGAACTTTATGGTTAGGAGATGCTATCCTCCTCACCTTTGACTTCAGAGCCATACTTCTAAAAAGAATGGAAATAGTTCAGCTAAGGTAAATGACTTAACTAAAAATGAGAATTGGAGGAGTCATGGACAATTTAGTTATCCCATTAGCGCTAGTTGAGGTCCTTTTAATCTTTTTTTCCCCCATTGGTACCTAACTTTGTAAAATACTGTGTTTAGACAAGAGTGGTTTCTGAAGTTTTACACTGAATATGTGAATAACTCTTGTATTGTTTTACAGAAGTCAAGCCTTTGATTTCTGAATGCAGACAAAAAAAAATACCTACTGTAAAAAAATGAAAGAATCCATCCTTTATTTTCCTGTACTGTGAGATCAGATTCACTCAGATGTCTTCTCTTAAAATTTGTGTGTTCTTTCTAAAAACTCCTTTGCTAGAGGGGAAAAGATGGATGATGTTGGTAAATATGTCATTATGCAGACAATGGGGTTACTGGTGCCTGTCTCATATCCAGCATTGACAATTACACTGTGTTATGTCCAGGAAGAGAAAACACTTATTTTTATCTTAAAAGCTAGGCTAATGTTCTCTCCATTATACAGCTAGTGTCCCTTCTGCTTTGAGATCAAATTATCAATCAGGGTTGTAATTCAGTCATCAGTCTTGGCTAGCCTGGCAGTCTTGTATGCTGAAGCCCCATAGAATGAAGAATATCAAGTCACTTGTTAATTGTTGGTAACTTAGGAAAGTGTTAGATGTCTCAGTCCAGTCTTCCTAAAAATCCTAAAGTCTCAGGCCAGTGCTCCTAAGAGAGAGGTGACGAGGGACAGAGCAGTATTGCATTTGGCAGCGCAGTGGTTTAACCCAGGCAGGTGGCTCAGCACCACACAGCTGCTTGCTCACTCATCCCCAGCGGGACTGGGGAAGAGAACTGGAAAAGTAGAAGTGGAAGAACTTGTAGGTTGAGATAAAGACAGTGTATTAGGTAAGGCAAAAGCTGTGTGCACAAGCAAAACAAGCAAAGCCAGACAAGGAATTCATTCGCTATTTCCCATGGCAGGCAGGTGTTCAGCTACTTCCAGCAAAGCAGGCTTGGCTCATCATGCTTGCTTAGCTTTTACCTGGGAAGACAAACACCATCACTCCAAATATTCCCCCACCTCCTCCCTTACCCCGGCTGTTACTGCTGAGCATGGCACCACATGTTACGGGGCATCCCTTTGGTCGGCCTGGGCCAGCTGTGCTGGCTGTGGCCCCTGCTAGCTCCTGTGCACCCCCAGGCTCCTTGCTGGCAGGGCAGCACAAGGAGACCTTGGCTCTGTGCAAGCACTGCTCTGCATCAACTAAAACATTGGTGAGTTATCAACATTACTTTTGTCATAAATCCAAAACACAGCACTGCAGCAGCTACTATGAAGAAATTAACTCTGTCCAAACCAAAATCAGGACCTCATAAAACAGATAACCTTGGCAAGGGTAAACTCCAACCCCCCAGGGATCAGGGAAGATATGCTTCTGTGTATCCTCTCTTCCCTTTATCTCTCCCTAGGATATTGCAATCAATTATGTTATAAAAAGCTTTTTTACATGGATTTATTTCTCCAGGTTGTATTGCCTTGTTGGCATTTCAAGTTTTCTGTGTTTTTTTTTTTTTTATCATTTTTTTTCAGGTTTTGGGGTTGTTTTTTTTTTTTGTGTCATAGGTCCGTGTGCCCCCTGTCCCCTCCCCCAGTTTAAATGATAAAACAAACTTGTGAACTATTTACAAGAAGGTGCTGCTGACCCAGCACTTTTCCATTTAATCAGGCTTTGATTTGTTTAAAGACCAATACATCAGCTTAAAAAGTAGCATGCAAACTAGCTTGGTGTTGGGGAATGTATTAGGTTCAGAATTACCAAGTGATGTTTTCATTACAGATTAAGTGGAAATGAAAGACTTAGCATACATGGTTTACCTATTTTAATAGTGTGGCTATTAAAGCATCTTCTAGCATGTCTTCAGGGAATGCTCTGCTTTTTATTTTATTTTTTAAATCATGTTCATTAAATAGAGGATGTTTGTGTACATCAGATACACTTTCTTCTGGTACTTCTGTAAGTTAATTGCTGAGTTGTGCAACATGAGATACTATTTTATATGAACAGTTACAAAGCAGTAATGTGGGTGTCCTGTGAATTTTACTCTTCTGTTATATAGTTTGGGATATTTTTTTTTTTTGGTGCTGTGATTTTGGGAGGATTTCTTCTACTGTGGCCACATTCCATGTTCATTTTAAAACCTATTTATGAAACCTGCTCTCAAGTGAGGCTATTACTCTAATCATGTCTTAGATTAAAGTTCTTTACATTAAAACTAGTTTTGTGTCTTAGCTCACGTGTGAGGTAGCATTTCAGTAAAAGCTGTGATGGCAGCGCTGCTGCTCCTAAGCTGACATCTGGGTCTCAAGATGGCTGTGTGTTTAGCTGTAACACCGTGTCAGTGGCATAATTGGGAACTCATCCATTTTCCTTGAGGTGCTTGTTGTCAGCCTTGAAAGGCTAGAATTTCATCTGAGTTAAACATGTCTGCCTGATCATTCAGCAAATATTCTGTTAATTGGGAATTCAGCTAGTCTATACTCTTGGGCTGGTTTTGTGATGTTTTGTATCTCTGTAAAATGTAAAATACCTATTAAAGAGTACATGATCTTAAAGGTTCTACTATACTTAAAGCTGTCTCTGAGCTAATCACATAAGCCAGCTCCTTCTCTCCCTACCCTTATATAAATATAGCAATTTTAAGAGGGGGATGTCATGGTTGGCTTGGTTTTGCAGTGAAATTGTGTATGGTGCCTATTTTTATAATTCACCTTCCCATTTAGAACCTTATTTAATTTCTTCATTTCGAACACACAAAATACAATTCTGTAGAAAGCAGTGACTTTTTGTCCTATGGCATGACAAAAAGATGAATATTTAAGTGTTCGTGCAAGATGGTATCTTAACACTTAACATAGTGTTTTAATTTATACTAGTCAGTATATATGGCTTAAACCTATATACTCATCTTCTTTTCTGAACTTTTGGTGCCTGGAAAAAATGGACTGCAAGCGAAAGATAGATCATCTTCTGATAAGTTTTGCTTTCTTTTATGTATATACATCACATAATTTTTATACAGAGAGACATTGTATGTGTATGTTTAAGGAGAAAACACAATTTTACATATTTCCGTCTGCATAAATACTCATAAACAAGCATGTATCACAATTCAGTCCTACTTTATTTTAAGTGGCTAAAAGTTAGAGGGGTGAGCAGGCTTTGTACCTGTTCATTCCGTCACGGAAATTGCTAGTGGCACAGATGCAAGGTATAACGTTGGTCTTTTTTCAGCACTGGTGACATTTTCAAAGCTTCGTTCAAAGTGCAGTAGCCCAGATTTGTTCATGTTATATGACAACTGTGGCACAGAAAAGATAATTTTAAGTTTTAGTGTTAGAACTTGTTAGAATTGCTTTATGAAAGCAGAAGAAATTAAAAAGTGGACTTCAAGGTTTTGAACCTTTTCACCTTCGACATGTGAGGAAAACAGATTTTTGTTAGAAGAATTTATGTTGTTTGCTGAAACATGATATGGTTTTGAAGGTATCTTGTTTATTTTTAGCCTTTCAAATAACTGATTCCTCTGATTTTGTATATTGTTTAGAGTAGAATCTTCTTTGCATTTTAATAGTCCTTGCTGTTGCAATCTTGTATCTTGTCCGGGAGGAAGAAAAGACTGTTTAGTTTGGACTTTGCAAATCAAGGTGCTTCATTTTATAAATCTGAAATATTAAAAGAGGTTTGTTACAATGTAAATTGAACATACTTGAAATTTTTGGTTATGTAGTCACCTGATTCCCAAACAGTACAGAAACAGGTGATAAATAATGTTGCTGATCTGTTTTATTGCTGCAAAATTCAGAAATACAGTACGGAATTGATTTTAGATGAAATTGTGTTCTCTCTGGTACACTTGCCTATTCTACTTCTGGTATCAAATCTATATAAAATAGTGAAAATACGTTCTTTTTACCATTTATGTTTTCAGTAATTGCCTCTTCAAAAGTGAATATGTCACACGAGTACAAAAATACTCATATATATTTCTTCCATATATGCCTGTCCACTTTTGCTACAGAACTTATGTTTTTATGTTCACATCTATGATTCTTAGAAAGCATTTTTTTTTCAGAGTATTAAGCAACTGGACAACAGTTTATATAATTTAATGAAGGTTTTAATTGCTAATCTAATACAATTTGCTAGCAGAGATGGATTCAGTAAAGCCACTGAGAATTGGAATGCTAATAGCCACAGGGGAAAAAAAGAATGAATCCCTGCATTACCTGAATCTCTAAAACAATGCACATTTTTATAGTTGGAAATTTGCACAGATGGACTAGAAAATAGGCCAATTAAATGTTGCACTAAATATATCTCTGGACTCCACAGGCAAGTTGACACTTTTTTTCCACAGGATTATAATTTTACTACAATTATTTAGGAATACAGAAAATGTGGTTTCCCTACAAACCAGTTGTATGGTGGCTCAAAATAGTTACTTGCATTTCATAATCCGTAGTCAGTTCCTTTGTTATTGGTGTTGACACTATAAACAACATGAGGATTTATCTGCCTCTTTAGGAAACAGTCAATACATTGCTCTAGAGTCTTCAAGAGAATCTTCTTAGCACAACTAGCATGCAAAGCTGAACTTTGAGTATGGTGTAGTTATTCTCTGTAAGAGCAGGATACCAGCATATTCAATATTCTTTCCCCAGGCTGCTCTATCTGAAGGGAATATATCATGGTTAATTGCAGGAGATTTAGACTCTGATCTTCACAGATTGAATTACTTATTATTTTTGGGTTTTGATTTTCTGAATTCCTCTGTGTCCGTCTGGAAAATAACATTTGTTTTTGTTGCATACTTCAGATTTGCTCCTTTTTTTTCTGTTGTTGCAGTAACTTAAGATATTTAGCTTTTTTTTGTCTTCCAAAAACCTAAAAGAAAATTCCAATCTATTGTTTGGTCTACTCTTTGAAAGATGAAAAACAAACAAACCAAACCAACCAATCAACCAAAAACCATTTCTATTCCTAATAAAACAGACTTGCGTTACCGTAATTATAAGAACATTATAAAGAGAAGGCTGTGTTTCAGGCAGAACAGTTTGCTTTTCAGAATGATTTTTGAAAAGCCAACTGATACTTGTTAATTCTGCTGCAACTGTAAGATCCTCTTTTCAGTGTTTTCCTAGAAACTTTCAGGTTATATAATCTCTCTTTTTTCCTACCCTTTTCAGAGTAATTCCACAGTCCAGTGTTCAGAAAAATAAAACCTCTGAACCTAGCATTTCTGACAATACAGACATTACTAAAAGAACTACCAGGTCTGCTGCAAGAAAAAAAAGCTTAAAAAGGTGAGAGTTAACCTCTTTAAAGATCCAGTAATTTTTCTGTAGACAAATACTTTGAGCTGGCATATCCATTGCTGATAGGGGTTTCTGCCACAGTCTGACTCCTCCTCCTAGCAATGAGAAATGTGAAGCGATTTTATGGTTTATGTCATGTACTGAGAATATCTGGAACCTTAAATCTTAAGGGATTTGCATCTACTACTGAGCCTTTCAACTTTTTCCTAGTGTGAATAAGAATTTTTGAAGGTGTAGGAACAAAAAAGCCTTTCATTACCAAACATCTGCCTGGAGTCGGAGGCAGAAAAGTTCACAGCATTAAGCATTAGTTAGTTACCATGCTAATTCAACACTAAGAGGAATTGAATTTGATGTGGACGACTGAAATGCACTATTAGGAATATTCTGGTGGTGGGTAGGTGAAGTGTCTAAAATGTATGTGTATGTGAATATGAGATTTTGTAATGAGAGTATCAGTGGTAATCTGGACTGAGCCTGTTCAGTCCACATATGGCCACATGACTGATAAGTTTCTTCTGTGAGTGTGCATTCATGCCCCTCTATAGTGGCTTTCCAAGGCATTAGCAAAGATGAGCCTGAGAATGTAACTTGATACAATTTTCAAGTAATTTTCAGTGGCTTCAAATGACCAGAATCTGACCTGGGCTTATAGTGAAAAACTTTTGAATGGATCTAGGTGACTAACAAAAAGAAAAAAAAAGAAAAAAAGAAAAAAAAAAATAAAAGCTAGTTGTGTGGCTCACTTTATAAATACTGCTTAAAATTCCAGGTTCTTGTGCAGTGTTTTCCCTACAGAGCTCTTCTTTCCCCAGCCTCATTCTTTTTTGCAGGTAACAGAAGTTACAAAAAGTCCCCTCTACTGGGCAAAGGAAATAGTCTAATCAATAGCAGTCTGAAGGAATATGCTAGTCAGAAGTTTCAGCAGCAGCCATATGAATTTCATGAATTATGTTTTGATTCATAGAATAATACATATAAGAAATATTTTATCTTTTCTGAAATGTGTCCTTTACTAAATATCTTAGTTCCTTCACAAAGGTTTGTCTCCATTCTGCATTATTTTCTCCATGTCAGATGGACTAATGGGATTCTGACAGCTTTTTTTGTTCTTCATGCTTCTCCAGTTTTAAGCTACTTGCAACTCTTGGTAGATGTACACATGCAGATGTATAACAGAACAGAGATGTTCAGTTCCTGAAAAACACACATTCAAGTAGATGTTTGTGTTGTGTGAGATGAGACTACCTATCCATAGGAGGAAACAGCATCCCTAAAATAAAGTTAATAGAAGATTTCAGGTTTTAAATGAAGGATCAGGTTTTAAATGATCTCAAACTTCATAAAGCATTTCGCATTTTAATGTATTTTCGAAAACTTCTACCCCAAATATTTCGTTCTGTGTACTCTCTTCTAATTTTTGAGATCAAAGAATGTCAGTCAGTTTATGCATGGATCAAATAATCAAAGTAGTCCTAAATATTTATTGTCACAGTTCTGAAGTTCTTAATTATCTTCTTATCTGCAAGGGCTAATTGGGTTGTGGTGCCTCTAAAGGCTACTGCAGTGTGACTGTATAATTTCATGGACTTCCAATTTAGTACCTTGCTATTAATCCTGTAGGTGTTATTTTAATTTTCTTGTAGCATTTGGCAAAACATTACTCTTTTTTAAGCCCTCCTTTCTTTTTTTCATGTCTTTTCACTTGAAGCTTATACAAATTTCTTAAAGTTTGTGAATTTGCATTAGTTCAAATTGACCTACTCCACATCAAATAGAATGCAAGGCAGAGGATAATAATTACTGTTAAAAAAATTGAAATCATGTCCTAACCAACACCCATCTTTGTCAAGGTCCTCTTGCCTTTTCTGAACTTCTGACATTAACATAGACATTAACATACTTAGGTTTTCTTGTCTGTCTGATGTATTCCAGTGAAAACATCTTGCAATATTTTTAGATGAGTCTTATTTGATGATGCTCTAGGTCATTTTCTATAGTTTTTACTGTAGATGAATCACATTTGTGACCCATACTAATGCAGTATGATCTGCAGAGCTGAGTAATGAATGCATCTACAATTTCATCCTTCAGACTGTTTGAGACACTGTTGTATAAAGTGCCCCCAGGATGGTTCTTTAGCCAAAACAGCTCTTTGCAGCTAAAAATACCCTATTCTGGTTTTGCTAATAAGGGATCTGAGAGAGTTTAAATACTATTAATAATGTTCATTGCATTTCCTTTGTGTAACATCTCTAGATGTCGCCTGCCATCTATGAAAGACTGGGACTGGTGGTGTCTCTTGTGTTTGAAATAACACACTCATTGAACTGCAAGAAATCACATTAATGAAGTATTCTCCACAGTCTTTTGCCATGGACACCCCAGATCTGTTCTTGTTTCTCTGGTTAGGATGTGTCCCTTGTAAATCTGCCAGTTACTGAGAAGTCTGCAGTTGTATTTTAACAAGATGCATACACCAAATCACTCTAAGGACAGGTGCATCATTTTCCTCTCCTTCTTCCCTCCTCATTTTCTGGATATTAAATCACTTTTAGTAGATGGAACAATGTGCTATTTCAGCTGGAAAAGCATATAGAATGGAAGAGCAATCCTAAACTCTTAACCCTTAATATAAACCATCATTGTCCATGCTTGATCCCAAAGATCCCCAACTGGAATAGCATCCTCACTTAACAGCTGGACTGGCAGAAATGCATACTACCCAACCTGTGTTTGTGCAACAGGAACCCTATGTATCCTGACCAACAGCATTCCCCTTTTATATAGGTACCTCAAAAATTCCCAAACAACTGAAACAGTATTTTCTGTCTTATCACACATTATAGATGTAGGATTATGGATGTAGTTAGTAATTGGTTAGAATTGAAATCTTGAATGGTGAAGGAATTTTTTAGTTAGAGAGGTGTTTAAGTTAACGGTGGTCAAGTTATTACAAGAAGAAATAACTGGGGGACAGGAGCAAACATGAAAGCCACGTCATATAGTTTCATTTACTTCTTTTAACCAGAAAGGTATATCACAAAAACTAACAAAGAGGAATATGCTTTTAAAATCTCATGTGCCTTTGCTTTGCTTGGAATTGTAAAGCAGCCTTTTGCACTCTTGTTCAAACACTGAAAATTGCTTGCAGCATTTTGGAGCTTATCTATATGTAATCTAAATCTAGTTCTAAAAAATGTTTCTTTCTTTCTACTACTTTCTAAAATTATTCTTTCTACTTTACTGTCTCTTTCCTACAGTCTGATAGCTCAGAGGGAGAAAAGGAAAAATAGTGCTTTACAGCAATTTTGATTAATGATTGTGTGGTACTTTGAATCCTTTGTAGCTTTTCTGTATGAAACTGACCCTTTCTTTGTATTGTCTGTGATCAGACCAGTCTGCGCTTTATTTACAACCGGCATTGCTATGTTCCTAAATGCAGTGACATTTATCTCCTGTTCCTTTCTTTGAAGTAATGTTTGCTCATCTTTTCTTGTCAGCAGTGTTTACTTGAAATATTTTTTAATGCGTATTAAACTTTTCTCCTCAAATTTGTTTTATTTCAGCAGCCAGTCCATCCCAAGGACTAGAACAGTATTGCGTTAAATTTCAAACGAGCAACCAGTGTTGAAAGGGGATATCCAGGAATGAAGGGGATACAGCTATAACAGACTTGATGCAATTCTAGGAGGATGACCTTGCCTTCATTTCTCAGCAAAGGTTAAACAGAAGAAACTCCTTCGTACTTGTAGAATAAAATGAACTGTCAACCTGCCCAATAGACAGTTTCCTAATTGCTAACACTTCCTCAAACAATGCCAACAAAATCTGTGTAAATTCAGACTCAGGTGTAAATATGTAAGTTCTCTATTATAAAGAGGGCTTCCTAGTATATATGATGCATGTGTATAAATTGTGATGGCAATCACTTATAGCTGCTGACCACCAGAAGTGAAAAGATGGTGGGAGTTTTTAAATATATATCTGTGTTGTTCATTCAGACTGGGCTCAAGTCTCCAATTGCGTCTGAAACTCAACCACAAAGGCTTTTTACTTGTAGTATGGGTACTCTCCTGTGTTAATTGGCTATTCTTTCTTACTTTGTATGACATTTTTTTATGAAGCCGCAGCGTTGAGAACACAGTAACTATTGTTCACCAAAGAGTGCTTTATTTTCAAAGGGTTTTTTTCTTTTTAGTTTTGAAAAAAAATAACAAAAAGCAATTATGTTGCTTTTAGTAGTAATGAGTTTTTAGTAGTTCAAAACCACTGGTTCTTTTACCTAATTGTAATTGCTTTAAATCTGGTATGATTTTAATAGGGAGGAAAAACAGCTTATCATTTAAAGCAGTGCTGTCATACTGAAATATCATTACTTTTTCTTTTAATATCTTCAAGTCTTTTAAGCAAGACTTTAGATTACTGTATCTGAAAGGTAAGACTTTTTTCCCCAGGTTTTATTGGTACAATTTATGAATGTCTCTGCCTTTTTTAGCCTGAAGACACTTAATGAGTGCAGCACCTTAAAAAAAAAAAAAAAAAAAAAAAAAACAACTCGCTGTACAACTGAGATTGGTAGTGGAACTCAGGGGCAGGTATAATTATTAACATCTAATTATAACACATTAAAAACTACAGCTTACCTCTCTGTTAAAAGCAGTGTAATTTTTAGAGCAATCAGAGGCTGAAATTTTCATCCACTACAAGATTGTCTTTAAACACTGGCAGCCTTTTTTCTTCACCACTTTTCACACTATGAAATCTCAAAGGCTTGCTTTGCAGCAATTCATCCTTGTCTGTCAGCTGGAAGTCCATAGCTGTGTGTCCCTCAGATGAGGACTGGTACCACATAGCCTTAAATAGAATACAGTTCTCTCTTCATTTGGTAACTCTTGTAGTAGAAAGGAGTTGAAAACTGCATCTGGAATGTTAGCAACAGAGATTTTAAAAGATACGGATTACCTTTGCAAGGGGGAGAATTTTCTTTCTATGAATGTAAATAGGCAGGAACAGTGACTAGTTCCAGTCTTTTTAAATAAAAGGAAGTTTTCTGCTATGCTGGTAGTTTCTCAATGCCACTGTGAATAACCACACATTGGTTTGAATAATTTTTTTGTGGCAGAATAGTGCATCATGAGTTGGAGGGGAGGTGGGATATAAATTGTATGTGAGCTTACAGGTAGGATCTGTGAGTTTGGATACAACAACTTTGCAAATATGAGTACAAAGAAAACAGGAAAGGCTTGCATGATGCGAAATAAGGAACACTGATGCTTAGACCGTAAGTATTTTTGTTTTACCACTTAATCATCACCCTCACCTCCACTCTCGTCTAGGTGAAGTGCACCTAAAAGAACAAGGCAGAATTCATCCTGATAAAAATATTAAAGTTTTATTTTTATTTTCTTTTTTTCTTTTTGGCCCCTTGCCCTAAAGGGGAAGTACAGTTAGTCACAAGAGCAGTTATGTTGTGCAAATACGATTTTATTTTTTTGAGGAAAATTCACATATCAAAAATGTGATCAATAAACAGATTGTCAGTCTTAATAGGCAGAAAAAATGTATGAAAGTAGCATGGTGAGAGCTAAAAGCAAATTCATTAGTATTTGTTTGGCTTTGACCAGCTCTCAGATTAACTTATTTTTAATGTAAAATTAGCCTGTTTCACACCCCTTCAAAATTCCAAGTTGGAATTTCCCTTTTTTAAAGTAACCAGCAATGCTATTAGCACTTTCAGGTTCATCAGAAGAAATTTGCATTAAATAACACACCACAACAACTCTAGCTAAACCAAAACTTCATGTTTGGCATGAATGTGTTTCTGGCTACCCCTTCCACCACTAGTTATCTTGGTGAGAAACACAAAACTGTCAAACATTTTACATTGGAACTTTCCAAACAGCCTTATATGGTGAAATAACCCATTACCTCATTGTGTCCCATCTAATTGTATCGGTTAATTTGTCTGAGTTTTTAATACTTTGTCTTGTATTTTTATTATACCATACCAAAGCTGTCTTAAGTACAAGGAATAGGTGTGGGTGAGGGAGTCCTTGATTTCCAAATCTGTTTTGAATTGTGACGTATTGTGTGCCAAAATTGAATGTGCGTGGCAGTAGTGCAACAGAGCAGCTGAAGAAAGTTATTTCTGCTGTTACCAATTAGGAGTTTTGGTTAAACTTACAAATTCTTTTCCTTCTTTCAAATACATGAGAGATGCATTCTTCCATGATGTTCAAAAGTATGCAACATACTCGAAAGCTGTATTATCTTAGATCAAATTGCTAGCTTCCATTACAGCATCAGACCTTGTCCTTTTTGCCCCAGGACAATAGAGGAAGTGCTGCTTTTATTTTTTTATTTTAAATAAGATTTGTAGAGACTCATGCAGTAAAATGGAGAAAAAAAATTACAAGTGATATTCACCAGTTTGTTGCACTGCAGTTTTTATATTAATGGTTTGCAGACTGTTTGTCTTGTGTAAACCCATGTACAGACTATCAAGTTCTAGAAGTCCTTGACTAATCAGTACTGTTCATCCTGATTATTTTTAAATTGTATATTTCTAATCATATTTTTTTAACTTGGATTGACAGAATGGGAGTTTATTTTGCTGGAGGTATTTTTAAGATAAAGCTTCATATTATCTTGTATTATCAAGTAGTTCAATATGCATTTGTGTGTCGTTTGAAAATATTGCATATTGTATTTGGTTTTATACAAAATATTGAATAGTGAAAATTGTAAACATGAATTGTGTAAAATTAAAACTAATAACCAGAAGCTTGTTTTCTCACCTTTATTTCCAGCATTCTAAAAAGAACAAAAATGTATTTGTACAGTTTTGACTCTTCTCTGCTCTTAAAAATAATGAGAATCTCACCTGCCTGTGAAATTTTAATTAAAGCACAATTCTTTCACATTTTTTTTTTAATCAAAAAAAAAAAAAATTGGCTCTGCATTTCAGAGGGCTCACTTCAGAAAATAATGGTAATTGTACTTGAATTGTTGGGATACTCTTACCCATCT
>CM021763.1:45714708-45812511 GCA_011075105.1 Heteronetta atricapilla | reverse complement strand
TTTTTTTGGAAACAGGTATTATATGAAATACTATATACTCTGATGCTTACCATAAAAGTGACAACTTCTCAAAAGTGAGATTTTCAGAAACATTTGTTTTTGCTTAAGTGCTGGGAATCTATTTTAGTGCGGTACAAAAAAAAAAAAATCAGAGAGAAGTATTATCAATTCAAACATTTATTGTTGCTGTTACATATGTAAGAAAAGGCAGAGTGTGCACACCTCAAGCAGAATTTGTTTGACAAAAAAGTAAACTTCTACTTCTTCCAGAAAATGGTGGTATTCCACATTGCTTGGAAAATCATTACGTTCTTCTGGTGTAAGGTGGTCCTTTCTAAACCTACATGCATGTTTAAACCACATTTTCCTGACAAGCTAGTTACTTGCTGAAGAGTGAACAAAGAGGTTTTCCTGGGATAACATCAGTGTTGTTGTCCCAAAAGAGTTTTGCCATCTCATTAGAGGTTTACACAGTACTGGCACTGGGCAGGGCTGGAGAGAGGACTGGAAACAACCTCAGAGAACAGATGCACAGTGGCCCAGGCCAAAACTAGGGACAATGCTGTGCACTGCAAGAATAACCGACAGTATTTCTGAAACATACTTAACTTCGATTTGTCTATCTTTAGACTCCTTCACATTACAGGTTCTCTGCAGCCCATGTAGTAAGTAAAATACAAACATACTGCAGCAAAGCGTTATCATTAGAAATATTCAAGGCTGGACTTACAAAGACACTGCATGCTTTAAGCTTAAATACCTGAGTCCACTGATGAAGATATTTGGCACTTGTTTGGTTTTTTTTGTTTGTTTTTTCTTTTAATTTGTTTTTTATTTGCATGGAGAATAGTGTGGGTGTGGATCCAGACATTCTACCCTTTAAACAATTGCTTTGCCTGTCAGTGTCTTCCCCTTCAAACTCCTTTCCCATCTACAAGGCTACTAAAAAAAATCTGGCAAAACCTGCACCACCCGGACAGCCCAGCAGCAGTTGCTTTTTGTTCCTCAGCCAGGTGTGACCCTGGTGAGATGCTCAGCACTGCTGCGTCACTACCACTGCTGCCTCCCAGCCTGTAGAACTATCCCGGGTGCTGCACACCAGTCATGCCATGAACAGGACAGAGGTAAGTCCTAAACTGCTTGTTCCTGCAGGACTGAGGGAGCAAACAAAAGACTACCCTTGGCAGCAGCTATTACTGAAGTAAGAAAACCCAAAATGACTGCTGCTAATAGCAGAAATATAGCCACATGAGCAAGCGTTGAAGGAGACCAAGTCACACCATCATGGATTTACCTTTACCACCATCAGTGCTTTCATGCCATCTCCCTTAAGATGATGGTAGGTCATTTCCTCAGTTTTTTTTCACTGTGGAAGGGCTCAGCATCCTCATTACCCCTCCTTCAGAAACAGTTCCCAACTGAACACATCTGAGTTTCTTTTCGGGTTTGAGTTCTGCCATAACACACTATTATTCTATTCCCTATTCGTCCCAAAATAGCGTGCTTCTGGTACTGAACCTTTACTCAGTACGTATAACAGGCAATGTTTGTTCTGCTGCCCTGTTTCCAGGTGCTTTTTTGTCCATGTCTTCACCTTTCACACCAATAAGTACTTTATTTAAGTGAACAATTTAATGCTGGCTCCCCTCCTGCTTCCATACTTAAGGATTTCCTTCGCCTCCTCCCCTTGATCAGACATTTTTCAGCCTTTGAGTGGAAGCCTGAACAAAAAAGGCTCCTCAGTTTTACATTCTCTCACTTTCAAGGTATGCATGCTTTACTACAGCCAGGAAAAACATCTGACTTATAAACATGAAGAATACAACCAAATCACACCTCACCCAGCAAGCACACAGTTTCTGGATTACATTATGTCAATGTCCTTTTTCTCTCGTCAAAAGAGAAAAAAGTAAACACCTTTTTAGTGCTCTTTTCACCTTTCAACAAAGCTGTCCTGCTAACTCATTACATTATGTAGAACTTTCTGTCTTTCCTTCAAGCAATTACTACTGCATAACTCTAGACAGAGGACCTGTATTTGCTAGAAGGTGACAGCAGCGTATAGCACATAAATAACACAGACAAAGGAATGCTGAATTTTTTTATTGACATTGGATACTCAGAAGAGCAAAAACTGTACTCAAATCATTAAGTGCTAGGTTGTCTCAAACACAACGCTGCCATTAAGTGTGAGACAGGATCTAAAGCCACTCTGAAGGTTCAGCCATCTGCAACATTTTGTGCCTCACATCCGCAAAAAGGCATTTGTTTGCAGACAAGTAAAGTGTACTTCACATAAAATTCTAAGTAACAGAGCCAAAGAGTAGCAGTTGTTATTTCTTACAATTGAAAGAGTGAAGGCCCCACGCCAGCAAAGCACAAATTGCTCAATACTTCTCCAACATACGTTACTGAAAGAGAGGAGCTCAAATTCCACGTCTGTTACTCAGTGACTGAGAGTATTTCTCATGACCACGTTTCACATTTAATTGTTGGCCCAGTGATAATGAGTCAGTATCACATTATTTATGTGATTATTTATCACTGTATTTGTGTGAATATGAATAGACACTTTGTGTATCAATGCGTATGCACACATGTGCCTGTGACAGCTCTGAAAGGGGAAAACACAGAATGGTATAAGCACGATGTAATTAATACCTGGAAGACAAAGGTGTACAAGGGCTGTAAGTTTTGGTCTTTGAGCCCAGAAGCTGTGTCAGCCGCCTAGTGCTAGATCCATGTGAACAAGTGTAACCAAAGCAGCTGAAAGATCATCTCCGATGGAGTCAATTGCATATATTCCTATTTATCAACTAAACATTTCTACCAGGGTCCTTTACTTCTGAGGCTTTTGATATTCTTATATTAAGCACAGATAATCCTCCTCTTGCTTTTAAAGGCACTCTCACAGGAATATACCCTTACCAATCCTATACCATGGTACTATGTATGCATGTGGTGGTTTTACCGTGCTAGGCAGCTGAACACCACAACCACTCTCTCACTCCCCCTCCTCAGCTGAGGAAGGGAAGGGGTAAAGGAAAGAACAACTCACGGGTGGAGATAAGGATAATTTAATTAAAGAGAAAAAAAAAATATCAAGGAAATATTATTATTAATTAATTCAACTAAAGGGAAAGGGGAAGAGGGAGGGGGAAAGGGAATAACAAAACAAAACAAGTAAAGGCTATGTGGAAGTGCAGAGGAAAGAAATTACTCTCTACTCCCCACAAATGAGCGATGCTTGACCATGCCCTTGAAGCAGGGCCTCAACACACGTAGCCGGTGTTCGGGAGGAGGACAGATGTTTTCACAACAAGAGCCCACCCCTCCTCTCTTCTTCCTTTTTCCACCTTTTATTTCTGAGTGTGACATCATATGGTATGGAATATCCCTTTGGTTGGTTTGGGTCAGCTGCCCTGGTGATGTTTCTTTCTCACATTTTTGCCCATCCCCTAGGAGGGTTAGAGAAAGTCCTGATGCTGTGCCAGCACTTCTCAGCAGCAGACACAAAACCAGTGTGACACCACTGCTGTTCTAGCTACAAGTGCAGAGCGCAGCACTGTATGGGCTGCTGCAGGGAAAGTTAACATCCCAGCCAGACCCAGTACAATGCATCAGGTGGGCTGCATAATATCGACACTATCAGCTATAAATGAGATCTGTGGAAAGAGATTAATTCATTTTTTGCAAACTTAGAGTTCACTGCTTAGGGGAGATCCACCCCTCACCTCTTTGAAAAGCATATTCAAGAATATAATTAAAATATACATTCACTGCATTCATCATGCAATCTTCACAAACTCCATTTCCCAGACCAAAAATCAACGCATCATCATCATAACGCTGACAACGGTGGACAATTTATACAGGCTGTTCCCTCAGCCCTTTCCCATATTACATCACCACACTCTCCACAGTTACCACATTCTTTAACAATGTTCAGTCCATATTTTGCCCGCTATCTCTCCCAGTTATTGCCCTTATCTTAAACTCCTCAATTCCACAGTTTGGTGCCAGGAAGGACCGTGGAGGCTGCACTTCAATGGGCAGCTGAACTCCACCATAGCTGCTCTCATTCCTCCTCCTCAAAGGAAGAAAGGGAGAAGGTAAAATAGAAGGGGACTCAGGGTTGAGATAAGGACAGGGAGATCACTCATCAGTCACCATCACAGACAAAACAGACTCAGCATAGGGAGATTAATATAATTTACCACCTGTCACTAGCAGAGCAGAGCAGTGATAAACCAAAAGCAAACCAAAACCACCTCCCATCTGTGCACCCTTTGGAGGTGGCTCTGATCTGACATGGGGCAGCTGCTGGGCTGTGCTCTGGGAGGACACCCCTGCAGCTCCCCTGCTACCAACCCCTTGCCATGTAAACCCAACACACTTATATTAATTAAACACAAAGCTCACATGTAGTTTTCCCTAGGCTGCTAGAGTAATCCTAACAGTGAAGTACCTGTTATAGTGCATTAAAGAGTAATTAATGTAAAATCTGCAACATAATTTCATCTCTTGCTAAGATGCACACCATGTTTTACTAGTGTTGGTTTATTTACCCCACACTGCCACTTGCTTTACATGAAGGAGTAAACCCAGACCAGGAGTAATTGTTCCTAGCAGACGTGCTAGCTATTTTTGTACCTTAAATATGACAGATGACTGAGATTTAACATGTTCTCTTTTCACAGCTAGGAAAAATAATCAGATCGCTGTTACCACTTACAACTAATAACTTCTCTATACTTAGATACTGTAAACTAAAGAAATTCAGGATATGTTCAGGTTTGATAGTCTGAAATAGAAAAATAAAATTATCACACTTAGTTACTTTAAGATACTCTTGGCTACTCTTGAGCAGTAACCAACTACACCTCATACCCAAAACTTTATGGGAACATATTTTTTTTTCTTATCAATTAGCAAGTCTTAAAGCCAGCCCACTTTTTTTTTTTTTTTTTTTTTTTTTAAACAGGAGTTTTTAAACAACTTGCGGACCACTTATTACATAGATACATTTCGAGAATTTCTGGAACAACTGACTGTCCTTTGACAATTCCTCAATGAAACTCTTTGTCATTCCATTTAAAAAAAAAAAAAATAAATAAAATGTATCAGTTAAGAGGACTAAGCAGTGACTTTGTAGCAGAGGGAATCAACCTGAAAACATAAAGTGATCCTTCTGCCCTTTCCAGAGAATGTCTGGACAGTCAAAAGTGAATCATCTGTTTGACACTACATTCAACACAGTTGTGTAACAAGGTTCCAAGTTTTTAGTAGAAAAAGGAGGAGTTACCTTTAAGTATTTCACTACTTCCCTTAGCAAAAATAAAGTGTCAGTAAAAGGAGCAGCAACAAGAAAAAGCTCTCCACATATATGTACATTCACCCCTGAAAGCAAATAAATACAAAAGATTCATCTTTCCATGTCCCATGGGAAAAGGGACAAGGAAAAGGGATAAGGAGGGGAAGAACAAGAAAAAAAAAAAATTAAAAAATTGAGAAGCCCCACATGCAGAATCATTTATGCTTCACAATTGTGAAATTGCCATTTTTGGCAGAAACATTCAAGCACCTATTAGAAGAGCAGCCACAGTTAAGTGGCAAATTGCAGTCATTTTCACGTAGTAGCTTTTTTTCTACAAGGTCGTTTATGTTACTTCATCCATTCAGTTCTATAACTCATATAATGTATTTTAACAATATAAGAATCTTTTGGGCAGTACTGCTTTGCAGATGACCTGTTTGGAGCATACAGAAGAATGTCAGTGGTCTTTCTAGAATGATTATATCTAAGTGCATGAAGCCTTACCATGGAGAGGAGATATTTTAAGTTTCTGAGTGCCCTAAGAGCTCACTCCAAGACAGAACAGATTGTTAACTCAAGTCTCATCTACTATCTGCTCTCAAAGGAGATTGTTTAGAAGTGATACAAAACAAAGTGAGGCAGAAAACAGGAAGAAAGGTCAATAACCATCCTGCTTTTCCAGTAAACTGAGAGAATGAGTTCAAGTTCAACAGGCATTTGGACGTTCTTTTGAGGGTGGCAGTTACTTCCAAAACGTTCAGCATGGTTATCCTCTCATTTCTTTCCCTCATCAGTTCTTTCACAATTTTTTTTAGTTCATTTATTTCTCTCAGATTCCTGAGAACAGCTCTGATCAATCCCTTTGACAGGAAACAAGTTAGGGTATTTGGCTCAAGTTACAAAATATGTTAAAACTGCAAGGAAAGGACCATCCCATCTCATTCTCAATGCCACACATTTTTTTAAGGCAAGAAATATTGCTGTGTCAGGGGAGGGTCAGGCTGGGTGTTAGGAAAAGGTTCTTCAATACAGGGTTGGTTGGGCACTGGGGTAGGTTCCCCAGGGCAGTGGACACAGCACCGAGCCTGCCAAAGTTCAAGCAGTGTTTGGACAACACTCTCAGACACATGGTCTGATTTGTTGTTAGTCTTGTGTGGAGCCAGGAGTTGGACTCAATCTTTGTGGGTCTCTCCAACTTGGGATATTCTATGATTCTACAATTTTAGCTTGCAGTTTCTCCTGCTAAAAATGGAAAACTTCCTTAACAGTTTGGTTCTGTCTTATTATTTTAGTTAGCCTTCAGAATCTTGAAAGTAGTTGCAAATTGTCATTTCTTACTGAAGCAAGACTTGTTAAAGTCAGCTATCAAAAGCACCTGTGCTGTCTTAAGATCCCTACTGTTCAGGGGTGTGTACTGTTTTAGCTGCATCAGATCTGCTGTTTAGGATTTTTTTTTTTCCAGATGACAGCCAAACAGAAAAAGGCTTCAATCTCCTACTCTGACTTCTGAAAATAATAGCTCAAACCCAAACCAATGAGTGCTTTCCTTTATTTGCCAGTCTCTCAATAACTGCAACTTTTAACTGTGTGAAATACACTTCACTCAAAGAAACATAGCAAGCAGCTTTCAAATGTCTACAGTGAAAAAGAGTCCCAATTGCAAACCATGTTCAACAGTTTACATTTGATCAAGCTGTCATGGAGAACTTGATATCATCTCTCTATATACATTTTCTAGCACTATACCCTTGAACTTCATTTGAAGTAGAGTAGTGGTAGGCTTGTAGTAGAGTACTGCAAGCCTTCACATAGTTTTCACATATGGATGCAGACACTGGACTCTATGACAGAATCCCAGTCTACTGTTATCCCCAGAACCCATTTCCATCAACAGAGAGGGGTGCAATCATTTCACACCAAAAAAAAAGAACCCAAAACAAAATAGTTTTTCCTGTAGACTCAGACTTGTTTTCCACACCAGAGTAGAACTGCCCTCTTCACAGGCTACACCAAAGCTATGTTTATAATACCATTCACGATAGCTCCTTCAAGCTAAAGCAGGAAAATCCTCAGGATCATCAGGATTTGGAGCAACAATTTGCACCTGTAAAGTGAAAAAGGAAGCTTTATAAAAATGAATCCATTGCAAAACATATGGCAGTTGTCTACAGGCATGTATTTTACCCTGAAAAATACTCACTCTTTTATTCAGATTAAGTACTTTATGTAATAGAGATAGATATAAATGACAATCTTATCTCAGAAATTATGTCTATTGTAAGCTACACCATGAACCTGTTTAGAAGGCTGATTTGCTGCCTGAGTAGGGCCAGAAGGTCAAGGGTTCTGAAGTATTTTGATGGGATGGAAAAACAAGTAAAACAATCTCATCCGTAACATTTTTCCAGAAGCAGCATTGCATTTGTTTTGTTGTTGTTATTTTTTAACATTCTCAGGCTACCACACATTTGATTGTAGTTTTAAACTCTGTGCTCTGATATAAAGAGACTTCTTCATTTTTATGAAGCAAACATCAAATTATTTCCGTATCATTCTGTAAGTTCCCAACTTTAATTATTTTATTCATGATAAGCAGAACTAAACAGACCTTTGGGGATTATGAAGAATAAAGGTGTAATTTTTAGGTGGTCAAATACATTGTTTTGTTTGTTTGTCTTAATGAGGAAAAAGGCAGTAGAAGTTTTTTAATAGTTATAATAAATACTTCCACCACTCCATGTCTTCATCTGTAGGATCCCACATGTATTGATCTCATGTTCAGTAATCAAAATACTATTAGCATACAGTACTGAAATCTCTTAAAAGGGATATAAACCTTCAGTCATTTTAATTACTTCCCAGTTTATACCAAAACTCTTTACAGAAAGAAATCTCCATTGCGTCCATTTCTTCTAGTTAACGTTACAGCAACTAGTAATCCAGCCTTTCGAAATTTATGTGTTGGAGTTCCTCAGCCTGAACTGGTATTTAATTTTAAGCAACTTGATATGGGTCAGGTACTGAAAATAACAACACAGGCCAACATACTGTGAGGCAGGCAATAGAAACAAGTCTGTCACTATGGAAATCAGTAATCGTCCCCAAAAACAGAGGGGGAGGACAGCCACTACCAAAAAAAAAAAAAAGCATATATCCCAAGAAAACAAAAGAAAAAGAAACACACAAAAAAACTTTACCGTTACTTCTGGTCGAGGTCCTGTCTCTTCAACTCGTCTACCACGACCACCTCGTGCTCCCCTTGATCCACGGCCAGGGCGAGGAAGACTCCCAAAGTTAATATCCAGCTGAGATGTTATGTCATTCACCGCTCTTCGAAAGACATGAGAATCATCTTCAAAGTCTTCCTTTTGCAACTAAAAAGAACATCCGGTTAAGGCCTGTATTCCATACACAGCCTTCTTCCCTCCCTACACATACACACACACACATTTGTATTACAAACTAAGCAGCAGATAAATCAAGAAGATGTCCAGAATAGAACACAGGCCTTAACTTGCAGAGGGTTTGAACAGAAGTGAGACAACTGCCGCTTCCCAGATGCCAGGAATAGTTCTTTGCTGGCTCAGAGAGTCCTTGCAAAACAAATCTTATGTACCAGCTCCATAACACTAAAGAAGTTTGCAGAAATATAATCTACAAGGTTTTCCTAGGGAACCAGAGAGTCAGGCCTAAGCAACTTACTCCTGCAATTACCTTCAGATAATAAAAAGATCGTAAGAAACTACAGCATTTGCCTACCACATGAGCTGTTAGTAGCTGTGAGATTACTGTTAAAACTCTGTGTATTCCTTGGAGCTAGTGGATTTAAGATTGTTTCCCACTGTAATTTTAATGTGTGCTGCAGTTAACATACCTGTAAACTCATCCCATACTGTGATGGATAACTTATTCTATTCAATGTCTAATAGAGGGTTATGACTTGTTCTTGTCATGTAGTTTCTGTACTTCTTCTATATTCATATTAATAAGGTCCCTTGATAATGCCAGCCAGGAAAGTTTAGGAGCAAAAAGAACAGCAAGTTGCATGCACTCTTCATACACTGCCATACTTCCCAGAGCTTGTAATAGTTACCCTCCCCAGCACATTCTCACACCCTGGAGAAGGACGGGGCAATGGCATCTATGACCACCAAAAGCCATGCTAAAAAAGGCTGCAGCCAACTTCTGTATTAGTTTTGGTCTATGTAAGTGCTTGGTGACCTAATGTAGTTAAGACTTATCAAAAAACTGTAAGTTTTGATGTTAGTATTATACGCATTTATCCTTTGCCTAGTTATCAACACATGCATACAGGCATTATTCAAGGATAAGAATTCCATCATGGTAGGCTACAAGTATATGCACATATTTCTGTGATCCCCAAAACCTGAAATCTAAGTAAGTAGGAATCTCTGAGTCTCCCTGCTTGCCTATCATACCAATAAACTAGAAGTCATCCCTGAAATATGAATCCCAATAATATAATGGAATAAAAATTTCAGAAAAGCAGGGGGAAAAGCACATTACTATTAAACAAGCTCTCCAGAGTTACTTCTAAGAAGCAGGACCCTAAAACTATAAAAAAAATCATACATTCCAAGTGCACAGTGAAAGCTAGGATCCAGCACAGATGAAAACAGGAGACTTAGCATCCAGACTAAGAGATGCTAAAACCAGAATGCAATATATACGTGCAAATATACACTGGTAATTATGCTAAATGTAATTCAAAATTAGGATAAGACATGTTTAGTAAACCAAGTTTCTCTAGTAGCAATACCAGAGAACAACGTAGGTGGCAGCAACAGGGACACAGGTTTTAAATTGCTAAGACTAAGTAAGCTCTAAGGTAGGGTACTTGATATATTACATATTTGCATACAAAATGTGGGTGATGAGCTGAGAGAAGAAAAACGAATAGATGGTAAGTGCAAAGCAAGTTTTGAGGCACGTATGTGATTACAGTAGCAAAGTTGGATACTGATTTGTGTTCAGGTTATACTATAACTAGTAGAAAGAATAGAGACAGTTTCCTAACCCTGAGCATATAGCAGAGTTTACAGAATTCCTCAGGCAATGCATGCTTACATCATCGCTATATTTTGACTTGTGAATCACCACTGCTTTGGAAGGAACAGTGGATTCTGGCTTCCGGATGTTGAATTCAGGCTTTGGTCGATTCTGTTGCTGAAGATTTTTCCACTCATCTAACGTCATTTCTTGAACTACTTCTTCCATTGGCTCCCCTTCAGCAACTCTAAAGGTTTATAGTTGTAAAGTAAAAACCATTAGCTTGCAACATGCCAGGATGAACAAGAACACTAATCTCTAAAGTAAGGATAGTAAACAAAACATCTGGAATGTTTCTCCCCAAATTACTATCCTCAATTTCACTTATAACCCACAGTAGCTTGAGGTACAAGTTTTATATCAATATAAACTTGAAAATACACCTCTTTGTCTGCTTGAAATTAAGTTTTATGAATAAATGCTGTCTCTTACCTACTATAGTAAGTTCAGGAATTTATTTGTCCTTCTAAGTTCAAGCACTTCAAATTCTAGACAAAACCAGGCTGTCTTTTGATCTGGCATATTCTCAACTCTACTGTTTCATCAGTGCATCTACTCCTAGCAAATACAGCCACCGTAAGGAAAAAAAAAAAAAAGTATACTAAGCAGTTCACAATACCCCAGTTTCACAGTTCTATTGATTTATATTGCAAGATGACAATGAGATGGATTTGTGTTTCAGTGCAGCTTTCAGCCATCTAAAAAGACCTGGTGACATCATGGGATCTTCTAAACAATTATTAGCATTTTCTTTGTGACTTTTAGACAACGCTTCTGATGCTTGTTTGATGTCTTTTGTCAGAGGTAGTAGCTCATAAGGAGTCGTTATTAATCACCTGCCCAAAACTGACAGATTAATCCTAGTCCACTCTGAATTTGTCACATAAAAAGCAATAATGCTGATACATTCAAGGAAAACATATGGAGTATGTTACAACACAAGGAGTATGCTTTGCATATTTTGAACTGTAAAGACAGAAGTCCAACATTGTATATCTGTATTCATAAGACAAGATACATAAGACTAAAAATCCTTCTCCACACATTAGTGCTTGACTACTTTTCTGCCATTTTCCTAACACTGGCCAAAATTTTCTTGCCCAGAACCAGCTGCTGTTACATTACACTCCAGGTGTACCTTTTAAGTACATTAGAAGAGAGCTTAACAGAGTCAGATGCAGGGAGCACGACTCACTTCACTCTAATTGTTACAATAACCGAACACCATGAGCTATAGGAAAACCTGCACTGTTGACTCCCAGGTACTTGAAAAAGTGCTCCTTCCAGTGCTTCTTCCTCCTCCCACCCAGAACTATCATACATTACAATAGCAGTTGAAGTTGGTTTAATTTTTCCCTAATACAAAGTTAGTTAAGTATATTCCCTAACAATTATTTTTCCACAAAACCTTTTAATTAGGCTCCTTCTTGTGGGAGAGATTTATGTTTTCATTGGATCACAGTTCCAAGATGTCTTCTATCAAATGCTGATTATCAAGAGTAGATTTTTCTAATTCAAATATGCAGTTGATTAGATGCTCAATGGAAGTTTGCTTTACCATGGAAGATGAGAATCAAATGAAAGTTAGCGAACTGTGCATTTCACCTCTGAAGTTGTACAAGCACCTCAGAAGAACACACACTTGAGAGTTTTCTGTATAATTAGAATTAGCAAACAGAAGAACAGGTTTGTTCTCTCTCCCTATGTGACCTTGTAGCATGCCATTTTATTACTTGCCAGTCAACTTTATATTCTATTTTACTGAAGAACCCAGCATATGACAAGTAGAAGCATATGAAACACTGAACTGCACAGTAAGACAGTCTTAATTTTGGTTCTAGGAAGGACAGTTTAAAATGCACTTCATAAAGACAGTAAATAAAAATATAGAAGTCCCGTACTATATGTCTACATGCCTTCATTCTCCGTTATTTATAAAATTCCAGCTATATAAACACAAAGTTAAAAGTAAAAATGTAAAAAGCAGTTTATAATTCTATACTGATTAAAATGATCTGACACTATAATTAGAAGAATTGGAAAGAAAAAAAAATAACACATTTACTGACTTAAATGAAAAGGATACTGGTGAAAGATGCAGCTACTTCTGGAAAAAATGCCAACAAATACTTTTCCATGTGCAAGAATATTGCATGAAGAACCGATGACACCCTGAATGTTTAAATTTTCTGTCTTTAACAGTAAGAAACCAGTTTTTTTTTGGTCAATTTTCTGAAACTTCATTTCTGGGTATGAGTATTTGCAAGCACCCAAGGAAGAAAAGAGAAAGAAAGCTAATAAAAGGGCTTCTATTAAAATATTTCATTTCTTCCCAAGATGCTATGTCAAGACAGAATTGGTAAAATGCATATCTGAACTTTAGAAAGCCTTTTGTCCTTCTCTCCCCTTTTCACCAAGTAAGGGAGTCCTTGATGAAACCTGCAGAAAGATAAAAACAGCTGCCGCGAGTACTTGAGAAGTAGCTATCTTCCTAGCTGCAACAGAAAAGCATGCCAGCTTTAAGGTCAGCTTTGTGCTGCTATCTGTAGAGTGAGAAGTCATACGCACTTTCTGCAGCAAAAAGTTAGCAAATAACGAATCCATTCAAGAACATTGAAGGGCTGACCAAGTGTTACAAGATCCTACAAAGATAGAGTAAGTGACCTGAAAATAAAAACCACCACCACCACCAGAAATTTCAAAGGACAAGTAAAAATACTCTCAGGCAAAAATGTCAGCTGCCCAAACACAGAAAGAAACACTGGCAAAACAGAAGCTCTGAAATAGGGAACATCTCCTACCCAACACTCACAGGCCTACTGCAAACCGAACCTTAAATCAACACTATATAGTATTATCAACACTTATTATCAACACTATATACTATTATGCTGCTGTGGATAGGACAAAGACATATATCAACCTTTTTGTTTGGAGCAGATGTCACTCCTGGTAGGATAGCACAAGGTCTCAACTGATAAAGGCCTTCCATGTGGGAAATTCTAGTCCAGAAGGAAATGGCAAGACAGATAGGAAGTCAAAAATACACGATATACAGGAAAGTCTTTAAGAAGAGCTGAGGAAGAAACAAATTTATAGGGCTAAGAAGGAACAAAATTGTGCATACTGACAATGATTAAGGCAAGACAAGTGGGAGAAAAAAAAACAAAACCCCTTACTTTCTACTTCCAAAGCACTAGAAAGACTACCAGAGATACTGAAATCCATAATTAGAAGACATCAAAATAAACTACATAGGTGTAAGAAGTGGTACAGGAACTGTCAACCATGCTTTGGGTTAGCAAGACACCTTTCAGACTTAAAGTCCAGTGATCATAATACAAGAGAAGGACACTTCACTATGCAGCAACCTAAACTCCCAAAAGAGCAATCAAAAGTATAACTGACAAATACACATCTATCAAAAACAACCTCTTCTTGCTTGTTCCAAAGATATAGTGGAGGATCTACATCACAAAGTTTTGGTTTCTCAACTTTTAAACCATGGTTTGATGGTTACTTCCAGGTTATTAGTGCTACAAATTTGGTTTAGGATGCTGACACTCCCAAGGGGAAGTAAACTCACTATTACTGAGGCGCAGCAAAAGGAACATGAATAACATTTTTGGAGATACTCAACTGAAGCAGATTATTTTGGTCACTCAGACTGCATGGACATATGCATTACTTGCCACCTTCTTACCTGATTTATTTTTCATAACTGATCACTGGGTATTTTCATTAACCCAGTGGATAAGCTCCTTGATGCGCTGATGATCATGCTGGCAAACACTGCCAACTACCTAAGTACAGCCTCTGGATATGAACAAACTGAACTCCCAGTGCAAGTATATATCAAAACACAGACCAGGAGGTTTTAGTTATGATTCTTACTGCTTCGATGTTTGCAATGGATTACTATAATCCTCTACCTATACTTTGTTTACTGTGCATACCATTCTTGCAGGAATTACTCTAAATGAACACACTAATGTGCAGAAGAAACAAGGATTGAAAAGAATGGATTTCAGTTCATCTCTTCGGCTAATTATTTTCATGTCCTTAAAAATATTGAGCTTTTTTGGATCAATTTTTCAGCTGCACAAAGCAAATTTTTATTTGGTTTTAACAAGAAATCAATAGCACAAATCTTTCCCATTAAACGTCATTTACAGGGGCATTACTACCAGATATAACAAAATTTGAAATTACACCGGGTAAGACCAATCTATAACTGTACAAGTTAACTATAAAAGAAAAACACTGAACCAAATACTTAAAGATTTGCACTGGTATAAGCCTAGCTTTATGTCACTATTAAGAAACAAGATAAGTGAATAGGTCAGCAAACTTGATGACAAATTTGGAAAGATTCTTATTAGATGACCAGATGGGTACATATATCTACTAAAAAAGAAGGAGGTCCTTTGTTAAGAAATAGAATAAAACACCAAAGAATAATTACCAACTCCACAAATACCTTTGATATGAATTAACTAGACTATGTGTTGTACTGAATAAAAAGAAAAAAACAGTTATTCAAGTTATATCAATCAACAGAAGTTGGTTTAATTGTTTGATCTCTGAGGATGAGTTCAACAGAAAGCAGCTGTGAGTACTGCTTATACAGCTGTACAACTTACATATTTTGTACTTATTAGCTGCAGAAAAAAATAACTAGCATGCAATTTAGGACACTATAAACAACAGAAATTGATGTTGTTGAAGAGTCAGTGACATTTGTCAAGGATATAGCAAGAAGGAACTTAATTTATGAGTATTAAAGGAATTGTTGTCCTGTACACTTTACAAATGGAAGCTTAAGAAAAGCTATATGGACACAGTCCTGAAGGAAAAGACCTTGTGGGTTACAGAACTCTGCAGAAGTCCTTCCAGAGATGCACTGAAGTCAGACTGTAACACACCTGAAAGCTATACAGTATCTCCACACAGATAAATTATTCCCAGTTGACGGGACTACTACTACTTTTTTAAATGCTAACAGTCACGTTAGCATTTTAAACACAGAAAACACAAAACCAAATATTTCAACTGTTTCAACACAAGCAGTTAACCAGTAGAAAAGAAACTGATTCCTCGGAGTTGCTGCATTTAGTCAAAAGGAGAAAAATCCTAGCTGTAGCTTGAACAAAAATACGTGCCTAGCCCCACAGTGTTGAGGCTGCATAGAAAGCAGAAGGTAGCCTCATCAGAACCTTTTGCTGGTTTATGTTACCTGCCAGAAGACAGCAACTCTGGAGAGCAGGAACAACCTAAGCAGACAAGACCTTAAAATACATTTGGAAGCATATCATGCCTGAAAACCATATGCCAAAAGCTTTTGCTTTTAAATAATTGAAAAACAAAAATACTTCTGCCTTGTTTAGCAGTATCCCATCCACCCATCCCTGATTACATCGCTACTATTCACACAGTATTTCCTTTTATCTTGAAGGATGTGGAGTCATGAAAATACACTCAAAGATAACTGCAATGTGCTATATGTAATTCATATTTTGCATACAGATTTGAGAGTCTTCAGGATAGCATTTACTGCACTGAAAAGACTAGATGATGCAGTCTTCTGTACTTTTATGTTACTTGCATCTTATGGAATTCAGAGGACTATTCCTAAAACATGAGAAGGCAACTGGCAGATTTTGTCAGAAGCCCTTTTCAATATGTATACTTCTTGCCTTATGTTCTACAAGGAACTGATGTTAGGACACATCTAAGAAGAGCTTGATTTTCTGGGCAGGTTTCCAGCTACCATGAAGTAGATACTGGTACAAGTAAAGATACCAGTAACTGATAAAGAGTGCTTAATAACCGTTCTCATATTTAGCTGATTTTTTAAAATATGCATTGTATTTATTTAATTTAACTACCCATCGGATTTAATTTCACATGGAAAAATCTTTCTGGAAATCCAATCATCATATAGTTTCAGACAAATTCAGTTGTATAATAAAAGCTAGTTTTAAATGCAAGGAATCAAAGCTCTATCAACTTAGTTTCTTCCAGTATTACACAATCTGAACATAAAAAACAGGTTTTGTAGTTTACTCAGCTTTACAACTAAGATAAGAAATGAACCAATGTAACTAGTAAGGTACATCATTAGGCAAAAAAGGCTTCAGAGCAACAGAAGAGGGCACTGACATTTCATCGCCTTCCAGAATTTAGGAGATATTCACAACATGATATTTGCTTATTCTTTGAACTCCTGTTTGAACAAGATTGTCTAATTAGTTTTTCTTAAGCCAAAGTTTTTATTTGACCTGCAGTAAATTCTCCTCAGGACACTGATCAGAATGAAAGCCGTAAGACCAGGGGCAGATTTCTCTCTCAGTTCCCCAGCTTTTAAGGCTCACTGCCAGATCATTTCCAGTTAGCTTTTCAGGTTCTACAGAGGCCCTTCAAGAACAGATGGCATTTGCATGATATTAGTGATTGATGAATAACTGACTTAGAGAATTTTATCTTAGTGTACTTCAGCTGTGTTTGTTTAATTGCATAAGTACCTTGAATATCTTTTTCTTGCAGAGTACTTCAGTAAAACAGGGTGGTTTTTACCAATTACCCCAGTTAAAAGGGTAACAGACAATAGGCAGCCCCTCCTTAAATAATCTCCAAATGTTAGGAATGTAAGCATCAATGGTCACTCAAAATTGCAGCTATATAAATCAAGCTTTAGTCAGACTTAAGGACTCATTTCCTTGAGCCACAAATAGAGAAAAAGCTTTGCTACTGCAATTATTTAAAAATAGAAAAACTTCACAGTTCAGATTTCCAGTGTGCCTCCCGATAAAAGTCAAGAATATCAGTAACAGTCAATTATTTTCTTTGCATTTAGAAAAAAAAAATATTTTAGCCAGACTATACTTGTTTAGAGGTTCTCCTTCAGAAGTCCCTTGCTGCTGAGTTGTTTCTGCAGTCTCTTCCACAGGAGCAGTCTGTTCCATCTCACTAAAACAGTAAACAAAAAAACATGAGGTCTTCATGGGGCACATTGGGAATGAACTCACATATCAAAGCATCACATTTTCCAGACAAAATTCCTTGGGAAGGGACAAAACAGAAAAAAAAGCTCTGAGATCATAAGAAAAAGTTGATCTACTAAGCGACTATGCGAACTAACAAAGTGAGAAGGAATAGGAAAACTTAATTTCTATGTACTTACAAACAAAAAAAAGTGAAAAGCATGCATGAAGACAAAATAACTCAGTCATGAACACCAGTACTTGATTATAATACATCTCTGATGCTTATGCTTGCATTTCTTATTTTCAATTTCTTATTCAACTTCTTATTTTCAATTAAAACAGTAAAATTCACACTTCATCATTGAAGTCCACAGTTTCTGTAACACATTAGTCACATTAGTACAGCGTCAAATAAGAGCAGTAGAATGCTTATTTTCATTCCATTGATATGCACACATTTTTAAAATTAAAACTTTGTAGTTTCAATGCTTCATTAAGAACAATCAAAGCATAGAGATGTTTTTAGAATTATTTAGACAATACCAATTTAATGTAAACTCTACCACATGCACCACATCACAAGAAAGCAATGTTATCTCACATTTGTATCACAAATTGTGATGCTACTGAACTAAAAAAAAATAGCTAGGGAGAAAAAAACAAAAAGGGATCTTAACTTTCTTGAACTTTATTTCATACCATCTTCACTGACATATTTAGAAATTAGTTTTGCACCTTTTTTAAAAAAAGTCTGATAGTTTTGTGCTATTAGCTCAAAACTACATTTAAATAGTCAATAACATGTTTTGAAAAGCTGGAGTACCTAATCAATCTTTTACTTTTAGTATGCAGCATTGTAGGAAAGATAGAAGTCAGTCAGTCTCTCAGAACTCATAATGTCAAGCACCAAAATGTGGACCCAAAGGGATTTTTCTTCAACCTCTTAGACAGATACCCTCAAGAAACCTGGTATACATTAACAAACATCATCATGATTGGAGTAATAAATACAAAACTATTTTTAAAACAGTTTTGTGAATGAATGCACATGTGGCAACAGATGTTTGCTCCAAGCTCAGAGTTCTGCCTTTTCTGTCTTTCAGCACCCTTCAACTAAAAACTTCTATAAACATACAAGAATAAAGGCTACTGGAAAGAGTAACATACTGCTAGGTGCATAGAATGGACAAAAGTTGACTTTTCCAGCAAGCTTTGTGTTATATAGACATAAACCAATTAAAGAAACACAGAATTTAAGTTCCCAACATTTTTTGTCCAATTGATCATTAATAAAACATCACATTTTGTCACTGATCCTTATGTGCTTTAAGATGTGTTTCAGTGGTACAATCAGCTAAATGTCTCTGCAGCCACACTGAATTGTACTGCAGCTTTGCTATTAAGACACGAGACATCAAACCTGCGAAAGAAGGACCAAACTTCAAGCCCTCTGACAAGTTTCACTTGTTAGTGGTTATTTTGTAGCAATGTCAATAAGTACCAGAGTCCCACTTAGTTGAATATAAGAAAAAGTCGTAACTTATTTCAGAAAAGACAACATTGCCCCAGTCTAAAAGATTTCGACGGGCTTTTATTCAAGAGAAATCACTGTGCCTTTGCTACTAATTAAACTCTTCAGGATAAACAATATGAGTCCAGAAAGCTCTAAATCTATGCTTATAACAACAATGTATAGAAAGCATGACTTAAACCTCAAAATACCCAAACTTCAGTGAACTAAAAACGATGATCTATGGTGGGCATCAGAAAATGATGGTCTATGGTGGTGCAATGAAATATTGTACCTCATATCATCTCTAACTGTTCCCCAGCTGCGAGCTTCACTTCCACCCTTTTTGTCATCTGCTCTCATTCCTCTAGAGAGAGAAACAGTGTTAAGAGCTTTTTTACATTACAGACTCAAACTGAAACTAGTACTGACTTATGGGCAAGCAGCTTGGGTATAGAATGCAGGAACAGAATATGCAAGAGATTCTACTTCAGTGTTGACTCTATTGTTCACTTGTACATTAAGAACAAGCACACCGAACACTTACGTTTTATCATTGCCACTTTGTCTTTCAAATTCCCGTTTTCCTCTTTGGTCAAAGCCATCAAAACTTCTGTTTATTCCACCACCTCTTCCTCTGCCTCGCATTCCACCTCTTCCTCTTCCACGACCTCTTGTTCTTTCATAGTCTACTCTTTCAACTGGTCTAAAGAGAAGATTTCCAGTCAGATTTTTGTTTCTATGGAACCGTTAACAAGGAGAAAAACATCTGTATGACTGCACTTGTGTAGATGCAGGAGACATCTGTATAAGAGAGCTCCTGCACAATTTTTGAAGACTACATCTTTACTCAGCACGGTTATATTAGTTTTGTCATTAAACTGAACACAGCAGGAATTATTGCTGACAAAAGGAATAGAAAGTTCAACTGTTTATTGTTTAACTTGGAAATATTAGAGAAGTTTAATAAAACACGATAGAACTGTCATGTCTTCAGTGACTTTATTGAGCCATAACTCCACTAACCAAATTCATAGTTATATGTAACTGCTAACAAGCTCTCTGAATTTTTTTAATACCAACTGCTGTGATGGAAAGTAAGAAGAGTTACACTCTCAGAAGAGTTACACTCTCAAGTGTTAAGAGTTTAGGTGAAATTATTCTAGTACCTACAAAGGAAGCAAGTTTGGCATGTGTTCACTGTCCAAGAAGCAGTGTTAACAAAGGTATAGTTTCAGTTTGAACTGAAAAATTCATTCTACTTTGAATCTGCACCAGACGTTCTACAAAACTTGGTATGCAAGTTCAGAAATTGGACATTTACATTACAGGCTAAAGGCAAAGTTTTCAGATCTTAACGTGTTTTGCCTTGTATTTTACCATTTTGCAAAACAGCTCCAAATCAAATCTGCAAGGAAGCTGAAATGACAGCTCTGACAGACATGAACAAATATGTAACTAACACCAAACTGACACACTAATACTGCAACTATGTGTGTAAGACACCTCCAGCTATCACATCTGTTTTAGAAGCCTGGCTATCAAATCTGTTTAAGAAGTTTAATTCTTTCCCCTCCTTTTCCACCCCTGTGGAGATCTTCTACGAGGCACCAAACATCTCCCTACATAATACATACCTTTCAGCTGTGAATTCTGTTTGCTTTTCTGTTTCATAGGAACGGTATTCCCTGAAAGAAGGTCTCCATTCAGTTTTGTCTTGTTTCTCTGCTCTCCTGTTGTCATTACATCCTTGCTCTTCTCGTTTAGGGGCTTGCTTCTGGCCTATTCAGAAACACACACATCATTACTGACAGTTTAAAAATAATCAAATTGTATTTACCAACTACTGGCTGAAGTGAATTGACTACACAATAGTCTTCTGCTTTACCATCTCCACTCCCAAATCCCCCAAAATATTAAAAGCACAAAGCACTTAATGTTGTCAGACGCTTTCTTTAAAGACATTTATTTACTTTCCCCTCCATATTGATGAATCTATCTCATGCAAAAATGCTACTCTTGGTGACACAGCTCAGCCATTTAAAAACAAAAAGGGTAGAGAAGTCTCATCTTGCTCACATTAAGTTATAAATATTGAGAACCAAACTTTCTCTTATGTTTCCTCAAAGACCTTAATGGTGTACTACAGAACAAGATAGAGAAAATACATGAATTGCAAGACTGTTGTGGAAGAGATGAAGACAGGGGAAAGAAAAGGATCATTTGAGACAGGTGTTAGCTGTTTACCATCAGACAACACATTTCCTTATAGATAAGCTCAATTTAGAGTCTGTACCTCTCTTTTAAATTCACAATTATGGTATCCAACAAATTAAGGGTTACCTCCTTATATTGCTGCTCTATGGAGGAAAGAACAATTTACCAACATTACAAGACACTTAGTTTATATAGCAGGAACACAAGCAGTAAATACAAAGGCTCCAACTAATTCTAGAATTCCAATCTACTACAAGACAAAATGTATCTAAGCTTTCTCAGTTTTTGTTTGACATTGTTGATGTTGAGGAGGAGCAGGTAGGGCAAGGTGTGTGCAGAGGAACTGTGTGCTATAAAACACAATCAGCTTAGGTGATGCATTCAACCCAAATGCACCCAGCTTAAGACTAGAGTTCAATATGTGCTTCCCTCGCTGTTTTCCCAAATTCTCTGCTCTATTTAGGACAAAGTTTTCCAAAAGCAAACCTTTTGTCTCCTAGACCCCTATACTTAAACTATTACCTGCCAAAGTTGTTGGTTTAAGACATCAAGTAAAGTACTGCAGAAACACAGACCTCAGACCGTCAAACCTGAGCTCTTCTTTCAACAAGAAGAATGTGTGCTGAACAAGTTACTGAAGTCAGGTTCTCACGGACAAGTTACAGCCTTGGCTACTGTGCCTTGCTTGTTAGCACATAAGAAGAAAACTTGTTCTATGTCAATACATTACTACACAAATGAACTCATAGTTCCATACAAATGCCCATATAAAAAGATCTCTGATCAAAGCTTGTCTGTCAGGCATGAAGTCTATAACATCATCTTTAAACAGAAAACTTCAAAGAACTATCCACTGAGAGAAAAAGGTAGAATGGTGATATAGCTTTTTGTTAGGCAGTAAGGACAGTCGCATCTCTGCACTGAAGGAAGTTTAATTGGTGCTGCACAAGCAACCCTAGCTTTGGTTTTCTGTAAACCACTTGACATAACATGTTCTCTTTTATCAAGATTTGGATTTCCTCAGTCCTTACAGCAGCAAGCATATTTGCATCCCAAAAACGAAGACAATCTGTCGACAAAGGACCATTTCAGTATTAGTCTTGGTGCTTTTTATTAAAGCATCCTAATTTAAAAAGGATAAAGTTGAAGTTATAAAGAGTAGAGAACGGCGTTTACTGTTTGGAAAGGTGTTTCCTCTGTGCATATCCCAACTATACCACCAATTATGCAAGTGTTAACTCTAAATTGGAATCTTGGTGTGAAAAAAAAAAAGACTATTCATTTGTGATCATTTTCATTTCTTTTGATCAAATCTGAATGGGCCACTGCAATACAAGAGTGCATGTTTATCCCTTTTTGAGCCTCTCACATCAAAAACATAATTATTCCATACAGAACAACGCAGCAAGAATGCAGAGACCACATTCCTCCATATTTAGTATTAATTTCCAATTCACATACTTAGAGAACTCCTTAAAATGAGTAAAGCAATAGCAAAACAAGGATGTAACAGCTATTTTAGAGAGATGTGGTTCTGTTACCCAGTACCACTTCAAAGTGCTTCAAAACGAGTCTTGCCAGACATGCAAGTGTATTACAGCGCGTTACAAGTCACCAGCACTGACTGTGCTAGACAAAGCAGACAGCTCTTGACTTCATTGTACAGTTAGTTCATTTCAATTCTAATAGATGGCTATAATTACTGCAAATGGTTTTAAATACTACAAAAATTATTTGTGACACTCATAACCTGCATAAAAATACTTTAACTAGTTTGACAGACATGCAGCAATGGATTAAAACTGCACGGTTGCAGCAAACACACCTCTCTAATAAACAGCATCATCCTCAGAGCAGAAACACATGGCCTGTGAATCTGTCCAAATACCAGCACAAATTTCAGCTCAGCATGTAAGGGCAAACCGAACCCGAGTCTGACAGCAGTGATACCATAAGCCATCTGATTTTCTCCCCCACTATATATCTGCCACAATGCAGACTCATTTTTATTTACGGATCTGAAGGACCACCAGCTCTCTGGAGGACTGGGTTTGGGGGAAGGAAGAGTAAAACAAATGCAATTCTGTGTAGTGTTGCCATAATAGCTTTCACTTATAAAGAACTGGGCCGTGCTTTGAATGCTCATTAATTACTTCTCCTGGTACACTCCAATGTTGCCAGCTTGTTAAGCATACACATATACTAGTATGTAAGTTCCCTTCAAAACCACAATAGGGTTTTATGGATCATTTACTTGAGGTCTTACAAGCGCTGTGCTGAAAAACTGAAGATTGCTCTTTTCTAGTTAATAAGTTTAGCCTCATTTAAGATGATTTTCCTGTTTCTTACACTTAAATTTGTACTGAACTGAAGTAGACACCCACCAATCCTCACCTCGTCATTACTTCCCTGGGAGGCTACTGCACTTGCCCACTCTGTCACCTCAGTTGCCTGTCACTTTACTTTCTAAATCGATAAAACAGAATAAAAAAAAATGCTGACTGAACTGTTTCTAAACCAGCTTTTTTCAGAAAAATACACCCAAACTATTAATAAAGACGTCTGTAGTAGTAAAATTACCAGGTATGAGACATAGACATGGCTAAAGAAAAAAAGCACACCACAAAACAGTGGGCTTTGTGAGCTGCAGATTAAGCCACATAATAGAGTTAACATACTTTAGTATCTTTCACTTTGCCACTATGATGCACTACTATGAGTATTAGTTTTGCTTATGCAGCAGCACTTATGTAGGAAGACTTTCTAGAAAGTGTTTTTAACAAACATGTTTCACAGAACTCTGAACTGAGAAAGCAGAAATTATATTTTTAGTAACTGCAGCATTCTTGCCACTGTGTTATTAACAGAATGATTTAAAACAACTCAGCAAAATCTAGGTGCCTTTGCTTTGTTGTGTCTAGCTCCCATCCAAAGTTTTCCCATTCATAACATCTGTCCCCAGACAAGCAGAACTTTGGCTTGGGAAGAGATAGTTCTCTAGTTTATGAAGGGGCAGGCTCTTCACCAGCCTGCAGCTGATGCAGAACATTCTTATTTTTTAAGGGAAAAAGAGTAAGTTTTTGGGAGGCAGACCTCACTTTCCATTTAGACACACACCTTGAATTTCCCAGCTTGTAACCATGTCCAGTCACTGAAGGCAACAGCAGAAATCCTGTCCTGGCCCTGCCGCTTCAAGAAGCCAGGCAGCCGAGGGCGGCAGCTGCCACGCAGCTCCCAGGCAGAGGGATGGAGGCTGCTGATGCTCATACCGCCTAAGCCTTGCATTCAGGCCTAAAATACAGCCCAAAACACTGCATCACAGCATTTTACGAATTCTTGTAAGGCTGAGACCAACTCATCCCACTAAAATAGATGGTGCTCAAAGCCAATGAAAAGATGGCATCCGTGCTGTTTCCACGAATGCAGCCCGGGACAAGGTCCCAGACAAGAATTACTTATCTTTGGCCCCAGCAGCACGCACTGGAACAGAACAGAGGGAAAGCGAGAGCTGTTTTCATTCCGGTAGGATAAACATTAGAGCAGCCACTGCAGCTACATGAAAGATTTATGCATCTTACAGCATGTAATTGATGGAAAAAGCAATGACAAAATGCTTTCTATCTGGCAACCTACGCTCAGAAGTTTTCTGAATGAATCAAGGGCAGCAAGCATAAGTAACAAACAACGAACATTTTTGCCTTCTCCACCTCTCACCTTCAGTTCCACATACATTGTATGCTTAGATGCCTCTGCTCAGAGAAAAAAAATCTTAATTTTGGCCTTCCCAATACATAAATTATTCCGTAAATTTGGCCACGAATGTCACTCCTGCTTTTTCTAGTGTTCCTACCCCTGAGGTGATGAAAAGAGCAGATACTTTAATAAGTGTGAAAGTGAGATTCTTTCAAGGGCACAGCAATTCTTTTTCTGATTTTCTTGTTACTGGTATCTCCGTAATTCCTGACACTGTTTCTCTCAGACTGCACCCGGAAATAAGCCTGCTGTTTTAATAGTATCAGCCCTAATAACCCTCTGCTCTTTCCTAAGCTACAGTAGTTCGAATTACAGAAATCATTCATGATGCAGTACAGTCAGCAATGCGGCCGGCCCTCCACCTCTAACCCGTCTTTTCCCACACGTACTGCTCTACGCTTCATCTAAGTGAAGTTCCTTTGTCATTTTATAGTTCATTTAGAGCATGTATTGCCATTGCTCTGCAGCTCTACCATTTTAACTTATCGGGCTAAACAACCTTGTATCAGCAAACTTGAGCTATTTATCCCTCCCACAGACTTGCCGCCCACCTACATACACACAAAATAAATAAAAACTTCATTCAAAAAATTCTCATTCGGTTGAGTTTTGACTGCCTTGTAAGATGTTAGAACAAAGCTAACAACAGTGGTTACCAGTCCTAAATTTAAATTGCCCTTTCCACTTGTTTTTTTTCCCCTAAGAGACACTTCTTCCCTCACGTTTCAGATTAACAATTCATCTTTGAATGAAAATGTCTGAGCCACAAGACAGTTCAGTGGCAGTTCAGAAAAGATGAAGTGAAAAAAAGAAAAAAAAAAAGAAGAAAAAAAAAAGAAGAAAAAAAAAAAAGAAGAAAAAAAAAAGAAGAAAAAAAAAAGAAGAAAAAAAAAAAAAAGAAAAAAAAAAAGAATACTGCTCTGGTTGGTCTGGAATGAGGGCGAGTGGAGAAGTTATGTTATAATTCAAGGATCTCTGCAATTAATTATGGCTCCATGCAAAGACACTACTTCATTACCATCCCAGTAAAACAGCACCTCATACAAACAGACAGCTGGTCTTCCTTTAAAATAAAGCTGCGTAATTGGAAATACTAAGAGACAACTCCCACTCTCAGGGACTTATTTTCACATATTTCTGAGGACAAGCAGAATTAGCAATGCATGAACAACCTAATTTCTCTCCTTTGCATACATGTGTGTCCATATGACTTTAATTCCAAACCTTCAAGAATTTACTTTTGTGAACTAAAGCAGGACTAACTACATGATTTGCAGAATAATACTCTCAGAACACAAAAACAGGCATCAGCTATTGCGTGCAATGCAGCACAGAAAATAAGTGGAGTTAGGAAGCTATTCTGTGATACTTTCTTTTCTTGCGTGCCAGTACCCAATTACAGAATTGCCTACCACAGCTACCCTCTGGGCAGTCCTTATGACTTTGTATCTGAAAGAATGATACTGGAATTAATTATTTAAAAATATGAGAACTACAGCCAGCGTAAGATAAAATTCCCCAGAAACATTCCATGACGTATTGGCTTAAACAAGTAGCTAAAAATTCAGACAAATACTAAGTATTCAGGAGGTACATCTAAATGTTACACGGGTCATCAAATGCATAGGGAAGAAGAAAACCTTCTGGAGGTATCAGCAACAAAGGTTTAGAGATTTCAATTGAACAGAGCTTATTACTGCATGATCAACAGATTTAATTTGCCTGGACTGCTGAAGAATGCAAGCTCTGCAACAAGGCCTTTTGAACAAAGAGCTGGCAAATGCAGTTTGGCCACTGTGCTAAGAATGAACTGAGTTAACATTAAGTGGCGCAACTGCAGGAGCTGCAATACCTACAAAGAGCCCTTACCCAAAGCCTCAGCATTCAGTTAAATAACCATAAAAAAAATAGTTAGAAAAGCCACAACCACATCACTCTGGCCAAAAATGTAAGCTTTGGTAGGCTATGAAATAGCAGTTTGTTTTCCCTGTAACAAAAATAAAATAAAAATAAAAATGAATTGTCTCCTTATAATTGTGTCAACTTGTAACAAACAATTCAGATTCTAAAGATCAAAGCACCGAATTATCAGGCAAAGACCTCTTATATGAGGGTGTTTCAAACTGAAAACATCTACAGACACTAAGTTACAACTCCTCTGCAAACGGCAGCCAAGAACTAAATAATAATTTAAAAAAAAGCTGATTTGCAACAATCCTCAGTAAACCTTCCACTCCAACATCAAAACCTAGAACCAAAAACAGTCTCAGGCTTATGTAAAGCTTTCTGCATATTGCAAGTTTGAAGTCACACAGAAGGACAAGGCTTGCTTCAAGTCTTTATCTGAAAGACTATTTTCAGATTTAAAATTTTCAAAAAATAATACAACAGTAAAACAAGTTGTGAAGCTTAACAACGCTTTGTGTAACCCAAACAAGCAATACACTCCCAATAAACTGATAAAACTAGTAGAGTGAAGACTTAATTTTGTCACTTCAGTCATAATATCAGAACCTGATTCAGCTGTTTGGATGTGTCTAGATGCTCCTTTTTGGTATTTAAATCATAATCAGTGAAATGAAATTAGAGGGAGTTGTTCCCCAACCCTGATAGCTTAAAAAAAATCATTAATAAAGACTAGAAATATTTTTTTTCTCAATTTTAAGAGAAAGAATACAAGTTTAGTCATTAGTTCCATAACTCAGTTGTTTTAATATTGTGTGTGACTGCTTATTTGCCAAACAAGGGTGTATTCTTCTAGAAATGCAGCCATCATTAGAGGCTTTATGCAAAATTCAACTGGTAAGAGCAACTTCCACAGCAGTTACTCATTCTCACCCATTAAGCCAATAGTCCCCAGAATTTTTTACAGCATCCAGAAGTTTTCTGGCTGAATTCTGTATACCAGAGGTACATGTACTTGTATGCCCCAGATAAAAAGCTGATGCCTGTGGCAGAAGCGCACAGGCAGGCCCAAGTCTCACCTCATTTTGTATGCTAAGCACTACACATTTACAGCCTCTGCTCACAACAAGCCCAAGACATACACATACAAGCATACAAAACCCAGGATAGCCACTTGCTATAAAGAAGAAAGTGACATTTTTTTTTCCTGAGAAAATAACACTTAAGCTATTCAACTTTCCTAAAGCCTGCTATGGGCCAGCAGTCTTTTCCCCATTTAAATTAGCAGGAAAGCAGGCATCCTAGCACCAAGGTATCAGAAGATACTCAGGCAGCCCACCAGGTCACTGTTCATTGCCACAGAAGTATGCTCAGAACCTGTTTAAGATACCTTACAGAGAAGCAGCACGCTCTTCACATACTTCATAGTCTTTGTGGACTACTGACAACTACCAGCACTTGTGCACAAAGCTTTTCATGAAAGCTTGATTTTGCTGTTCACTGAACAAGGCCCTTTGTCTCCTGTTGATAACCACAGCAAAGCACCCTTAAAATGAAGTAAGCCTGGTGCTAACGTGAGCATTGGTTTTTCAGGCAGGGCTCTCTGACAGTCACATGACGACCTAATCCCAGAAGAATCCCAAAAGACAAGTTCTGGGCAACTGTCTAAAGTGACAGCTTCTGAGATCATCCCCTCCAAAGACGCTAGTTAATTACAACAGATTTGGCATCGGGAGGTTCTCAGCTCCACCAGGTCAAGGAGCTGGGGCTGGGGCGGTGTCAGGCTAACCCAAAGCAACAGAAGTGCTAACGCTGAGGGGATCAGAGTGGTTTGGGCTGGAAGGGACCCTAAAGATCACCTAATCCCACCCCCCTGCCATGGGCAGGAACACCAACCGCAGCCCAGGCTGCCCAAAGCCCCATCCAGCCTGGCCTCGACCACCCCCACGGACGTGTCTCCCCACCTCCCACGCCCGCCGCCCTCCCGGCGCAGCATTTACACTGAGTGCCGCTCCCCGGCCCCGTACCGGGCTGCGGCGCGGCGGTGGCGGTGCCGGGGCTGCCGTGCTGCTTGCGCTCCTTCTGAGACTCCCTCCTGCCGCCGCCCGACCGGCCGCCGCCCCTCCTGGCTGCTGCCGCCGCCGCCGCCTCGTCGCGCTGCTTGCGCTGCTGCCGGCGGCGCTCGGCCTCGCGGAGGATGTCGAAGGGGTCGGACTCGTCGTCCAGCAGCTGGCAGAAGCGGTTGGCCACGGCACAGCCGAAACTCTCCTGCATCACGGCGCCCTTCATCGCCGCCGCGGAGCGACGCGACGCGACGCAACCGGCGCCGCCGCTCCGCGGGGTGAGCCGGCCGTGGCCACGCCCCTTCCAGACCTCGCCAGCCAATCGCGCGTCGGGGCCGCCGGCGGCGCGCGGACTCCGCCTATCGGCGCGGCCCGCCCCGCCCGCCGCCGGCACGCGCGACCGCGGCTGAACAATGGCAAGAGCGAGCGGCCAATCGCGGCCCCGCCTACTCGCGAGGCACCGCCCCCAGCCGCGAGGCGGTGGCCAATCGGGACGCAGCGGCGCGCGGGAGCCCCGTGAGGCCGCAGCGCGGCGGCCGTAGACCGCTGCACCGCCACGGGTGCGGGTCCGTGCGCACCCAGCTGGGCGTGCCTAAAAGCTCACAGAAGTTACGGTGTGTATGAAAGGAAACGTTATGAAAGTAAAGGTTTGCTCCCCAAGCCTTAATCCCGCGTTTGCGGCGCTGAGCCCCGGTGCCTAGCGTTGCCGATGGCAGACCGTGCACTCCGTTTCAGCCGCAATGACGGCCGCGTCCCGAGGCTGCCTCTCCGTGCAGGTTCTCGCGGGCGTTTTTTTCCTGCCTGCAGAACGGCAGCTTCGTAAGCTCGCTCTCCTTCCCTAACGCCCAAGCCTCCCCTGCCCAGCGCAGAACACCCCAACCCGTCCCACAGCCCGAGGTCCCGTGCTGGGGCACGACAGCTGAACAGGCACTTGTAACGCTGTGCCACCTGGCGGATCCAGCTACGACGTAGGCTTACCAGCGGTGCAATTTTCCGAATTCAACCGAATACGTGAAGTTTTATGCTGAGCAATATGGAGCTACGTCACTGGAGATGGACCCGCTCTTCCATCACCTGCAGAGGACGAGATGCCAATTAATCTCCCGTAGGGGTGCGCTTACCTCGTTCTGCTTCCTTCCCTGTGGAACACTCAGTAGCTGGCCTCAAGTAAGCTATTAATGTAAGAAACCTTACTGTATTAAAAGCATATTTGATTTGACAGAAAGCAGAATTGGGAAAACGTAATCACGAGCAGGTAAATAAGAAGTAGTACAACTATTGCTACGTTACTGTGCGAGTCCTTATTACAACGGGCATTAAAGTCACTTGCATTATTAAGTATTTGCTTTTACCTGCCTAAAGACCGTCACTGTCTCCAAGTTTTCAGGTCAGAACTTTGGAGTATCACTAGAAACGTCTGAGGCATGCTTCAAGCATTTTCTCTTCATTAATCATATATATGTACTCAGTTTCACTGTAAGAAGTACAGCGTTTACCATCCTAGGGGAGGATGGATGTTTAATTTTTATTTCTGAGAGAGTTTCGCATCCTCACACTCCTGAATCGTGATGCTCTTCGTGAGTCCCACTAGATGAATAGAACACAGGTAGTTTTTATTGTTTTCTTTTGAATGCTTGCTGTCTATCTTTTCACTGCAGTACTCTGTTACATTGCAATAAAAGGTATACTTTGTTGTGATGTTAAACAGGATCTGATCATGTAATGGTTCATTATTCTGGTAATTTACCTCTGAGAGAGAGCACTCATGTTCCTACACTAACTAAACCACTAAAATATCAGTGCTTTTATATATTAAGTTGACAGAACATCATCAAAATATTATGAGCAACAAACACATTTCGTATTGTTCAATTAAGATACTGTGGCTCAGATGATTTCTTTAGAACTGTCTTTACACAATGTGACCTTAACCATTAGTTTTATGTGCATAGTTGCATGTAATGAAAAGCAGCATGTCTTGTACGTCATGCACGCTGTGCACACATTTCCTATTCCAGTAGCAGGATCTGGACAAAGAAGTTACTTCTCTCCTCTTGGTCACTGCCATTAGTGCACAAAACTAATTTTCAGACCAGCTGAGATATCAGCAGTGGCATCAGCTCACTTCTTCTTTTGCACTGCCTCCTAATTTGCATAACAAAGATCTATTATTTTGGACTAGATAAATTAACAAAATGCATGTGAAGAAGCTGATCTGCAGCTAGGCCCATAGGAATCATTTCAAAATGTCATGGGTACCTTGAGCTAGCACAGGATAATTATGGAGATATTTAGATGCTTGCTTCTGTCGTAGTGCATTATACCATTTCACAATATCTACAACTTTATGTACCGAACCGTAACATTAATTCTACCCATCACTGCAGTTTCTCAGTAGCTACCTGTAACACTTGCAGCATCAGTTACACAGTTTGGGAAAATTATAAAAGCTATTCACCATTTGTTTCCAGGATGCAACAACTACTTCAATATGTCATTTTTTTTCCCCAAGCATACGTTGTTCTCTCACAGGAACTTTCTCCTCCGGGTTATTTTTAGGTCTGAAGCTCCAAGGGGCACAGATCCAAACGTGTGCAAACCTGTTCACTCATTGTGGAAGTGATGGTTACGGGCTGCTGTATTTTCTTTTTGGGCCCGGTAAGTACGTGGGCAGGACCTTGGCGCGTTAGAGCAGGTCTGAGAAGCTGGAGAGTCAATAGTATGAACACGATTTTATCGAGACAAACATCAGGTGATGAACGTTTTTTAGCCAGTTAAAGCACTAAACAACTTTTTTAGGTAATGTAGAGAAGGTAGCTGTGACAAAGTGAACTGTAAGTCATAAGGAAGGGGCCTCTGACATTAATGTCAAAAATTAACCCATAATGACGGTTGCACAAATTACTTCACAACCTCTAATTAGTACAATTGAGAGGGTACGATAGCGAGGCAGAATTAGCGCGTTAACTTAACCGCACTGGCCTTAACGGGAAGCGCTAACTCGCTTAACGAGACCCCGGCCCTGCCAACGGCCGCCACAACCGCCATAACAGCCATAACGGCAGCCCCTCCGCTCCGCGCCGCGCGCGCGGCTCGGCCCCGTCCCCCCCCCAAGAGGGCTCCCCTCCCCGCCGCGGCGGCCCCTTTAAACGCAGCGCGCGCCGCGCCGCGCCGCCATTGGTGCGGGCGGCGCAATAACAACAGCGTGCGCCGCCGCACCCCGCCCCCCCGCGCGGCGGCGGGGCCAATCAGCGAGCGGGCGCGGCGCGGGGTGGGCGGGGCGTGTGCGGCAGCCCGCGAGCCCACTGCGTTTCGAATTCTGCCCGTGGGAGCCGCGCCCGCCCAATGGGGCGGTGGTACGGCGGCCGCCTCCCGCCCGGGCCCTGCCTTCGGGAGGCGGGGCCTTGCGGGGTGCTCGCCCCGCGATTGGCCGCGGGAAGCTGCCGCTCCGTGACGTCGCGGGTGCGCTCAGTGATTGGTTACGCCCAGGCGCGAAATGTAACGCGGGAAAACCCGGGGTGCGGGCGCGGAGGGCTGGCGGCGTCGCCGGGACCGGGGTCGCTTCGCAGAGGTGCGCGCGGGGTGCTATGGCCGCCGCCCGCCGCCGCTGAGCTCGCGGCACCGCTCGGGGACGGGCGCGCGCGTGGGGCAGGCACCGAGACCCCGCTGCTGCCGGCGATGAGCGGCTGAGGCGGGCCCGGGAGGCGACAGCAGGCGGCCGCGCCACCGCAGCGCCCCTCAGGGCGGCGCCCCCCGCGCCCTCGCCGCCGTTCCGCCGCCCGCCCCGATGGCGGAGCGCCCTCCTCCTGCGGCCGCAACCCCGCCGGTGATCTTCTGCCAGGACTCCCCGCAGCGCGTGCTGGTGTCCGTCATCAGGACCACCCCCATCGAGCCGTCCCCGCGGCGGGGCGGCGGCGAGGAGCCGGCGCCCGCCCCTCCTGTGCCCACCAGCCCCGGCTTCAGCGACTTCATGGTGTACCCGTGGCGCTGGGGCGAGAACGCGCACAACGTCACCCTCAGCCCCGGCACCGCCGCCACCGCCGCCTGCTCCGCCGCCGCCGAGCCCGCGCAGCAGCCCCGCGGCGGAGCGGCCGCAGACGCCGCCCGGGACGAGGAGGAGGCCGGCAGCACGGACGGGGGGGGCGGCGGCGGCGGCGGGCACCGGCATCCCCAGGTGAGGGGCGGGGGGCCGGGGGGGGGGGGGCGGGGAGCGAGGGGAGTTAAAGGGGGGCCCCGCGACGCGCCCGCCCCCGCGCGGAGATTTAAAGTGAGGTCACTTCCGCGCGCGCGCGCCCGGAGGGGGGGTGGGCGCGCGCCCCCAACGGTCGCGGCGGCGGCGGCGGCTGCGGGTAACAGCCACCTCGGCGGCGGGTACCGGCCGCGCTGCTGCCGCCTGGCGACCGCCCGCCGCGGCCCCGGGACGGGGGTGTGGGGGCGTGTGCGGGGGCGGCTCTCCTCAGCGCAGTGTCTGCCCCAACGCAGGACGGGATAAGGCGCGGCCGGCCCCGGGCGGACACGGTGCGGGACCTCATCAGCGAAGGGGAGCACTCGTCCAGCAGGATCCGCTGCAACGTCTGCAACAGGGTGTTCCCCAGGGAGAAGTCGCTGCAGGCGCACAAGCGGACCCACACCGGTAAGTGGGGGGAGAGGTGGTTAAAGAGGGGCGTCCCGTACGTCCCTCGCCGGGCTGTGCTGTGCCTGGCACCAATTCTCCACCGTGACCACCTCTGCTTCCTCCCTGCCTGCACGATTGTCAACAGCAGTTAAAGTGTAGCCATGGGAAGAGAAAGTATCTAGTAGAAACCTTCGGTGACTGGTACAGCGTAATGCTACGAGTGCTGAGCAAAGAGTTGAGATGCTTGAAGTCACTGTCTGTCCTTCCTACTGGCTGCTTGCTTGGAATCTGCTTTCTGCCGTGGAGGTTGTCACGCTGACTTACTGATCTGCACACACAAAGCAGTTCTAGAAGCAACTTGCAGTGAAACTGAGATCCAGTATCAGCTCATCCAATACCCACGTGAACTAGAAATGAAAGGGAAATGCTGTTTTTTATTCCAAGCAAATACATTTTCCTTCAAGCTGCAGGTGTGTGGGATTTTTCTGCAAGCTGTGAGCACGTGAGCTGTCATGGTTCATAATACCAATACAACAAAGTGAGAAACTTTGGCTCCCGCAGTCTCTCTTTCTGACTCAAGTGCATAAGGCAAATCTCCTTACTAACACGAAGCATGAGTTTTCTCATGCTCTTTGGTCAAAAGATGTTTTCATTTCACTTGCTTATGTTAAGTGTTGAACTTCCATGTTATATATGAATTGCTTGATTGTGCAGAGCTTAGCCTGATGTTACTCTTCTGACTTAGTAAGTCATGGTTAACCTCATTTTGTCATCCTGTCTGAGCAGTGGTGGCGTGGCACACCTGTGATTCTCTTGAGACAGGGGAAATATTTGTCATCTGACTTCTTGTTGAAGTTTGCATGGATAAGTCATTTTTGATAGCTGGTTGAAGAAAGCTTTTTTGGCTGGCAAAAGCTTCTTTTACTACCTTCAGTTACCTAAATTTTTGCAAATAATCTACTGAAAATGTAGTGAGATACTTCTGTAACTTCATACGTTGTTCTATTGTTGACCTCTGTTATTTTACTCCAGTTCAACCTATGTTAATGATAATATATATATGTAGTTACAACCTGAATTGCGTTACTTTACTCATTTCATGTTTCTTGCTCTGCAGGTGCATAGTCCGTGGGACAAAGCTTGTGTAGTACTCTGCGAGAGTCTTAAATCAAAAAATACGTGGGAAAACTGTAACTTCATTATTTCTATGGAGGAAAAAAGTGTTATCCAGTAGCATTGAATATCTCTGTGGGGCAGAAGTGGATCTTGGCTGTTCAGTATGCTAACGCTTTCTGATTAGACAAAAGTGCCTGAGTGGGTAAATGAAGAGCTTGCCTGTGCAAATCCCAAGCCAATGATGACCACTGGATACTATGACTCCTCTTTTATAAACAACTTTCACAAACTTGTTCTGTTATTATTTTTAAGGTGAAAGGCCTTATTTGTGTGACTACCCAGACTGCGGGAAAGCCTTTGTTCAGAGTGGGCAGCTCAAAACTCACCAGCGTCTCCACACAGGGGAGAAGCCTTTCGTCTGCTCAGAGAATGGTGAGCCAGAGAATGACCCGCGGCCTTCAGAATTAGGGTCAGCCTAGTACCGTAAACATGTGCACATCAGCAATCTATCAAAGCTTTGACTCTTCTCTTTGGAAGATCTTCTAGAGAGGAGGGTAGCCAGACAATCTGCATAATCATCCAGCTGTGTGGAAGGTCTGCATATGTTACTATACAGTGTTACCAGTGATATTGTCAGTTGATACTGATGTATAAAATGATTGGGTGTGTTACAAACCTTGCAACTAGAACGTGTTTTCAACTGTATCTAGGCTCTCCTAAAGTGAGGAAGGCTGGATTTGGCAGCCTCTTCATCCCACAGATACTATGCTTGCTCAGAGGTTGACTGCTTTTCTTAACATGTCTTTTATTGGCATTTTGTGTTTTTAAGGCTGTCTGAGCAGATTCACTCATGCAAACCGTCACTGCCCCAAACATCCATATGCCCGCCTGAAGAGGGAAGAACTCACTGACAGACTGAGTAAAAAACAAACAGCTGACAATAAAGCTGTGGCTGAGTGGCTAGCAAAGTAAGTTCCCTTATGGTAGTATAATCTTTGTCTAGATAGTTGTAAAAGTGGCCTGAGAAAGCACTTTATTCCTTGGAGGAGAAAAACAAAAGAAAACAAAGATGTGCCTCTAACATTGCTCAGTCTAACCTTTCCTTTCCTTAAAGAACTACTGGCTAAGTTAAGACAAAGTTCCTCATGAATATTATGTTTCCTGTTTTTTTTTTTTTAAATTTTAATTTCTCTGATTAAGTTTTTATTTTTGCTTGAATAACACTTGCTGGTAACTTCCTAGTACTGCAGCCTTCCAGCTGAATTTGCATTTATATGAGGGACATGAATTGTGTACACACAGGTAGCCTGTTGGGGATACCATGGGGCAGAACTGTCTGTCGCAGATGTTTGCTTGGGCACTTCCCTTTTTGGCATTTTAAATGTAGGTTTCTGACAGCTTAAATACTACCATATAAGGGTTGAAAGATAAAGTGCAGTGCTCAGTGGTGTGCCAAGTTAAAAAAAAAAAAAAAAGCCCTTGAGTCTTTTTGCCAGCTTTGAATGGGTTGGCACATGAGTTGAATGTATTTCAAAAATGTTCATCACATTTGATTTTGTAGATACTGGGAGACTAGAGAGCAGCGTGCTCCTGCTTTGAAAAGTAAAGCAATCCAGAAAACTGATCAGGAACAGCAAGACCCGATGGAATATCTTCAGTCTGATGAAGAGGATGATGAAGAGAAAAATAGTGCTCACTCAGCTGCTCGCCGCCGCCTCCAGGAACAGCGTGAACGTATGCATGGTGCTTTGGCTCTCATTGAGCTTGCAAACCTAGCTGTGGCACCACTCCGGCAGTAGATAGGAAAGAAGTTTGCCTATTCAAATTACTTCCTGGTGGTACTTAACCAGATAGATCCTGGGCATGAGCTAAGCACCTTATTTGCTTATCATAGGCTGCTATTCTGTAGAATTTATGAAGAATGTTGTTACCCCATAACATGGGGTGAGAGAATTGCACTTTTTGTAAGGTAAAAGATAGATGTAAAGTTTCTAAGTATTTTGTAAATATGGGGCTGCGTAATGCAGGGTTAACAAAGTACATGTGGGAAGCTAGATTTTGCAAGGTTAACTCATTTATTTGAAGCAGTTTTCACAGGAAGCGCTTTCTGAACACAGTGTGATTAGCAGAATGGTACACATGGCCAAAGAAGGCTGACAAAAAAAAAAAAAGTATTTATCTGAACTATTTAAGCAAATTTATATAAAGTGGTAGGTCTGAAGATACTGTAAGCACCAATGAAACCATGTTTTTCTAAATGTCAGTATATGTTTTACCTAGTATCACTGTGGTGTAGAAGGCAAAGCTTAGTTATTGCAGTTTGTAGAGGGGAAGCAGCTGCTTCATGCAGATGAATTATAGGATAGTTCAGGATCTTCACTGTGACTGCTCCAGGTATGAGGATGACTTTGCTATTTTACAATTTCTGGTTTGATCTCAGCAGAATTTATTGGTAGCACTTGTTATTCCTAGCATATAATGTTAGGAACTTTTGCACATTGTTGTGTTTATCTAAAAATGATTAGTCTTGCAAAGTCTAGACAAAGGTAAACAATTGGTGATATTTTTTCAGATATTTTTGGGCCCTGTAATGATTTGGCACTTGTTTTTGTTAATAAGGGGGTATTTACAGGGTGGTAAGGATTTGTAGTAAACTGTTCTAGATCTCCTATTAGCAAACACTAAGTTTTAAAGTCTTGCTTTTACATGGTTATTAGCAAATAGAAGCCTCCGTATTTTCTGTGCATAAAGCCACCTTATCGCTTTACTTACGGATAACATGCCAATTTTGTGTTCACTAACTTTAGCACAGCTATCAATTAAACACTGCAAAAAAATATTCACTATACAACTAGAAAATAGGCTTCCAAAGATAGTTACAAGTGTTTTAACAGTGTGATTTCATGTACGTCCCAAGTAAATGAAGTTACAGAACGCTGCTTAGTAATTTCAGATGCAGATATAAAATGTTTAGTGGGATATTTTGTTACTTCATGAATGTTGTATACTTTGAATACCATTGTCTTATGGTAATCTTTCTGTATTTTGCTTGGAAGGCAACCAGAGATTTGTAATATGCTAACAAGTTGTTGTCTTCAAATTGAACTTGTTTTTTTTTTTTTTGCAGTTGAGCTACTGCTTGAGGGGATATTAATAATACATTTACTGACCTGCTTGCTTCTAACTCTTCCTTCTCACTGAAGGTCAGGAAACTCAGATGAGAAGGGAAGCCACTTTCCCTCTTGTTTAAGCAAGAGGAAAATAGCATTTTATCAATCACTTGATACAGACTGACTAGATGCCTACAGCTGTTCCAGAATAGTAAGTCTATTTTTTCACCAGAAACTGCAAGTGTTGGATTATGTTCTTTGATGACTGATAACCTGTTGTGGTAGAAAATTGTATTAATCATGTTTGGTTAACATCATATGTTCATGGTGCACTTAACTAAGGAGTCATTGGATGTTTAAGCAAAAACCACCACCAACAAAGCAAACAACAAAGATCACGTTTGTGGATGGTAATTAGTTTTGTACCAGTTATACGGTTTAAATTCTGTTTTCAGCTGGCATCAGGCTCATTTGTTTATTTTAAGTCTTTTTGGGCTTATAAGTATGAAACACTTTGGAGTCATTCTGGGCTCCTTAGCCTATGTAAAATTGGTAATTCAGGGTATAGGTTTAGAATGTGACAAATTGGTTTTGACTCTTCAGTTGGCCACATGCAAAGACTCTGATCTCAAAATGAGCCCTGAGTGTAAGTCTGTTGTATTAAGGAGTTGTAACTTGGAATTGAGTAGTATTTCACAGGGCTCAAGATCTCCAGCCCTGTTGTAATCACCAGCTGGTTGCAGGCTGAAGTCATAACTTCACTGGTTGATTTTATTTTCTTCAATCACCTGTAAGGTTTGGACAACTTGCAGAATATTTCTTTCAGTATGACAAGCATGCTGAATTCTACTTAGCTGTAGAGAAGATTCAGACAGCTCAAGCTGTTTTGTGTAGTGACAAGTTTGGGATAAGATACCAAGTCAAAAAATTAAGGTGTGAAAGACTGCTTTTTGTATTATAAAGAAGTGATTACACACAAGAATCTTGAAGATTAAATTGTTGTTTGGCATGACTTAACAGCAGAAGAGTGAATGTGCCGTCATTTCAATAGATGCTTTAAATAAAGAGTTGTTTTAATTTTCAAATTCTGTGTGCATGTGTGCTGTTTATAGCAATTCTTAATATTTCCATTCTTCCTTGTTCTTACAATCCCATCTGCCTGACCTGTCACAGAACAAAGAGGACCCGTGTCCCTCCTGTCGTTGTGCCGTGTTTCCCTCCCGCACCCCATTTCTCAAGATTTTGGTCGCTTAAGGGCAACTGGAACACACGTGTGCCCCTGTGGAACCCTTCTCTGAGGAGATGGGTTAAAAGCAAAGCGAAACTTAAACTCTCTGGGCTGGCGGCGGCTCCGGGGGAGGGCTCCCCGCACCCGGCGCCACCTCAGCTCGCTCCGCCAGGGGACGCCCTGCAGCCGCCGCCTCTCGTCAGGCCAGGCGGGCGGGCGGCCCTTCACCACGCGCCGGGCCGGGCCGGGCCGTGCCGGCTGCCCCGAGCCGCTGCCCGGGGCGGGGCTGTGCCCGCCGCCCTCCCGCCATGAGCAGCGGGCAGGCCGCGGAGAGGGCCCCCGCCGCCTCGGCGGTGCCCAGGCTGCTGTCTGCCCTCTTCTACGGGACGTGCTCCTTCCTCATCGTGCTGGTCAACAAGGCCCTGCTCAGCGCGTACAGGTGAGCGCCCCGCGGCTCGGCACCCCCGGGCAGGGAAGGTCGCGGCCCCGCGGCTCTGTCGGTGGGCGAGCAGCTTTCGGCCGGCAGCTGCCAGCCGTGATCCTGCTGCTGGTACTGGCGGTCACGCTGCCCTCCTGGAAACACCTCTCTTTTATAAGGTAGCCAGAAATAAAGTCTGAGCCCGAGAAGATCTCTGAATTATAAAAACACCACCTCTGACGTGGGGGGGGGGAGGCAGTCCCGTAGGGAAGCGGGTTCCCATTAATGTTCTTTGCTTAGTTTGCTTCGGTTTTGCTCTCTTGTAGCTCACGGTGGGCTAAGAACAGGCACAAAACTGAACAGACAAAAAAGGAAAAAATAAATCTAGCTGTTACTTTCTAACATGTAAGAGCCGTACATTGCGCCTCCCAAAAATGGTCTATGAGGAAACTTAGGGTTTTGTTTCCCAGTGGTTTTCATCCTACCGTCTGCAGCTCCCTGTAAATCCCTGGTGTACGTCTGGCACATCCCCAAAAGATAATCAAAGACAGCATGGCCATCACGAAACGTGAATTTTGTACAAGGAGCTCACAATATTGTTGGGAACTTCTAGGGCTCTGCAGGACCAAAAAGATTAGGAGAAACCTGTGTAGTACACGTGAATGAAGTCTTCACAGTTACATGTTGCAGATATAAGTACAAACTAAAATACAGTTTAGGTGTCACGTGATTATAAAGTCCTGTTTCTTCTGCTCTTTTTTTTTTTTTATCTGCTCGTACCTGTTTCCTGGAACCTCTTTCACTGCTGACAGTTCTTGTCCTTTATTTGTGTTATGACTCCAGTGTCCCTAAGGCCTTCCTGCTGTGCTTCAGGGTGTTTCTTTTGTTAACACTTGTCCCAGTGTTCCTGTCCCGGTGGTGCTCACTGGAGAAATGCAGCGCACCAAGCAGCTCTTGGTGGCCTCTGTGCTAAACCACTGCAATTTCAAGGAATTTGTGATAATGGAAAATTACAGAGCTTATTGAGAAGGTACACCCCTTGTTGGGCATTTGTTTGCACAGGTGTGCACACAGAATGAAACTGATTTTATTTCAGATTCCCTAGATGCAGATCTGTGCGTGACCATCCCTGACAATGCAGTCCAGCAAAGTGCTGCGTGGCTCCTTGGAGGAAGCAACTGTTTGTTAGGGCTAGGGAGCTCCTTGGCACCTGAGGTTTCCAGTCAGAGAGGCTCCAGACGTGCTGGTTATGGCATAAAGCAGACAACCATACTAAGTTATTTATTTGCTTGAATTTCATTATGCATACAAAAAAAATCAGCTGTTGCTACTGTTTTATTTATTTATTTTTTTGCTATGTAGATTTAGGGGGAAAAATGGAGACTCTCAAATTCTTGGGATGTCCTAAAGTTTCTGCTTTCTTACTGGTCAAGCATCTGTGGTCTGAGCAGGAGCCAACTGAAAGGGTACGGTACGAATTTAGCCATTTTAGCAGACAATAGATGTTTCTTCAACATTTACATAGGATTTTTTTCTTTTCAAGTACATATTGTTAGTGTGATTGGACTGTGGAGATAAGCTTCCAGGTTAGGGCAAGTGCAAGAGGTTTCGTTTATTGCACGGTGTATGTGAGGCCACTCAAAAACTTATGCTTTGTTAGAGTTCTCCAAGTATGTAATCTTCACTCAAAATACACCAAAACTAATTAGCTCTTTAGAACTGATCAGCAATGTCTATGCAGTATCCTTTGTACGTGGCTTGTATTTTGCTGCACAAATACAATATGAAGACTCCAGTAAGTGTTGCAGGTCCTGAGCTCTTCTGAAAGACTGGTTGGTCATCCACATGTACTAAAATTTAAACACCTCTTTTATTGTTGTTGTCATTGGGTTTGGTTTTGTTGGTGCTGTTTTTTTTGTGTTTTTGCTTTCCTCAGTATTAAATGTCTGTTTGTGCTTTTCAGCTTCCCCTCACCAATGTTTCTTGGAATTGGACAGGTATGTTCACAACTAAAACATTCTATATATACTTATTATTTTGTACGTTAAGCTGTTGTTAACATAGAGATGTATTTTAGGGGGGAAATCGCTGTTATACTGCACTGCTTCTTTTGTTAGATACACTGCAAGGGTACTTTGTTTCAGTGAGATGGAGGAAATTTCAGTCCATGTCAAAAATATTGGCTAGGAAGAGTCACATAAAGAACTGGAAATGACACTTATTTTCTGTAATAGAACTCAGCAGATAAGAGATACGGCCTCCCAAACTGTCAAAATTGCTACCAACAGTCTAGATGCTTTTAGAGTCCTGAAGCATTTGTGGAATGTGTGTAGAGGCACTGCCTCCCTCTCTGCAGACAAACAGTATTTCCTTATAAATTTCTTCCACGTTCTCCATCAGTTTTCTGGTAGGACTACCATACACTTTTGGTTCTTAGCTGCCTTATTAGCTCATGGGCAAACTGCAGTGCCTCAGCAGAAATACTTGCTGTTGTAGTTAGGCATCATAGTAACACCAAAGTTCAAGGATTCATGTACATGGCCCATAAAAAGGGAGTGTGTGACTCTGCAGAGGGATGGCTCAGAAAGATGGAGATTTATCTCAAACATCATTTAGGCAGATACATTTAAAAGAGAGGATTTATTTTCTGCCAAGGTTACAAGCTATGGATTAGTGAGGAAGAGGGGAAAACAGGGTACTGCAAGTCTGACATCCCTGCTGTGTAGTGCGGAAGAAAGTAAAAAGTCTTGTAGTCTTGTAAAGTTCGCTATATGAGAGGGGGAGAAAAAGAAGGTTTGATACATTCAGACTGCTTAAACAACTGTACATCTTTGGAAAGCTCATGTTTCAGTGGACGCCAAAGAATAGAAATACTTCATGTTAAGGGCAATGGTATGGCCTTTCTTCTTGGCAGAACCTAAGACTCAGTGGCATTCCTTTGTTTTATTTACCAGTTCTTCCAAGATTTCCCTAAGTGCTTTGAAAAGAGCATGTAACATGATATAATACTTCAGTCACTAGAACATGACTCCACCTTGTCCTTGTAGATAGACAATTATTTTATTTTTGTATTTAACATTTAATTTAACATTCTTTTCCTCCCTGTCAGCAGCATTAAAGTCTTACAATGTGTGAAGGCTCAAATACTCCCCTTCATTCTCACCATGCCTTTATTACTTATTGTTCACTTGGCCAATAGACTGATCAATGCATATCCCCACCCCACAAAAAAAAAAAAAAAAAAGCTGTAGGAGTGGTTCCTCGGACTAAACAACACTCTGTGTGAAAACAGCATGATTGTTCTGGGATCATCTTCTTAATTTTCTTGGCTCCTTAATATGCACTTTTTTTTTTTTCACAAGATACAACTTCTTTTTTTTTGAGCCATAAAACTTAGCTTATATATATTGTACTTTAAATAAATAACAAGCAAAATCAATGAGAATAAAAAGTTACTCCAGTTTATTCACTACATGCTGTGCTGTTGAAAGAAGTACCTAACATCTGTCTATTGCTCTACAGTTACCTTAAAGGAGATATAGCAAGGTGAGGATCAGCCTCTTCTCCCAAGCACCAAGTGATAAGACAAGAGGAAATGGCCTTACATTGTGCCAGGGGCTTTAGGTTGGTTATCGGGAAAAGTTTCTTCAGTGAAAGTGTTGTGAGGTATTGGAACAGGCTGCCCAGGGAAGTGGTTGAGTCACTGTCCCGGGAGGTCTTCAAGAAACATGTAGATGTGCTTAGGGACATGGTTAACTGGTTGACTTGGCAGAACTAGGTTAAATGTTGGACTAAGTGATCCTGGAGTCTTTTCCAACCTGAATGATTATGATTCTGTCAGATACACAGATTTTGTCTGTAAAGCAGTTCTTTCATCATACATTATGGTTTTGTTCTTACATTACTTTTTTCTTTTTATTTAGATGGCAGCCACTATACTTATCTTGTATATATCAAAATTAAATAAGATTATTCACTTTCCTGACTTTGACAAAAGTATCCCTGTGAAGGTAAGCATTACCTAGGGTGTGATAGTAGTAAGAAAATGTTACCTTCTGTAATGGCTGTCTTTCTGCAGGACTTGAAAACTGTTTTCCTAATGAGACAAGACACGAAAGGAAAACAGAAAACAATTTTGCATTTTTAAATCAAATGTGATTATCTGTATCTTTGTTTCATTCAATATTGGATTAGATGATTTCCACTTCGTTGCAGTATTCTTGCCTTCTGTCTGCAGAGAAATGTACTGTAATTTGGTATGCAATGCATGGGAAAGGATGCTGTACTTCATACAGCTGGATGGACTTTCCCAGGTTCCTGAAGTACTTTGTTGAACGTGTACAGCTCCCTGCAGGATCAGTGAGAGGTCTGTAAGAGTGTCTGTACAAGCAAATTTTGATCTAGTACATGACATGAAGAGAGAAGTGCTGCTTGGAAATTTGAATGGGGCGTATAATACAGAAATAGAAAAAGAATATATCAGAGACCAAAAACCCAAACAACAGTTTTCTCCAAGTGTAAGATTTCAGCATAACAGAAGGTGTCAAAATAATGCTCATCAAAAACAGTGTAGGTAGGTGCTAGCTGCATGATGCATTCCTTAAGTGTGTATGGTCCAAAAAGGCAGGATAGAGAGAATATGAAGGAGTATCTTATATTATCTCAAACTGGGAGTTAGGATCTGAAATGTCTACAGAAATGATCCTTCTAGATTTTTTACAACCATGTGCAAGATTGCTAGAACTTTTTTTTTTTTTTTTTTTTTTTAATGCACAGGTCTGCATATTTATGTCTTGTTGCAGAATATTGGTCAGTATTTGCTTAGAGAATTAGTTCCCAGGCCTGCTGCAGAGCTCAGCTATCCTAGCTTTTCAAGCCATCATCTCCATTGCAGAATCTTGTTTTACTAGCAGGGTGCAGTTTACTACGATGCTGTGTGTTCTTAATGCATGTTGAAATCATTGGGTTTTCCGTCCTTAGAAATCTTGTAGGATTATCTGTGCTGTTGATTATAAGATGGACGATCCCTTTTTTTTAAAAAAAAAAAAAAACTTTTTTAAGTTTTTAATTTAATTAAACTGTTACTTTTTAAAACACCGTTTGATTGATCTCTTAGCCTTTGACAGCTTTTGCTTTCATTGACACTAAGATTGTTGTTGCCTTTGACTGCTGAATGGTCTCAATGCTTTCAGTTAGTTTTAAAGTAGCAAAGTGCTTACTTTTGCAAGAAAACTTCGGAGCTCTTGAAAAACTTTTTAAAGTAAATATTTCACTGATCTTTGATGATATGAAGATGATTGCAATTTTTCCTTGACAACTGATGACTTCAGAGGAAAGAAAACGTAATGTCAGCTCTGTTTTCATCCTATACAGAGACAGATTTCTACATAAAAGCCTGCTGAAGAGGTAGTATATAACAGTTTTTGTGAGTTCATGTTGACGGGGGAATATTTACTGTTACTGATACTCCTTTAATTTGGAATTCTTAACTTTAGATAACTATATCTAACTTTAACTGTACTTTACTCCTCTTTGATGTAAAGAAAGGCAGAATTTTTAACATAGGTAAAATGCAGCCCATCCTTGTATGTTTTCCTAGCACACGCAGCTTTGAGAAGACGTACCCTGTGACAAACACAGTGTCTCCCAGCACACATGTATAGGCACACCAACACCAGCTAATACACACACATGGACAGGGGACGTGTTTTGGCATTTCTGGCATTTCAGCTCCACTTGACTGATAGCAAATGAGATTAGATGTGCACACTACTTTTGTCCCCATTGGTTACTTTGGCTGCTTTTAATCTTCTGCAATTTTTCTGCAGTGGGAAAATGACAGCTTTGAATTGCAGCTGAATATTGCGTAGAGATCCGTGACTTCTTGCATGTTTTCTAAAGGCTCTGAAATTCTATTATTGTTTCTCTGTATTGAGTTATGGCCCATATATTTGTGTGAGAGTCAGTCTCATTATGCTGGAAGACAGAAATGGTAAAGCTTGATTTACACCTACATATTTATCTTTCATTTCTAGTGCCTCATATAGCGTAATTCATTAGGTAGATCTAAAATAACCTATCTTCCAGAGATACTAATTTATGTGGGGTACCTAGAGAAACACAAAATATTTATAGCTTCTTTTAAAAAAAAAAAAAATCCACTTGCTCTCTTGCTTATTTTGTTACTGCTATTAATATTACTTCTATATGTAAAATCCAAACATTATGTATTAGTCTGAGAGTGACAGTAATTAAAATAAAGTCGATTAAAAGTGACTCTAAATGGGGTCCAAGTCTCATTAGAGATTAATAGCTACTGTTACAGTGAAATCCGTGAAGCTGTGGTCTCAAGTGGTCACATGAAGATGAGCTGTAGATCAGTTTGCAGCACAGTTACATTTTTTCCTCTTAAAATCACCTTCTTTATTGCTAAAACTTGCTAAACCACATCTAATACTACAGTTCTCAAATTTTATCAATTAAAGTTTCTCAACAGTGCTTCAAAATATAATAATCTGAGTTGTGCTTTTAATTTTATCACAGTTGTTTCCTCTGCCTCTGATTTATGTTGGAAACCACATAAGTGGATTATCAAGTACCGGCAAACTCAGGTATAGTAAATGGAAGTTACTGGCTCTTACCCTTTATTTTGCGGGGGTAAAAAGCACTGAAGAAAAGCGTTGCGTAGGGACTTTAATGCAAACAACGGCTGTCTGTCTAAATACTACTATAGTATCTTACAGTACTATAGTAACTTACCCAAGCATTTGAACTATTCACAAGTTGTATGCTTCTTTTAAGGGTTGCTTAGAAAAAATAAATCACAATACTCCTCTGTGACAATGAGAGTGCTTTATATATTTTCAGGGTCCTTTCCCCTCATACTCCAGTGTCATTTTTCCTGGGTGATCTACTGACAGGGCTTGAAAACTGCAAGACTTTTCTGAAGGAAGAGGGATGTGGGGAAGATTTGTGTCATTATGTTTTTGCAGGTTATTTAAGACATACCACAAGACGGATAAAATACTGTGGAGTGTAATGGTAGTGGTGGTGTTCTGCTGCTAAGCACAAAGAGCTGGCTGTGGTTTGGGTTGGAAGGGATGCTAAAGATCACCCAGTTCCAACCCCCTGCCATGGGCAGGGACACCTCACCCCAGACCAGGCTGCCCAAAGCCCCATCCAGCCTGGCCTTGAACACCTCCAGGTGTGGGGTACCCACAGCTTCTCTGGGCAGCCTGTGCCAATGCCTCACCACTCTCTGAGTATAGAACTTCTTCTGAATCTGTAATCTAAATCTAGCCTCTTTTAGTTTAAAGCCATTACTCCTTGTGCTATTACTACCCTCCCTGATAGAGTCCACCCCTAGCTTTGCTGTAGGCCCCCTGGCCCATGAGAAGTGCTTCCATGCTAGTGCTATAGAAGTATAAACTATGTAGAGGAACTGCTGTAGGAGATTGAATGACAAAATTTTCTATGGAAGAGGAGTGCAGAATCATAATAGCTGTTGCAGTATTTGAGATCACTGCAATGCCATTGCAGCTGTTTCTTGTATGTTATTACAGGCTACCGCGGATTTGAGTAAGGAGGATTTAGTAAGCTAAACCAAAACCGAGAATTTTGTAGGTTTTAAGCATAGTCATTTAAGTCATAACTTTGAGATACTGGGAGAGAGAATACATTGCTTTTTGTCTAAATAATTAATTTTCTTCCACTAGCAACACTGGGCACCTGATTCTGCAACACTGTGTTGTGTACACTGTGAAATTATTCCTCTGAAGTGTCTGTTCAGGCAAACATAATGCCTTCAGCAGCACTGTTCCTAGGAGTGTTTAATCGGTGTGAGTGTGGAAGTAGTTTCAATTCTGTGGAAGTTAGGTTTGTGGGTTGTTCTTCCCCTAACTGTAATTTTAAATTTTAAAAGCTGCAACCTGCAGGTGATCCTATGCATAATTTCAGAATGTCTTTTTCAAAGCATCCAAAGTCAGTGTTAGGATTTGTAGTGTCTATTAATGCAGTTGTTAGTGGTTATCTTAAACAGAGGATTAATTGGTCCAGATGGCCAAGCTGTCAGATTTCTGAAGTGTAAATGTTTTCTTAAATTAGTCAGAAAGGTTTCCAACTGCATCACTTCATGCAGACCAACAGTATGTTGTTCCAACGTAGCAATTTGTTTGACAGTTTGTTTGATAGGATCCACCTTTCATGATTCTTGTACATTCTGCTTTCTTCTTATGGATTTATTTTACTTTTTTTGAAAGTACAGCTTGTTTACCAAGCAAGTTTGCTTTGTGTTTTATCTTTGTTATGTGTTTTCACAGACAGCTTTATTTCTTGTCTTTTATGTTTACAATAGAAATGATTGTTACTTACCCTGTCTGTGATTTCTGTAGAAAGATTTATTTCACAGGGTCTACTACGTTAGGTAGAAAATGGCCCTCATGTTCCATTTCACTGGTGTGGAGGGACTTTTCAGTTGCAAATTGTTTTACGAACTGGCAAGCCTTGTTATTTTCAATGATTTGGTTATCTAATCTGCCTCTGGTGTCAGACTGACATTTTTATGTATGGTAAGTGGTTGGGAATTTGTTTTACTTGTTTGTGGCTGGGGTAGTTGTTTCATCCTCTGCTTCCTAAAACTATATAGGAATTATAACATAAAAATGCTATTAATTTGAAGCTGTGCATGGATTTTTATTAATTTATTAATTTATATTAGTTCATTTATTATTATTTTTAATTATTTTTACAGTTTGCCGATGTTTACAGTGCTCAGGAAGTTTACCATTCCACTTACATTACTGCTGGAAATCATCATACTTGGGTGATTTTATTTTATTTTTTTCATTTTAAGATACCTTTATTTGAGATCATATCAAATAGATTACTTGTGGCATCTCATCAGGGTACTGAATGAGTGATTTTCACTGTCAGACAGAGAGAAACAAAGGAAGTGGTTTTATGTAGCTTTTACCTGAAGACATAGATACACCGTAGTGAACTCAAGAGAAAAAGTGTGCGCTTTTCACAACTCATTCTCTTGACTGTTGCACAGGAATCAAGTAAGTGATCCATGACTCAGATACTTTTTTTAGTGAAGACAGATCCTTATGTCTCAAAACAGTGATGATAGTATGGTACTTCGCTTATGCAAAGTAGCTTGATGAGTCAAATCTTAAAACATGCCAGTATAGTGAAGCAAAATATGTGCTGTTAGGTCAGCAAACTCTTTAATTATAATTACAAGTTATCTTAAATGAGAAATTAAGAACTTTCTGCTAATGCAGCTTGGTATCGCTAGTTTCAAGTGTACTGACTTGGAAGAATAGGAATATAAATCTGTAATGCTTTTTCTTACTTCTGAAGTTTTCCCCAGAAGGCTTGTGTTTGGATGAAACTAGGTCAGAAGGGGAAAAACAGCTTGCTGAAGCAGTATCCAGGCAACACAAGAGTGATGGCTGGGGAAAAGCTTTTCAAAAAGCCCCCAGTTAGATAGTCATCTCCTTTTGGTTGAAGTATCTCCTTTTGGTGATCAAAATCAATTTGAGTCATGTTTGGGGGAACACCTATATTCTTTTGTAATTACATATTCTCACAGGAAAAGCAGAAGTTTCTATCTTCTGTTGGCCTAAGGATTCTCTCAAGCAAGTGAGGAAAATGTGAGTCAGTGAGGCTGCAGGATTCCTCCAGGACCATTATGTGTTTTTTGTTGTGGGTTTTTTTTTTTTTTTTTTGGATGAATCTGTTCTTAGAGGCCTGCTCAGAACTGGGGGCTGGCCTAAGAGACATGGGAAGGTCTGTAAGACGCATTGCAGCATGTGTCTTACAAAAATATTTGAGCCATTTCTAAGTAAAGGAATGTACCTATAAGAATTAAGATAGTTTTATAGTATGCTTTGCCCTACTCTGTGTCAGCAGTGATGTAGGCATACTAAAGAATATCATAAGCTTCTGTGCTTTCCACTCCAGATGAAGATCTTGTTTGATTTCTAAAATAACCCAGATAGTCTGCTCTTCAGCATTTTCCCCATGAAAGGTGAAATGACAAATTGCACAAGAGATATGTAGTGATTTTTCTTTTTTAAATGACTTGAAGATACTGAAATATCTCCCATATGAACACTAGTACAGGATAGGTTACAATTTATTCTAGTACCGATACTTCAAACCCTTAATCTTTACTATAAAAACTGTTTAGTAGCAGAGCACCCATGATGTTTTTATGATCTCTGTTCTCAGTGCCAAAATCTGACAGTTTGGGCCATAACTTCTCATCGTCAACTACATTGCTTCTGTAAGGTTTTCAGGACTGTGCCCTCCTGTTAAATATTTTGTGATTACTAATTGCTTTGGAACATTTCAGTCAGAGAGACATTTAATCTCCTCTTCAGCTAATGAAAACGTGAACTGTCTAATTTTGTCAACAGGAAACGTTACCCGCTGAGCATTATCATCAGTGTATTTGCCATCGTTCTTGGGGCTTTCATAGCAGCTGGGTAAGGTTTTCATTTGTGAAATGTGTTTTCATTTTGTTTCATAAAATAAGTCATGTTATGAGAGGAGGGGCAACAGGAGAAATTTCTTCCTTGTTAAGTGCCAAATGACCCTAGGTCGATCCACGTACGCTGAATGAAGTTGATTTGGATAATCTCTCTACTGACATCATTGGGAGGTGCAGGAGTACAAAGGGAAAGATTGAACTCCAGCTGGAAGTGTTTGGTTGCTTCTTTTTCCACCCCTAGCTTTTCTGTGTTTGCAGATTCATAAACATAGCAGGTTAAACTGTGTGAGCAACACTGCCTTCTTTTCATATTGTCATTGTATTTTAATAGTTTAGAAAAATATATCTGTTCTGGGTAGAAAGAGTGTTCTTTTGGTTGTCAAATTTTGTTTTGAGTTAGACGTCTACTTTTTTATCACTTCAAACAAGTTCAAATATGAGATATGTTCACAAAATACTTGTCTGTTAGTCTCCCGTGTTTTCTTCTTGTTCAAGAATTCCTTTACTTAAATGGAAATGTAATGTTTGTGCTTTTCTGTTTGTTTTGGGGGTTTACTGTGTACAAAGGTAAATAATTTCCATGTGGTGTGACTTGGATAGAGCCATGTCCTATTAAATAAATTACACTATATCCATGAGGTAACTAGTCAAAACAGAAACGATGACAATATGTCTGGTCTGACTGTAAAAAACAAATAGATTTTATTCTGTAGCTACATTTTTGTGTTAAAAGAAGTAGATAGATAAATATGCTCAGGAATAATTGAACAGGTTGTCATGTTTGAGACAGACAGAATTTTTCACAAAATGAAAACTGAACTCTTCCTGCTACTTCTGTACTGTGTTCTGGGAGCTCTCTGATGACTCATTTGTGATCATGCTGTGACTGGAGAAATAGAAAGTATCTTGACATGCAAAGGAGATTGAAAGCAAAGCCTGTGTCTTGAATGATTTCTCAAGATTTACATTTCCTCATTTATGGTAGTTCTCTAGTTAAGCAAGGTGGTATTACACAGTATAATATTTGTTTATTTACAATATAATATGTCTTTTCCAGGTCTGATCTGTCTTTTAATGTAGAGGGCTACACCTTTGTATTACTAAATGATATCTTCACAGCAGCAAATGGAGTTTACACAAAGCAGAAAATGGATCCAAAGGTAACGGAGAGGTGATTAGGTTGAATTTAACATTTTGACAATATGGTTACTTAGTGTATGACTTTATGAACATTCTGTATGCACTAACAAATAGTTTTATTTCCTTTCATATTGCAGTTGATAGGTGAATATATGCATCATTAATACAGAACAGCCTGGGAAAAAAAACTCATAATGAGTGTCTGAGAACAGGCCTAAATAAGCAGCATATTTTATTTTCTCTCAGGTCTTTTAGGCAAACTTTGTGGAGACTATAATGTTGCTTTTGTTTAAACAAACAAACAAAAAAAAACCAACAAGACAAAAGCAAACTGTGTACCTGTAAGCATGATTTATATGTAAGGATATAATTATTTACTAGAAACACACTTTTAAGTGACATTTATTTAAAATAAACCTGTGGGGAGGAACACAGACCTGTCCAGTTTTAGTCAACCATCGCAACTGATATCATTGTAGGCAATCCAAAAGTAAGTCTAAACTCAGCATGAGTATGCCAAAGAATTAAGTGATACCTTGATACATTATATGCTATATAAATGCCGAGCAGACTACTCTTTAAGTTTGGTGCCATGAAAACATACCAAGTCATAGCAAAAAGCAGTCTTGGAGATGTTGAATAGAGGTTTTGTCACTGACTTTTATGGGTCACTCTGTACAGTAGAATATGTGTCTTCTAATAATCTCAGAAGTTGCACTGAATCCAGACCCTGCATTTTTCATTGAGAGCAGCACTTAATGGGCTCACAGGTTTCTGCAAAATATAGGGTTTCATTTTAAAGCAACAACTAAGCTGCAGAGATTTGCTGAGTAGTATGACTGAATCTGGAGGAAGGGAAGGCTCTATTTTTCATTTCCCTGATCTTCCTCTGCCTTTCTGTCAAGCAAATTAACCTACAGAATATATTGCACCCCTCAAACTGCTTGAAGTTACAGTAGTTACCAGTGACTGCAGGTGCTACATCTAGGAGTCGGGCTTAATTTTCCTGTTACACTGGCCCCAAGGAGCCACCTTGCCCTGTGCCTTCGGGGTGAATATGCACTATATGAATGCAGTCTAACACAAAGCATCTCTGGACTGATGCCTTGGGAAGTTTATGAGTAGCTACTGCTGTACAGAAACTTTTCAAGGTGTAGCAGAGCAGTAGTATTTTTTTGAGAATTCAAATTGACTGAAATGGAAGCTCATCTTAAACACCAAAACCAATAATCACAAACTTGTCTTTCAAATTGTAGTACACTACCTTCTAGCTGCTCATTTACAATAGTGTCAGAAGAATTGCCAGAGCAGTGTTTAGTTTTTTTGCTCTCAGTTGTCTTGTGTTTTCAAACACCATGTTTCATTTTTCACAGGAGCTGGGAAAATACGGTGTCCTTTTCTATAATGCCTGTTTTATGGTGGTTCCAACAGTTATTATTAGCTTTTCTACTGGAGACTTTCAGCAGGTAGGCAGCAATATTCCATATATCAAATTTAAAACAGTATTTTATTGTGGATTTTGTTGTTGTTGTTTTCTTGTGTGTGTGTGTGTTTTTTTTTTAAGGTTGTTAATTTTTATTAGTTTATTTATTTATTTATTTATTTATTGAGAGGTAATCCTACCTCCATGTTACTGGCTAGTATTTGGAGCTATGTGACTTGGACTTACCCTTTACAGATAAGAAACGCAATTATTCACTCTAAGGAGAAGCTGAAGCTGCATGATAGCTCTTATAGAGTCACTGTTTAAAAGTAATACATGACAGGGGACTCACAGCTAGAGCAAGTGGTTGAGAATCCAGCTGTGCCATGTGGTTTGCCATGTTCTCTGAAAAGAGGCTGCAAATACGAACACCAAATGATTTCCAGTGTTTCTCTCATTCTGATATTCAGAAGAGATTCTTGTTTAGTCTCAGTCTGGTTTAGTAACCTGCATGCTACGCTCTCATTGGACTACAGCATAGCTCTCCATAGGTAATTGTAGGACAGTAATACTGTAGGCAGTATGTCCTGACAAGTAATGTAGCAGACCAGAAGGTTTGTGTTCTTTTTCTGGCATCCTCACAGATTTGCTGAGTCACTTTTTTCTTACCTGTAAAAAGAGTCAGAAGATTTGTATTCCCTTTTGGAATTCCTTGAGATTTGCCCCTGAAAATTGCTACAGAGCTTGTGGGTATCATAAATCATTCCAGCGTCCTTTCATTGCAAGTGGTTGTGCACTGAACACTCATGATTTTGTCTTTGTGTTCTTATAAGTCTGCTTTCACTGGAAAAATGGTCATTCCCTGAAAAATGACATGATTTATATCTGTTTTTTTGTGAAATGCCTTCTTGTCATGTTAATCAGTTGTCTCTGAAGTTAAATGTATCAAAATGTTTCAAGAGTTACATAAACCTTTTGTAATGATATTATAAATCTAATATATTTTGTGATTTTTCACTTTTTCATATTAACTACATTATATATGTGTTAACAGATGGTTATACAGCACACAATTCTCTCTCTCTCTCTTTTCTTTGTTTAAATAGGCAACACATTTCCAGCACTGGACAAATTTTTTATTTGTCTTTCAATTTCTTCTTTCCTGCTTGTTGGGGTAAGGACAAAGGGCACAAAGGGCAAAAGACAAGGGCAACAGTAAGACATTTTAATGACAGTGTTTCAAATTGCAAATCTCCATTGTAAAACTTATGAATAAGTTATGCTAAAATTCAAAGAAAATGTATTTTTCCCCCAGGTTTCTGTCTTGCTTTTAAAAGATTTCTAATCATGTAAATAACTGTTTCAGTACTACTTGTGTTGTTGTCCTCACAAGTACTGTGGCCAACAAGATGACATTTAGGTTTTTTAACTTCTGTACTCAGTATCCCTCTGCTAGCCATTTATTCTGATTATCTGACTAATTCTATGCAGTTTATAGAATCTAAACACTTTAGTATAGAAACTATACTTAAGTACATTTTAAGTAAATTTGTTCTTTAAAGTACCTGGAAGAGCACAGGGGACTCAGAAATAATGAAACAATGCTTTGTTCCTCCTGGAATTGCCAAATAAAATGAAGAATAAAAAAGTGAGTTGGGTCATATTCTGCTCTTTCACATAGCATCATCCAGAGGGTCAACATACGTTTACATACTGACATTTAAGAAGCACAAAGAACAGAAATGACTGTGCAAGAGCTCAAGCAGCTTACAGAAAGACTTCATTTTTTCAGCTTGTATTTTCAGTAATTTTCTTATGCACGTAATTGACTTAAAGTACAGATCCACAAATCTTTTGGGGGAGATAGAACAAGTTGGCATGAAGATCCAAGCAGAATACTAATCCTTGAAAAATGTTGAACATTTCAAAGAATTGCTAAAATTCTGATCTCCCTGGGAGAAACTTAAAACATTTTTTCTTTTATTTTCTTTAGGTTTCTTTTGATGTATTCTACTGTCCTATGCAGTCATTACAATTCTGCACTTACGACAACAGTAGTTGGTGCCATCAAGGTGAGTAATGGATTAGAAGAGAATGCTGAAATAGAGCATTGCTTCAGCACTGATCCTGATTATACTTTGAGCTGGAAATTCAAAATGACGGCTAACACTGAGACACTGCTTATGCCATAGCTGCATTTTTACATTTTGGAAATCCACACTAGAAAATCACCTTGTTTTCTTCCACTGAAAGAATGTATAGATATACCCTAGAAAGCAACGTGAGTATTGATCAGGTTTATTTTTTCCTGTAAGAGAAAAATGAATCAGTTTTAGTTAAAAGATGTTCATTTAATCACTTTTCATCAGGCACTGTCACCTGCTGATGTTCTTTTTCAAATTGCTGTGCGTTTGTCAAGGTAGCCTAAGCAAATCCATTGCAAACCAATACAGACTAATCTATGTTCATTTGGGGTTGAACTTATTTTAATTGCTCCTGATCATAGGGTGCTCACAGATGAAAAATAATGGCTAAGCCATAGTAACAACTGTAGTAAGGAGTTTATTATGTTAACTTACGTTAACTGTTAAGCATTATGTTAACTGCTTCATCTTCTGTGTGGGAACTTGTATTCCAGCTGAACAGACTATTTCATTTTGGTTTATATAATTTCTGGCCAATCTGATTAACATTAAAACAAGCTTGTCTTAAAAACTGAACTTGGTGGCCTCATAGTCTATTTTCTCTAACCCAGATTAAATTGAATCCAGTGCAACCTCCTTTGTGTTGATGAGACCAGAGTGTCTGATCTGTAGCACCATTTTGTAGCCCTGTTTGGAAAGGAGCAGAAAGCTTAAAAAAAACTCAGAAGAGTTTTAATAAAAGATGAAGTTTGTGTGGTTGTGGGCCAAATAACTACCAATATCCAAACTAGCTTACATACAGGAATAACAGTCACCAGGGTGCCCTCTTGAATGAGTGACTAAGAAAAACACTACCTCCAGCATAGCAAAATCCGCAAAAATAAGATGGTAGTAGTTCTCTTTCTACAGTTGTTTGTGTGTTTGTTTGTTGTTTTATTTTGTTTTTTGAAAGCTGGTAAGAACAATCTAGTATTTCTTCCTTCGGGCCCTGAAGGTGTTCTTTCAAATTTTATATATTAGCTTTGAACCGTTAATGTAGAGCAATGCTAGTTCTATTTTCTGAACTATAATTGCTCTTTGAAATGCCCTGATTTGCTTTAAAGTTGAGAAGCACTTCATGATTCAGTAGTCCCCAGCAGAAATCAGTAGAAATGATGTCATTGTTCAGGTAAGCTCTTAAAACATTTGAAACCAGCAAAGCACTGGTAAAATGATCACACAGTTCTACAGCTTTCCTTCTTTCTGTAGAGGGCAATTTCAGATTTCCAAAACTTGTTGGGGCTGGTAGTGGACTCTTTAACTTTAAACTGTGCCTGACTTGAATTTGAGCCAAGTGCTTTCAGCTTTTAGCTGGCAAAGTAAGGAGGTAACCCTTTTAAAGCAATAATAAAAAGCTTTTATTGTAACTTTAAAGCATACCTTTTTATGGTTGAGAATCTGAAACCTGCTATGAAGAAATGGGATTTGAAATGAGCCTTCCAAAGATAAAAATGAAGTAAATTTTCAGAAAGTAGCCTTAGTTCCATTTTGCCTAATGTCAGATAACTAATTTTCATATTCTGTTTGTCTCTTCAGAAAGTCACTCTCAATGCCTTGCCTCACATTTAGAAGATACACTGTTTTTATTTTCTGGTAAATTATCCATTATGATGACATCCCAGGAAACTAATTTAAGCACTGATTTTAGAGTGGCCAGCAATAGGGCATAGCTATTTCCTTAGAAAAGTAAATTAATTTATGTTCTTGGAGATGTCAGTCAATTGATCTCAATAAATTCATAGCTTTTGTTTTCTTTTCAGAATATATCCATCGCTTATGTCGGAATGTTGATTGGTGGAGATTACATATTCTCTGTGCCAAACTTTATAGGTCTAAATATTTGGTGAGTAGAACTTGAATAGCCATTATTTGTTAAAGCTGAAGATTTCTCAGTGAGATATGATTTTATGTTTTGTTTGGTTTGGTCCACTCGGGTGATGCAGTTTGGAAACAACCGGCCTGAGGAAGCACTGCCTCAGGATGTGAAATTCATTACAATTAGTTATGTTTTTTCATATTTGTTTTCAGATACTGAATCTTATCACGGTAGGATCTTAACTATAGAAACATGCCTGCAGCTTTACTTTTTTTTAAAAAAAAACTATCCTTTTTTTACGAGTAGTTTTGGACCTGATCAGTTCTGAGCTATGAGGCTTCCAAGGGAAAAAAAAAAAAAAAAAAGTGGTGTGGGAAACAAGAACATTGACTGAATGAGTGGTGTTCATTGAACATGAGTTACAATTCAGAGTTGTGATGGTTTGTGTTTTGATGAACTCTTGCACCTGCTTCTATGAATGTGTTGAAGCAGATGATAACTGATCTTTGTAGACTCAGGGCTAGTTTCTGACATGGCTTACATAGTTCTCAGGCATTCCTAATTTATGGTAGCTGGCATTCCTTAATCCTTCAGAAGGACAAGTAAATACCTATAAAGGACCATGTGTGCATACTTTATCAAGAACCTCTGACACCTGTTCTCATTCTCTTTTTTTTTAGTATGGCAGGAGGACTGAGATACTCATTCTTAACTCTTAGAGGAAACAGCAAGTCTACGGAATCTGGGGATGAAGAGAATGCACTTCTCGAGTCAAAGAGTTAGTCAAAATACCTGCTTTGAAGGAGATGAAGAACTTAAGTATATGCTGGAACATATTAGGAATGAGGGAAAAAAAATCTACCTCAGTTACCACACATCTGCACACATCTCATTGGTTCAGAAGTAGTTTTGCACGCCATATTTTTTACACATGGACAAGTTTAATTTTTACCTGTATTTTTTTACTAGTGAGATAATTTATAGGAACAAATGCCATACATGAGGAAATCTCAAGTTGTGAATTTTTAATTCACCTGGACTTTGGGGCTAATCCATTTGATCTGCCTCATTTTCTGTCTCCTCTTTGAGGAAAATCTCCCTGCAAGGATCACAAGGCTTGATTCACCATTTCCTTGTCCCAAATGTAGTCTTTGAAATCAGTGAAGAGACAAAAGATGCTTGTGGCTCAGAATGATTTCACCTATGCATTTGTCCTTGTATAAGTGACTGTAGGGTCAAAGAAGAGATGTGCCCCAAGATTGTTCTGTGTGTAAGTGTTGACTGAAGAACTCAGGATATGGCCTAGTGTGTTTGGTACACACTGTGTAGACATTCTCTCTCAATCTTTTCCTCATTCTCAGTAGCATCACAGCATTCTGCTGCAGTTGTCACTGTTGTTACAAGTGAATTGTTGTAACTTTGCTGCAGCATTGAGGAAACAAGGAAACTGAGAGTGGCTCTTTTAATATTTAAAATGATTTATTTTTTTGTCTGAGCCAGTACCAAGCAGGTAATTTTGAGAGGTAACAAAGGTAACTCTATTTTTGTTTAGGTACAGTCATCTTTTTATATCACAGTCCTCTTCTCCAATGTTTTGTATATAATTACTATTTAATGCTGCACAGAAATGATGTTACAAACTACAAGAGGGAAAACTGATTGATATATGGAAGTCTAACTGTTGTGTTTCAATGGGAATAAAGAATCTGCATTTTATATATGCAGTGAAAGTTTTTTTGGTACTAATTTATGCTCAAAATTCAGAACAGGTGATCATGGCAAACCTGAGGGTTTGCTATCTCAGGCAAGGTGAGTCCAGTGGTTAAAAAAAAAGTCTGGACTCTGATGGTTTCCGTTATTATTTGGGACAATACAAGCACTGCTCTGTATCCTCATTTGCTTCTCTGAAAATACAGCAGATAGTGTTTACTTGCATTTCTGAGGTTGTAGTGTTTAGCCGTTGAAAACACCTTAGAAGCATTGCAGCACTGGAGGACAGCAGAGCAAATTAATCTTGCTGAAGTTTTCAATTCCATACAACCATGAGCCAAGATTTAAAAAAAAAAAAAAATAGTCAAATCAAAAGAAGTTTTTGGAAGACCTTGACGTGGAACCAGGATGATGTCATGACTTGTATCCCAGTTTGAATTAAAATACAGAAAAACCTGAAAGGCATTATGTGATGTATTACACTTGAATGACCAGACTGGATTAAATCTAACCAACCAGAAGCTTCAGGGACTGCCTCTGCTGCCAACTGCCTGCATGGAATCAAATGGTAAGAGGAAGAGTGACTGCTGATATTAGAAGTGTTTATTACACAGTCCAAGTGGAAACAGAAGTCTGAGCTATACAGTAGGCTCTCACAGTAGGCTGTGAGACTGACTGGGGCTTTGGGCAGTCTGATCTAGTGAAAGATGTCCCTGCCCATGGAATGGGATGATCTTTAAAGGACCCTTCCAACTCAAACCTTTCTGTGATTCTGTGAGATGTGACTTACATTGTCTACCTATTGAGGAGCAGGGCAAGGGATGGGTTACTACATACATTTAAGAGAGATCTTTTGTTTTAAAGGATTTCCTATGTACTTAAAAAGCCTTCAGTATTTTGATTGTAATATGAACGAATACATAATGGCACATACTAAATAAGTTTCCACAAAGGAACAGCTGTGTGCATTTCTTTGAAAAAATATTTTTGCTGTACCTTTTTAAATAACGAGAGTGCAATTTCAATTAGTTTTTAATTTCCGTGTAAATGGACAATTGTAATGCTTTTGAGTACACATGTAGAACATAAATATTTTCTATAAGATCAACTTCTGAAGTTCTATAGTTGAAGAATTTTCATTAGTTCATTCCATACTGTAGTGGAAATGATTTTATTTATTTTTTTATCTGTATTATGATTTTGAATTCCTTCAGGCTTGGACTTACCTAAAATACAGACCTGGCCCTCAGTCTTTTTGATAGTATTATTCAGAATGGTTAAAAAGATTAGGAATAATCAAAATTAGGTATTATGTAGAAGAGTGTGCAAGTGATTGCATCCTTTCACAGATCAATTCAGCTTCAGTCACTTACTATTTTTCTTCTGTATCTGCAGAGATAATATTGTTCCAGTAAATGTACTGTCTGAAATTCTAGGAATATGGATTCAACCAGACACAATTTTTCATGTTAGAGTTTAGCCAATTACTGAAATGGCTAGTCAGAACCTCCAGCTAAGCAATTATTTCTCTCAGTTAATAAAGCAGTGATTTAAAACTGATTTATCATACAATACATTTGTAGGTAATCCTGCTCTTAACTTCTCTACAGACTTAATGTTAGCTTAATGTAATATTGCAACAGTTGTTAAACTATGACTTCTTTGCTGTGTGAAGTTCCAGTTTCTTTCTTTTTGGAACAATGGAAAAATGGTTAAAGAAAACTTTAGTCTACAGAACACATATTTAAGCACTAGTATGTGGCCTAGTTTTAAGAAATAATGGAGTGACTTCTGAAAGTCACATTCCCTTAAAAAGTGCTTTATGGTCACATGCTGCTAGCTACAAAGCTTGAGTTTCAGAAGTCACTCCCATACTTCTAAAATTTAAGTTCTACAGGTGACAACAGGTGTCTATAAGGAACTTAGGTATGGTAACACAAGAAGAAGATTAAAAACCTTCTGAAAGCAAGTTTAAATTAAGCATTAACTGGGCTGGAAAGGAACGTTGGACTGTACATTAACCTGTTCGCTCTTGGTTTTATAGGATTGCTTAGCAGCAGACTAACAGTAATGCAATGAAATGAAGAGAGAGGATGTACAGTGGCTGTCAGAAGAAGCTTTCTAGCCATGCAATGTGTAATGTCCTTGCAGTGATTCCTGTGATAAGATAAAAGGAATACCTCAGGAAAAAAAAATAAAATAGACTGGGCTGGATGAACAATTCCTTGAATTCAAAAGGACTTTTTTTTTTTTTTTTTTTTTTATCTCAGCCTGATTTACAACTATTAGGCCCAGCACATGTATTTCAGACTTGTAACCAGTCTCTGGAAAAGAAAATTGCAAGGAACTGTGGGCAGAGCTGGAAGTGCAAGACAGAAGGCCTATAGCTGTGGACTTTGTGATTCTGTAGTCAAAAAAGGTGTTTTGGTTTGTTTTTTAAAATTTTATTTAAAGGAGGTATTCAGCAGCATTGTTGCATATGAAAAGACACAGCACAACTTGTTCAGATTTGAAGTTTTCCTTGCGTAGTGAATGAGTCTTTGGGGAATTTGTGATTATATGTAAATATTTAGGAGAAATTTAGTATTCAGACCATTTTTAAGACTGGCCTTACCTGTGGAGTAAAACAATGTGTTAAGGTATAGAAAACAGTATGAATTTTTAAGGGAGCTTAAATATCAGGAAACTGGATTGTTGTTATGATAGTAATGTTTTTTTATATCATTTTGTTACAGTTAATGTCACATTCCTTGTGATTCAGACATCATCTTTTCTCTTTCATTCATCTGTGTATTTTGTTTTTTGACCAAAGGTGTCAGTAATGTGACACTTGACATACATTGCTGCTCTTCAGTTGAAGATTTCTGGGTGTCAGAGGTTCAGATTATATTTTAAGATGCTTCATATTAAATGTGAAAGAATATCACTGAAGTATATACACAATTTTTGTTTTGCCTCATCCTAAGTGTATGTATAACCATCAGTGTTTTCTCCATTTTAAGTTGATCTTTGAAGAATGAATAAAATTTGAAACTGCCACTGCAAAGAAGAGTAAAAGTTTCTGTGCCTTCCCTGAGATTTTCCCTGTTAACATTAAAACAAACAAACAAACAAACAAACAAACAAACAAAAAACAATTTGTGTGTATTTAATTAATTTTATTTCAATATCACTTTGTATTTTCAGCTTTCCAAAAATTTCATCTTGCATTAAGGTACTGTTCTTGACACTGGTGTGTAGCCTGATGTTTTTGATCCATGTCCTCAGCTTTAACACTAGTTCAAATGTATTTTGTTCAGAAAACTGGAAGTCCTGTTTCCTTGTTAATATCTTACTGTCGTAGTTTGTGCCATGATTTCCCCATCTATTAAATGGGTATTAACCTCTTACCAGAAAGCTCTTTTGAAGCTTGTATAATATTGCTCTTTCTATATAGGAAGAATCAGATGTCTTTATTACCCGATTATTTTGTCTTTGAACAGGGAGATAAATGTATTTTTCTGGCCTAAGCACAAGTTCAGTGTGAACTTGCCCTGGAAGTCTCTGGACTGGGGCTTAACTCTTCACTGCTGTACGAAGTAGTGCTGTTGTGTTATCCCCAAGGCCTGGAGTATTCTTATCCAGGGTTTTGGTTTAGACCCATCTTCAGTCTCTATGATTCCTAAGGAAATACAATAAAAATATTTTTATTCTTTTTGTTCTTTGGTAGCCTCCAGAAAAGGAATGAAACCTTGCTACTAAGCGAGCACCAGAAGTCATTGTTTCATTTTGATTTTTTTTTTTTTCCGGTCGTTTACAAATCTGGGAGTAATGCAGAGACGTTATTCTAGTCTAAACTCTGGGCATTCCTTGGAGAAAGCAGGTCACGTGCCCTGATTAGACTTCTCCCTTCTGTGCCAGGGCCCGGAGACTATCAGCGTGCTGGGAAGAGGCATTTCCCAGGAAAGTGTTACCCTGGCATGCTAGCTTGCTGCCTTCTCTCACCATGGAAGACTATCAGCATCAGCTGCTGACGGTTATTGGGGGACTGATCTGTTTCTGTGCTCTGGTAAAATGCATCAGATTTATGAAATATGTTTTCCCACATACCTGGAGTGCTTTGCCTCAGGCTTTCTTTCAGTCGCTGGGAGAATGGGCAGGTAATGCAAACTTCCTCACCTTCTTCTTGTAGCTGAGTGATGAATTGTTACATTACTAACTGGGAGAAGTTTTCCTTTCATTCTCACCCTGTCCCTTCAGAACATAACATGATTTCCACTAACTGAGGCTTGCTTCTTTTTTTTTTTTTTTTTTTTTTTTTTTTTTTTTTTTTGCCTTGTAGTAGCTTCAGATTAATGAGCCTGAAGGTTTTGCCTACTTGGGGAGAAGAGAAAAGTAAACTGGTAACAACTTGCACCCCTGGTGTATAGATGTGAATTTTCTCCCCATTCCTACTTGTGATGTTTTTTTCTCTACTGGAAATGTTTTAGTTTTGATAGCATTGCTTATATCCTCAGTTTCCTGATGTGTGAAACAAGTAGCTTCTAGTGTATCCTAGTATATGGTCTCCATTCTTCAAAGCAACTTGTCTTTGTTCCTCGTGTCTTTGCTCCAGACTATTTTCTGGTTTTTGTTCTTTTATTTTTCCAGAACTGACACCTTAATGGTGTCATTAACAAACCAAATCTACTTTTGCCTAAAAACTACAAAAGCTGCAACTTATATAACATATTCTCATGAAAATAACAGAAATGTTTAATAAACATGCTTTTCCTACTGAACATTGATGTGTTTCTTAGGCTTGATAAATTACTGGTAAGAAATAAGAATGAAAAGATAGTACAGTTTTTTGAGTTCCTGGGCTGCAGATGTCACTGATAGTGGACTCTTGGCAAGAGGTGACCCCAAAAGTGCTCTTGTGCTTTCTTTCTTGCCCCTGTGCTAAAGACTTGGTGTCACTGCATAGAGTTTAATAAGCACTTTCACAGCTGATTAAGAAACAATTCAATCCACCCCTTTACTGAAGACCTGCCTAAACACCAGGTGCTTCTGAAATAACACACAGGCCTCGTGTTAATGCTAATGCACACACTTGTGTGCGTGTGGTGAGGAGCACTGCATGGAACTCTCTCTGTAAAATCCTGTTTCTGTTGAAGGCTGAGAGACTCTTGTTTCCTTTGGTAGACCCTGCGTGCTCTGTCCTTCTACAAACACTAAGGTTTCTCAGCCCACTAATGTTAATTAGACCTGACTGATTTGCTGTATTGCATGGCACATGAGCCCCTGAGAACTGTGAGAATGAAAGTTGGAAGGTGGAAGCTTCTTTTCAGTGGGTGTTTGCTTTTCACCAGCAGGCCTACTAGGAAGGTAAAAATCCTCACCACAGGATTTCTTTCTTTGTGAAATAAGAGGGTAATTGCTCTTCTGTTGGCAGTAATCCCAGCTCAAATTCAGTTCAAATTCACTATGCTCTCCCAGTTTCTTTTGCAATTTAGAAGTCCTTAATCCACAATTTTTTAGACATTGACCCCTATTTATTTTTGCTTTGAAAACTTACCAGGTGTACCTCAGAATTGCTTTAGTGCTTGCCTACTTTACTTATTTCTTTCTTGATAAGAAAGGTGATAAACTTTTTCTTTCTATAGTTCCTCTTTTTTATTTCCTTGTATAATATTTAAAGATCAGGATGCTTTACAAATGCTAATGCTTGTTTACTTTCTCAGTGACACTAAATTCAAAGGTAAACTGTGAGTCAGAAAGCTCTAGGAGAAGAGCGTTTTATAGATGGTGGTTAAGTTTTTCCTTGCAGACAGAATTCTTGCATGACAATAGTATCACTTCAGCCACTAGTATCAGCTTCAGTCACTAGTTACTCCTTATCTTCTGCTGTACTGCCACAAACATACAAGATAAAAAGCTGCAACACAGAACTTGTAAAAATGTGTTTACAGAAGACAATTCTACCATCTCGTAGGAAATTGATTGTTTGCTGAGTGTCTCCTCATTGAACGTGAGAATTAGAGCTAGCTACTGCATTAGATAGGTTACTCTGAAGAGGGGTTTGCTTTGGAGGCAAAAAATGCTAAGTGAAGTAACAAAGAGATGAAAGAGTCACAAGGGATTAACAAAGTGTGTGTGGGGGGGGAATTGATTCTGTGCTTTACTAGAAGCATTTTGGTAGTAATGTTCAAGAAATGCAGAAGAATAAGTAACAAATTCAAGAAAGAACAACCTGAAGTAGAACAGCAGACTTAATCCATCTTCTTTTTACTTTCTCCAGTGGTCACAGGAGCAGGAGATGGGCTTGGAAAAGCATATTCATTTGAGGTAAAATAGATTACATACACTTAATTTTATTTTGACAAAATGGCAATTGCTACCCCTTTCCCAGTCTCCGCGAGTTACTAACAAAATTCTAGGATTCAAAGCCACTGTGACAAACCCAGTACTAATCCTTCCCCTTCTGTATGTGCAGAATAACATTAATCAAGTTCTGCAATGAAACTGGTGTTGCATTTCAGAGGAAAGTCATTCATGCCTCACTGGTATCGTCAGTCCAAGGAAATAAAATGGAAACACTGAATAATCCAAAAGATTTTGTGTAGTCTGTCCAGAGTGGGAAGTCTCCTTGGTTATCCTTTTTTAATCCCAGTTTCACAGCTAATGTGCTTTTTGTCTTTCAGTGAGGTGGTCCAGCATTAAAAATACAAAATGTATTTTGTTGGCCTTCACAGTTGCAAAGAAAAGTCTGAGAGACTTATTTGAAATAATAAAGGATAACTCTATGCAAATGAAAATGAACTACAGATTATGGAAATTATAATGAAATATATCTGGTTTGATTAAGCATTGGTAGCTTCATGTGTCTGTAGGAGAAGGAAGGAGGGAGCCACAATCAGCTCTGCACTGCTGTGCAGCCACTACATTTCACTTCACTGAGTCACACATCACTGGAGACAAGGCAACCTTGAAGTTGAAACATTCAGAAACATGAAGTTACTGTCTTCAGAGCTGAGATGACAGAAAATTAGCAGCCTTTAATATGTGAGAGCTTAGATTAGATGTGCTGCCTTCTGATGTGATAAATTACATTAAAAAATTCTCTCACGGGAAAGGAAAACACACTTGCCTTTGATTTATTAGGTTGGATTTTTTTTTAAGCCAGCTTTCATAAGCATATTCATTATTTACTTTAATCACCTGATTTTGATTACTGGGGGTGGCAATACAATAAGTACTTTTGAAAGGGTGTTGAATGTAGGAAGCACAAAGATACCAGGTATTGTATATATATATATATATATATATATATGTATAGTTTAATATTTGTAGTTTAATATCTGTCATAGTTGCAATAAAGATCACATGCTTTCCTGTGGAAGCAAAGGGAAAATGCTACCTTCTCTCTACTGACTGAGTTGCTTAAATGCTGAGCAAATGGCAAGGTTTTGCAGATGCAGCTTGCTGAACTAATCTTGAATGGGAGCACCTGGTGATATTTCAACCACGTGAAGTTTGCAGGCACCTGAGAGTGCCTAGATTGGATTATCTGTTTTTGTTCTGCCTTTTTTGTGTCATATGGGTTATACAAGAGTAAATCCCATTTAAAAGGACATTCATAGCATGCGAATCATGAGAAAGTATAAAATATCTACTGTCTTTTCTTGAAAAAACAGTTCTTGGCTGGAACTGGCAAGATTTTGTGGAACATTTGTTCATTATTTTTGGCTTTTGTGTGATGACTGAGAGCCATCTTTATCCCCACTGAGACGTACCTTCCTCCCCAGGTGGTCCCTTTGATTGAAACTGTGGTCAGCTACTGCGCTGTGGGGCAGATCCCAAGCCTGCACCACATGAGCTCATAGTTTGGCACGTCATCTTGCTGGCTGAGGTCAAAGCACACTCTTGTGTGTGGCTTGTGGATAAATAAACCCGAACCTGCTGTTTTAATGTCTGTGTGCCTTTGGAGTTCCTGGCTCAGCGCTGCTGTCTGGTGATCTGATGTTGGCGTACAAAGTTCTCTGATGTTCTGCTGGAACAGGTCCCGCTGGTATCGCGGGCAGCACATGTGAGCTGCCATGGAGCCACAGCGTTTCTTCCTCTGAGTCTGTGCTGCAGCAACAAGTGATGAATTCCCTTGAGACGTGGGCTGGTAACAAGTTACAAACTAATGTAGGGGCTCAGGCTCCTGTGGTACAAGAGATTGAGGAGAGCAGTTCTCATGTTTTAGAAGACTAGTGTGATGTGGCTGTCCTGTGGAAACTCAAGTCGGTGGCTTGTAAGTACAGCCCAGGAGATAGAGGTTCAGGCAAAGATTACAGTACTTACTGGGTCAGTACCCTTGTTTCCGAGGTTTATAGACGGATACAGGCCTCTGTGAAATCCATTATACTCAAAAGCTGTCTGGGTCTGTGTGAGGAGCCAGGCAGATGTGAGGTCTCAGAATACTGCTTTGTTGATGCCAGGACACAGTCTTTTCAGAGCAAATTATTGTCCCTTTAGGATCCTAAGCTTGTGTTGGCAGGCAAGAACACCTTGAGCTTATCCTCTCCTGCATGAAATTCTAGGCTTCTGGGAAGGCGCTGACTGTACTTCTGACATGTCAGGGTGATTCTGAAGGACTGGCCTTCGTGAACACACAGACCCCATCCCTTAAGCTGACTGTTGTGAAGTCAAAGTGCTGGCTTTTGGATCTAGTTTGCTATATTTTTTTTTTTCAAAAGCCAGGTTTCTGTCTCGGGCTGTCATGTCTGAAAGATTTTTGACATTGCCACTCACTTCTTAGCACTTCAGGTACTGGTACATACTTGTTAGTGCTGTTTTCCCAATGTAATAGCAACAGAAGTGCTTTAGGATCTCCTCCTGGCTTAGCACCTCAAATATCCTGAGTGTATAGCCAAGGGCATTCCATGTTCTGACATTTACAGTTTAACATCTGCACACTTCTCACCTGATGGCAGGACACAAGAAGGATTTTGGTGGCTGATGTGGTCACCTTTTCCTTTCTTTCTTTCTTTCTTTCTTTCTTTCTTTCTTTCTTTCTTTCTTTTCTTTTTTTTTTTTTTTTTGTAATTGTTTATATTTAATAACATGAAATCTAGCACACCATTTCAACACAGGCCGTTGTATGGTTCTGTGATTTTGAGAAAGGCCTTGTGTTCATTTACTAATGCAGCCTTTTTTGAAATCTCAAACCTTTCTCCTATTTCCTGAAATCCTATGCAGTATTAGCAGCAGTATAATACAAGCTAAATATTATCTGTGTTTTTCTGTTCCAGTTGAATATGCATTCTAATTTCTCAAGCTGACCCTGGATTTATTCCTTGAAATACTGCTGATCCAGTTGTGTTGTACAGGTGCAGAGCTTGCGGAAAGCTTGCAGATCATCTGCCCTGTCTCAGCCTGCTGGACCAAAGTGGGTTGAAGGATTTGAATCATAGCGATTCTTCAGACCTGAATCCCAAGCAAGGGAAGAAAATGGGTGAAACACTGAGGCCATATCAGTGCAGTCCTGGGGAAGAGAGAAAATCTCTTAAGATTAGTAGAAAGTTATGGTAGGTGGCTACGGCATGCACAGAATTATTATCAAGGGTTTTAAATTATTACATTTAATGATCCATGTAAAGTATATCCAATCTGTCAGCGTAGCTGCAGATACAGTTTGAATCAAAAACCCATGTCATGCCTCGCGCAAAGCTTTATTGTCTGAAAATTTCATTTGCTGAAAGATTTACTTCAGACTGTAGCTGCAAAAACGTGCTGGAAAATACAGAGCGGCTTCACATGAATTAGCGTGGGCTTAAGCTTTCTAACAGCATTTTTGTGCGATTCCGGGACGCAGATCCCACCAGATCTCCCTCTAACATCCATCCCACTTCCAAAGGCTGAGTCCCCGCAGATGTCCGTGGCTGCGGTCTGCAGTACCGCTCCCGGGGGCCGGCAGCCTCAGGGGCCGGGAGCACTTCGGCCCCTGGCCGCTGGGAGTCAGGGTTTCCTCGCCCAGGAGCCCGGCCGGGTGCGGCGCCGGGAGATGCTTCGCGCTGAGGGCGCCAGCGATAGAAGTTACTTTCGTTTGCAATACGTCTGTGTTAGAACTGATTTAATCTGTGCCGTGGACGGCCAGGAAATTCGTCTTTTTTTTTTTTTTTCTTTTTTTTTTTTTTTTTTAATGCAATTCATTTTGTTTGCCTCAGGGGGTTCTTTCGAGTCATGTATGGTCATTAAAATGTCCTATGAAACTGATTTCTGAAAAGAATGTGTGTTTTCTATGTGGGTCAGGAGGCAAAAATAAAAGAGTAGGCAGGTGTGCAGCCATTTTTGCCTTGAGAAATGGCTGCCACAACCTTTTGCTTTCGATTAGTCTGGTATACAAAAGCAGAGGCGAGTCCTCTCACCTGGCAGTTTGTGATTTTGTTTGCCACAAGTATATATGCTTTATATATGCTATATATATGCTTTTGGCTAAAATACAACACAGTCTTAGCTGTGGGGATCATTTGATCATTTTTTATTTATTTTTAGGAGGGATTTTTCCACCAAACAAAGCACAGAGAGATATAGCTGAGAAGAAGTTGAGAAGCCCAGTGAGACAGAACTTTAATTTTGTATATGACACATCTAATATTTGGTTGTGAGTCTAAATGCTCAAAAAAAACCAAAAACAAACAAAAAAAAAAAAAAAACAAAAAAAAAACAATCCCCATCCAAACACCCCCAAGTGACAAGTAGGAATAAGTAAGTGACCACAGAAGCAGGGACCATGTCTCCGTTGCTTTCAAGTGGATAGGAAACAGCTTGAGCAAAGCTCATGTGGACAAAGGGAAATTCGCCAGTGCAAAGACAATTAACGTTCTCTTCCTGAGTACCTCAAATGCAGCCCTTAAAATAATCTTTCAAAACTCCACAGGGTCTGAGCCTCTGCATGTCTCCTTGGAGCATGGGGCAATTATGTGAGAGGGTCTCCAAAAGCTCGGGATTGTGCGTGGTCTTTGTGCTGAAAATGCAAATGGTTGTGGCTTATACATTTAATAGACAGTCTGCCCCTCGTACTCTCAGTGTAGTGAATTTTTAAACAAAGGTCCTTATTCCTTAACATTCTTTCCATTGTTTCAGAAGAGCTCAGTAGGACAATCTGCTTCCCTCGAATAGGTTTAAGGAGAGTGCTTTGCAGGGAGTCAGCGACAGAAATGAATGAGTCTTCAGTGTGTGGGCTTTGCCAGTTCGTTTCTTGGTCTAAGCAAACATGGTACTTTCAGATGAAGTTGGCTTTATCTTTTGTGCAGACTGATTTAACTCTCTTTCTCCTTGCTCCCATGGCTATTTTTTTCTTGTTTCAGCTCTATCTTTCGTTTCTTTGTGCACACAGCTCTCTTCAACTGCTGCTTGCTAATACCTTAGTTTCACAAGCTGAGGGCATATTTTTCTCTCAGGTTCTGCCTAACACTCTTTAGCTGATGGGCATGGGAGGCCTAGGGAAAATGGGAGAATACCCTTCTCTGTTCTGTACCTGGTAAGACCAAATTGACTATGGACTGCTGCGTTATGTGCTGTTCACAGCTGTAAACTTCAATTCTTGCCAATACCTTTGTGGACGTACCTTTCTGTTTTCAATTTTTATCCCTGGATTTGGATTTTTTTTTTTTTCTTTTTAAGTCTGTATCTAATGAAAGAAGCAAAATTTATCCATCTGTTCTGTGTGAGATTTTATTTCTATTAAGTATGTATGAATAAATCCAAATCCCTGCAAACTCTTGATCCTTCAGTTCAATATGCTCAGTGTACTTCCTCAAGATTAAAAACAAAATGTGAGGGTCAAAGATGGTGCCTTCAACATATTTGTTTCCTAATGCTTTTCTGGGAAATGTCATGTTGTCTTCATTCCCTGTGAATATTCACTCACTTGAAACTGGCTAGGGTTGTTTATTTTTTGGTATGTTATTGAGTTTTCATTACTGTCCAGTGTGTTTTTCTCATAACGGTCCAAGATTATACAGGAAAGGAGGTGTTTTCACAGACTACTAGAATCTAAATTAATGTTTGACCTGTTCTAAGTATCCGTTGCTTACCCATTGGGCAGGTAATAAGTGATGAAAACAGTTTAAGTAAAGCTGTAATTGTTTTTGTTGTAAAACTAGAAAAAACATCTTCTAAAAAAATCTTGTCAATATTGTTTTCTGACAACTTTTATATTCTCCTCTTGCAGCTGGCAAAACGTGGGTTAAATGTAGTTATGATAAGCAGAACTCTTGAAAAACTTCAGAGAGTAGCCACTGAAATCGGTAAGCATTCATCTCAAACTTACTTTCCTGTTTAGCGGGCTGGCTTAACAGGAACCTGGAGGTCTGCTTCCCTGGTACAGCATCTAGTATGGGTGGGCCCCAGGTATTTCTACAGGTAGAGCCCCAGGTATTGATGCAATATGACAGATACTTTGTTTGATATCACTTTGTCCTTTGAACCCTTCTAGTCATGGACTACAATAAATGTACATACAGTAGTTGAAACAGTGCCATGGGTTGGACACATAAAAACAAACAAACAAACAAACAAAAACCACAACTGTAGGTTCTGTACTGGCTTAAAACCTTTATTCACCTGAGCTTAAATTCTATAAGAACAGGCAAAGGAGATGTAATACTAGATTTGTGATTTGTCTGAATCATCTGTGAACCAGTTTTTGCTCAGGAAAGATTACCTTTAGACTAGTTCTTGGAATATAGCAAAGGAGGAGCAGAAATGAAATAATTGAAGCTGTTGTCTTTTTTTTTTTTTTTTTTTTTTTTTTTATCTTTCTTTCTTTCTTTTAAGATTTACAAGTTCCATTTGGCTTTTGATAATGCAGTTAAATAGTTCATCTTTAGAATTAATGTTCCTTTTCTTTCCTTCAAAGTGGTTAAGCTATTTGCCTCGGGGAATGGCTTATTTAAATAAATTAAGACTGACAGTTAGGATTTCTATAGGAGTCAAGTGAGTTTATATCCTCCATTAACTTTAGAGATTGTGTTAATCAGGGTTATTTTTCCCACAGTCTCTTCTTCTATACATGGCTTCTGTCCACCGTGCTCCTTGATTTACAGGCTCCTGTGCTAAGCATGTGTCACTCCCAGGTTTACAGCCTTGCCTTTAGGCAGGCAGGCCCCTGGCTGCAGCAGCACATCAGCACATCACGTTTGGGGCTGCAGCAGCACATCACCTGCCAAGCATGCAGTGCATCTCCTAGGGAAGCTTCAGGAGCACCTCCTGCTGAAGCAAGGGATTGATTGAGTTTCTAATTTTTCTGTCCAATTTCCCCGTCTGCCTTCCCAGCGAGGCTGCATAGTGCTGAGCCCTGCAGCAGCACCCAGCCAAAGACCTGCCCTGTCCTGGAAAGCACTGGTGTGGCAGCCCACCCTGTGCTGGTGGGCTCCAAGAGTTTTCCACAAAGTTTGCTGAGATTGGTGGCAGCTCTCAGTGAGATCTTTCCATTGTTTTCAGCGGGTTTTGGCTCATGAATGGATTGTCTCATGTCTTGTTGTGTCAGGCTGGAAATGGGTGCATAACAACTAGTAGATGTCACAAACAAAAGGAAGAAGAGGAGGATATGGTGATGACAAGTGGACAGCATCTGATCTAAGGCATGGATAAAAAAAAATCAGCAGGGAGCTCTGGATGTGTGGCTAGGTTAAAGCTACGGAAAAGCTCCTCTGATTTCAATTTGCAGACTCGGGCTTTACTGTAATTAAGCTAAGCAGTCATTGGAAAGGAAGAAGAGTTAAATTTACTGTGATTTTATGTGAGTAAATAAACAATGCAAACCAAAAATGAAGCAGAAATTTAACAGAATGCTTTTACTGTTTTCTAAATTCTGTAACTCTCACTGACTTTTTTTTTTTTTTTTTTTTTTTTTTTTTTTTAAAAAATAATAAAAAAAGTGTCTTACTGCAAGCAGTTATCTCTACCCTGAACTAACATGCAAGGAGATTAAGGCACAGAGAGACAGAGACACAAAAATTATCGCAGGCTACGTAAATATGTCGTAGGACTGTGCACATTGCTCATGTTTCCTTTTGCTTAACAGCTAGACTGTGTATCTTTTTCTGATGAGTTGGACACAATAACTAGACGACTTGACTGCCTTCTCAACCTGATGACATTACTTGCGTAATCCTACTGTAGAATTCCATTCAGACACTGAATAATATAAACGAAAGGAGGTTAACAAGGGCAATTCCAGAGGTCTCAGTAGCTGGCTTTCAAACAGCCCTGTGGATCGCAGGAACGTCTGAGAGCAGCTCTAAGAAATGAAGCTTGCAGCAGGCAGAAATCCACAAGCAGAAAAAACCTTTCTGCACATAAGCACTGGAACCAAAAACCAGATTTCCACCCCATTGGACAGGATGGCTCTTCTAGAACATGAGATAAAAGATAACAAAATAAGTCTTGTTTGGGCAGATGGAGATACCCACTGCACCAGGTATACTGCTTATTTAATATGTTTACTGTTGTGGTTATAAAGCCATTCATTAGGAGATAAGATATGATGGAAAGCTATTAGATGTATTTTCTATTTAGTCTTCTTACACTTCCTAAGCAAGCTGTACAAACAGAGCTAGATCCTGATAGAGAAGTTATAACCCTAGAATTGGTAGATAAGACCAGGGCCTGTAGTCGTCAAACTGTTAAATCATGCCAATCAACAACAACAACAGAAAGACACTTCTGTAACACATTAATATTAGCCACAAATATATATATGTATATATGAGGAAACAAATCTGTATTTAAGGAAAGAAAGTGTCTGATCCTCAGAATGCAACTGAAAGAATAGCTACATCATCTTAGAAAGCTGAAGATGCAGGTTATTAATTTGGATTTAGTGATACAGTGAGTAGTAGTTTATCAGACTTTCCCTGTAGATATCACATCCGTTGCTGTAGAATAAAGCAGCAAATACAAAAATCACCCCACAGAATGGCCAAAAACCAAATGTGTCTTGCTCCCACTAAGTCTGGTAAAGGTCTAGCTGTGTCTTGCTGTCCCCAGTACTACACTGTTCTCCACCCCTCCTCCTAACAAAGCTGGCACCAAGAGCTAAGCAGGTAATAAGCTGAGATCACTGAGGTTTTTTATTAGCACAAAAAACCAAAACAAAACAAAAAAAAACACCTCCCTTGGCACATCCTTCCTTCTCCATTAAAGATGGTTAAGCATACCTGTTTTATCTTGCTGATCCCCTGGGGTAAAGTACGACTGCTTAAGGCTGATTTCCCAATACATACTACTACTGCTACCTAACAGAGCACCTCAGGGCCTTGACCAATATTTCTGAGTGCTCTACTGACTAATAGTAATTCTCAAGGCTTTTTTTCTTTGTTGTTGCTCACTGAGTTCATGTTCTCTTGTATCTTCTATCACCTATTGCAGTTCTATTTTTGCCTTCATTCTCTTTGTTTCTCCTCTATTTTCCTGTTATTTTTGAAACTGAGGTTTATTGTATTTCTGAGGAGACACTTTTCTTTAAAAAACATTCAAAATGTAGCCAAAGCTTGTAATTTATAACTTTACAGAACTTTTAATATTTCTTCCCCATCATATATATTTTTTACCTTCTTTTTGTTGTTTAAGTAACATCTCATTTTGCTCTTCTCTCTGCAAATTTCTGCTGAACATGAAGCCTGAATGCTTCTATTTCATGTTCAGATTTTGTTTTAGTGCTTCAAAAGGGTCTCCTATTGCTACAGAGATCAGTTCTTGTGTAATTCAGGCATTCATTTTACTACCTCAGATTTCCAGAAGATCTTGCTATCTCTCCAAACATAAAGGAAGAGTTTCTGGCAGCCTTCATGTTCTAACCAACTTCATGCTTCTGCTGGATTTACTGTCTTCTTGGTAAATTTCAAGAGGCAGCATGCAGGATTCCCAAGTGGCCTGAGGTCAGGAGGAGTTAGATGTACTTTTAGTGATACATTTTGTAACACATCAGATGAAACAATACAGCTCAGGTTTTCAGTTTTCCTGAAATTATTTTTCTCTCCTTTTTTTTTTTTTTTTTTTTTTTTTGTTAATGAAATAACCTTTTCTGATGTTTAAAAAACTGGGTTCTTTTCTTCTGGCACATTTAGGACTTTGAAAAAGAGTTGGAGTGGCTTTAGTCTTCAAAGACTAATGTAAATCTTTGTCACAGAGAGAGAGAGACAGAAGATACATGGAAAATATTTTTTGGCTTTCTCCTCTATAGACTTATCATTTTCTATAGAGCTGTCCCTGGTAATTCATTTATAAGCATGTTAGTTTTATTTTTATTTTTAAGATATTGCTTTACTCTTAAATGAGACAGAGTAAAGCCATCTGGAGTACTTGTTTGTTGGCTGAGAGTGCTGGTTGCAGCAGTGCATTTGTGTGCAGACAAGGGGATGCAGAGAAAGGCCAAATGGTTTGTTTGATCCTAATTTTTATGCTGCTGTAGTTTTGGCTGCTCTTCTTGTTGCCTGCAAGGAAGATGGCCACAATATCACTACACTTCTTAAGACCATCTTGTTTTGTTTATAGAGCTCTTCAATCATCAGGTCACCGTAGGTGTCTGCTCCAGCTGTTGCTCTGTTCTTTCTCTTCACTACATTTACACTCACAATGTCCTTGTTCTTTGTAGCTACACTGTTCCCCCAGTTTGGGACTACTAGGGGGTCATTTGCCACTAGAGTTGCTTTTATAGGTTGAAGGTTCAAAGGGTTTTTCATCCTTTTCATGCACACAACTGCAGCTTGGAAGGAAGGGAAGAAAAAGGGAACTGCTTCCTCTTTGCCCCTGTCATGGAGACAGATGTCCTTGAAAATCACACAGAAGACGCAGCCCGCTTTTCACATCTGGAGTCAGAGTGTCTGCTGTTTCCTCAGACTGCTTCAGTTGCTTTGGTACTGTGAGGTGTTTGAGACTCACAGTGCATGGAGGGGTGAGGAGGGATCAGCCTGGAGGGAACAGTGTCCTCTTATCCTCCAATGCAGGCCCACTGTGGCTGCAAACTGGCTTGCCTGACCCAAAGCCAATACGGGCTTCCTGCCAGGCTCGCTGTCCCAAGGCGTTCTGAGTCCTTTTTCTAAAGCTGAATGGACACAAAGAGGTGAGATATGACTTGTGAGTAGAAACCAGTGAGCAATTCCTATTCAAAGCAGTGCTCTCCATTGCCTGTATGACACAACCAAGCTCCAAGCAAGTTTGGGCAGTTTCCCAAACAAGACTCAGAGCGGATTTTCTGCCATCCGTGTGCACCTGAATTCCTGCCGCTTGAAGCGAGTCTGCAACCCGATCATCTATTGACGTTTCCACGATTCACTTGTCACTTTTTTCAGCGAACTTCATCTGGATTTCAGGTTGCCCATAAAACTTGAAAGCAGGTTTAGTAGCAAGAATTTACAATGTGAACAACTAGTTAGAAAAGACCTTACTGGGCCCCTTTGAAGGAGAAGCTTGCCTTTAAAAATGAGTAAATAAGAGCCTCTACCTCTTTTCCTCGTGAAACTTCATTGAAAATATGGGCAATAATAAATCAACTGCTAAGAAAAATGGTAATGTATAGCTGGGCTCCACTCCTGCATAGCAATGATACTGGAAAAATCATACACATTTCCCTTTCACTTCTCTGTAAATTGACCTTACAAAATTTAAGCTCCAACATCCCTTAAATGTCTTTTAGTCCAGCAAAATCTTAAGATTTGGTCCACAAAGGTACAAAAGTAAAATCAGGAGAGGAACTGGGAGAAAAAGATGCAGAAAATATGGCATCACAAGTCCTGTTTTCTTCTCCTCATTCATGACAAAAATGAGTGTTGCTTGTTAAAATGTTCATCTTTTATATGAAAACACTTTAAAACAATTCTGCAAAACCGTGCGTATATCAAGGATCTGGCACCCACATTCACTTGTCTAATGTATGCTGACAGTGTTCTTTTATAAATATTATGACAACCAGGGGAAGAAGTTCTATATTGTTTATTTCCTCCCCCCCGGGGGGGGGGGGGCCGCCGCGCTTTTTTTTTTCTCTTGCTGAAGGACTAAATGCAGTTTAGATTTTGTAAGGGAATTTCCATTGATTTCAGGGTGTAAGTTCATCCTGTTTCCCAGGATATTTCCCCATAAACAATTGTAACCAGTGAGAGTGTTTTGCTTGTGTTGCAATTCTTTTAAAAAACTGAAAGTTGAAAAAAATATATAATCTTACAGTGGGCATTCTTAAATGATATATCTCATTATTTCTCTTATTACTGAATTACAGTTCTCCCTCTCTCTGGGTAAATGCAAAAGGATGTTCTATTTTTTTTTCTTAATTTCAGAGCAGGCCACAGGTCAAAAGGTGAAGGTTATACAAGCTGATTTCACTAAAAATTCAGTATATGAGAACATTGAAAAAGGTCTGCAAGGCTTGGAAATTGGTGTTTTGGGTGAGTCACTAAGGTCTGTTAATTAAAGTGTATTTTATGGCTGCAGTGCATTTAACAGAGAGTTGTACAAATGATGTGTGTCATAACAACTTGTTGGCCAACATCTGAAACTAAGCACACAATTGCCTAACATGTTTGAGCATTAATTATCTGCAACAAGTTTTAAAAGTGAATTAACGTTCTCCAAGCATTTCCCATTTCTCTGTATAGTGGCTTCTTTTACTGTGAAACCTTTTCTGCCACTCGGTGAGCAACATACAGCTTATGGGGTGACCTCTTCCCTCTTTGGCCTCAAGGAATTCATTTTCTCTATGGGTTGTTTTACATCTGTGTGCAACTCTCATATTCAATCTGAAACAAGCCTGTGGCTAATGCTAATTGGCATGATCCACACAGAAACAATGAAAAAAAATAATCATATTTTTGTTTTGGTTAACAAAGTCATGCTTTTGGTAGTGAAACAAACAAAACAACAACAGAAGAAACAAACAACCCCCCCTTGTACAGCAGATTGTTTTTCTGCTCCCTGTAGTCCATACCAACCAGCACTGATGACTTCATTAAGAGTGAGACTTGGTGCTTGCTGAATGAATGCTGAAGAAGCAGCATTTCTGTTCACTTACAGCTTAAAAACCGAGTCTTGAGGAGAAGCCATTTGTTTAACTAGCTGAACTGCGCACTTTATCCAGATGTGGTTCTTATCATTATGTTTCCTTTGGTTAGTTAACAATGTTGGAATGCTTCATAATCCTCTCCCGTGCCGTTTCCTTAATGCACCAGACGTAGACGAGGTAGGATTACTCCATGGTTTTCTATTTCCAATATAATAATTATGCACCGTAATTCTTCTTAACAAGGGACAGATTCTGTCCCTACTACAATCAGTGGATATTTAAGTGTTCAATTGGGTGGGAAAACTACTAGGCCTGATGGAGCATCTCTTGATGTGTTTTTAATGTTCAGAAGAGTTTGCACAAGAAAAAGAATGGTATAGTTTAGCTAAATTGCTGCAGACAGCGAGCAATAGAAGAGCTGATCTGGCCACAGCAGGGATCAGCAGCCTCTCTGGCTCACTGCTCGCATGTAATGTCGTGGGGGCCAGCCTGGTCACAGCCAGATCATTCCTGTTAGTAGTATAAAAACTTTATTTCTTTGAGACACCATTGATTTAATCTGTGGGAAAATAAAAAATAAACCTTGCTTAAACATGGTTTACTTCAGGGGGAGGGATTAATTTACAGACTTAGAATAGTTTGACAGAATTGTGGACTTGATTCTTTGCCTTATTGTTGTTTACCCGTACAGGATTAACCAAAAATTAACAGCTTCCAAGTGTATTTCTTGATAGCCCCTGCCCCAGGATTCATTCAGTCAATTTGTCATCATCTCATACAAACCAGACATTCCCAAGCTGGCTCTTCCTGCAGTGTCACAGCGACATGATGGCACTTCTGCTGCTGCTACAGCTTGTGTTTGACTTCTGGTCATGGCATTATATCTCTACATGGCTGTGCTTATGCTGTGTAGATGGCTTGTTAAAATGTTGCTACCTCTGCCAATGGGAGCCTGGCATCTTTGTAATTTGGGTGTCCTTTGGTATGCATCTAGCTTGGCTTGCTGGTGCAGCCACTGCTGGGACACCAGGATCCCAGGTTTTGCCATATCCAAAAACTTGTCTGCTTGTCTGGGCAAAATGGAGTGCGCTTAATCAAAGGGATGCAAGGCAAATTTGGATGCCATGATTAGTAAATAAATAAACAAATAAATTTACTGCTCACCTGCCTTTGAGTATCTCACATCACAGGCACAGTGAAAATCCAAGGCAACCCTGCTTTGCAAGGAATTTGGAATTGCTAGCTTTGCTATCTAGTTAGACATACACTCTCTGAGGTTATCTACGAACTTAATGTTTTCTTGTTTACTACAGAACCTTGTCAACTGCAACATTATTTCTGCTACAAAGGTATGTGCCACACACGCCTGTAACTTATTTCATTAGAAAAAAATTAGTCCCACAATAAGAGTGACTTTCCTGATACAAAAACTTTCCTGATTAATTTCATTCAGTTTATCCAGAGATGGTTGTTTCCAGCTGGAATGTCAGCATTATTTTAAGGACCCTTTTAGATTCTACTGCCTACAAAATATTTTGATTAGAGTGACTGGGATTGTTTTAACATTGTTGCTTGGTTGACACACATCATTAAAATGTAGCTGAAACATTTTGTAAAAGCATGACGATTTTGGTAAAGAGAAGATTTGTTTCAAAAACAAAATCTATAAAGCAGGAATGTTTATATTCTGACTTTCTATACTGTACATGCATCTTGGACAGACAAAAAAACATTTTTCTATCAATGTAGGAGAGAAACTTCAGGAGCTGACTCCAAGTCTGGGATTGTTACCTCTTGGAGTTAATTTTGGTTGGCTACTTCCCTTACAAGAACAGTTAATATTTCATGTTTTGAAATTCCTATTGCTCTACTGTTTGCAAACAGCATATTAACACGAACAAGAGCAGAACAAGAGCTTTGTAGTTCATCTCAACCTTGGCAAATATCTTTCTAAACGTGACATGAAAATTATCAACAGATGTTTCCCTTTCTTTGGCTAGTAAATTTTACCTCCCAAATTTCTAGTGCTGCTTAATGACTTCAGATAATAAATCATGTAATATCAATCAGTTGAAACAAATTATTTTATAAACTAGTTTGGTGGACTTTCTGCTCCTAGGTTTTATTCCATTTACTTGTTGTTGAAAGAACAGAAATGTCTGCAATATCTGAATATTGAGTATGTATGCCTCACAAACCCAGCCAAAATTTTACACCTTCTGTCTGGATCTAAAGTGTCATCCACTTACCACTTCAAGCCTTATACATGCCATAAAATCAGTGTCTTCCACTTCCCCAAGGCTTATCCCTTAGTGTTACAACCACTTCCTTTTCAGTTTTTCATAAAAATTCACCTTTCTCCAAGACACAAAGAAGAAATCATGCTCCTAACCACTGTTCCTCATTGCTTGGTCCCAGTCATCATTAATCCCACTGCCTCATCCCTGGCTTGATTGCTGGTAGGATGCTGCTCATCACTTCTTACAGTGGGATGCCTGAGCTCCAGATATTCCTGGATCTCACAGATGTCAGTGGGGTTTTCAGCACTGAGAAAAGGCAAAAACTTTTCCTGTGTTTTCTACTTTAATTGGAAGTTCTCCTTCACCCAATTTAATGTGACCCACTTTGTCACGGTTTCTGAAAATGAAGCTTGCACAGCCAACCTTGCTTGTACAATCCTGTTGTGTACAATGACACTGCTGAAAAAAACAGAAATAACAAGGACTGAATTAAGTTGCGTCATTCAAGATCTGAACTGGGTGGTACCTTTCATTTACTTTTTGTCACCGCCCTTAATGAGTTAGATCACAGTCTTACCTGTGAAGATTTGTACATCACTTATATTTATAATGAGTCAGTAGTATGAGTATGAATTCCACAGAGAGTTAGGCTTGAAATTAAGAATACCTTTCAAATGTAACAGGCAGCAGCTAATTTCTTACCTTAAAATGGATTTAACTGCACTTCAAAATTTGTAAGAATGATTTCATCTGTTGTTAAAATTGAAATGGATGTTTAAATAATTATCATCAAAAACAGTCCTACAGCTCATTTGGTAGCAGAAATATATACATATATATATATTCATGATTTTCTGCTATTTCTGATCCAGGTAGAGACTGAAGCAAAAAATCAAAAACAATATGGAGTTTACTTTCTCCTTATAGTTATGATTCAATCCTGAAGATTCACAAAATTCAGATACTGTTAAAAAACTTTAGATAAGCATAAGCTTTTCATTGCCTAAGAGACAAACCTTTGAAAATTTTGACAGTTCAGCTGACTGACAGTCTATTAACACTTCAAAAATATTTTCCAAAACTTTGAGTGCTCTACATTTTAGCTATTTGAACTGTACATGTATGTCTGAGGCTTAAGCAAATAGGAAACTGTGAATAAAACAAGATGAATGAAAAAATGTAATTGGGATGAGGGAGATCGGTTATAAATCTTAACATACTTATCTTACAGATGACACAAATAATTTTGAAGCAAATGGAACCAAGGTAATTATTGAACTTCCAGTTTGTTTTAGTTGCTGCCTCCACTTTATTCAGTGTTAGCTGTTCATTATTAACTTCTGCACTTTATGGTTTGACAATTAGTAAGATTTACTTCTGGTGCTGTTAGTTCTGTGCAAATGAATGATAGGAAGTGCTACAAGATTTCAGTCAATAGTAGAATGAGACAGAGAATATAAAATTTTGGTCTGTTTGTAGCAAAAACATGCAGATGTTGAAGAAATAAAATGACATGTGATGAGTCTAATTAGACAAGCAAGTACTTTTGAATATATTGTCATATTTTTTCCAGAAGAGGTAGCCATGCTTGGAATATTACTTTTGAAACACTGGAAATACCTGTATTTCCTCTGAGAGGTTAATTCAGCTCTGTAATCCCTTTCGTCCTTTTAATACAATGTGATTTTAGACACATCCTTAAACCAGAAGTTAATGTTTTCAAATGAAATTTCTAGAAAACATTAACTACTGCATTTTAGAGGATAGTACATGCATTTTGTTTTGGCAACAAAATAAGCTCTCACTGTTTAATTGTTTTGTTTTGTTTTTCCTGGTTGTTGTGGAATAAATTGTTTTTTGTGATTTTTTACAGGGAGTTGTGAATAGGGAAACTAAAACAACAGATGCATGGAACAGGAAAAAGAATGTGCTGGCTAATGAGCAAAGGGGACCTACCAATTACTTAGGAGCATAAAATCTTTCCTCTGATGGCAATTTTTGCTCTGTTGGATGTACAATAGCATATAAAATGTTCCTATGGTTCTGATTGCACTAGGCATTTAAATTTCATTTATGCCGTTATTCCTGGCTGCATTAGACTTAATTGTACCTAAATAAAATAAAATAAGACAAAAAAAGAAAAAACATATAAACATTGGGTCTTTTAAGAGTGTAGTCTACAGTATCATAAGAGAGCTCTGCCTTTTTGGGGAAAAATGTTAGTTTCCATTTATGCAGATTTTTACTCTAATGCTGCAGGTAACTATGTAAATTTAATTTCAGACAGAAGGGTCTTATTCTGAATCTGTCCTCTGGTCTGGGTACTTTTCCCTGTCCATTATACACAATGTACTCAGCTTCTAAGGTAAGCAAGTCTTTCACATTGCTTTGTGAAGAAATGTCCTTCAAGTGTTTCCCAAAACATTTATATCAGCAATACAAGGCTGGGTTTTCAGTTGGCATAAATGTGTTGTTCCACTGAAATAAGGGAGTGATGTGAATTAGCACTAGCTGAGAACCAAGAGTCACTGAAGGTATGCAAATGAAATCCAGCTGAAGGTATGTCTCATCTTAGGAACATTTTTGCTGTTAATTAAGCCGTGTTATAGCAGTGCTCAGAGTCTGTCTTCATTGAGGGAAGTGGTGACTTTTACTGGACTGGCTTAGCTAGCTGACTTGAAACTGTAGATACATGGCAGTGTTAGATTTTGCATATGGAGTCAAGAATAAAAATCCTAGGAGGTGGCTAGTGAGTTTCCTCACTTCCTAGATTTCACTTTGAAATACTACTTTGAGTTGAAATCCCAGACTTTATCAAAGTGAAAAGTTCCTGATTTTCACTGAAACTCCAAAAAATGATCTGCTCAGATCACGTTTGTTTCAAATGAAAAATTCTAACAATATGTGCTTGAACATAGCTGAAGTTCAGCTTGGTAAGAAAAGCTAGTTTTTCTTGGTAAGAAATTCTAGTTTTCCATTTCCTCTTTCTCATTTTAACATAAGTTTCTCATTACTCAAAACTTGAACTACATTCAAACCAGTCAATTTCTGTTCCTTAGAAAGGTTTAGTTAATATTATTTCTAAGTGATATGGTGCAGTGGTTGTTCTATTTTTTTTTCTTATCTGAGTATTAGCTATCTTTATTTCTGAGTAGTTTTTAAATTGACTGTTTCTGTCAGTGCTCTGAAAGGAAGCTATTTTACTTGTCAGCATATTGTTGTATCATGCAATATCATGAGACTATTATTGTTTAAATTGCAAGGCCTCTCAAATGATGTCTAGGAAACAGCCTCAGTTTTTCTGCTTGATATAGCTTTTATACTTGTAATTACAGAGGGGGGATTCAATTGTTGTCAAGTTTCAGAATATTTCTAAAAATCAATCACTATACAAGAAAGTCAACTTATACAAAAATAAGTTAGTATATGTGTAATCTTCGTAGTGTGAAGAAAAATTTAGAAAGATAAACCCTGAAGGCTGAAGCTGAAAATAGACAAATAAACAACTGCTCAAATATATTATTTTGCAAATTACATTTATAGGCTATGCTCATAGGTATACCTCAAAGGCATGAGTTGTATTTCACTCCCATTTTTATTGCAAGAAAAACTGCCTTGTAAACCTTGGAGTAGGAGGGTAGGTATCAGCCAGAGATGATAACCACAAGCAAGAGAACTCATATAATGGGACTCAGATATTTTTCTCTCTTGCATTTTCATAAATATGATTAATATTTCAATCCAGTCTGCAATAATACTTACCTGTTTCACGTCTGGCTTGGGCCCACGCCATACTCTGTCTTCTCACATGCAGATACTCAATCTATTTGCTAATCCATGGCTAACGTGGCACAGCAGAAAATGTGTCTTGAAAGGATAATTTCTAGTTTTTTCAACACTCACTCTGCTTGATTGCATGATTCTTGGTCATTTTTGTTAAGGACTCTGTATGCACACATTTGCAGGTGTATGTGAAAGTACATAGTTTCCTATGCTAATGTTATTTCATTTTATTTTATTCTAGGCTTTTATATGCACTTTCTCCAAGGCACTACAAGCAGAGTACAGGGCAAAGGGAATTATTATACAGGTGGTACTATCTCTCGCCACACTTGCCTTCATTTTAACAAATTCTTCAAGAATGATCTGGGATGCCTAAACTCGTGTCTTGCAGCCTTTCTTGGTGAAGTGCTGAGTGGGCCTGTTAAAGCTTTCTCTTCTCTCTAAATGCAGCTATAAACATTTTTCCTTATTTCACTACAGTACCTTTATGTATTCCATATAGTTCCTTAATCCATTGGAACTATTTGTTATAATTGTCAGATGCAGTGAAATTCCTCAAAGTGAATGGCCTTATGTAAATATTTGATGACATTACACTGCTATTATGTTTCTTATTTTAGGTAGTGGCTCCTTATGGTGTTTCTACTCCAATGACTATGCACCAAAAACCTGGTCTTATTACAAAGACGGCAGAAGAGTTTGTTAGTGAATCACTGGATTATGTTACTTTTGGAGATGAGATTTTTGGATGTTTAGCCCATGAAATACTGGTAATTGAATTTGACAGTTTGTAAATGGGTCCCCAAAACTGATTCAAGGCTCTCTGGACTCAGTAGGTTCTTCTGACTAATTTTGGAATTCTCAAGGTTGGATTTCCTTAGGATACCAAGCTAATAAAATAAATGTGTATGCATGGCAGCTGTTAATAATGAGCATTAAATAAAAGTACAGGGAATAAACAGATCTACTAATAACTGAGAGGAATGAGCATTTCTCTCTAAGAGGAACATTCATACTAAAAGTATAAAGGAAAAGTTTTTGCATTTAATGTTTTCTATGACCTTTCTGAACACTTGGTTAATTTCTTTCAAGAAGTTTCTGTAACCCATTGTCTTCCTATTGTTTTTATTTGATTATTCTAAAGGCCTGTGTCCTGCGGCTCGTTCCTTTATGGGTATTCCACAGTGACAGGCTTCAAGAAGCAGTCCTGCATCTGTTCACCACTTACCTGAAGAAAAGGTGGAGGAAGCCCTGACGTCATTTTCTTTCTTTCTTCTTTTTTTTTTTTTTTTTTTTTTTGGAAGATGTGCAATGGGAAACCCCAGCAGGATACATTTTACTGTGGTTCTGTGTATGAATGTCGAAGGAATCAAATCAGTTGGTGGCATAACTCCACCCAAATCACCAATCCTGTGATCAGTGACTGGAACCAATGAATCTATTAAGCAAAATAATTAGTGTCCCTTTCCAGCAATTTCTGGGCTTCAGATAGGTTCTAAGAAATGCTGCCACTGCTACTATTTTGATATAAGCTTGGAGGCCACAGATATTTATGCTTATTTGATGTTCACAATTAAAACAATAATTTGCTTTATTCCCAAATTTGTTCAGAGTGTGTTTTGATGTTTAAAGATTGTGTTTTGTGCCTTTGGTTTCTTCTGAAAAGCCAAGGAAATTTTCAGGACAGAGGGGAAAAAAAAAGAGAAGCTTTCAGGATAGAAATACTTACTGGACATTTGGAAATCTGCAGTCATAAAAAATGTGCTTCTGTCCAGAGGCTATGAGTGACTTTGTCCTCTGCAATATCTGATATGGGCTGCAGAGGCAGGAGCATAGGCAAAAGATAGGCAGTAATTCTACATTCCTGGATGGATCCAGAAGGCAAATCTTTTGATTGCAAATAACTACTCAGATATACTTCTGTTTGTAATAAATAATGAATTTTTATGCATCTTCTCATTTTGAAGGTTTATTTTACTTCTGATTTCCAAAGTGCTTTTTCTGTAAACCTGCATTTAGATAGCAAAGGCTTTGCTAATAAAAATAAGTATATTTTGGTGTTTGGCCAAATATGAGGATGAGTCTTCGTAATCTTTGCCATACAGGGTGGAGAGAAATCACTAAATGTATCCTACTGGGTCTAGAAATTTCTGTATGCTGCATTCAGCCTAGTAAAAAATCTGGGCAACACTGCATAGACTTATGGTATAATATCATATGGTCCTAACTTTCTGCACATGCTTCCTATGATTGTTGCTGTAATTTTCACAAAGAATGACTAAGGCTTACACTGAAACATTTGAACTAATATAATGAAAATAACGATATATAAAATTCTGTATACTTTTCTTGCAGTACAAACAGACTTGATCAAGGTCTGAAAGCAATGATAAAAATCACCTTCTTCAAATGGGTGAATGGGAGGGGACCCTTGCCAGGTCTTCCCATTGAGTTCAATGAAGCTTCTCATATACATTTATATATATATATATGTATATATATATATACATATATATTTTTATATATGTATATATATATATATATATATATTTTCACATAAGAATTGGGAATGAAGGAAGAAGTAGGTTACTTGCAGATCAATCCTAAACATGCATTAAAAAGACTTGTTTATCCCCTAAAATTGTGAAATTTTAATATATTGTAAATATTCTATATTTTTGTTGTTGTTTTGAAACTTTGAAAATAACATGTTAAATGCTTTCTCCATGGTCCCAAAATAAAAGAAAACAAAGCATTTATATATACTTAAAAGGATAAGCTCCATTTTGTACATAATGACATGAATCTAGAATTCGTTACTTTAAGGAAGACAGAAATAAATGTGTATCTTGATAAAACTATGTCAGTGTCAATATTATCATCTTATTGGGATGAGATTTTGAATGAGCTTTTTGACTGTGCTGCAAATGAAATCCTGTGTTTGAGCCAGACTCTTGAAGGACAGGAGAAAATGTGTCAAGATGTGGGAGCACTGTAACGTCGTGGTAGCGATGTGTGCCTGGGCGGTCATTCCTGTTAGAAACCTGTATATATAATTCTCCTGAGACAAAATACCTGCAGGTATATCTGCATGAAATAAAGCCTAACAAATATCATGTCTAAATACCATGTTCCAAGAAGACGTTTTGCCTAATAGTTTTAATGGTTTGTAAGTGGAAGCTTTAGCTTCTACTTTCTGCATGTGGAAATGTATATTTCAAGATTGTTTTGCTGGTTTTTAAGAAAGGAGAGAAAGAGACATTCCTTTTGGTATTGTTAATCATCATTAGAAATAAAAGCAGGGGACAAAAATTAAAAACAAAAAAAAGAACAACAACAACAACAACAACAACAAAAAAACAGTTCTGTGGTTCAGAAGCAAGTGGTTCAGAAGCAAGAGTTTCACTGATTCTTATAGTATGAAATTAGTTCAGCCTCTTCAAAATGTTTTTACTTTATTTCTTATAGGATGTGTCTAGTCTTAAAATGACAAAATTCTGTTCTTTGGAAAAGGAAGTAATTTCTTTCTATAATAGTAGAAATATAAATAAATAAATAAATAAATAAATAAAAGCTCCTTTTGTGCTTTATGTCCACTGTATCTCATAGCCTTTTTAAATAAATAGCCTCTATATTTCTGTATGACTTCTTGTATTTTATGGCTTAGAATAAAATACTTCTTCAAATAGAACTACTACTGAATAGTGCCACCCAAAGTAGAAAACATCAGGAAGTGAAAGCAGAACATCTGTTCTAGACATTTCATCATTGCTGATTTGAAAAAGAAAGAATAGGAATGGTTTGTTCATCACTTCATAAAGACTGTGTTTTCCAGTGATTAAACTGTATCCTCCTAAGTGTGATATTTGTGCAGCTGTTCGGCAAATAAGTATTGACTATAATGTATGATGAATATTACATGTGGGCCAAAAGCTGAAGTCCCTGAGAGAAATGCTTATTCAATAAGAGGCTTGAGTGTGGAATGCAGGAGTTGTGCTTACCATTGGTATAAGTGCTCTGTCCCCATGGATGTATATTTTCCAAGACAGCATGAAATGCAGCACACCTCTTCTTCCCTTGCCTCTCCACTCCAAATACTTACTGAGGCCATGCATATGGGCAGCTCTTTACATGTTTGATTTGTCTGTGTGAGTAGTCCCAGAGGGGTGAAGGGACTCCTGCAGATAAGTGGCTGTGTCTGCTCTGCTCACATCAGTGGGAGTCATTTTACGAATTTAGTGGCAGCAGTCACAATTCCTGAAGATCCTCCTGCCTGCAGCTTGGCCTGATAGCACATAATAGAGCTACACGCTCCCTCATTTCATCTTGGGTTTTCACCTTAGTTACCTAACCCAGGTTAAAGAACACCCTTTTACCCTCCACACAGTGATAAAAGATCTGTATGTTTGCCACTGGAGACAAATAACAGCTTATCCAATATACAGGCCCACTCATAATATATCGTAGCATTGGCACAGTCAGAGGTTAGTAATCAACACAGACTCAGTTTCCAAGGCTTAAAAGTCTTGTAATCCATGACAAGTGACATTTCCATATTACTTGTCTCCGTTTTGTTTATGCTTGTGCATGCCATGTGAGTCATGCAGGCTGTTGCTGAAGTTGAGCAATGGGTTCAGCACAGATTCGTTTCTCTTGAGGAACAGGAGGATCTTGTTACTTGCTGCTCTTGCTTGGCCACTCTATTAGAGAAGCCATGTTTTGACCTTCAGGCTTGTTATTTTGTGTAACGTGAGGCTGGGATCTTGCTGACTTGCAGTCTTCGGGCCTTCTACCCTCACAGTGCATTCGTTAACCACCCATGCCTGAGCCTGGGGGAGTAAGCAGTTGTGCCTTCTGCTGCATTTTGTAGGCCACCTGTCTCCTCTGAGTGTTAACCAAACACCATAAAGATGTCTCAGCTGCTCTTGCTGACAAACTTGGCCCTGGTTGATAGGGAAACAGAAAGTGGGGCAAAAAGGCAGAGCTTTTCACAGCCTGGGGAGTCAGGGGAAGAACTGCAGCCTGGCCTTTCTGCTTCCTCCACAGCAGCACCTGTGTTTTGTATTCGTGATAAAGCATAATAATAATGCCTCCAGCTGCTGTGTTGCACACTGACAGAGTAGCTATCCAAGGACTTTACAAGAGAGCTCAGCATTGCTCCTGTTTTGAAGAGCAGGAAGAAGAGGTGTGGGGAGGCAAAACAACACATCCCAGCATTTAGTCAGGAGGAGGAGGATCCTGAGGAGGATCCCAGTCCCAGATGGGGGATTATGCCTCGAGTCCACAAGGTATGAGTAACAGGAAACCTCCATGTTTCATGGTTCCTTCAGCTGGAAGCCACCTAGCTGGCTCTGTGCCCTGCAAGCCACCACAGCCACAGGGCAGGCCACCTGGTATGCCTATGCCTGGTATCTGCCCAACACCCGATCTTGTCTCAAGCTGTAGCCGCAGGTGGAGAAATGCCAAAAAATCTGCCTGCAGACCCCATTACCACAGGCACAGTCAAAGGAGCAGGCTGCCATCAGCCTCAGCCCCCTCAGTCCGGGTGCCTTCGTGGCGTGAGCTCCTCGGCCATGGCTGCAAAAAAGGCAAGGGACACTGCTCAGTCTGGGGGGCTGAGGCAGTCACCCAGGCCCTGTGGGGTGAAAGCATTGCCTTAGTGTTAGCACAGCCTGGCAGGCCCTTCAGAGGTGTTCCCAAAAAGGGTTTCTCTGTGGGTATCCCAAATAAAATGAAATCCACACCAAACAACTAGGGATTAAACAGAAGGCCCCAGTTTGCAGAAAATCGTATCTTTTTGAACTTCAGGCTACTTCTAGTTATCACAAGGGCCAGCAGTCACTAAGGGCTTTGATTGTGTAGACCAGGATAGGGTTGTGGATTATGTGTTTAAATTTTGGCTGTTTATTATTCTTATTATTATTATTTTATTTATTTCCCAAATCTAAAGTTCTCAAATCTGTTGAGTGAAGAGGTTCCCAGCTAAAACAGTTTACAGTCACGGCATGCAAACAGTACAGCTTTGCCTCACACGGATTTTAGTTAGTGAACTAGACTCATGCTCAGGCAAATGAGACAATCTCTCAGCTAAACAAAATTCAGTTAGCCAGTCTGTGAGGCTACTAGATTAACGAAAATGAACTATTCAGTGCAAGATAGCTTTTAACAATATGATGTACTCAATCAGTGGATTACATCAGTAACTGACTCAAAGCCTTACTTTTACAAAGATTGGAGCTGCAAATCTGTCTAGACAAGCAAATTACATCAGGAAAAAAAAAAAAAAAAAAAAAAGGAAAAAAAAAAAAAAAAAAACCTCTAAACCATTGAATCCTAATGTTGTAAACAGTATGTTATCAAGACTGGTAACACAGACAGGGCCCTACTATTCTCGGGGACCACCCACAATGAGAAAGAATTTGATATGGCAGCTTGCCTGAAAATTTTATTTGCGATATACTGGTATGTGGTAACAGCATGAAGGAGTTGTCAGAGTGAGGAGGGCTTTGCTGAGGGAGCAGCTGATGGGATTGGCCTTGACAGTGACTGCAGTATGCACTTGAGAAAACGTCAGTTCTCCTAAAACACAGAGAGAAGTGGAGAGATTGCAAATGGCCTCCTTGGTGATTATACCGTGTCCTCTTGTCTTTCCCTTGTAACAGGACTTCAGGAACCTTATATGAATCACAACCTGTGTGTAAAAATGCAATATTTTATTTTAATTTAATTTAATTTAATTTATTCTATTTTATTATTTTTATTTCATTATTTATTTATTTATTTTCCAAAAAGCTTTCTTGGTTAAGAGCATACTTGCAGACACTGTGCATACTCTTTTAGCCATGATAGTATATATCTTGGTACATTTGGGTTTCTGGGGGTGAAGGCAGAGTTCAATATTGCATCTAAGAGTTTTCCAAAGTGAGACAGACTATCAGTCACTGTCTGTGACTGCAGCAGAAATGTGGCAGACATCTGGTATAAACTGCCCCTTGACGTCCCCCTGCATCTCCTGGGACAGCCATGAGACAATGAGAGCTTTCTAAACCCCATTTTCAGTCTTGGATATCTAAGGTACCTAAATCCACACTTGCACAATTAGGTCCCCATTTTAGGGTGGTATGTGTGATTTACATTCAAATTGCTAGCAAGTTTGCTCGGAAAGTTGGGAAACAGTGACAATAAAATACATGTCTGACCAGTCTCCTGCTTGGAGCTTGGTGTAATTTAACCTTTCAGAAATGATTAAAAACAAGAGTAACTGAAATGTTTATATAAAACATGTTTCAAACCAAAACTATCTAAACTTCTCCTGATGTTTCAAATCTAAGCGAATCTGGGCATTTGTCATGAAAAACTGTAGCAAATGGACCAAAAAAAGAAACAACCTGTTTCCCCTCCAAAATGTTTTTTTTTTTTTTCTTTTGCAAAGAAAAAAATCTGAATTAAAAAAAAAAAAAAATGTCTGGGTAGCATTACTGGCTACTTGCACAGTGAAGAAAGCACAGGAAAGGCAGCCAGCCCAGGAGGGCTATTACATTCCTCTCTCCCCTCTTCTTCCTTCTGCCACTCTGCAAACTTCAGAGCTGAACAGTGCAGAGAAGAGTGGAGAGCCATGGAGAGCAAGGTCAAACACAGCTTTATACACTGAAGCCCAACTTGATAGCTTTGCTAGCACAGAGGGAGAGTGTAAAATCTACTGGAGGTAGACTTAGTGTAGTTTTTACCTCCCTGAAGTACTGAGGCAATTAGTATTGTTACCATCCTATGAATATTAAAAATATGTTGGGATCTCCCAGGGAACCTTGTGAAGGTGCTAAGGATGGGAAAATTCTGTGAGGCTGAATAATGGTGCTTGCTACTGTTTGAGACGATAAAGGCTGGCCTATTTCAGCACAAACATAGACTTTGTGACCTAGAATAAGTTGTTCTTCTTGCTACATTGTGATCACAGTATGTTTGTGCTGGGGAAGTGTCTCCAGTGAATAGTTCCATGAAAGTTAAATAAAAGGACATCAATCTTCTGCTCACTGTCTTTGAACAGACAAGTGACCTAGGCTTTTATAGTGTAAGCAACTAACAGATTAAAAAAAAAAAAAAAAAGGCAAAAAAAAAAAAAAGAAAGAAAAAAAAAGCATATTTTCATGCAAAAATGCTAGTCAAAGGAAAGGAAGAAATCAAAGGCAGTGTTGCTTTGACATAGAACAAAGTTTACTTAGAGAGGAAAGAGAGAGGAAGAGGGGGTGACTCCAATGCCTGAGCTGGAGTGATAGGGGCGAAGTGATCTACACTGAGACAGCTCTCACATAGACTCAGTTTATGGTCAGAGGTGATCATTAAGGCAAAGTGTCCCTTCTTGGAGACAAGGATGTTCACCCCACATCAGGGATACTGAGATATGAAGACACTTCCATGGAAGACTTAATAACACAAGTGCAAGGAGGGCTGGTTAGTATTACTACTACTTAATGAATTACAACATGGTAGCACAGCAAAATATAATTACAGAATCACAGAATGGCAGAATGGATGAGGTTGGAAGGGACCTCTGAAGATCATCTAGGCCAACCCCCCTGCCAAGCAGGATCACCCAGAGCACATTGCACAGGATGGCATCCAGACGGGTTTTGAATATCTCCAGAGCAGGAGACTCCACAGCCTTTCCAGGCGACCTGTTCCAGTGCTTTGTCACCCTCACAGCAAAGAAGTGCCCCCTCATATTCAGCTGGAACCTCCTGTGCTTCAGTTTGTACCCGTTGCCTTTCATCCTCTGGCCAGGTATAACTGAAAAGAGACTGGCTTTGTCCACTTGACACCCTCCCTTCAGATGTTTATATACATTGATGAGGTCTCCCCTCAGTCTTCTCTTTTCCAAGCTAAAAAGGCCTGGTTCTCTCAGTCTGTCCTTGTATGACAGCTGCTCCAGTCCTCTAATCATCTTAGTAGTCCTCTGCTGGACCCACTCCAGTAGCTCCATGTCCCTCTTGTACTGGGGAGCCCAAAATTGGAGATAGTACTCTAGTTGTGGCCTCACCAGGGCTGAGGAGAGGGGGAGGATCACCTCCCTTGACCTGCTGGCAACACTCTTCCGAATATACCCCAGGACACCATTGGCCTTCTTGGCCACAAGGGCACATTGCTGACCCATGGTCAGCCTGCTGTCCAACCGGACTCCCATGTCCCTAATTTTTGCCATAAAGAATGTACAGCCCAAAGTAACTGCTTAAAGAAAAACATCATAAAAAAGATGCCGCATATAGTATTATTATAACTGCTTGAACATTCTCAGGCTAATCCAACTTCTACTAGTGTGCCCTAGTAGCAGGCACACTACTGTGCACTACTGTGATAGATCCCACACAAGTAGTGAGCTATCAGCATGGCAAGCAAGTCAAGACAAAGATTTCCAATGACCTCAGTGAGCTTTGGCTCAATCCCTAGTGAGACAGAACAACACTTTGCAGAAATAAATAAATAAATAAATAAAGAGACATCATTTGGTGAGTCTGAATATTGTATTTCAAGCAAGGGTATAGTGGGGTAAGCCAGTTTACTTAGCTACTTGGTGCTGATAGGATGCTTGAGATAACACAAATTTATTTCAGGGAAGTGACTGTATTAATCAGATCAGCTGATATTTCTCACTAAATATTGAACTGCTGTTGCTGAGAGAGAAGCTAAGGGAACAAAACTTCAGACCTCAAATAGCAGTGTAGGCCAGGACCACTGATCCATTTTTTGGGAACGAGGTGCGGGTTGGCCTGATCCTGGGGACAGAGCTTGGTGGGCATGTGCCCTATGGGGACAGGGCAGGCCGAGTGCTGCTCAGTCGTCGAGCCGTTGTCTCGAGGCACATCCTTTCTTCTTGTGTCCTCCTGGAAAACAGAAGGAAGCACGTCCCGGTGGTGGGAACCGGGAGCAGTAAATCAAGTGGCCTGGCCGCTAAGGGGTGCTGCGAGAGCGCGTAACTGACACGCAAGAAGCGACATAACCAGCTTGTGCATGGAAAGTACCACCGACGTGTCATTCAACATCTACGGCAACCGAAGCTGTTCGGGAGCACACAGAAAACAAAAGAAAAAGAGAAAAGAAATAAAAAGTCGGATTTAGGAGAACAAGTTAGGTCTTTAGCTTGTATGTGCATCGCTATTGAAATAACCTAGCTTAAAACTCGTGGGGAGTCACGCAGATTTCCGAGCGCGCATTGCCGCAGGAGGGCACTACGACCTCAAAGTAAAAACACGACAGACATTTTATCCCTTTATTTTGCTTCTGCTAACATCGTGCTAAGTTTCAGTCATTCATTTGATTTCTCTGTACTTGAGTATATGCAGTCTTCTTTCTTTCTTCCCTTTTCTATTTTTGAAGGAAAAAGAAAAGTCGAAGCCAAATCAAATGCTGTTTTCAAGGGTGTTTTTCTTGAGCAAGAGCTCAGCGAAACCAAAGTAAAGACATCAGAGCTTGCAATCTTTGCTCTGAACTCAGCCGTACACAGACCCCAGCACATTTCAGTTCCACGTTGAGCTGGAAAGTCTGGCAGCCCAGCACAAAATCCTGCCTTTCATACGTCTCTTAACACTGTGCCATCCCCATTAATAATCTCCAAAAGAGCCAACCGGGCATGCTCACACCAAAAGCCAGCTGAAGTCAACACAGTATTGAAGAAGGTTCAATGCTACAGGAGAGCAGCCTGTAGGAGCACACCTGGTTTTGGTTTATGTCTGGTCTGCCTGCAGACTTTGGTCTAAATCCCCTATGTTGTTCTGTTCCTATCCACAGGCTAACATATGGCTAGGAGTCAGATCATCTGACTGTTTTACAGGCTCTTATCTTTCACTGTGCTCCACACAAACAGAAATGCTTCTAGATCTTGCTCTGGGAGAGCACACAATGGTATAAGTGACATCAAGTAAGTAAAATACCTGTTTGCCTTCAAAAAAACATGAAAATGTGGTATATGTTCTTGCTGATCCAAGTTCATTATATTGCCCATTTTGTTACAGATACAGATTTTCTGTTATATTCATTTAACATTTACAATATATAAGGCTGCTTTAATCTGTCACTCAAATTTTTGAGTTTGTTCAGCTTTGTTTTTTTTCTTTCCTTGACCAGTAATACTTAGTGTGAAAGTGCCACTGACTATTAACACTGCCTTTTTATTCTAGTCTGTTTTTCACCTGCACCTTCTTTCTAACCCATTCCACTCCTCACTCCCCAGCTTACATGTATTGGCTTGGCAGCACTGGTGATGTAAAGTCATATTGAACATTTCACTTGAAACAGAAAGGAAACATCTCAAATGCTACCAGAACGGTATCCTCCCTTGTGCACAGGCAGACAGCACCTGGCACTCCTGATTGCATATGGAATAAAGAAAAGTAGAAAGAAGTAGGCTGAAAAATTAATATTTGTCAGCATTAACAGCCAAAGAGAGTTCCCTGTGCAACTGCAACTGGCCTGGAGGCAAAGTCAGAGTTGCAAAGGCCTTGGAGCAAGGTTTCATGCTGTCCTCAGCAGCACAGCCAGGCAGTCACACACATACCTCTTTTCAGCAATGTTTAAGCACACTGTGTCCTGAATCACCTTAAATTGAAAAATCTAGGGCTGACTTTCTGAAAATGTAAAAGGGGTTCTGAGTTGATCTGATGGTTACAAGACAAGCAACACTGGCAACTTCAGCCAATTTAAATCACCTGATGGCATAATACCTGCTATATACATGTAAGTTGGGCTTTCCTATTATTTTGTTGTAAAGCATACAGGTCAGCTTATCCATCTGAAGGAGTTCATACCAGTGGGCTACAGGCAGGGAAGGTTTGCTTCAGTTAGCAATATGTCCACTTCATCTCCTGTGGTCGGTCTTTGATCTCAGGCACCTGGGTAGATCATTCTGGAAAATGGCTTCATGAACTCCTTAATTTGTTTTTGGTCTTTGCATGGGACCACTATATGGAAAAATTAAAGCCCCTTTAAACATAAAGATACACAAAATCATTTTTCCAAGCATGAGTCCAATGCTTCACACCTTAGATCACAGTTCTGTCTTTACCTAGTTTCTCTCGTCTCTCCCATTTTCCAGTGACCACATCTTGGTCACCCATCACCTTGGTCAGAGCCTTCCACCGAGGAAAGGTCTGGATAACAGGGAAACATCCAGTGGAGTGGATGAGATGAGAGAAAAGAGGTGGTTGGTGAGAGGAAGAAGAGACTTAGAAGAGGGAGAAGAAGTGGACCTGTGTGAGAAAGAGGCTTGGAGAGCTTCTTGGAAGATGTGAGTTCTAGATATAACCTGTAGTGTGACAACATAAGCAGACAAAAATATGGGGAATTTGTCACAGTTGAGGTACTAGAATAAGGAGCTAAGAAAGCAAAAGCAATAGCCATGAAGACTGAAATTCACTTGTGAGGCAAATACTAAACACCCAAGGACATGAGGATGGAATTTATGTATAGGGGTAACTGAAGAAACAACAGGCAAGATCATTTGTTTCTGGCCCTGTGTTTTAAAGGCAATCAAAATCTCTAATTTTTCAAAATCAGGCTTGTACACAGACGTGCATGCACGGCACAGAGCAAGCCTATGGAGTTGCTGTAGAAGCTCACTCCTGGCCATTATTATTCCTAAGTGTCCTGAGACTCCTCCCTGTTGCTCCTGATGTTGCATGGATTTAGGTGTCCGTGTGTGACCAAAACCCAGATCCACCCCATTTCTTCTTTTCCCTTCTCTGCAGTTTGTGTATGTTGCAAACAAGGCTTCAGTCACATAGTGGGAAAGGGCTGGTGGTAATGTGGTCCCTTGCTGCTCTCTGTGAGAAGCTGTGTGGCCTGCTCCACTCAGCAGGTTCTCCCATGGCATGACAACTGCTGTAGTTCTGTGCTTTTGAGAAATACTGTTTTGAGATGTGAGCTTTTTCCTTTTGAAATAAATCTGTTCATCTGAGACACTGAAATCAGCTGTTTGGGTGTACAGCTCTGATAACATTAGGGCAGTTTCATGTTTCTGTCTCCTAATTTTGATAGTTTACAGTAACTTTGCTTCTAAATGCATTTCTTCTAATCACTCTTCTGGGGCTGTTTTCTTCCAGGACAATGCAGCACAGCCCACAGTCCTCAGTTTTAATTAACACTTTTTTTTTTTTTTTTTTTTTTTTTTTTAGTAAGGAAGTTCTCCAGACTCTAATGACTAAAACTTCTGAAGATATTTTATATATATCACTCTTAACCACTTGCACCCAAATACAATATGTAAGTCACTCAGAATGAGTAAACAAAGCCCATTCTGCTTTATCTCCAGAGCAGCAACAGTTCTGAAAAGGAGGATGTTTAATGACGTATTCTGCACAAAGAAACAGCAGAAGCTCTTGGTGTCTGACACAAATGTTCGCAAAACAGTGTCTAACTATCCTCACATGCTGATTTTATAGATCCAGGCTTTAGAAGGCAGCTTTCTTCCCTGAAAGCTCCACCCACATCATAAATCAATAAATAGATCAATAAATAAAGTGACAAAATGCCTCTGCTGCTGATACACAGTAGATGCCAGTTTCTCTTCCTATTCTGTTTGGCAGATCCAAATGAATGGCACAGAGTGGGTGGCTTGTATGTTGATAATCACCTTGATTTCCAGAGCTGCCTCCATTATTAAGCCATGTCGCTGATCCCATCTGGATTACAGAAACCCGTCTTGCTGATGAAATCACAGAGGATTTCAGTAAAAGTTGAATAATATTCTTTTAATATTGAATAACTCTGTGTAGACCTGGCAGTGCTTGCAACATCGGCATATGGCAAACACATGCACAACATGTTGTACTCTGAATCTATTGTTTAAGTTTGTTTCCAGCAGTTTCAGTCCAGACAAATCCATTGCTAATAAATGAGTTGTGATGGTTTGTTGGGAGTGAAAGATGTTATAGTAGAGGAACAACTACCCCACCCCCTGCCTTTTAGGATAACATTAAAGCAATTTTAAATAAATGTTGTACACAACTTTTTTTTAGTACAAGCAAGTCTGGCAGAAAGAAAGAAAGCTACATGGTGTAATGAAAATGAAGCAAAGTTTGCTAGGAGAGATAATGCCCTTTATGAGATTGACAGTTATACTTGCAAAAAATGGCAATCTTACAAGCACATATGCCCTTCTTCATGTCCTTATGTAATAAAAGATATTGCCTCTCCTGACAAACCTTGACTCCTTTAATCCTTGTACCATCACAGCTATGTCAACACAGCTATTAATATAATGAATTCATATGCTTGTGGAAAACCTACACAGATACTTGTTCATTAGTTGAAAAGTTTGGAATTTACTTCTGGTGTTTCTAAAGATACATTGTCAGCCACATCTCTCTTCCTTCCTTCCTTCCTTCCTTCCACTTTCTTTCTTTCCTTTTTTCTTTTTCTTTCCTTTTTTTTCTTTTTCTTCCTTTTTTCTTTCTTCTTCCTTTCTCTCTTTTTTCTTTCTTTCTTTCTTTTCTTCCTTTCTTTTTCTTTCTTTCTTTCTTTCTTTCTTTCTTTCTTTCTTTCTTTCTTTCTTTCTTTCTTTCTTCCTTCCTTCCTTCCTTCCTTCCTTCCTTTCTTCCTTTCTCTTTCTTTCTTTCTTCCTTTCTTCCTTTTTCTCTTTCTTTCTTTCTTTCTTTCTTTCTTTCTTTCTTTCCTACCTTCCTTCCTTCCTTCCTTCCTTCCTTCCTTCC